>OX465299.1:49615128-50865128 GCA_949987735.1 Leucophora obtusa
ACTAGTCCGATTTTGCTCAAACAATTTTAAAAAAATTAAAAATTACAATTCCTTTAATCTGTTCATATAACGTTTTTCAATATACTCAACAGTTTTGCCGGTAAAAATAAATGTTTGTTACCG
Organism: Leucophora obtusa; assembly: GCA_949987735.1. Classification (NCBI taxonomy): domain Eukaryota; kingdom Metazoa; phylum Arthropoda; class Insecta; order Diptera; family Anthomyiidae; genus Leucophora; species Leucophora obtusa. The sequence continues at coordinate 49,615,252 of OX465299.1, forward strand.
CTACCATAAAAATCAATAACCTTTTGTTTATTACTTTTTTTTAATATTTTAGGCAAAAAATATTTTTTTCTTCATACATTTTTTTTAAAATTATTTGAGCAAAATCGGACTAGTGGTTCTCGAGTTATGTCAAAAAAAAGACCACCAAAGGTCAAATCGATATATCTCGATTCCTAGGGGTGACGAAACGCTGGGATACGTATAACTTCTTTTTTACCGATATAACTTTCCCCGGTAGTTTGAACCCTTCCCGATCACTGACCCCTACCATTTGTCTCACAGTGTAATCGTCTACTTATGTGAAAGCAAATCGAATATGTTAACAACTCTGCTTTTTAAAATTATGTAAATTTTAATATTATTGTCTGTAAGGATTAATTCCATAGACTAAATAAATAAATAAAAAAAAAAAAACAAAAAACAGCAACGAAATCTAACAATAGTAGATGATTATCAATTATTAAGTAGACGATTATCAATTATCAATTATGAAAATTGATCCACCCTAATACATTTGCCTGAATAATAAATTAAAATCTTCAAAATTGGGGAAAAAATAACACTAAATAATTTCATTTTTTACTATTAGTTATAAACTTAACCCTCTAATGCACAAGGCCGCCCAAAAAACGATATTAACCCCTGTAATACCGACCACCGATTTTGTTTCAACTTTCCAATAAAATTTTGTAAAAAAATAGGCTTTCGTCCGAACAAAAATTAAACGTCCCAATAAAAAAAATATAGTCAGTTTTTACAAACCAATTTTTTGATTGCTTCAAAAGTATACATTAGTATATTTTTACTGCTTTTTTAGAAGTAATTCTGAACAACTTAAAACAAATTACTTTTTTCATTGCTTGCAAAGCATTTGTTAGTACATGTATATAGCTTTTGTAGCAGTAATTCTGAACAATATTCAAAAAGTCACTTAAGTGCATTCACAATATATTTTCCACAACCCATTGAGATTTATTTAAAAAGTAATAGGTAAAGTTTGTTTTCAATTGAAGAATCAATTCAAATACATTGAAACATATTGTTTAACTTTTTGTACAAGTCAATAAAAAACAAACTACAAAAAACATAAGTATCCTCTGTAGGAGTTGATGTTTTCAGTCAAATGCTCTACCTTTAGTTTTCTATTTTTAGAAAAAATAATTTAAATAATTTCGTTGTTTTCTGTTTTAAAACAAAAAATTCAAATATTTTCGGTTTTCTTTTTTGCTAAAATATTTATTTCAATTCAAATTATAAGAAATTCTTTACTCATACACACAAACATAGCCAATAAAAATATGAACGTGTGTGTTGTGTGTATAGTGTTTTGAAAATTCAAACAAAAAAAAAAACTTTCAAATATGAAAAACAAACCACAAAATCGTTTTTTTTTACGTTTTGTCAGTTAAAAATTGATGAGTTAAAGTCTGTTAAAACGACTTTTCAATTATTTTTATTTCTTTTAAGAATTGTTTAAACAATGTTTGAAAATAAATAGCAAAATGGTTTGGATATAATGAAAAATCAGTAGTTCTTTTTTAATTGCGTTTTCAACTAATTTAGTATGTATTTTAGGTTGTTTTTAACGATAAAAAATTGTGAGTGTATTGGTTCTAAATCACTATTGCTGTAAAATTGTTCCTAAGTAGTGATTTTGATATAGTTTATTTCCGAACAGATGATCGCGAGTTCAATTCCTGGCTTGACCAATATTTGTTTATTTTTTTATTTTTTTTTTTTTTTTTTTTTTTGATAAATAATTTGTTTAAATTCAATATTTTTAAATTTTTAAAAATATAGAAATGATGAAAACCCGTTTTTTTATTCACTTTTCTAAATAGTACTGGAAATACAAAATTGCAGTGATCCTTTTGCACTTGTTTAATAAGTAATTTTATTGAAGAGAATAAGACACAATTCTGGTAATGACAAAGTGGTGTTTTCATGCCAGTCAACTTTCATATCAAAGGATAGCTCAGCGGCAGAGAGCTAGACTAGCAATTTTGAGGTCGCATATTCAATACCCGGTGGCGAAAATAAATTTTTTGTTAAATAAAAAATTTTAATTTTTTTTTGTGAAACATTTTTTTAAATTTTCAATTGATGAAAAAGTGCTTCCTTTGTACCCGGTGGCGGAATTAAAAAAATATGATTTCTTTTGCGATTTTTTTATTTTTTTTAATTGTAGTTGATCAAAAAGACTTTCCTTTGCACTTGTTCAAAAAGTACTGAAAAAATTTTGCATTGGAAGTACTCCTCTCTTATGACAACTTAATATTAAAATTATTAGTGTTTCTTTTTAAAATCAAAAAAGTACATCTAGATCATTAGTTGCAGTTCTTTTTCTTATTTTTTTATGTTACACCAACACTTAGGGGATGCCCCCTAATAACGCACTCCATTGTGTTGGTATTAGGAAGATAGGTTATGGAGAGGAGGAAAGAGGGAGTAGTGTTTGTGAATATTTGATCTGAATTTTTCTACATTGTAATTAAGTAAGTAAAGACTTCTGCGGGAAGGTTATTCTACATATGGCTGGTGCGACAATAAACGAATTCTCTCTGTAATGCGCTTTGCGATCCACTGGACAATCGACTAAAACGAATGTACTCTACTTGATAAACGGGTGTTACGAATAAAAACTCAGGATCTGGGGACAAGTTCACTTATTTCAGCAGAACACTTCCCATTGTAATATCGATAGAACAGAGTCATACAACTCACATTCCGACCATGCTCCAACGAGTCAATTGAGCTGGATATGCTACTGTCATTTATAAGCGCCGACGCACAGTGTTTTGATCACATTGGATAAAAATAGAAGGAGTGGAGACAGAGTTTTGAAATTTGGTGCACTGACATAGAACCCCTTAGTTAAGAAAAATTTTAATTTTTGGAAATATCAGGCCAAGAACACGCCCACCTCCCATAGGTCCTGAAATTTAAAAATATTATATTAGCTGAATAAATGGACATAAAATTACAAAAACTATCCATTAAGAACACATAAAACTGGAATTTTTATTAAAATCGAAACAAGGACTCTTAGTCCTGCCATATATCCTTTATCTTAAAATCTTTATAAAACCTGCGAAAAATGTATATAATGTCAAGTCATATTTGTGCCAAATTTAGGTAAAATCGATTCATTAAAAAAAAAAATGCCTCTCATAAAAAATGCGTTTTTAAGGGCTAAAATAATTTTTATAAAACAAAATTAATTAGGATTAGAATAGGAAATCATGGGAATCATTCATTTTAGGTATATGGTATGTTCAGCGAACTTATGTAAAACACTACGAGGAATATTTTTGTGGAACATTTTAACCTTCTAACTCTTCAATTAAAGGGAGTTTTTTGGCCCCCTTTTAAAAACGGACAAAAACGACCCGTAAGTTGAAGAGTTAGAGGGTTAAAATGTTCCGTAAAAATATTTGTCATGAAATTCTACTATAAGTCTTTTAAGACATAAGCATTGAAAATTTAACTTCAGTGCCAGTAATAAGTAAAAACTTAAAATGTGTTAATTTCGTACTTATTCAGAATTGGCGCCCAAATTTCCCACAAACCTGGATTTTAGGGCGAAACGATGGGAATCTTCCATTTTAGGTATAGGATGTGTTCAGCGGACTTATGTAAAACACTACGAGAAACATTTTTGTGGAACATTTTAACCCTGTAAATCTTCAACTTACGGGTCTTTTTTGTCTCTTTTTGAAAGGGTCCAAAAAATTCCCTTTCCTTGAATAGTTAGAGGGCTAGAATGTTCCACAAAAATGTTGCTTGTAGTGTTTTTAGCGGTAATACTTTAGTGAATTTGCTCCCAGAGTTCAAAGATAAATTTTTTTAGAGAACGAAAAAGATGCAGAGATGGCACAATGATCCAAATTGCCGAAAGGTGCAAGTGTTCTTACTTCATACTTATCCGGATGAGAAGTAAGGAAAAGGTCAAGAGTATTATGGTTTTGGTGTTCATCTTAAACGCAAGGAATATGCGTTGGTTCATTCACTAATTGCGCCAGCTGTTTGTGCGAGGCAAACAGCTCAACATAAGGGCCCTCGGAAGTTAAATGGCTCCGATGATGAAGCAAGGCGAATGCACATTTTAAGGCCCTAATGAAAAATTAAAAGGATAGAAGTTGATAATCAGGTATATAGAAATCCTGTGGTCTCACACAAGGGTCTGCTTTGTCATCTCTTTTTTTTCTAGGGTAGTTTTCTGAGCGAATCACAATAACTTTTTAAGTCGATTTAACGATGTTCATCCGTCCGTCTGTCCATATATTTAATTTAGGCGCAATCAAAATGTTTGACAGTTACGGGTTTAAAAAAAAAAAATACCAGAAAATCCCGTGAATTGTAAAGACATTTTCCTATAGAAAAACTATTGGATTCTGAGAACTTCTTCTAAAGTAATAGCCTGAGAATATTATAAGTTTTTTCTATAAAGAAAACCCTAAGACCTGAGGACTTCTTTCTATAGAAGAATTTGTATATTCTAAGGAGTTTTTCCAAAAGAACACATTTCTACAGAAAACTGTTAGATTCTGGGAACTTTTGTCCCCAAAATAACTTTTGCTTGTAAAAACCATTTCTAAAGGAAAAGATCCCTCAAAATCTGTGGCTGGTATTAGGCTCAACTATAGTCACAACAATTTTTATTAATAAAATATTTTAAAAATGAATTTGTTGTTTTATTTTTGGACGTTAATGTATTTGATTTGGTAAATTTACTCACAAAAATGGAAAAATTACAAATAATTTCTGAAATTTTTTGACTCATTTTCAATGTAGTTTTATAAATTTTGTGTGTAACTAACTGGCACATCATGTATGCAATTTTTTTCACTTACACATTTGGAGTCAATTTACCATATTTATAGTAGGAGTTCAGTTTCATACTATAAGCTCAGTAAATTTAAACAAAATTTAATTAGGTTGTACAAAAAGGTGAAATAATTTTATTAAAATAAAAAAATCTCTAGAGAAAAGTATTAAAATTTGTTCTAAATGTATTACTATATTTAAAACTACCGGTAACGAAGTAACGGTTTTTTATGCTATTCTATATAAACCGTTTCATATATTTTTGTTTATTTAACATTACTTCCCAGCAAAAAAATTGTAAGTAATGCTTTGAAAACAACTTCTTTAACTGCTTCAGAAGAATCCGTTAGTGTACTTTTATTACTTTTTTAGAAGTAATTCTGAACAACTTAAAAAAATCACTTCTTTCATTGCTTCCGAAGTATCCGTTAGTATATGTTTACAGCTTGCTTCTAAAATATAATTGCTCTAAAACTGATCCTAAAAAGTGATTTTGATATTATTTGGTATTTCTAAAGAGATGATCACAGATTCAATTGCTGGAGGTACCAATATTTTTTTAATTTTTTTTATTTAATATTTATAATTAATTTGTTTAAATTCAATATTATTTTAATTTTTCAATTTTTAAAAATATATAAATAAAAATGATGAAAAATTGCTCTTTATATGCTTTCGAAAATAGTACTGAAAACAATACCGAATTGCAGCGCACCTTTTGCACTTGTTTATAAAGTACTTTTATTGAACGCAATGACAAAGTGGTGTTTTTATGCCAGTCGACTTTCATATCAAAAATATCTCAGCGGTAGAGAGCTAGACTAGAAATCATGAGGTCACAACTTATTGCAAGGCAGCAATAACAAAAACGTTTGTAAAATAAAAGAAGAAGAATTTGTTATTAACTTTTAACGAACGAAAAAAAGACCTCTCTTTGCACTCGTTTGAAAAGTACTGAAAAAATGTTGAAGTGACAGTACTCCTCTCCTATGACAACTTAATATTACAATCATCAATCGTCAATAGTGGTGCTTTTTCTACTGCTTCGGCTTCCCTTTTTTTGCTGGGTTATTTCTAATTTAGTTTTATTTATTTAACATACACTTGCATTTTTTATTTCAACAGTAATAAAAAAGTACCCCTTCAGCATTAAAAAAATTTTAGCAATTAAAATGTGTTAAATACTAAAAAAGAAAAAAAACATTTTTTTTTTTTTAATTGATTAATTTCTTTTTTAATTTAATTTACAAAGCACTTAAAGTAAACAACATATAGAAAGAAATAAAATAAAATATAAAATAAGTGTTTTTAACACTTGAATAAACAAAACAAAAAACGCACAGTGAAATAAAAATCGCACAAGAAAATGTGCAAAAAATTTGTTTAAATAAGATATCAGAAATTACACAAATAATTTCAATTTTTATTTGATTTCTTTCGTTGTGTATTTTTATAAAAAACTGGAAAAAGAACAGTAATGAAATTCAAGGTCTTCTTATTCAATTATAATATTTTAATATGTATTTTATACAAGTGTTTCCTTTTTTCATACTTCAAATAAATAAAAGTACAAAGTGTTAAATGAAATTAAACATACGCATTTTGAAAATGTTCTATATATATTTGTACATATACGCATATTGAAATGTTTGTATTATTTATGCTGTTTTTTTTTTTGCAAACAACATCAAAGATCGTTAATAATAAGAACATATGTACACCTAGACGTATGTGGAATATTTAATTGAATGTAAATATTACTCATACGACATGTGGTAGAGAAGGTTGGTACATATAAACAAATCAAGTTGAGTGTAAATTGACAATATTTGATTGATTAGAATTGGTGGATTATTTACAATTGACTTGACTAATAGGTATGAGAGAATCTTAGAAACTTCAAAGTAAGAAAGAATGTTAAAATAAATAATGTCTTTTTAAATTATCAACGGATATAATAAAATGTTTTACAAGTCTACACCACAAGTGTACTTTTTATTAATATAAATTATAAAAAAGTTTCTCTTAGAATTTGTGTTTTAATTTTTAAAAATTTAAATATGTTTTACTACAAATTAATTTTCTTTCACATAAATTGTATGTACATATATTTTCCAACCACAACTATAGTAGGTTTTATAATACAATTTATACATAAATATTAAAAACAATTCTGTATAATTTTCATTTTAGCGTATGAAATGTTTTGCTTAAGCATGCAATTTTGTAAAAATTAAGCAAACAAAAAAAAAGAACATATAGCAAACGTAAAAATGCAAGTAAATTTATTTTTTGCAACAAACTTATTGTGGCATTTTATTTACAGCTGGCAGTTACGGTTAAATGTTGAAAAAATAAAATAAAAAATATAAAATGTGGTTACGGCCAAAAGCACAAAAAATAAGCATCAGAGGGATTTCCAACAGGAAATAGAAGGAGTGTAGTCGTATATACAATTTTATAATAAATTGCAGGCAATCATGCAATTTGTAGTTTATAACAAGAACTAACAGGAAAAAAATACATAGAAACCATACGACAGCATGTTAAAATAAAACAATTTCAGTTAAACTGTCAGTTAAATTTAAGATAAGATATTAAATTGTATATATTAGTATACGCAATATGAAGTATACGCAACAATAATACACGCAAATAAAATAATTTAAATTAATTCAACGAAACATTACCCTATGTTGAAAATTAAATGAGAAAAAATATTTTCAACATTAATAAGATTACCTTCCAGTTACACAAATTTCTCTATAACAATTTACAAAGGTGGATTTAATTGGGCTGACTTGTTAGCGGAAAGTCACTACATCCATTATAAACTTTTGCAGTAAATAATACAAATTTAAAATTTATTTTTATAGGTATAAACAATAATTGCATTAAATGAATTAAATGTGCTAAAATTCCAAAACTTATTTGGCAAATTGTGAAAAATAATCTGTTGAAGGCATGTCCCTATCCGGATTTCATTCCTGCCTAAGGAAATCGTCAGGGGACGACGCACAGTGCTTTGATCCCATATAACGATTGGACAAAAAAAATAGAAGGAATGGAGACAGAGATTTGAAATTTGGTGTACTGACATAAAACCCCTTAGTTAAGAAAAATTTTAATTTTTGGAAATATCGGCTCAAGGACACGCCCACCTCCCATAGGTCCTGAAATTTAAAAATATTATATTAGCTAAATAAATGGAAGTAAAATTGCAAAAAGTGTCTATTGAGATGCACATAAAACTGGAAACGTTTGTGTCAATTTTTATCAAAATCGAAGCAAGGACTCTTAGTCCTGCCATATATCCTTTATTTTAAAATCTTTATAAAACCTACAAAAACTATCCGATTGCGATGAAATTTAGCACGTTAATTGATATAAAGTCAAGCCATATTTGTGCCAAATTCGATTCATTAATAAAAAAATACCTTTCACAGAAAATGATTTTTCTAAAAAAAAATTAAATAGGATTAAAATATAAAACCATGTGAATCCTCCATGTTAGGCATAGGGTATGTTCACCCAACTTATGTAAAACACTACGAGGAATAGTTTTGTGGAACATTTTAACCTTCTAACTCTTCAATTAAAATGACTTTTTTGACTTCTTTTTAAAACGGACAAAAACGACCCGTAAGTTGAAGAGTTAGAGGGTTAAAATGTTCCGCAAAAATATTTGTCATGAAATTTAGCTATAAGTCTTTGAAGACATCAGTATTGAAAATTTAACTTAAGTGCCAGTAATAAGTAAAAACTTAAAATGTGTTTAAGGGTTAATTTCGTACTTATTCAGAATTGGCACTCAAATGTCCCACAAACCTAGATTTTAGGGAGAAACTATGGGAATATTTCGTTTTAGGTATAGGATATGTTCAGCGAACTTATGTAAAACACTACGAGGAACAGTTTTGTGGAACATTTTAACCCTCTAACTCTTTAACTACGGGTCGTTTTGCCCCTTTAATTGAAAAACTCCTTTTCATTGAAGACTTAGAGGGTTAGAATGTTCCAAAAAATGTTCCTGGTAGTGTTTTTAGCGGTAATACTTTAGGGAATCTGCTCCCAAGGTTCAAAAATAGATTTTTTTTTTATCAGCTGGTAATTTAATTAAAAAATTAAATATATGAAGCTTTTATTACGTGAATGAGATATAAAAAAGAGTCTTTAAAAAAACGTTTTTTTTTATTTCTATAAAAAAATTGGTAGGTATTTCTTTTAAATATAATAAATAAAGGTCTATCCCTAACAAAAATGAAAATCAATTAACATAATTTTTTATTAATATATTATCAAACTTTGGTAATTTTTAAGATTTTAACCAAAAATTAGGTATATTTAAGGATTTATTAATGAAATAGATGACGTGTTTTTAACAAATTTTATACTTTTTTTTTTAAATAATATTACCTCAATTTTTCGAAAAAAAAAATTATATTTTATTGAAATCGGAAATTGGAATTGGAAACTTTTTCGTAACCCATAAAAAATGAAATTAGAAAAACATTTTTTGACACTTAGAAAAAAAAATTTTTTTTATAGTTTAATTAAGAAATTGGTTCTTTTCTTTATTTTTTTCTTATATAAAATTATAAGAGCATAACAAAAAATTTTAAAATTTAAAAATCAATTAACATAATTTTTTTTAAACTTCCATTTAACTTTTGATATTTTTAGGCTCACAGAAAAAATATTATAAAAATTTCAATATTAATTTGATATGTTAATTGTAGATCTTTTACAATTTTATTATTTTTTATTGATTCGAATATATTCAAATATTTAAAAAAAAATTCGTTTTAACAAATTTTTACCAATTTTTTTTTGTAAAATCCAAAAATTCATCTTTTTTCATTAAATTCTGTGTTAAAAATTTTGCGAATTTAGCGACCTCTAGTGTAGATAGAATGGGTTATACCAGAAACGATAATATTTACAATATTAAGTAATTTTAGTATATATACAAAAAAAATATTTTCGTCGAAATCGGAGACAGTAATGAAGTGGCAACTCTGGCGATTTTGGCTGGGGAAATTTACAACTGATATTTTTTTTAAAAATACTGCAAAAATATGATTTTTAAATAAAGAAATAAAATATTAAAAATATTGTTAATTGAATTTTTGACAACCGTTCAAATATGCCCTTTAAAATGCTGTTGTTACCGTATTTACCCCCCTTAATTAAAGTCCAAAAATCTTGAACTACTAAAAAGTAGTGGTGAAACAATGGCGTATGATTGATATTAATCCATACTTTAATATCGCTCATACGCCTTGCAATTGTCACTTTGACTTGAAGCCCCATTAACTCAATGTTCTATTAGCTACTAACTGGGACATTAACCGACATATTTATTGTTGTTTACCTCATAAATTTTAAATTTAACTTAAGGTTAAATTTTAACAAGACATTGTGCTATCCAGCCAAACTCTCATTAAATATTTAACCACATTTTATTCACAACAAAGCATTTAAGAACAAATTCCACATTTTAACTACTAATTTCTTGACTGCTCATGTTGTCTAAAGAAGAATTTGTTGAAAAAAAACTTTTTTAATCAACACAACTTAATTATTTTTTCTCATTCTACTGCGAATACTTAGAACCCAACTACTTTATATAAATATTGATCTAATATGCTGCTCTTTTTCTTCATCTTCTACTGTATTTTATGCTTTTTTGCACTTGCCTTCTTTAATTTCCATTTGTTTTTGTTTTTCTTCTTCCACCCACAGGTATTATTAATCGTGGTGACTCCTTTCGACGTCGTCGTTCGCGTAGTAATAGTTTGGCTCCTGTCAGTCCAATACACCCACGTGTTGGTGCTTTAGCTGGCTGTACAGATATGGATGGTAATCTCAACGATGGCAATCATCAGCAGCAAGTTGATGTTTATCATGTTGAAATGTTGGGTGCACCGGGTGTAGGTAAACAGGCCTTAGTCTCCCAGTTTCGCACATCAGACTGTATTAATGCTTATGATGGACCAGGTAAAGTGGAAAATAAACGAAACAAGAAAAAAAAATTGCCATAGTTTAAGTACTTAAATACTTACTTTGTATACTTTAGTGAAGCAAAATTAATATCTACAAGTTGTTGAAGAGTATTAAATTGTATTAAGACGATAGAATGTAACTAAACTATAGATATTTAAGGTGCAAAATGTTTAAAGTTTTTTAAGATATAAATTATAGAGATAAAAGTTAAAGTGTTATGCTTTAAAATCAGTCTGCTGCAGAGCAATTTTATTAATATTATTAGTTAGTTAAAATTTAATTAGTTAATTTTTCACAAGCTAAGTTGTTAAACAAATACAAATTTGTAGATTTTGATTAAACATTTTCAGTTGAATTTAGATTAGTTTTCTTTTCCATTGAAATGCTTATTTTATGATCTTTTATTACTTAAATTTGCGGTAAGCTCAAAATCATTATCAATTTTCTGTTTCCAGAATGCGATGAAGCTGAACAAAATATTTCAATTATTTTGAATGGTATTGAATCGGAATTAAAATTTTTAATAAATACACGGGAATCAAAGGTAAGTTTAAAGCAAATGTGATACAATTTTCTTAATACTAAATATGATAGCTAAAAAATATATAGTAACACAAGCTGCAATAAAAAAACTTTTGTAAAATAAAAAAAATTTAATTTTTTTGCGAAGAATTTTTTTCTTAACTTTTAATTGGTGAAAAAGAGCTTCCTTTGCACTCGTTCAAAAAGTAATGAAAAAATGTTGAAGTGGGAGTACTCCTCTGTTATGACAACTCGATGTTAAAATCATTAGTGTTTATGTAAAGAAAGAAGTACATCTAGGTAATCAATTGTGGTGCTTTTTCTACTGCTTCGGCATCTCTCTTTTTGCTGGAAGAAATACGCTGAAAGTTGGTGAATTTAAAGAAAACATGTGAACTTTTTTTATAAATTAAAAACAAGTAAAAAAAGTTGTTTACGATGTTAAGATAAATTGATTAGGATATATTAGACTAAATCTTTAGAATCAATTCTGAGCTTATTAAAAATTCTTTATTTCTTGTGAACTCTATTGACACACTGAGAGAATTATCATCACTTCAATAATAAATTTCTTCATAGTTTCAATGAAAATTGTCACTGGAACTCGTCCATTGAAACTTTTCATAGAATCTATGAAACAGGTTTTATTAAAGTCAATGTTTATAAAAAGTTCATAAAATTAATGAAACTCTTCATAAAATTAATAGGCCACTTGTCCAATGAATAAATCATTCAGCCAATGAAGAGCTTCGTAAAATTTATGAAGCAATTTCATTTACTATTTTTTATTATAGTTGGTTGTTGTCGTTGCTAAGCTGGAGTGGATAAATAAAAAGTACTTAGCAAATGCAAAAGGCGTAATAAAGTCGTTGCATATTTTACGGATGTACAAAATATATCTAGAAAAAGAATTCATTAAATTAAAAAGTTTCATTAAAAAAAAGTTTCGAAAAAATTAATATGATTTATAAAAAAATTGCATAGTCCAAAATTAATAATAAAAAATTGATTAAACAAAAAATAAAAATTATAAAAAATTATTCTCTCAGGAAATGACGATATTTTATAAAAAAAAAATTAAAAAAAAGTAAATACTATTGAACAATTTCATATATGTGACCTTCTCCGAGAAAACGGACCTAGTGTGTGAAAATGAAAAAAATTAAAAAAAAATAAAATTTTAATGTTTTTCTCATTTTTATCGATTTTCCCAAGTTCGTTTTGTACGTTTTTATGGGGTAAATAAATTTTTATCAGAAATATAACTCATTCTACATCTTATTCTACACCCTTTTAGGTACCAGAATCCACTCTTAAGTCCAACCCCGTTTTTTGACACACTAGGTGCCTTTTCTATGAGAAGGTCACATATATTAAGAATATTTTCATTAATTTAATGGAGATCTAATTTATGAAATTCAATGAATTTTTTTTTAATGAAATTATGAAATTTTATGAAAGAAAAGTTATGAGAATTTTTATAATATTAATTAAATATTATATACATAATGAAATTTTTCATTGATTCTATGAAAAAAATTCCATGAAATTATATCATTAATATCATGAAGGAAAATTCTCTCAGTGCATAGTCAAGTTGAAAGCCATGATAAATGATATGACATACTTTTTCCTGCAGCTGTTCAGTTGATATGGAAAGACTCATATGTATGTAAGTTAATTCTAGAATGCTAATTATATTTATTTTTTATTAAGATCTGTTAAAATTAAAATTTAGAGATCTTGAATTAAGCGACGTTTAAGCTCGATATTATTTGGTCTATAACGAATCTTAAGTGTTGTAAATACTCAACCATATTCCACCCTCTAATGCATATTTGTTCTTATGTTAAATATTTTAACATAAAAAGCGGTCGTAGCAGTTGTAGTCAGAGCTTTGAGGAATTAATTCGTTTTTGAATGAATTCACTAGCAATCGAAATCAATTTTCTTTAGAATTGAATGAATTCCTTTTCTTATGTAATTCACTGAATTCGTTCAACTGAACGCGTTCAAGAAAAAACAAATTCAAGGAATTAATTCAATTGCTATAGTTCTTTTTATTAAATCAAGTGAAATAATTAATTCCTTACTGAATTAATTCACCACTGAATTCATTGAATATCATTTTCGTTCAGTGAATTAAAAAAAAAACTTAGCTTCACTGAATTGAAAAACAACAATTTATTTTTGGATTTATTTTATTTTGTTAAAAAATCCACATTTTGTTTTTCAATTTTTAAAATTTTATATTTTTATCCAGATCTAACACTTATTGCCTTATATAATGTGAAAAAATTGGAAATGTTTGTGTCAATTTTTATCAAATTCGAACCAAGGACTCTTAGTCCTGCCATATATCCTTTATTTTAAAATCTTTATAAAACCTGCAAAAATTATCCGATTGCGATGAATTGATATAAGGACAAGTCATATTTGTGCCAAATTTGGGTCAAATCGATTCATTAATAAAAAAAATCCTTCTCACAAAAAATTGGTTTTAAACGCTTAAAATGATTTTTCTAAAAAAAAATTAAATAGGATTAATATAGGAAACCATGTGAATCCTGCATTTTAGGCATACGATATTTTCAGCGAACTTATGTAAAACACTACGAGGAATATTTTTGTGGAATATTTTAACCTCCTATATCTTCAATTAAAGGGACTTTTTTGGGCCCTTTTTAAAAAGTGACAAAAACGACCCGTAAGTTGAAGAGTCAGAGGGTTAAAATATTCCGCAAAAATATTTGTCATGAAATTATACTATAAGTCTCTGAAGACATCAGCATTGAAAATTTAACCTAAAGGCCAGTAATAAGTAAAAGCTTAAAATATGTTTAAGGGTTAATTTCGTACTTACTCAGAATTGGCGCTCAAATATCTCACAAACCTCGATTTTAGAGAGAAACCATGGGAATCTTCCATTTTAGGTATATGATGTGTTCAGCGAATATTATATAAAACACTACGAGGAACATTTTTGTGGAACATTTTAAACCTCTAACTCTTCAACTTACGGGTCTTTTTTGTCCCTTTGGGTCCAAAAAATTCGCCGTTCATTACACACTGAAGTGTTTTCAAAATATTTTAACAATTGGCGTTTTTTTTAATCACTGGATTTTTTTTTGGATTCATTTTATTTTGTTAAAAAATCCACATTTTGTTTTTCAATTTTTAAAATTTTATATTTTTATCCAGATCTAACACTTATTCCCTTATATAATGTGAAAGAAAAAAATTAAATTTTGCGAAAATGGAATTTCTGGAATAAAATTAAGCTAAATCCAAAACGGATTTATTTATTTTTTAAATCCATTTTGGATTTAGATTATTTTAATTCCTGTGTTCACATTTTTGCAAAATTTTATGATTTTCCTGCACATTATATTGGCGAATAAGTATAAGAATTTAATAAAAATTATAAATGTTTCAAATTAAAAAACAAAGAATTAATTTTTTAACAAAATAAAATAAATCCAAAAATAAATCCAGTGATTAAAAAATAGGCCTAATAATTCAGGCATTTCTTATTGGTTACTAACTATTCTTTATATGAAAATAGAAAAAAATTTGATATAAGATGAAAAAAATTCCACAGCTCCTAAAACACTGTGAAAATTTTCCAAAAATGGGATGTTTTACTTGACTTCGGAATGGTCTGGGGAAAGAAAAATTTAAAAGTGGAAAATATTTATTCCATTACGCCCATCTAAAAAAAAGTATGCTTTCAGAAAAATATAAATACTATATGTGTTCTTAAAGAAACTTTTAATCTGGAGGCAAAAGAGTCTTGCTATGGGCGTGTGAAGTTTCACCTCATACCGACCAACCAATAACGGCTGAATTTTTTCAAAAATATTTTGAAAACACTCCACTTTGTACTGAACGGCAGAAAACAGCTTTTGCATTCAGTGAACGTAATTTTTTTTCTTTTTAATTCACTGAACGTATTTTTTTTTCTAATTCACTGAATGAAAAATGAAATTGAATGAATTCAGTCGTGAATTAATTCAGTAAGGAATTAAATCAGTTTTTATCCGTTTGATTTATAAAATTGAATTAATTCATTTGATTTGATAAAAAGAACTATAGCAATTGAATTAATTCGTAATAAAATAAATCGAACGAAAACTTTGTGAATTAATTCATTGAATTTTTAACTCAGAATTTAAAAACTGAATTGAGGAATTAATTCTTCAAAGCTCTGGTTGTAATATATCCGTTACATTGTATGGACTGTCTTTCTATTTGTGTGTATATTTGTCCAACAATATTTGCTCTTTAACGTTCTGTTTGCATTAGTATAAAGCATTTATAATTTTTGTAAATGGTGCAAATTATTGTTTTGCATCCGTCCTTTGTATGGGCATTGTTTTCATAATTTCTATGAAAAAAAAACAGAAAAACAATCGCATTTGGCTGCAGGCCAAAATGAAATGAAAAGTATCAAAATGGCAGTGAAATGGCTGAAATAGGAACATTATTATTATATATTTTTTTTTTTTTTTTTGTTTTAAGCAACATTAAAACCAGAGACGGGCCAAAGTCATTACCACTATATTTTCATTACAATAAAAAGAATATAAAACTTTCATTACCATTTATATAATAGTACTGAAATTTTAATTTAATTTCCATTACTTTTCAGTAATGTAATGAAAAAACAAATTCACTGTGTCATTACAAAAAACATTACTATAATCCCGCCTTTATTGGCAAAGTTATTAATTTTCATATAAAATATTTAAGAAGCACTTATGGGGCATTTTACAGATTCAGATGTCAAAATTGAAGTTTATTTTTTATTTGGGCTTTACTCGAGGAATTGGCATTCAATGAGGACACAAAAAAAGAAAAATATCAATCTTTGTATAAAAATATGATAATGGTAATGAAAATCTATGTCTAATTTTGTAATGGAAATTAAAATTAATTTGATTACAAATACTTGAATGTAATAGAAATGGGAAACTATTGTAATGAACTGTTTTTCATTGAAATTACATATATGTAGTGGTAATGAAAATGAGTAATGATCACTACAAAAAAAATTAATTACACCCAACTGTGATTAAAGCAAAATAAAATCACAGTACAAATACCGCTTACAATGTCATTATTACAATATTAAAGAAACAGACTTTGTTTTGTATTGTAACAAAAAATATATGGAAAGTCTTTCTTAAGTAAAGAAACCAAAATATCTCCCCCCAAAACGTCTGGTTTTAATTTTAAAATATTTCTTTTTGTTTTATTGCAATGCAGGCAAATAAATTAAAATATTTTTTTTATTTAGATAAATATGAATTCTTTACGTAGTCATTTTTAAGTTTAATTTTGTCAAATTTATTTATTGCGAAAATTTTTTAAAATTTATTGCTTTTGGTATAAGCAATAAATTATAATAAAATTGTTAAAAAAATCAAACAAAAGCAAATTAAAAAAGTTGTTAAAATAAAAATAAACGCCAATATGGAGAAAACATTAAACTAAAAAGCGCTTATTTGACAAAAGACCCAAAATTTAAGAAGCAACAACAACATAAGTTAAAAGTCAAATATTTGGAAAAACATAAAAAACGGGCAAAATTAAAAAAAATCTTCTAGAATTAAAAGCGCTAAAACTAAAAATTTTGCACTCAGTTTAGACACATTTCATACAAAATATATTAACCAAGATTTTTTGTCATTAATTTTTCAATGCGAAAATTTGTCCCAACGCTTATGCCAATTCAGCTATTTTCTCATCAAATCTAGCGATATTTGGTGATTTTTCAGAGTTTTTTAGTCGCGGGGCCCAATTTACATCGCCACGACGCACAGTGCTTCATCCCCATATAACGATTGGACAAAAATAGAAGGAGTGGAGACAGAGTTTTGAAATTTGGTATACTAACACCTTAGTTAAGAAAAATTTTAATTTTTGGAAATATCGGGCCAAGGACACGCCCACCTCCCATAGGTCCTGAAATTTAAAAATAATATGTTAGCTACATAAATGGACGTATACTTACAAAAAGTATCCATTGAGATGCACATAAAATTGGAAATGTTTGTGTCAATTTTTATCAAAATCGAACCAAGGACTCTTAGTCCTGCCATATATCCTTTATTTTAAAATCTTTATACAACCTGCAAAAATTATCCGATTGCGATGAATTCATATAAGGTCAAGCCATATTTGCGCCAAATTTGGGTCAAATCGATTCATTAATAAAAATTCTTTTCACAAAAAATGGGGTTTAAACGCTTAAAATGATTTTCCTAAAAAAAAAAAATTAAATAGGATTAATATAGAAAACCATGTGAATCCTCCATTTTAGGCATACGGTATGTTTAGCGAACTTATGTAAAACACTATGAGGAATATTTTTGTGGAACATTTTAACCTTCTATCACTTCAATGAAAGGGACTTTTTTGGCCCCTTTTTAAAACGGACAAAAACGACCCGTAAGTTGAGAAGTTAAAGGGTTAAAATATTCCGCAAAAATATTTGTCATGAAATTATACTATAAGTCTCTGAAGACATCAGCATTGAAAATTTAACCTAAAGGCCAGTAATAAGTAAAAGCTTAAAATATGTTTAAGGGTTAATTTCGTACTTACTCAGAATTGGCGCTCAAATATCTCACAAACCTCGATTTTAGAGAGAAACCATGGGAATCTTCCATTTTAGGTATATGATGTGTTCAGCGAACTTATGTAAAACACTACGAGGAACATTTTTGTGGAACATTTTAACCCTCTAACTCTTCAACTTACGGGTCTTTTTTGTCCATTTTTAAAAAGGGCCCAAAAAATTACCTTTCATTGAAGAGTTAGAGGGTTAGAATATTCCACAAAAATGTTTCTCGTAGTGTTTTACAAAAGTCCGCTCAACACATCCTATACCTAAAATGGAAGGTTCACATGATTTGAATATTAAACCCTCTTAAATGCGTGAAATTTGTGTAAAAATTATGAATTTAGGCATTTCAAAAAATTCATTTTTTTTATTTGTAGTAAAAAATAGTAATTAATTTTTTAATAATCTATTATATAACAGTATAAACTTACAAAAAAAAAGAAAAAAAAAATATCTAGTTTTATATAAACTTTTTTATGCTCCATCAAACTTAAGTAACTTTTGGATTTTCAAAAAAAATTTGTTTTTCGGAGCAATAAAAAATAATTGTTTGGTAAACATCAAATAAAAGCCATATTTTACCTTAACTAAAAATATATTGAAATAATTAAAAACAAAATCTTCGAACAAGTTTTTAAAAAAATGTATTTTTGAGAATTATTTTCGTGAAACAATTAAAACCCATTTTTCTGTTAAGTCATTTTTGCATAAAATTCTCTGAGTTTAGCGCCCTCTCTTGGCGGCAAAAGTAATCACAGCAAATATTTTTTTTTTCACATTTGTTTGAGTTACTTTCTTATGTTTAAACGAGTAAAAAGGTTACAGTCGGGCATGCCGACTATACAATACCCTACACCAGTCTGGTGTATTGTTTGGATCCGAAATTCGAGTGGGTTAAAATGGGGCTTGTGTCAAAATTTTCTATAATGTGAGTCAACGCACCAAATTTCATTAAAATATCTTAATATTTGCGACCTGCAGTTTGTAACCAAGCCAATTTTGGGGGACCCTTATATGGGCACTAGTTCTAAACATGAACCGATGTTCACCAAAATCAATAGGCTTCGTCCTTGGGCCAACATAGGTCTATGTACCAAATTTCATCAAAATATCTTAATATTTGCGACCTGCAGCGTATAAACAATATAATTTTGGTGGGACCCTTATATGGGCACTAGGTCTAAACATGGACCGATGTTCACCAAAATCAATAGGCTGCGTTATTTGGCCAATGTAGGTCTGTGTATCAAATTTCATCAAAATATCTTAATATTTGCGACCTGCAGCGTATAAACAGTATAATTTTGGTAGGACCCTTATATGGGCACTAGGTCTAAACATGGACCGATGTTCACCAAAATCAATAGGCTGCGTTATTGGGCCAATATAGGTATGTGTACCAAATTTCTTCAAAATATCTTAATATTTACGACCTGCAGCGTATAAACAGTATAATTTTGATAGGACCCTTATATGGGCACTAGGTCTAAACATGTACCGATATTCACCAAAATCAATAGGCTACGTTATTGGGCTAACATAGGTCTGTGTACTAAATTTCGTCAAAATATCTTAATATTTACGACCTGCAGCGTATAAACAATATAATTTTGGTAGGACCCTTATATGGGCACTAGGTCTAAACATGGACCGATGTTCACCAAAATCAAACTTGTTCGTCCTTTGGCCAACATAGGTCTGCGTACCAAATTTCATCAAAATATCTTAATATTTGCGACCTGTAGAGTGCGCACAAGATTGCATGGACAGACAGACGGACGGACGGACGAACGGACAGACGGACATCGTTAAATCGAAATAAAAAAAATCTGAGCCGATCGGTATACTATAAGGTGGGTCTACGACCAATATTTTTTGGTGTTACAAACATCAGCACAAACTTATAATACCCTGACCACATAGTGGTGTAGGGTTAAAAAAATCCTTCTTTAATCACAATTTGATGGCTGTGAGATAACACGGCCATTGAACTTCTCGGGCTAAATAGCCATTGTTTCGTTGGACAATTAGCACCATCTCGTTGGAAGCATATATCGACCAGATCCATATCCTCAATTTCTGGCCACAAGAAGTATGTTATCATCTCGCGATAGCGAACACCATTCACGGTAACTGCTTAGCCGACCTCATTTTCGAAAAAGTACGGCCCGATGACGCCGCCAGCCCGTAAACCGCATCAAACAGTCACTCTTTGTAGATGCATTGGCTTTTCAACAATCACTCGTGGATCCTCATTTGCCCGAATGCGGCAATTCTGCTTGTTAACGAATCCACTAAAGTGAAAGTGTGCCTCGTAGCTGAAGATGATTTTCTTTGTAAAGTCACCATTCACTACTGTCTGTTCAACCAACCATTCGGCGTATTGACTTTAAATGATCAGTAGGCGTCAGATCTTGAGTCAATTGAATCTTGTAAGCTTGTAAATTCAAATCTTTATACAAAATTCGCATCAGTGATGTTCGTGAGATGTTCCGTTGTTGAGCACGACGACGAGTCGAAGTTGACGGTTCTTTTGCCACACTATCCCGAACAACAGCAATGTTTTCCGCAGAACGAACTAGGTGGGCATGTACAGGTGTTTTCATATCTCCTACAGACCCGGTTTGCTGAAATTTACGCACAATTCTCGCGATTGTGAAAGAAATCACGAAGTGCACGAAATGCATTTTGATTTGAACGCCCATTTTCGTAAAAGGCTTCAACAATCTTAACGCGCTGCTCAATTGTGTACCTCTCCATTAGACCGTAACGCAAAAAAAAACTTCGCCGTACACTCCAATATGAAGTATTTTTGCAAGGCAATTTAAAAAAAAAATTATGTTGTTTTGCCGAACGTAGGGGTCGCCTTTTTTAATATTTCCTTATAGCTTCGGCGTTTAAAGTCAGATTTTAAAGTGTGATATATCAATTTTTTTGCCTCGAGGAGACCAGTGTTTTACTATAAAGGTAAAATCCAAAGAAAAAAAATTTAAAAAGGCGACCAATACATTCGGCAACCAAAAAAATAAAAAAATTCTACTGGGTTTATCGAAAAACTTCCTTAGCAAAAGTTTAATGATTTTTTACAGGCTTTAATTTTCTGACATTAGGGCGTACATTATGGTGGTAGCAACTGAGATCTGGTGGGTAACTACTAGAACGTGATTCTTGAGATCAATGGCCCTTAGAGCAAAACACTGGTATCCTCGTGAGAAAAACATCGATGTATCATACTTTAAGATCCGACTGTAAATGTCAATTACAACGAAAAATGTAAAATGGCGATCGCTACGTTCTGCAAAAAAAAAAAAAAATTTTTTGAAATTGCCTTGCAAAAGTACTTCATATTGGAGGAGGATGTACGGCTTACTTTTTTTGCCTGTAAGGTGGTACGGTCTACTCTCCATGGTTGAATTTGTCACCTTTTACGTTAAGGTGTGACTCATAATTAACATCGTGCATTATGGTTGGACCACCCTTTACATTTATTTTAAGAAAAATTTTAAAAGGTCGGAAATATAACAATTTTTTGTAAATGTTATAATAGAATTTGAAAAGTTTGGTGTATTTAGCAATTTATCGCTATTTTTGCATTTTTTTAAAAAACTTGTCGGTCAGTGTGAGTTATTTTTCACATCCCTACATCATTCAATACCACTAATTAAAAAAATGGTAATGAAAATAATTTTATTACAATTGATATAAATGGAATGGTAACGAAATTATCAAAGTCTCGTAAAGTGGGTCTCATACTGCAGGTTTAACTTTAACTTAACTATAAACAAAAGAAACTGTCAAAAAAATGTATACAAAACAACAAAAAATTTTTGGGTTAACTATTAACTTAAGTTTAAACCTGAAGTATGAGACCCACCGTTAATCAAGCAATTAACAATTAATACAACTTCTAATCTGGTTACTATTTCTAAACGACTCTGAATTCATACTATTCTATGCACCGCTGTGTTTTGTTATATTGATGGTTGGCAACCCTAAAAACACATACACACAGTCCGATAAAAATCCGCGTTACCTAGTGTCTACAAATGCAATTACATGTGCAAAAAAAATTGTAAATAACACACAAAGCAGCAACAACGAAAATAATTTCGTTGTTGCTTTGTGTGTAATTCGTAAATTTTATGGCATATTTTATTGGATTTGAAGACACTAGGTAAAGACGCTGCCGTAAAAATATTTTGGCACTGTCGACAAATATGTTGCTAACGTCGACATTTTCCATGTTCATCATGCGCCGGATCGCTATCGGCGCCATCTTGGTATTTTAAACTGTTTATTTATAATTTCGCGAATCAAAAAATATAAAGATAATTTGCGCAAATTATAACCATATTTTTTTATTCGTGAATCAAATTTTGTTATTTTAGTTCGTGAATTGTAGTCAATTTTTGAATTCATTTAAAAGACTTCATTACAATTTATGACATTGATTTATTAGAAGTAAATTTAATTTTGTATTTTAAATGATTTTGAAATCAATGTATTCAATGAAAGTTTATTTGTTACAGACTAAAATTGATTCGCTAATCAGAAAAATACAATTTTAATTCGGGAATCAGAAAATAAAATGATAATTCGTGCGTATCAAATAAATCCAGACATAAGTCGTGAATCAAAAACAAATTTTATTGATTATTTTTTAGATTACCGATGATTTAATTTTTTTTTCTAAGTTCTGACAGAGATAAACTTTTAAACCTTTTTTGGATTAACTTTAATCAAGTAGATTAATTTTTCTGTCTAAATGCACTATAAGACAATCAAAAATATTTTAAAGCTTGATCGTTATTTCAGCAGACAGATCTGCTTCTGTATCATTAAAAGATTAATTACAACTGGGTCGACCGTCAAAGTTTTTTGGCGTTTGGAAAAAAAGGAAATCAAAACAAAAATTCAATAAGTTTTACATTCTTTTTTGTCATTTTTAATTTTACTGTATTTAATTTTGCTTTTTTGTGGTGAAGAATAATTGAAAATAAAAATATGAAATTTTATTTTCAGTTATTCTTACTCCGTCAGAAATATATGTTTTTTTCATACAAAGTACTAGTTTTTACAACTCTGATATGAATCTTTGCCACTCTTTTTATAGGTAATCCTAATTCAAGTAAAAATATGGCAACAAAATACAATAGAGAGTTTCAGTGTTGCCACCAGTAAAAGAAAAAATTACACAGCTGTAGGTCAAAAATTAAACAAAACCGTATAAATTACACAAAAAATCTTTCAAAATAAACTCTGCTGAGCACAGTGGGGAAGAATAAAAATATTTTATAAAAAATTTCGCCATTTCTTACCAATGTTTTGCATTTTTTCTATTTATAAACCGATTTTTAAGAAACTTAGCATTTTTTCATCTGCAATGTGCAAAAGGTAATTGCATTTTAAAACTAAAATTTTGCATTTTTGCAATAACCTTCTGCAAAAGAAAATCCAGGTCGATTTCCCTGAAAAATATAATAAATTATTCTATTAACTAAAGGGAATTTCAATGCAATATATTTTTCAGGCTTAAAATGGCGTGCTTTTAAATTTGAATATTAATAAAATGGTATTCTATCCATATTAAAAGCTTCTTTCAGAATATTAAAAGCTTCTTTCTAATTATTCTCTCCCATACCCCTCAAATTTTAACCATAAATAAAAGTATAACAATTTCACAAAAAATTACAGATATTTTTTTCAAAAACTTTATACGATTTTGTTGAAATCTGGAACATGTTGGATTTACCGAATTCTAAAATATTTTGATTCTGCTCCACCTTGCTGTGTTTACAAAATTTTCGTCTGGTCAAAGCCCAGTGTCGTGTTAACTATAGCCAAAAAATTTTCAGAGATTAGAAAGCAACAATCATAACAAACCTAAATTTTCCCACTCTATCGCTGAATTTTTATATGGTTTTGCAAACCAAGAGAATTTTTAAAAGAAGCTTGGCAATTAGTTTCGCAAAAATTAAACAAAAGACGGAGCTTTCAACAAAACAAAAAAATACATAGCACCATTTATAATTTCTTCTAAACTCGGTTTAGCGTTGAAAAAAATTATAAAATCAATCACCAGAAACTGGAGATTTGTGGTAAATGGTTCACAGACAATCTCGTTTCGTCTATATCGACTAATTTTTATTAACTTTCAAAAATTTACGGAACTTTCAAAAATTTGCGGAAATATCTGTAAAAAGTGAAATTACACAAAAACTACACAAAAATGTCATTATTCAAAAATTATCCAACAAATGTGTAAACAGTCCCGTTTTTGAATAATTATTCAAAAAGTGGCAACACTGGAAAAGTTATTTGCATTTTAGAACTAAAATTTTGCGTTTTTGCAATAACTTGGTCCTGGTCTTCTACAAAAGCAAATCCAGTCTAATTTTGCTGAAAAATATTATAACAAATTATTCTATTAACTAAAGGGAATTTTAATGCAATAAATTTTTCAAGGCCTAATTAAAATGGCGTGCTTTTAAATTTGAATATTAAAAAAAAATTTTTGTATTATTGTTGTTTTTCAGAAAAGCTACTTCATTCAGATGCGTTGCATGCAAAAATATTATCTACTTGATAATTATTCTCTCCCATATATCTCAAGTTTTAACAAAAAGGCATTCCTAATGTGATGACATAAGTCCTGTTTAATCCTAGCTTTAAATGTCGGAAAGACAGCAAAAATTGAAAAAATTCAATATTTGTAAAATTTTGCTTGTTTTCTTTAATTTTTAAATTACTGATAGCAAGGCATGTAATTTCTTTGCAGTATGTACATCAACAAATTTTCTTTTGGAAAACAAAAATATAAAATTTTCACAAAAAATTCCCGGTATTTTTTTTTCAATTTCATACTATTCTGTTGAAATCTGGAACATGTTGGACTTACGGAATTCTAAAATATTTTGATTCTGCTCCAACTTGCTGCGTTAATAAAATTTTTGTCTGGTCAAAGCCCAGTATCATGTTAACTACAGCAAAAAAAATATCAGAGATCAGAAAGTAACAATCATAACAAACTCAAATTTTCCCACTCTTTCGCTGCATTTTTAAATGGTCTTGCAAACCAATAGAATTATTTTCGCAAAAAATAAACAAAAGACGGTGTTTTAAACAAAACAAAAAAAGAATAAATATCATCATTTTTTATTTCCTTTAAATTGGGTTTAGTGTCGAAAAAATTTACAAAAGTAGTTCACCAAAAATTGGAGATTTGTGGTAAATGTTTCACAGACAAACTCGTTTCGTCAACTATCGATTAATTTTTATTAACTTTTAAAAATTTAGGGAAATTTCTGTTAAAAATGAAATTACACAAAAACTACACAAAACTGTCATTATTCAAAAATTATCCAACGAATGTGTAAACAGTCCCGTTTTTGAATAATTATTCAAAAAGTGGCAACACTGGAAAAACCTCTCATATATACAGAACTTTAAAGAATTGATTCAAAAAGAATTATTTTCAAAGATAATTCAAAAAAAGTCGTTTATAATGCAAATGAAAAAAATATAAGGATAATTCACGCGAATTATTTTCCTATTTATTGATTAGTAAATCAAATTTTTTTGTTTTGATTCTCGAATTGAAGTCAATTTTTTAAATGACTCCATTACAATTTAAAACACTGACTTTTTTTAAGAGAAGCAACATTTAGGAAATTCTTCCAATTAATTAACGTGTTGCTTTCTTTAAAAAGGGGCTAGTGAAGAAGAGAAAAGCGGTGAAAGATGAAGGGCTTCAAATATGGCAGCACTGTAATTGCGCGAGATGTTGAATTTTAGAACAGTTGTTGGCGAACTTTGTTGAAGCTTTCTAGTTCATAGCCCTATTATATTATTTTACTTCGGTGGGGTTAAAGTTATGGGAACACCGATGAGGACGCTGGGTAGGAAAAACTCATACATATTATATTTCATAAATTGATATTGCCTTGGATGGGGATCGACCCCACAACCTTATGTGTAACAGTCCAACACGCTAACTAAAAACACTGATTTATTGGGATTAAGTTAGGAAAAAAATTCAGACATAATTCGCGAATACAAAACAAATTTTATTGATTCTTTTTTAGAAATTGAATTATTACTGATGACTGAATTATTTTTTTAAAGATCTGCATACACTTTGTAAGAAAAGCAAAGATTTGTCGGGCTGACTGATTAAATTTCGCCAGAATACAATCTATTCTATGGTCATGACGAAAATTTTACACTTTATCTCATTTACTCTCATTATTTTTATTTTATGGTTGCAACATTTTAACAAAATAATTTGTTTTAAACTAGTTTAACAATTTTCCTCAGTATATTTTAGCTTACACTCTCAGAAAAGTTCCGTTCTGGCAACCGAATTGATTCGGTTGCTTAAAACGAATTCAGTTGTGGCAACCGAATTGGATTTCATTTCGGTTGTGACAATTTGTTTCTCATACAAAATGTTTGAAAAAGCAATTGTCTCCCTCGTTATCGACCCAATTGTGATTAATCTCTAAATGCGCTAGTTAAAGGAATCAAGACAACAATAATTTGTTTGATGATTAACAAACGAAACGGCCAACTATATATATACGATATAATCTCTCCAACACAGTGGTATAAGGGCATTCAAACTTTTTTCTTAATTTCCTTTGCTGACCTTAAGGCTTTAAATACGTGCAATTAAACTTTTCCATTTTGTTATTAAAGTAATGTAATTATTTTCCAATTTCCTTTCTTTCCTTTCGTATTGCTTACATAATTTGCCAAATAATTAAAAAGGATGAACTTGAAATAGCCGATGCTTTTTTGGTGATTTTTTCTTGTGTGGATAAAGAATCATTTACAAGAGCAAAACAGATTTTATCACGTCTACAGGATATGGATTTAATTAGAACAAGACCAATTATATTGGTGGCAAATAAAATTGATTTAGCGCGGTCACGTGCTGTTTCCGCCCAAGGTAAGTAAGAACATTTAAAGGAAAATGTATACAAAAATAAAAAAATAATTATATAATTATGAACAAAGCTGTTAAAAAATGTTTAATATTATTAAAAAAAAAAAAAAAAAAAACATTTTCTTCCGTTATCTTTATGTTTGATTTTTCTATGTATTTCCCTTTGTAATATGGTTTTCATCTTTTACTCAGATGGCAAATGTTTGGCTTGTACATTTGGTGCTAAATTCATAGAAGTTTCTGTGGGTATAAATCATAACTGTGATGAATTACTGGCGGGTACTTTAACACAAATTAGATTGAAAAAAGAACAAAACTTATTGCAGGTAAGTTCCTAAAAGAAATTTCATTTAAAAAATAAATATCCTACAAAAATATTTTCAAAATTATAAATGCTATAAAAAAAAAAAAATTAGAAGCTATAATTTTTTCTAACACTTGCTGCTTTTCCTTGATTTCTAATAAACAAAATATCTTAACACCTTATGCGTATTGTTTTTCTATTTTAATTGGCTTTAATTTTATAATTTGTATTGCTTCTTTGAGAAAATTTTATTTTGATTTTAACATAAACAAAAAAAATTTCATCACATTATTATTCACTACAGCCTAAAACGAAAAAATCCAAAAATAAATCAAAAGATAAACACAATTCGAATACCGACAATAATTGTCATAATAAAAATTATGAAAATGATCAAGGGGAAAAATCATTAAATGATAAAAATTCTGAAGTTATGGTGAGTAAATAAATACAACATTTAAGTATTTTCTTTCTAAATTCTAACCCCTTACCCCCTCTATATGTAATTAAATATTTTATAAAAATTTGTTTCCCGGTGTAAAAATTTGTATACTCCTACATATTTAGATATTTTTCTTAAATATTTCAAGTTTATTCTTAAACAAAATTTTATGCATATCCAAAAATATGAAAACATTTATACATAATCGAGTAAAAAATCTATTTTTTTTTTAATTATTCACTATTGTAAACAAGTTGTGCTCCCAATTTTTTTTTTCTCTTTAACCCTTGAAGTATACATTAATTATAACCTTAATATATACAATAGTTTTTATTTATACATTTCTCTTTGTTTTCAAACCACTACAGTATGCAGCACATCTTTAACATAACGACATCCTAAAAGTATGCAATATTTTACTAGAATATGGGTGATATCAAAAAATGTGATAAAAACCGTGTAACCACCTAATTTCTAATGCATGGATTACATTTGAGTTACATATTTCGATATATATCAGCGCATTGTCACCTGTTTGACAAAATTTATAACAATCTGACCAATTTTTGATTAATACATAAAATTTGTGACCAATTTTATAGGCCAAATGTGAACTCCGTAACAATTAACTCATAAGGTTTTTTAACTTTAATAGCTTATATTTTAATAACCAATAAAGCTAAACACTAACTGTAAGAATTTTTATGAAGAGGAAAAGTGCCGTTTTTAATAAAAATTAATACATTTTACAAACTTTTTCGTATATCTTCGCTATCACGACTTCAACTCTGTAACGATTTTTCGTCATAATTTTTGATAAAAATGCATATACCAGAATTTTGGAGTTATCTATTATAAGTATATTGTTATTTATACTCAAATGATCGTTGGACTGTCAGTAATCATCCAGTATAACAGACTTGAAGCTTTTCTGCAGCATGTAACATTCTCGAGATGAAAAAGGATGTCTTTAATAAGATTTGAAAAAATGTTGTAAATTCCGTTCCTAATTTTTACACCAAACTATTTAACGAGTAAGAAAAACAATATCATATTTGGATTCACCTTGTAGGCATCATGCGATTTTGTTTCGGAAAAAAAATTCTGACAAAGTGTTTCTGAAAGATAACGAAAAAAGTAACCAAATGTAAACTCCGTAACTGTAAACTCCGTAACCACAATTGTTTGCATCAGGTTTCATTCAAATAAATGTTTAAAATATTTTAAAATAACCATAAACAGAGTTGATTCAACTAATATTTATGCGTCAAAAGACGATTCAACTAATAATTTTGCGACAAATCAAAAAAGGTTATCAGTTTTTTACCCTAAGCTGCTGGAGCGAAAAACGGTTGATTTTGCATTTCATTGGTTTTGAATCGATATTTCGAGTCATTACTGACATTAGTTTGACAAATTAAATTTGTTTCACACAATTAAAGAATTTTTTGATCGTGAAATGTTATGTTTTTAATATATTATTTTGTAACTGCGCAACCGCTGTTTGGATTTTAAAAAATTTTATATTTTTGAAAAGCATTTAAAAGGACCAAAAATACAAAATTAAAAAAAATAAATTGTTTTTTCGCGGAATGAATTGTATTTTTATTCGCGAAAACGCCAATTTGATAAACACAAATTATATATCATTGGAAAGCAAGTTGAAAACCCAAATACGACAAATTAATAAATTGAAGAAAATTCGTACGCAATTTTTTTTGTTATATCTTTTGCTTGCAGAAATGTAAACTCCGTTACAACAAAAAAAATTAAAATTGTGCAAAAAAAAGTTATTGCGACAACTTGTAGAAGACATTTTTTGCAATTACCCAGCAAAATCTTTCATTACCAAATAAGTGGTTATATAATAGAAATTCATAGCTCCGCACAACTTATTTTTTGGCGTCTAAACTCATTATTTTTGTTTGGCGTGGTCGTTTTTATAAGTAGTCACGCTTACCCGCTCGCTTACGAAAAAATGAGAAATAAGTAGTTATGAGATTTTGAATAATAAGTGGTTACACTAATGCTTACAAAATGTTGAATTATAAGTGGTTATCCGATTGCTTACTTGATTCTTAAAAATAAGGAGTTAAGCAAATACTATTAGCTTAAGGAAATACATTCAGAAAAATTTAAGTTTTCTCTAGTGTGTAATTTTAGGACTCGTCATAAAAATTTAAACATAAAACATATTTACATTTAATAAATAAAAATGTATAAAATTTAACTGTGTAAAAAGAACTTACTTAAACTATTACGAGTAAGTCATTATTTTATATTTAGAAACAATGAATACAATAGGTCGTTATTAGGAAGTCATTATTTTATATTATAAAATAATGCAAAAGGTAATGATATATCATTTTTGGTAATGCAGATAGTAATGAGGTGTCATTACCAATATTTTGCTGGGTAGGTTTATAATGACTAAACTTACTGATTCCATTAAGAAAAAACCGAAATATTCACAAATTTGGCCCAAAAATTTATCACATTTTTTGATTTCACCCATATACTTTTTAACAATTTAATTCATTTTTCGCTGACGTTGATTTAAAGCAGCACCAACTTTGATAATTTGCCACAAATTTAAATTCTACAATAACCAATTTTGAAAATTCTTCTTGATTTTTGTAACTTAAAAAGTTTTCTATGTTATAGAAGAATATAAATTTAGGATTTCAAAAGTTTTTAAAAAAAATTTATTAAGGCCTGATTACTGAATGTTCAGTTAGAAGCTAACTGGGACTTTAACTGACACATTTGTTGTTGTTTCCCATATAAAATTTAAATTTAGCTGCCGGCTAAATTTTAACTGGACACTCTATAATCGGGCCTTAGAGTTTAAAATTTTAATTTTTTTGAAAACTTTTGAAATCCTAAATTTATATTCTTCTATAACATAGAAAACTTGCTTAAAATCGGTCCATGTTTAGACCTAGCGCCCAAATAACAAAATTGGCTTATTTACACACTGCAAGTCGCAAATACGAAGATATTTGGTACACAGACCTATGTCGGCCCAAGAACGAAGCCTGTTGATTTTGGTTAAAATCGGGCCATGTTTAGAGCTAGTGCCCATATAAGGGTCCCCAAAATTGGCTTTTTTACACGCTGCAGGTCGCAAATACGAAGATATTTAAATACCATTTTGTTCGCTGACTCACATGGTCCCAAGGACAAAGCCTATTGATTCTAGATATGGTCAGTCCATATAAAATTTTATATAAAATTTTGACACAAGTCCGTTTTAACCCATTCGAATTTCGGATTCAAACATTAGTTGGCTTTTCACCAGACTGGTGTAGGGCATGCTCGACTTTAACTTTTTAACTCGTTTTTTATAATAATTTTTTCGTACACAAAGAAAAATATTTTTTAAAATTTTTGGAGCTTGCTGAGTAAGAATCTGGTATCCGACTTTTCAGAACTGATAATGGCGCAATTAATATGATTGATGAATTTGTGAAAAATTATCGAATTCGATTTTAATAGTTTATCCGGATGTCTTTGGGATCGTTAAACAAAATCGTATCATGTTTTAATAACAACTCAATTATTTTGTCCCAACGTGCAGCGTTAAACTACACGTGCAAATATTATTGAAATAGAACCCCGATTTCAAAAAAAAATAATTTTCAGCGACAAAGCCAATTTTTGGATACGTTATCAAGCTAAATTGCCGGATTTGGGACATTACCAATCCTCACGTGGTCCGCCAAGTGGCAGCATATCCGAAGAAAGTTGGTATAGCTTGTGGGGCGGCTTCATCATCTATCCGTACGTCTTCGCAAATGTCAACGAAGAGCGCAAACGATCGATGATAACTATTTTGGTTTGACCAAGATGATACGGATGTGAACGACAAGTGGCTCCAATAGCCAGCACGTGCCATATAACTTATGCCACAATGAACGTTCCGGATTTGCGAGGGCATGGTTATCTCACGAAGAGGCGACATAAACTGGTTATCGAGATCGTGCGATTGGATCCCGTTAGACTATTTCTTGTGGGGTTTTCTCAAGTCGAAGTTCTATGCCAATAAGCCGCAAACGAATAGTGCCCTCAAATCTCCATCCACTCAGCGAAGCAGCGGCCGTCATTTGAACAATGTTATATTCCATAGATAATATGTATGTTCCCGTACTTAAAATTGCGTGTAAATTATTGTTGTTTGGGTTGTTTTGGGTTACCGTGGGTACCCACGGTAATGTACGTGATGCCATTGATAGGCATTTCAAATAAAAAAAAATTCGTTGATATCTGACACGCAACTTACTTTATTTATTTTTAACATATACTCATCCCTTTTGGAAACCCCTTTATAAGATTAAAATACATACATTAATTACAGTAGCCAACCTAAGCTAAAATTTCAGTTTTCAGTATGAATATCTCGGGAATTTAAAAAATAAAAAAGGGCCCAATTTAAAATTACCCTACGGGAAATTTTAACAAACTGTCACCGAACTGGCCCCTTTATATGAAATAGACTGGTCACTTTTACATGGCGTTGTCATAGGAGGGGGAAATTGACTCCTTGTGACATGTCACAAGACAAATCCAAGGACAGGTCCCTGAACTTTGTTTTTTATGAGAGTTCAGTAACCTGTCCTAGGATTTGTCTTGTGATATGTCACAAGGGGTCAATTTCCCCCTCCTATGACAACGCCATGTAAAAGTGACCAGTCTATTTCATATAAAGGGGCCAGTTCGGTGACAGTTTGTTAAAATTTCCCGGAGGGTAATTACAACAAATATTAGGTACACAAAATATTTAAAATTTATAAGGTTGGAATTTTTACAAATTTATCTTATTTTTATAATTTGTGCTTAATTAAATTTTCACGATCCATTCTGTTTTCAATTTGAAATATGAATGCTTCACTTGCCAAATCGATTAACTCTATAAAGAAAACTGAATGAGTCTCAATGAGACAAATGCGAGGTTGGTTACCGAAACGAATAACGGTAAGGGTAACGGTATTTGAGACTGTTTCGGTTACGGTATACCGTTATCGAAACAGCAATACCGGTACGTACCGGTATTATAAATTATGTTAGAAACAAGTAAAAACTTAACTTATATTTCATTTTACGAGTTAAAAATACAGATTATAAGCTTTAAATTCAATGCTGGTTATTTTAATAAATAAAATTATTATCCATAAATTTTTTTCTAAAAAAAAAAACTGAAGATTATTACAAAAAAGTTAAAAAATTTTTTATTTTTATATAAATTAATAAATACCGGTAAAATTGCGGTAACAACCTATAAAAATAACGGTATCGATAACGATAACGGTATTTGAAAAAATTTTAGAGGTATTGGTAACGGTAACGGTATTCAGTTTGAAATGGTATTTTAGCGATTACGTTATTATAACGATAACGGTAACCAACCTTGGAAAAATGAGAAAATAGCAGGCACCAGAAAACGTTTTTTTTTGTTTTTATCAAAAATAAATATCACTAAAGTTCAAAATGTTTTTATTTCTCAATTGAAAACAAAAAATTTCAAATGTACTTTAAAACAAAAATATCCCTCAAGTTGAAATTCCAAAAATATCTTTAGGTATAAATATCAAAGATAAAAAAATTGATAAAAAAATAAAACTTTTTAAAACGTTTTAAAAAACGTTTTTTTTTTGGTTTTCATCTTTGTACTAAGTACAAAAATATGAATAGAATTTTAAAATTTTTGTTTTATTTTTATGGTGGAGATACTATTCTGGTTTTTGGTTTCAAATCTGTAGAAAATCATATAATACCCTGGAGTGAACTGTTGAGCGGTATATACATACAAACATATATTGCAAATATTGTTTTTTTTGCTAAAATGTTTGCCAATTGACCAACATTTTGCACTAATATTATTTATTTTCGGAATGAAATCGCTGTATAAGTTTTCTAATTAAATTTTTGCACCATGAAACCTTTTTCGCATTCCGCCATTAATTCGCAATTTTTTAAGTGCAGATTTTTAAAATTTATAACCTAGGGACCATAATACCCATATTTCATACCAAAGTTTGGCAATTAGTTCGCAAAAAAAAAAATTGGCAAAAAAAATTTGCAAAAAAAATTTTTTTTCCATTTTCCATCTTTTGCAGAATATAAATTGCTGATTAGGTTTCTTAACTATTTTTTTGTATCATAAAGGCTTTTTTCGCATTCCGCCAATATTTTGCAATTTTTTGAGTGCGGTTTTTTCAAATTTTTAACCTTAGGACAATAATTCCCATATCTTATGCCGAAGTTTGGTGGTTAGTAGGCAAAAACTTTCGCGAAAAAAAATTTAGCAAAAAGGAAGATTTTTCCATCAACATATTCATTTGAAGAATGTAAATCGCTGACTGAATATTTTTAATGTATTTTTTGTACCAAAAAGCTTTTTTTTCGCGTTCCGCGATTTTTTTTGCAATTTTTTAAGTGCGGCTTTTTAAAATTCATAATCTTGGAACTATAATACCAATATTCTTATATCAAAGTTTGGTGTTAGTTTGCAAAAAAAAATTCGCGAAAAAAATTTTCTGAAAAGAAAATTTTTTGTATCAGTGTTTTTGTTTGCAGAATGTAAATTTCTGATAAGAATTTTTAATTCATTTTTTGTACCATAAAGTTTTTTTCGCGTTCCGCCATTAGTTTGCAATTTTTTAAGTGGGGTTCTTTAAAATCCATAATCTAGGGACTATAATACATATATCCTATACCAAAATTACCTAGTTAGATTGCAAAAACAAAAAATCACGATCAAAAATTTTGCAAAAAGGAATAGTTTTGCATCAATATATTTGCTTGCAGAATGTTAATCGCTGATTAAATATCAAAATTAAATTTTTGTACCATAAAGCCTTTTTTCGCGTTCCGCCATTATTTTTCTATTTTTGAAGTGCAGTTTTTGTGGTTAGTTGCTCACAAATCCTATGGTTTTAATGACCACAGTTTGTCTTTTGCACAAAATTATTCATGCTTTGTAGAAGTCTTTTCGGCGGAAATTTTTATTTCTTTTTAATAACGCAAAGGTATATATCATTGGATGCAGAAATGTGTCTATATGAATGTTGTTTTAAGAATTTTTACAAAATTTATATGTAATTGTAATCAGAAAAAACTAAAAAAAAACGTTTTAAAACGTTTTATTTTGTTTTTTCCTCAATACAAAAAAAACGTTTTTTTTTTGTTTTTTCCTCAGTACAAAAATAAAAATAATTCTCAACTTTCCTGAAAATATCAGTACGGATATTTTTTAAATTTTGTTTTCGAAAAGAAAACAAAAAATAAAAAAATTGATGAAAACAAAATATCCATCAAGAAAAATAAATTCATTTGTACACAAGTGATTTTTGTTTATTG
Source organism: Leucophora obtusa (assembly GCA_949987735.1). Classification (NCBI taxonomy): domain Eukaryota; kingdom Metazoa; phylum Arthropoda; class Insecta; order Diptera; family Anthomyiidae; genus Leucophora; species Leucophora obtusa. The sequence goes on from OX465299.1 coordinate 49,650,287, forward strand.
AGGAAAAAACAAAATAAAACGTTTTAAAAGTATTAATATCGGGTGCCTGGAAAATAGTAAATATTGTTTTATTTAATTGTTGTTAAATTATAAATTTTGTCTTTTAGTAGTATTAATATTTATTCTCAGAGAAATTTGTTTTGAATATTTTACAAATAGGGGTCAATAAATTGTTTCGAAATTAAAGTTTTATAAAATTCTAAAAGTGGAGTTAAGTGATTTGGCAAGTGAAACATTCATATATTTTCATAATTTTAGATTTTATTTTCATTTTAAAAATCATACATTAGTTAATAAGGTTGTTCACAAGGGGTGTGCTATCTGTTGTATCGTTGTATCGTCCTAACAGAAAACAGAGTTGTTAAAGTTTATATTTGAGTTTGACAACGATTTTATATTGGGTTTTCTATCTGTTGGAGCACACTCAAACATAGGACACTAAACTTACGTAGAAATGTTATATCGTACTATTCTTAAATGTTGTATTTTTTCAATTTAATTTTTAACAACTCTGTTTTTTGTTAGGACGATACAACGATACAACAACCCCTTGTGAACAACCTTAATATTTTATATCATATCAACAATTACATTTAGTGTACTACAATTGAGGTCAATAGCACTTGTATTTATTTTGAAGAACATATTTTTTTCAGTATTTCTTGTTGTTCATTAGTTGCTGTTTGTATATAATTAAACACATAGCACATATATTTTACAAATAAACATTTTAGTACATACTTAAAATTGTAACTATATTTTTATTTATTATTTATATTTCATAAAATATTTTAATTGATTTTTAATTTAGATTTTAGAAAACTTTTCAAGCAAAAACTTAATTCATGATGAATATTTTTTTCTCCTCATTTTTTTTCATATTAGGGTCATCGTGATACTTCACCATCTCCGGCACACTGGTACAAGAGTCGTAGTGTTATGATGGCCAGCATGAAGGCTAGACAAATGTTAACATGGATTTTGGGTAAAGAAGATTCAAAATTTAAAAATTGTGAAAATCTACAAGTTTTGTAAAATCAACAAAAAAATTTATTAAAATTTATAAAACAAAAACATTACACAGTGCAGCAAACATTTTAGTGCCTCAATCGAATCAATTGGGAATAAAAGTATTTGTATATGGTAACAAAAACCCCGCTCGGTTTTGCTCTGCCGCAGCCAAGAAATAATTCAAAATCAAATTAGCTGGTACACAAAGTGAACAAAAACTTTACCGTTTTTTTTTTTCTTTCTAATTTAAGAAATTTTCACACCATGAAGTTATTTTTTATATTTTATATTTGCTAAAAGTAATGGGGACTAAAGCTTAATTTTTGATATTTGATCAAATTTCCGAACTTCTCATCTTTAAAGTATCGTTTCAGCACTGGAAATTTAAATGAAAATGAAATGTGATGAGGTAGAACAAAACCCATCAGGAGTTTTACTACCATTCACAAGTACTTTCATTGCTATTTGATTTGGTTGAGGTCCTAAGCACTGATCCTCTATCTTGTGGAGTGTTATTGAATAAAATATTATACAGGAATTAAAAAATAATAAATTTATAGAAAAGAGCATTTCTGTAATGAAAATATGGATGGTCATAAGGGGATTCCCCTTAGCTGATAATTTTTACAACTTTAGATTTAGTTGACTAATGCCTTCCCTGTGATTTAATAGTCGTTTGGCGTGCTTATCCTAAATTGAAAAAAATATATCAGTTACAGGGTGTCAACTTAAGATCATAGATACATAATATGTATTGAAAAGAAGTTCTAATAATAAATTATGGTTTCTTTTAATTATAAAAAAAAACAATTACAAAGTTTTATTTATAAATATTGAATAAAATATTTTTGTAAAATATTTTTCTTTAAGTTGAACAAAAAAAAATATAAATATGTCAAAATTTGTATTAAATTAAAAAAAAATACTACAAAATAAATTATTTTGTATAAAACAAATAATTACAGAAACAATATTTAAAAAAAAAAACTTTAAGCCTGATAATCAAAATTAAATCAAATTTAATTAAAAATACAAACAATTAAATGTTAGTTTATTGCTATTTCGTATAAAAAGAAACAAATAATAATTTAAATTTATATAAATTTATAGTTAAAAAAAATGTTTAAAAAAAATTACTATGAAACAATGTGGAACCAAAATTTTATGAAAATACAATTTATCTGTAGTTTTTATTGTAAATTTTAAGTAAATATATAAATAATAAATTATATAATAATAGTATTTATGTATTAAAATTAAAAATATATGTAAAAAATTAAACAAAATGAAAATAAAAATCCTTAAATAATTTCTTTTCATCTTCATATTGCAACAAAGAGAAATTATTTTTATAAACAAAGTTAAAAAGTTAGTGACAAAAAAAAATTCAAAGAGAAATTTAAAAAATAGATCTAGACTAAAGGCAAGAATGCACTTTCAATATTACTGATCAACATTTTATCCTTAAATACTATCGAAGCAAAAAAAAAAATGTATATGGACCAGGTCTGGTCAAAGTTTTTAAAAGCGCGAAAGTTTCTAATTTGTTCCCAACTACAGCAATTCTACAGCTGGTTCTACTACCAAGCAAAAAAAATGGAAGTCATGCTTTACAAACCAACCGTTTCATTGCTTCCAAAGTATCCGTTAGTATATCTTTACTCTTTTTAAGAAGTAATTATGAACAACTTCAAGCTTTTTTAAAAGTAATTCTAAACAACATCCGAAAAAATCACCTAATTATTGCTTCCAAAGCATTATTGGTCTAAAAGTTATCCTAAGAAATGACTTGGATACAGTTTATTTATAGGCAGATGACCGCGTCTTTGAATCTTGGCGGGACCAATTCATATTTTGATTAAAGTCGATTTTAGTTAAGGTTGCGGATTTTGAAGTCAATTAATTAATTGATTAAAACTAAACCAAATAAAAATTATGTAAAATTGCTTTTCATTCACTTGTGAAAAAAGTACTGAAAAAATATTAAATTATTTTGCACCTTTTTGACGTGTTTAATAAATACTTTTGAAGAGAATAAGACCATATTTCGCAATGACAAATTGATGTTTTTATGCCAGTAAATATTCATATTAACCCAGCAAAAACAGACATTACCGAGAAATTAAGCGAGTAAGTAGGGTAGAGGGGGGATCCTTCGCCAGTGGGGCACATACACTAATCCCATTTTTCTCCGATGTTAAGGGAGATAAAAAATTTGAAAAAATATATTTTGTGCATTTTTCAATTACCTTTCCGTGACATCCACTTTGACGAATTTATATCACATGTGGTCGCAGACAGACGTGTTTTTGTGTTTTTTGGGGTGCCAAAAAAATAATTGAAAGCAACTACATTTTGCAATAACTTCCTCAAATCGTGTGATAAAATAATAATTTTTCATTATGTTAGACCTATGATCCTAAGCTTTCAGAAAATAATAATTTGATTTTAATAAATGCTTAAAAAGTGTGAAAAAATATTAATTTTATGTTAGTGCCTGTCTCTGGGGCACAATCACCAGATGGCCCCTGGAGCTACGAAGAGTTGGTGCATCTCTGCCTAAAATGCTCTATAAGAGTTTGCTATATGTTTAAAATATGTTTAATAGTAAATTAGTACAATAGTGTTCATTCTTAAATTTATATTAATTATTCAGTTTTTTGTAATTTTGAACAATCATTATATTATAGTTTTAAATTATTTTTTTTTTAATGTAATGGAGATTTATTGATTAAAAAGAATCATATATCTTAAAGAACTTATTCTAAATTATTTATTTCAGTCATTAAAATATTGACTTTGCCGTATTAACAATATTTTTTGTTGAAATTGTATCTAGCTCTTTTGGCGAATATCCCCCAGGTTTGGGGCAGTTATGCCGATTTGGGTTACTTTGGAAATCATTAAAAAAGTAATAGAAAATATGCAAATAATTAGAATAAAAATCATAGAAATTAAAGCCAAGATATGTAGGTCTTCAATTTGAAAGTAATTTTTGAAAAATAATTAGGGGTTAAGAAATGACAGTGCTTTTAAAAAAAGTGACGAAAGATCCCCCCTCTACCCTAACACACAAAAGATTTCACTTCCTACCAGGCTATTTACTCGGAACATTACTTTTGTTCGCGATCTCCAAAAAGTCATGCGTTGTCATTACCCTCTCGCTTACAAAAAAAAAGTGCGAATAACGAGTAACACATAGTGAAAGAATAAGTAGTTACTCACATAGACAGAATAAGTGGTTACTCAGAAGTTAGGAAATAAGTGGTTACCCTAAATTGTGAAATAGTTGGTCTTATTGGCAAAAAAGAACTTTTTAAAAGAACTATTTAGTTCAAAACAAATTTATAAATAAAATATTAATATAAAAAAGACTAAATCAGTACTTGTTTAATCAATTACCAGTAAGTGATTACTTTTCGAGACGGACATGGGGACAAGGTCGGGAGTTTACTCCGGCGAACTGGACCTTCAAATCTCCATACGACTCTCGGGCGATTGTAGCGTGTTCCAGGCGGAAGTGTATGCAATTGACGTGGCCGCACTGATGATAATGGAACGGGATTTGGATCCATCATCCATTAGCATCTTTGCGGACAGTCTTGCTGCTTTGAAAGCCCTGGAATCCGATACTGTCAGATCGGGGTGTGTGCGGCACTGTATTGAATCCCTCGACCGTATTCGTCGGCACTCGGTAAGGCTGGCGTGGGTCCCTGGACACGCTGGGATTGCGGGGAACGAGCTGGCTGACGAGTGTGCGAGGAATGGCTCCGAGTCGGTTGCGGACCCTATACAAACGGAGGTCCTGGTTCCTCTGGTGGATCTATTCGGTGCGATAGGGGATATATCGGATAGGGAGACGAGGGCAAGGTGGACAACCTTGACCAATTGTAGGATATCTCGGACCCTATGGCTACTGCCTGATCCGGGGAGGACAAAGATTCTTCTTGGAATTGGCAAGCGGGTTACACCCAGGCGGACTACTGCAGGGGCTGTGGGAACGAGGAGGAGGAAGAGAGTGCATCATCTGCTTTGTGAATGTCCAGGACTGAAGGAACGGCGACTCAGATATCTGGGGTGCAGGTTCTTCGACGACCTGGACAGTCTACGCGATGTTTCTCTGTCTGGTCTTGCGAACTTTTTAAGGGGATCGGGATGGTTCTAGATTTCTCGGGTCGTGGTATTTCTTTCCATGTGGGGAAAACTAAGGGAATCGCAATGGGCCCTATGGCCTCCGAGTGAACTCGCCGTTTCGGGCGGGCTCCCATTCAACCTAACCTAACCTAAGTGATTACTTTGCAACAATATATAAGTACTTTTATTACTTATTATTAGTAAGTTATTATTTTGTATTTTAAAGTAATGCAAAAGGTAATAACCTATCATTACTTGGTAATCCGTATGGTAACGACCTGTCATTACCATGTTTTTGCTGGGAAAGAATAGCAATCTTGAGGTCATATGTTCGAAAATATTACTTTTTGTTAATTTTTTTGTTTTACTTCCAATTGAAATATTAAAGAAATAGAATTTCCTTTGCCCCCGTCGAAAAAGTATTGAAAAAATGGTCGGAGTACTCCCCTCCAAGGGCGCGACAAAAATTCATAAACTTAACCCATTTCTTAGCAACGTGACTTTAAAATCACATCTACTTTTAAAAGCCTATAACTTTTGATATGCAATCGATATTAAAATGGCGTGGAAAGCATCCCAGCAAAAAAATTGCAAGTACTGCTTTACAAACTACTTCTTTCAATGCTTCACAAGTAGCCGCTAGTGTATTTATTATTTAAGTTATTCTAAACAACTTCAAAAAAACACTTCTTTCATTGCTTCCAAAGTATCCGTTATTATATTTTTACAGCTTTTTTAGAATTACTTCTGAACCACATCCAAAAAATCATTTGAGTATTGCTTCTAAAGAATAATTGCGCTAAAAGTGATCTTGGTATCATTTGGCATTTCCAAACAGAGGGTCCCGGGTTCGATTCCCGGCGGGACCAATATTTTTATTTTTTATATTATTTTTTTTTTAATATTTGTAATTAATTTGTTTAAGTTCAATATTTTTTTTAATTTTTTAATTTTTAAAATTATGTATATGTGACCTCCTTCGAGAAAAGGGACCTAGTGTATCAAAAAACGGGTTTGGACTTAAGAGTGGTTTCTGGTACCTAAAAGGGTGTAGAATAAGATGAAATGAGTTAGATTTTGATAAAAATTTATTTACCCCATAAAAACGTACAAAACGAACTGAAGGTGCGTTCAAAGTGATAGCGTTTTGAAACTTAAATGCGTTCTTCTCAAAACACTAGGTCCCTTTTCTCGGAAAAGGTCACATATATATAAAAAATGGGGAGAAATTGCTTTTTATGCACCTGTAAAAATAGTACTGAAAACAATATTGAATTGAAATGCACCTTTTATACTTGTTTAATAGTACCCAGCAAAATATTGGTAATGACACCTCATTACTATCTGCATTACTAAAAATGATATATCATTAACTTTTGCATTATTTTATAATACAAAATAATGACTTCCTAATAACGGCCTATTGTATTCAATGTTTCTAAATATAAAATAATGACTTACTCGTAATAGTTTAAATAAGTACTTTTTACGCAGTTAAATTTTACACATTTTTATTTATTATATGTAAATATGTTTTATGTTTAAATTTTTATGACGAGTCCTAAAATTACACACTAGAGAAAACTTAAATTTTTCTGAATGTATTTCCTGAAGCTAAAGTATTTGCTTAACTCCTTATTTTTAAGAATCGAGTAAGCAATCGGATAACCACTTATAATTCAACTTTTTGTAAGCATGTGTGTAACCACTTATTATTCAAAATCTCATAACTACTTATTTCTCATTTTTTCGTAAGCGAGCGGGTAAGCGTGACTACTTATAAAAACGACCACGCCAAACAAAAATAATGAGTTTAGACGCCAAAAAATAAGTTGTACGGAGCTATGAATTCCTATTATATAACCACTTATTTGGTAATGAAAGATTTTGCTGGGTACTTTTATGGAAGAGAATAAGGAACAATATCTCGCATTAACAAAGTGGAGTTTTTATGCCAGTCAACTTTCATATCAAAGAATAGCTCAGCGGTAGAGCCTACACTGAACCAAAAACAGCTGTGAAATCAACTAAAATCCATATTAAATTGATGAATGGGTTATCACTATACAACCAACAAAACCTGCACATTAATTTAACGCATTGTTTAGTAGATCTATATTTTGACGTTTAACTATTTTATGTGGTATTATTTTGACAAAATATCGTCAAATGTATTAACAAAAATTAGTTTTCTTAACAATTATATTTAATTAAATTGCATAATGATTTTGTTGCTTTACCAATGCATTTTATTAAATTCAACAATGCATTTTATTTAATTAATTAATTTTTATCGATTTATTATTAAAATTTTAGACTTATATTTCATTATTTTTTATATTTCACCAATTTAAAATTTTTTTAAGCTATATACATACAATGTCTTTTTGATAATGAATTTGATAAAATGAAAAAAAATAATGAAATATAAAATTGAAATTATAATATAGCACATACTAAAAACTCTTTATTTAAAACACATGTACCATTTTATATACAAAAACATATAACTTTATTTAAATTAATAATTCAAATACATTATATAACTTTCATTAATAGTTTGCCTTAAACAAAATAACAAAAAGATAGATAATATCAAAATTAATGACAGAAATTTAAATGTACGATTTAATTGAGAACGTTCAAAATTATATAAATTTATTTAAATTAAAATTAATAAATCTTGAATTAGCAATTCACTTCAAGTCATTGAATTTGTTAATTATCTATACTTTGAAAAACAAAAACACTAAATGTCAATTTATTGATATTTCCGACAATTACAAATACACATGCTAGCACGAGTAATGACGCGACAAAACTAACCTCACTAAACTTTTTTCCACAGATTTAATACTTTTTTTTTCAAATTGAAGAAAAATTATATCAAATTTACGTTCCTGCCTTTTTACAGACTTTTTTAGAGTTAACAAATTAAATTTTGTTTAAAATATGGACAAAAAATGATCAAAACAACAATTGTTTTGTAGAGAATTATTGACGGAAATAAGTATGTTCATTTAAAAAAAAGTAGTTGATTTAAAAAAAACACACATTAATTTGAATAAAAAATATATTGTTTTAACAAAAGTAACAACATTTTTATGTTGATTTCACTTACGACTTTTGGTTCAGTGCAGTTTAAAATTAAATTTTTCCGTTTGTTAGACTTTTTTTGTCACTAACTGTACAATAACATAGTGGTTTCTTAATACAAAATTCTAACAAAACTCCAGTTATATATATATTTCTTTTAATTTTAAACAAAAATAACTTCCAATTTCTATATATTCTATTCTTTTCATATCCTGATAATCAAACTTTAATATTTTTATTTAAAATTACTAAAGTCTTCCTTTGTAATTTCAAATTGTGTTATCAATCTTAATATTTTTAAGTTTCCATTTAAATATTTTCTTAGTATAGAAATTGTAACATGAAATTATGATTTTATATATGAAATTTTTAATTAATAAAATAAAGCTCATTCATAAAACAATAAAGAGGAAATAAGAAAAGAAAATACCAATAAAGTTCTAAGTAAGTTGTGTACTAAAAAAAATAGCAATATTACTGACTTTTTAATTAAAAATTATTAAAATTGTTTTCTTAGGTTTCTTTTTAATTTCCTGTATCTTATCAACTTTTGTTAGTATTGCATTTTCCAATTATGTTGACGAAATGGTAAGTAAGAAAAAAATTAGCATTTTTTAAAAAGTAGTTGGTAACTGTTATACTCCATATAAAAAAATACGTTTTCACGACTATGAGTTTAACATGAAACTTGTGTGGCCTTTGTTTTCACGCAAACTTAATATAAAAGACTAATATTTTTCTTGTGAAAAAGTGACATTTTGCGTTTATTGTGATTATGGCTTTCTAATAAAATAAACTTATTGTTAATTTTTACGGTGGGTCTCATGCAGGTTTAATCTTAGATTAATAGTTAACCCAAAAATTTGTTGTTGTTTTTTGTACATTTTTTTGACATTTTATTTTGTTTTTAGTTAAGTTAAAGTTATACCTACAGTATGAGACCCACCGTTAGAATTTAAATTAACTTTTGAGACCTTTTCGAGTTAAATTTTTTCACGAGAAAAACGTGGTGTCGGCCCAGAATAAAAGCGGGCCCAGAATAAAACTAGTTCTTATTATTTTAATAACTAGTTTTGTAATTACAATGATAGAATTTTGTGCATTGTATTAATGAATTTGTTCATTGAATCAATGAAACATCCCAGTCAGAAATCGCCAGTGGTACAAAAAATCAAGCACTGGCATACCACTGGGTAACCACGGTATTAAAAATAAATGACTGGCAGAACACTCATTTGGGACGCTTTACCAGCGTTTGCGAAAAGCGTTTTACCAGTATTTTTTTTACAAAAATTTCGGTGGTTTATAAAAAAAAACCACTGGCAAAGAATTGGCTTAGAGTGATATGCCAAGGTTTGCAACCAATGGTTATCCAGTGCTACCTAGCCAATGCTACCAGGCGTACAAAAATCAATTCACTGGAAAACCAATGATTTTATAAAAATGCTGACGCTTCGTTAAAAAATGTTTGTAGTCGGAAGATTCCGAGTTCAAATCTGGTTACAAGCAAAAAATTTTTTTTTGGATTTTTTTTAATTATTAATTAAAAATTAATTTTTTTTGTTTTATAAAATCAATTTTTTTGTTTGTGGGAAAGCTCCTTCAAGACCAACTTTTTTTTTTGCCCTCCCAACACTGGCATACTAGTTACTAAAAATTGTTTGCCAGTACTAGCATTTTGGCACAGCCAGTAGTTGTCCAGCTATTATCACTCATTTATGTGTTTAGCCATTAAATATTATATGTCTCGTTAGCTCAGTGGGTAGAGCAATCGTCTGCCAATCTGACGGCCTGGGTTCAAATCACGGCAGGACCAAAAAATACATATGAACTTTTTTTTAATTTTATTTTGGAAAATATATTTCCAGACCACCTATTTATTGGTTTTGCCAGCGTTTTGCCAACGTTTAAAAATTTTGTTCCTCCAGTCCTTTTCCGGCGCTTTTTGAACAGCCGGTCCTTTTGTCTAATGATGTTATCATTTTGGGAATGGGAAAGCACTTTTTGCCAGTACTTGTGCCACCTATTAAAGTGCTTTGCCATCGCTTTGCCGTTTGTATTTTTCTGATTGGGATGTTTCAATAATTTTTTTTTTACAAAAAACAATTGAAAATAAAAACAAATTTATCAACTTAATGCACATAAAATACTCGATAACAACGGACAATTACCAAAAGCAGAGAATTAAAACTAAAGGTATTTCAATGATAACCGTATTTCATTTATTTCGGTAACGGTATTTTAAGAATAAAGCTATTAGATTTATCTCGGTTATTGTATTTTAATGATCGTTATCATTAAAATCGGTTATTTCAATAACGGTATTTTAGAGGTAATGATAGTCACCTGAAAGGGTTTTTAATTGATAAGAGTATTTCAGCAGTATTGTCTACCAACCCTGGTGTAAATATCGTATGAAACTGCATTACAAACTAGAATAAATTAAAATTTTTCACACCTTTTAAATACAAAACCCAATGAATAATTTTTAAGCCAACACTTAATAATTTCCTATTAGAACAACTACTAGTTATGACGTATTTAAAAACGTCGAAATATATTAAATTGGAAAACTAATAAATTTTAATTTATTCAAAAATATTTTTGAAACAAACAAATAGTTCAACACCTTTATCACGGACACCAAACCAACCATCATCACTAGCGTTGAATATTAAGTGTTAATCATATAAAGTAAATATTTTTCCAAAAACTACGGCTATAAAAATGACTGCATCAATGATATAGTACATATGACAGGATATAATTGCTCAGCTGAATGAAAAGTTAACAAAATATAGCACAATAATTGATAGGCACGCTTATTTTGCACATGATACTTCGTGGTAGTGCTGGAAAATTCGGTTACTTTTCAATAGTTGATACTACTCGACATTTTTATTAAAATTATTAAAATTCTTTAAACTTTTTTAGTTTTATTAAATACATAAGCCCTTACTATAAAAGAGTATCTTAATTTTAAAGTCGACTTTGTTTTTCATTTTTTGTACGAAAACGCTCATAAATATTTATATTTTCAAAAATTTTGATTGGTTTAAAACAAATTAACCAATCAGAATGCTCCAAAAATATACCAAGTCAAAGCGTACTGCATCCAAAATTTTAACTAAAGTTTACTTTAACAAAAATATATATTTGGAAAATTTAGATAGTAAAGCACCGCAATTATAATCATAAAGTATGGGTACTCAAAGGAACGGAAATTTTCTTACGAATGCAAATATGACCACAATGTACCAAAAAATGAAAATTTTTTGAAAAAATCGCGCTATGTCTCACAATGTACAAAAACTCCATAAGGAGTAAAATAAAGTTTACGTACGCTATGTACCACAATGTACCAAAAAATTCAAATTTTTTGGAAAAATCACTCGATTTTTTCTAAAAAAATTTTCCCTTCGTCGCTATATACATCAATCTACTAAAAACCCCTAAAGTTCATAAAAAAATTCCAATATTCTGGCCTGATTTGGCAGCAATTCATTATTCGAAAGAAACTTTCGAATGCACAGTGGGCCAGCATCATCGAATTTTGGGCAAAACTAGAATATTGAGTACATGAGACTGAAAGATATCACAAAGGGGGGTTTGGTTGTTGCTGATCACGAATCTGAAATAAAAAATATAAAATTAAAAATGGCGGATCCAAGATGGCGGCCATTAATTTATATAGGTCTAGGATCTGCTTATTAAAAATCTGAAATTAAAATTTTTAAATTCAAAATGGGTGATCCAATATGGCGACTAACAATTTTTTCATTAAATTTCTTAAGTCGCCTGATTTACTTCAAATTTCCACCAGGGGAAGTTTTTCGGTAGCAGATTACGAATCTGAAATCAAATTTTAAAAATTCAATATGGCGGATCCAATATGTGTTGGAAAATAAATTAAACTGTACAAAAAAAAGGTTCTGATGATAACTAATTCTGGCAAAGGGACCAAACAAAAATATAAGTGTATCGGCGTTTTAAAAGTTTTTTTCTGGCCCCATGTTTTTGGGGGGTTAAAATTTCCCCTCTTTTGAAAATGTTTATTGTGAATCGGCATAGGAAACCATGTGAATTTTCCATTTTAGGTATAGGATATGTTCAGCGAACTTATGTAAAACACTACGAGGGACATTTTTTTGGAACATTTTAACCCTCTTACTCTACAATTAAAGGGTCCCTTTTGGCCCTTTTTAAAAAGTGTCAAAAAAGACCCATAAGTTGAATAGTTAGAGGGTTAAAATGTTCCGCAAAAATATTTGTCATGAAATTCTACTTTAAGTCTCTGAAGAGATCAAAGTTTAAAATTTAATTTCAATGCCAGAAATAAGTCAAAACTTAAAATGTGTTTAAGGGTTAATTTCGTATTTATTCAAAATTGGCACTCAAATGTCCCACAAACCTGGACTTTAGGGGGCTAATCTGTGTAAGAAAACCAGAACATTCATTTAAGGTAATTTTGAGTGATATTTTTTAGTTTTTACCAATACTCTGGAATGCTGGAAATCAGCGAGATCTGAAGGTATTTTTTCAGTTAAAGGTCATAATCTCGAAAGTTTATGAACGGTCACAAACGGTCGCAAAAACCTAGGTAGAAGACATCTTAGGGAACACATTGGCATTAAAGTGTTTTTCAAATATCTCCTGGAACATTTTGGAGCTTTTTTTGAAAATTTAGGATTTTCAAAAAAAAAACCCACATTTTTGAGGTGAAATTAATAATTTTGTTACTTTTTTCGTAAATACTTAACAGGTTTCTATTTTTTTTTTTTTTTAGGTCTAGTTTCAGTTTTTTAATTTGAGATTGTTTTTGGAACAACTTATTGTTTATGTATGATTTTTTTATTGTATCATTATAAAATAAAAAATACTACAAAATTAAAAAAATTTGACTTTGAGCTCTCGCCAACTAAAAACGAGTTACCACAATGACACAATATTTCATTCACAAAATATTCAACAATCCTAGATTTTGAATATACCGAACAAACAATTCGTTCCGTTTACGCACCGTTTTCGGTCCGTCATAAACGGAATCCAACTCCGTATACGTACCGTTTTCTGGATCCGTATATGGACCAGAACACGGAACATAAGGAACATCGAAACTGATTCGAATCCGTTGAAAATCCGTCAATAACGGACCGTTTACGGACCGTTATGTCGTGTTGAAAACGGACAAGTCCGTTTAAAGTCCGTCAATGATGGACCGTTTACGGACCGTTATGTCATGTAAAAAACGGACTAGTCCGCTGAAAGTCCGTCAATACCGGACCGTTTCCGGACCGTTATGTCGTGTAATAAATGGAGTGACTCCGTTTTTAGAATGCCGTTTTCGGACTTTTATATATACCTAAATTGACACATTACTAACTTTAATATTGTATGCTTTTTAATAGATTTATTAAATAATTGATTAATTTTATTAAAAACTATGTTTACCACCGGTGGAACTAACTTCATTAATCGGCCTCAAAATTCGCAAAATTGACCCATAACTAGATCCAAAATATATCTACAAGCAAAAGAAACAATTTATTAATCGAGGTTTAATTAAATGTATTCACGATTGAGTTTTTTCATACGCAATTCGCAAACTATCGTGAAAAAAAACATAAAATTTCATAAACACTTACTATTTAATGATTCTATGTGAATTAAAGTAATTTGGCAACTGTGGCAACGGCCAAGACAGGATGTTCGTTTTTGCGACATCCAGAAACTTTTTTTAACCGACTTTAGCGCGCGACCCGTATGAAATTATTTATATAATTCTATTTTGCGGACAAAAATTCACGAATAAACTGAAGAAAGACGACACCGTTAGCTCCGGAGTTCAAACTGATGAAAATTGGTGAAGTCCGTATTTAACGGTGCAGAAACGGATACACCAAAACGGATTCAAAACGTATTATATTCGAAAATCCGAAAGTACGGTCCGTTATTGTTCCGTATACGTACAAGCTTTGACGGATCCCTGTTTTACGGACCGATAATGTTCCGTAAAAGCCGGATTGATGATTCCGTACATGCCGGAGAGTCCGTAAAAATGTTTCTTGGGTATAAACATATTTTCAATTGGGCTCAAATAAAATCAATAATTCGAAAAACATCCAAAGTTGCTAAAATTAAGAAAAATTTGTAGGTATTTCAGATGGAATAAAACAGTTAATAAAATTGGTAGAAAAGGTGTCTAAAAACTTATGAGTGGCTTAAAGAGTAAAATACGCACCTACGCATTGTCTCGCCGCGAATTGTAAATTTTTTACTAGTTTTAAAAACTATGGAGTAATGTTCTTAATTTGTAATTTTAAATTGAATATTTTTATTTTTAGTTAATAAGTTATTAATAAATAAAAATGTAAAAAGTTTTTCGTTTACATGCTTTAGCTTAAAAAATATTTAATTTTAAATTTGAAAATCTTAATTTTACCTTGATTTTTTTTTGGTTTTTTTCCAATAAGTTTTTTATTATGAGAAAAATATTTGAAATTTTGTTGTGTCATTGTCATGACCTTTCTAAATTTCAGAATTAGAACTATTTTCAATTATCTCGAGCCATTAAGCAGTGATAGTTTTTTAAAGTCAAAACTTTTAAGCGTGTTCTGAAAATTGCATTTTTTTCCAAAAATGGGGGTTACTACGTTTACTTTTATATCAAGTTTTTAAAAAGCTTTTTAATATTTTTGGACATATTCTGTAAGAATGGGCTTCAGAAATGCTTAGTAGTGTAATTTAAAATATTTTTGAGCATGCACCCTACGCCCAGAATTGGTCGAAAATTATGAATGATATTTTTGAACAAAATTTAATGTTTTTGAATGTGGCAAAAAAGGTCATACCAATTAGAGAATTTTTTTAATTTTAAACCATAAGAAAACATGCTCCAAAGGATTTGCCCCTAAATTTCCTGCCGCCCGCTCAAGAGCATCGACAGGGAAGTAAATTTTGTGGAAAATGTCATATTTTCAAAAGCATTTTTTTTTTTTAATTGTAAAAAAAGTATATGAAAATTATATATTTTTGTAAAATTTGATTTTGTTTAAATGAAAAAGTAACCAGTTATCATACGCTACAAAAATCGTTTCGTTACTGTTAATATTTACTTTTATACAAATAGTCAAAGTTCTATGTAATATTTTGAAATAAAATGGATTGTAAATGTTTTTTTGTTTTTTACCGAGGTGTTTAATATTTTAAAAAGTTTTTAATATTTTTTTATATATTAATAAATAAGACTTATTTATCTATTCAACGATATATAAAATGTTTATATAGTTTATTCCATCGAGTCAAACTAAAGCACTCAAAAGAAACATCTCAGGTCAAAATTTAATATTCGACAATTTTTTCATGTTTAGTAGACTGGCCCTTATTTGTAAAGTTGTTCCGTATTCCGCCTCCGAGGCTTATTTTGTGAGGTTACTCGAAAAACTGATCCAGATAGAATTTCGGCTCAATCGAAGAATTTTTGAGCTATCCCTGGCCCTTCAAAGTTTTGAATACGATTTACAAGGGGGGAAAATTACTTTTTGGTTTATTTTCAAAATACTGGCTCTTCAGTAACTGTATTTCTGGAAAATGTTAATAGAATCGTAATTTAGACTTTTAAAAAAGCATAAAAGTCCAAAATCGGTTGGAGAATATTTAAGTAATTGCAATTCGCCCAGACCATTGTATAGTTAAAATGGGTTAAATTATGAAAATCGTAAAAAATACAATATTTTTTTCAAAAACTTACAATGTTATACTCTAGTTTCATTTCTAAGATCTATAAATAATCAAATGCAAATTTTTGTCTCTCTTGAATTATGTTAACCTAGTCCCAGATATGACCAAAGATTGGATTTTTTTTTTGTAAATTTGCAATACTCTAATTTTAAATTTTTTTAAATTTTGTTAAACAAAATATGAAAAATGTGGTCAACGCATAGAGTTTTTTTTAATACACCTAACGGTGGGTCTCATACTGTAGATTTAACTTTAACTTAACTATAAACAAAAGAAAATGTCAAAAAATGTACACAAAACAACAACAAATTTTTGGGTTAACTATTAACTAAAGTTTAAACCAGCAGTATCAGACCCATCGTAAGAGAATAATTCTACTGAAAATTATAGATATCCCTCTTTTAACTTACAATTAGCAGTTTTAAATTTGAAAATTTTAGAGAAAACTGTGATTTTGGCCAATAATTTGGAACAATTAAATTAACAAATTATAATTAGTTAATTTAATTGTTATTTCCTGAAGATGCACTCAGAAAAGTTCTGCAGTTACTACATGACAGTTATTTGTGTAGTAACGCGGTTGTAGTTATTTTAACTACAATTGAAGTTAATTTACTTAGAGCAAATTTTTTTAATGTTTTTGACAGTTATTTTTTTAAACAAACTACAAAAACTACTACATTGTAGTAACATTTATTTTATGCAGTTATTTTGAATTTTTTACAAATACTTAAATTTTCAAGTGTGTAAATACACACGAAGCAAACAGGAGCATGTGTACGAAGCGCATGTTTAGAAATTTCTAGTGAAAGAATCTGAGAAGAACATGTTTTCTCTTGTTTTAGTCATAAAACAACGCCAAAGACGCGTAATACGGAAAAGGTTATATATTTTTTTATTAAATTATTAAAATAATAAGGTAAGTTTTATAATATAAAATATAAATTCATTTACAGGAATGTTAAAAAAATATTGTCTCTATTTTCTTTCAGTTCTTTTATATTTTCATCCGTTTCTACCTGAAGAAAAACAACACCATATTTCATCCCTCACAGACGGGCATCTAGAACAATATCTTAATAGTGAAAAATAAAAGTGACATTAAGTGTAAATTTTGATTTCTTAATTTTAAATTTATTATAGAATAAAATTAAGTTAAGAGTGTTTACATAAATTTGATTTTATTAAATTAATAATTTTTAAAATAATTTTTATTTATGTTATTTTAACTACATTTGCTGTTGTTTGTTCAGTTTTACAATAATTTGCAAGTATGTTGTTTTAATTGCATTTGTAGTTGTTTTTACCCAATTTGTCAGTTGTTTTAACATATTTGTAGTAAAAATTTTTCAGTTAAGTTTACGACATTTTTAGTTATTTTTAGTGCATTTGTTAATTATTTTTCGACCGTTAAAAATAAAAATTTTTTAGTTATTTTCAAGGTAAATACATTTGGCGCTTTTTTAACTGCATATACCTTTGTTTTAACTATAATTTTCAATACAATAGATTCTACCGATAAAATTTTTTGAGTGTAGTTTTTAAATTTATATATTTTCTAAACTAAGGACTTACGTGATAACCATTATTTTCGACTATAAAATGTTAGTAAAATTATTTATATCGTAATCTATACTCGTATTGGTCTATTAAATGATGATTGGAATTTATCGTGAATGTAGCGTGTAAACTAATTAACATTGACCGTATATATTTTTTCTTTTTATTATTTAGTTATTATTTTGTTGAAAGTAATGCGCTATTAATTAGAACATTTATTAAAAACATGACACATAGTGCGTTTTTACTTCCATCAATAGCACAGAATCCGATATTACAAAAGGTGTTACTCGTAGAATTATTCTTAATAAACCAATATTTTTTAGCATATAAAAGCTAAATGAAAATTACGAAAATATAACATTTCACAAAGTGAGTTTACAAAAGAAAGTAGAGAAATAACTAAAAGTGCAAAGAAAAATTAAGGCATTTTTTAAATCAATGCAATAAATCGTAAGTTTTAAAATATAAAAATAATACAAACTTTTATAAAAAATAGTTTATTTTTCTTTTTTCTTTAGACCATGTTTATCAAGACTGTTATTTTCTTTATATTGCTCGTCATTTTATCTTTGTCGTCTACGGCTCCTTTATCTTCAGATCCAAATGGATACTTTGTTTTACATACAAATTCACCTTTAGTGAGGCAATTGTATAAACGAGATTTATCTTCTGTATCAGCTGATGTTTTTCCAGTAGATGTCAATGAATATGCTGACAAAGATTATGATATGGAATTAGCAGAAGTTAACGTATTTCGTCCAGTCTTCCGTTATCGTGCTTCATATGCCAGACGTGGTGGATAATACTCGACTGTTGTTGTTACGTTTGAGACTTAAGTTTTTATGATTAAGATAAAATAGTTTTACATAAAATAGTTTTAAAACAAATTTTTTAACAATTTTTTTGTATATTATTGTAATAAAATTACATTTTTCATTATTATATAACGAAATAGCTACTCATCAGAATGTGTAAAATGATTATTTATATTAAAAAATAGGATAAAATTGCAAAATATTTATTTTCATTAACAGGAGATTAAAATATCCCTCCAAAAAATCAACATCCACTTTTTAAAGCATGGCATTTTTCTGTACATTAAAAATAAGAAAATGCAACAACAAACTAATATATGTAAATATAAGAGCACATAGAAATATCATGCAACACGCAAAGTTTTCTGCTAAAAGGTTATTAAATTTAAAATGGCATGGGATCTTTAAACTAGATTAGCACTCTATCCAACCTTGCCCATCCATTGGGGATGTGAAATGTCATTTCCAAAAGCGAATTAAAAAATATTTAAAGTTCATATCCCCAATACCGGGTAAATAGTGCATAACAGTGCACTCAGAAAGAAATGTTGATAGAAAAAATTATAAACGGTTTTCTATTTTATTTTTAAGCACAATTTACACTGCAACCAAAAACTAGTAGTTTTCAAGAACTTATAGTTTTTGTATGGAATTTGACAGGTAAATACAAGTAGTTTTCAAAAACTACTAGTTTTTGGTTAAGAGTAAATGTAGTAATATATACTCAAAAAAATAAGTCAGTAGAAAAATTAGTAAAAAACGTCTTGTATATCAAGTGTACTAGTTTTCAAAAATTTTTTTAGTGAAATTCCGTTTTCAGCAAAAATTTTAGTTATATTTTTTTTTTTGGCACTAAACTAATTTTGAAATAATGTTTTACTAATTTATTTTGCTACAAAAATTCTGCTGATAACCGCAATTATAGCGTGGACGACAACCAGATAGACAAGATGTAAATGTCGCAGCTTGTCTGGATGTAGTACAGACAATGGCAATGATAATTAAAAAAAAAACTCTATACCCATAAAAAAACCCGTACAAATAGTTCAAAATTCTGCTAAACTAACAGAAAATAGTAACTGCACTCAGAGAATTATGCAGGTAAATTCAACTGCAAATGACAGTTAAAATAACTGCATTTGCAGTTAAAAAGGTGTAGACTACATTTGCATTTAAATCAACTGCTATGTGAAGATATTTTTAACTGTTAAAAATCCACTGACAAATGTAGTAAAAACAACTACAAATGCAATTAAAACAGCATACATGCAAATTACTGTAAAACTGTACAAACAACTGCAAATGAAGTTAAAATAACATAAATAAAAATTATTTTAAAAATTATTAATTTAATAAAAACAAATTTATATAAATACTCTTAACTTTATTCTATTTATAATAACTTTAAAATTGAGAAATCAAAATTTACACTTCATATCACTGTTATTGTTCACTATTAACCCTTTCACTACCGACTTTTTGTTTGCGGATGTATCGTTATTTTGACTTTAGATTCTTGTTAAGGGTCCTCAAATTAGAAAAAAATATGCAACATATTTTGCCCCCTCCCCCTCCTACCCACCAAAAATGACGGTCGAAAATCGATTTTTTTTTTAAACTTCTGAGCCCCGTTTTACCTCTTAAACATTCGAGTACACCGAAAAAATTCCTCAGTTACTGCCTACTAAATTTTCAACTGAGTCTCAGGTGAAATACCCCTTACTGAGCCTCAGTTGTTTAAATTAATTAAAAATAACCAATTCTTCCAAATGAAAAAAGTAACTGAGATCTTAGTTGCTGGAAACCTAACTGTTCGTTAAAATAACTAAATATGGAATTTTAGTAATAAACAACCAAAAGCCATCAAAAAGAATAAAAAATTCCTGTCATTTTAAAATTTTTATTTTATTGTAGAAATAATTTAAATAAAATTAATTGTTTTTATAATTTTTGCTTATATACTCCCGTGTTCTTGCTAGCTCGCCAATCAGTTCAATTCTTGTTAAATTACATTCATAATTTCATTGAAATTGTTTTTACATGATCTAAAAAAATTTAAGATTTTGTTATACACATATATTTAAATTTCAGTTTAAAAATTAGTTTAATTTTGCAAATTTATTATTGAAAAATTTATATAATTTCCTTTCCTTAATGGCCAAATGTGCGTTTTTCGTAATGAATTTCGAATTTGTTTTCTCTTTATTTTCACAAATATTTGACAATTTTAAATTTAATTATTTGTACATACAGGGTACTAGAACAAAATTGTATTTAACCAATTTCAGTTAATTAAAATTTTTTCAGTTTTAACTAAGAAATTCTCTGAGTAACTGAGAAATTTTATCGGTGTAGCCAAAAATCTTTTGGTTGGTTTTCTTCTCGTCATAAAACGAAGCTATATGCCAATTTTCAATTATCTATCTTCATTAGTTTAGGAGAAATACCAAAACCCCCTTTTCACAGAGATTATGATTTGTTCAAAAAATTAGACTTCATTAACAAATATCGCGACCATATTGTCATGTTGCCAGTTTTTTTTTCAGACTTTATCCCCAATTTTCAAATTGTTATCCCCAAAAATCCCTAATTTTCAATTTTTTATCCCCAAAAATCCCCAATTTTTATTTTCTGGAAAAAATTCGTATTCGTTAACTTTTTTTTTTAAATTAATGTAAAAATACCATATTTATTTAATTCTTTTCGGTACCTTATACACTCAAACTAAGTAAATTTTGTAATTCTAACAAATTATAAAAAAGAACAAATAAATTTAAATAACAGCATAAAAAAATGGTAGCCAAATTTTTTCGTTTTAAATATTTCAGAAGCAAAATTTTCCGATTCATCAGCTTCAGACATTTTGTTGCATATGGTACTGTATAAAAAAGTTTTAAGGGCGCACTCTAAAAATTCCTTAGTTGATGATAACGAATATTTCAACTATATATGAAATACCCCTAACTAATATATAGTTGAAATTATTTAGTTGAGGATAACTAAGTATTTCTAATGTCAAGATAATAATAGAAATCAACTATTTCAATTAAAAAATGGTTAATCGGCACTATAGATATGGTATTTTACTCTTCTTTTCAATGAAACTAACACATATTTGGCAAAAACATTGACCAATATTTTTATTAGAAATTATAATAAAATCAATAAGAAAATAACATAAAACACATACATTAACAAACTTATAACTTAATTTACTGCTGATCTCCTTATTTTAAGAATCGTCTTCGCCTTTGTAGAACTTTCTTTCCTTGAGTTTATCACATACATTGAAATTTTGGACACGAACGTTTTCATTGCCTCATATTTATCCAATTTTGATTTGCTGTTCATAAATTATATCTGAAAAATATTAAAACACAACACGGTTACCCAACCGTAAACGTATCTGTAACGAATCAGCTGTTTCGATACCACAAGAAGAAATGTATACGAATGGTTAAGGCTGAGTTACCCAACCGTAAACGTATCTGTAACGAATCAGCTGTTTCGATACCACAAGAAGAAATGTATACGAATGGTTACTAACACGTAAATGTAAACGAACTTGCCGGATCATTCTGTTGAAATCAGAATTTTCTATCCGGCATCGAAACAACTGACTGATTTTAGTCGGGAAAAATATGAAATGAATAAAAAAAAATGATTCAAACAACAAATAAGGAATAAAAATTAACAAATAAATGGAAAATTTTAGAATAAAATATAAAACCACATGAAATAGATGCTAAATAGTAATGTCGTTTACGATAATCTATAAGTGTACTTTTTAGCTACGGCACGGTACAGTTACATCACATATACGTTTACGGTCCCATAATCCGCCCTTAAGGGTAAAAAATCAATTTTTATTTATTTTTTTTTTTTTTTGATGTGGACAACATCTGAGCATCGAATGAGACCGATCCCATGCCCCAAAAGTGTTCCCTCCCAAAGATATGCGCGTTTTATGAAAGTGAAGTCGACGATTCTAAAAAAATGTTCGTACTAACAGAGTGATATACACGATTTAAAAGAATTATAAATGAGTATTTATTTTAATTCACAATTAATAAATTTCAGAAAATAAAGCTGGATTCGAAAAACCGCGAGCAAATTTGATATCAAACTCATGGAAACAGCGCGCTAGGTAGAAAACAGTAAAAACCAACTACACAAAACAAGAGCTAGGGACGACCTACGCGCGTTTTCAAGGTTGACCAACACGTTCCTGACGTCATGAGATGTGTCGCTTTCAAATGAGACCAATACCAACACGCTCAGTGATGGTACACCAAAGATACACGTATTTAAATCTTTAAAATGGCTCTCCTGAACAAAACCGGTTTTTACCCTTAGGTCCCTTTCTATTTTGCGCGTCACATATAATGATTTTTATTTTAAATCCAATATTAGCTATGTTTGTGCGGCAAGCTATCAACGTTGGCTTATGTCATTCCCATACAGATTTGACATTAGTAACTTTAAGAGTTAACATTAAACGTTGGCTAATGTCAAATTTATATGGGAATGACACAAGCCAACGTTGATAGCTTGCCGCACAAACACAGCTATTGTGTCCAATATCCTAATAAACTTATTTGTAAAAAGTATAAAGTTTTTTTGCACTATTAAATTTTATTTGTTCTTTTAAAGATGTGTTCACTGTAGTGTATAAGGGTAGTGAAAGAGTTAGATATTGTTCTAGATGTCCGTCTGTGAGGGATGAAGTGTTGTTTGGCTCCTTTTTTTAGGTAGAAAGGTATAAAAATATAAAAGAACTGAAAGAAAATAAATACAATATTTTTTAATATTTCCGTAAATAAATTTATATTCTATATTATAAAAATTACCTTATTATTTTTATAATTCAATAAAATATATAACCTTTTCCGTATTATGTCTCTTTATTCTTTAGCGTTGTTTTACGACTAAGACAAGAGAAAACATGTTCTTCTCATATTCTTTCACTAGAAATTTCTAAACAAAAGCTTCGTACACACATTCTTCTTTACTTCGAAAATTCGAAATAACTGCATAAAATAAATGTTACTACAATGTAGTAGTTTTTGAAGTTTATTTAAAATAACTACAACCGCATTACTACACAAATAACTGTCATGTAGTAACTGCAGAACTTTTCTGAGTGTACAATAAAAAATTATGAAAATATAGCGCCATCTCTATGTGATATAAACTTTGGGAAATAATTTGGGTTTAAATGAGCTGAAAAATTTGTAAAATTAAGAAACATAAATTATTAAAAATTAGGATGCAAAGTTAGTTCAAATACGGATGAAAGTACCTATTATGCTAAATGGGATTTACAAAAATATTAGTTCAAATCTAAATTTTAAGACAAAGTAACAGAAAAAATCAGTTCATTTGCGTCAGAACGCGTTTAACATACTTTTGTACTAACTTTATTTTATAAGTGTACTCAATTTCTATATTTAAATTTTCAGCAAATAAATTAACTAAAGTAAAATTTCTGTAAAAAATTTTTGAGTTTTTTCAGTCTACTAATATTCAACAAAAAGTTTAGATATTTTAGCAAGGATTTTTTTCATTTGCAATCGACTAAGTGTTAGCAAAACTTTTGCTGAGATTACAATTTTTTGGTAAAAATCGGCTTGCTGTTACGAAATTACAGTACTTTTCGTTAGTTGTTTCCTTAAATAACCGTCATAAAAGTTGTCTTGGGTTTTTTATAGAAAAACAACTGTAATTTCTGTTAAAAACAATAACTACTAATTACTACACAAACAACTGTAATGTAGTAACTATTAAACTTTTTTGAGTGCTGCTCTTAGGTAATATTCCCCCTGTTTTTTTTTTGTGTGTATATTAGTAAATTTTTTTTTGCAAGGACGACAAGCTAGAAGCCAGATTTTGCAATATTTTGGTGGGAGGAAGACATGCACTTCCATTGGCGGACTTAGACTTTTTGCTTTTTGCCCACCCCAGAATTTAAAAAAAAATCTCTCTATAATTCTTTTTCTATGAATATTTTTTTTAAATATCAGTTATTCCTGTGTTTTTGATTTTGAAAATGTCTACCTGTTTCCTACGAAGATAATTTGTTGGAATCTAAGGGTCAGTTTTACAGCCAGAACTAATATTGATTTTGTCTTGAATATTTCTTAAAT
The DNA here is from genome assembly GCA_949987735.1 of Leucophora obtusa. Classification (NCBI taxonomy): domain Eukaryota; kingdom Metazoa; phylum Arthropoda; class Insecta; order Diptera; family Anthomyiidae; genus Leucophora; species Leucophora obtusa. Next base: position 49,674,792 of record OX465299.1, read on the forward strand.
AAGAAATGTTGTTTAAAAATTCTTACTTAAGAAATATTTAAGAAACAAATCGATCTTAGTTCTGGCTATAAGAAAAAATTTCTTGGATTTAATAGATTTTTAAAAGAATAATTAGTTAATAATACACTCATAGAAATAAATATGTAAAAATAGCAGAAAAAGCAACTAAAAATTAGTTAAAAATTATGGTCCATAAAAAACTGTTTTCTTTTTGCTAAATACTAGTAAAATAAGAACAGCAAAAATAAAGCTATTAAAATTGCAGAATTTTAGTTATGTCCGTTAACTTTTAGTTAATTGAAAAATTCTATGATGAACATGTTAGTTTTTGATCCCTCGGTAATTTAATTGTCAAAATAAGGGGTAAGAATGTGTTCGTCAGAGGTGAAAGAAAATATGAGAAAGGTTGATCTTCGATTTCTTTTCTCATTCACATATCAAAATTTTATACTATTCTGAGCGTATAGCATTCTTCGGAACAAAGGACGCATTTTTCAGAGTTTTCTATAAAAAACATTTGAAGATTTTGAAAATTTGATAAAAAGGTAGGTATTTTTAAGTCTTTTTTTGTATGAAAAAATTGCAAATATAATGTCGGAAGTGTTCTTTTAAGAATAAGGCTCTGAGAATGGGCAAATAAACAGACGAATATAAATGGGGCCTTTGCCCACCCCATAAAAATGGTCTAGGTATGCCTATGTGCATTTCGCAATGCTTTCTTCATAGTTGTGCTTCGCGGGAAGCAAAAATTAGAACCACGCAACACTTCTTATAATCATTAGTACTATTCCATTGGGTTTAAAGTAATATTAAATATATTTATAAAAATTTCTAACTTCCCAATTTCCTTGAGCTTAAGGTTTGTTTTTTATATATAAAGCGGAAAATACACGAAGTAACATTGAGTTAGGAATTTCACGAATGTCAACACGACACATTAACATACACAAATGAACATTCGTAAAAAATGGGCATTTTTCATTTTTTTGACTGTATTTTACTGTGCTTGTGAAAGTTTGAATTTTATTGACACTTTAGAAAACATTGTTTTCTATTGGCGTTTATACATGAATGGATGTCACTACATTGCTTGATCTGTCAAAACAACAGAGTAGTATCTTGGAAGATCACAAAGCAAATTGTGGAAAATTCTTTGCTGTTGTTTTTGTTTTTTCTTTGATATTTTGAATGTTTAATAACGCTAATTTAAGGGCCTGTTTATCTATTACGAAAATACTCTAAACGATAGCAATTGACAATTACTTTCGTCAAAAATATATGGGAAACAAAAACAAATTTTCGTTACTTTGCTTTCGTTTAGACCATTTTCGTAATACATAAACAGGGGCCAACTTAACAAATTTCCCCTTACAAGTTCCTTACCTAGTGTCTTCAAATGAAATGGATAGTTGCTACATGACAGTTGTTTGTGTAGTAATTAATTAGTAGTTATTGTTTTTAACAGAAATTCCTTTAATGTATTTTACTAAGAGTTGAACGCTAAAAGGAATTTTTATATAGGAAGCTTTTTAAAAGAAACACCAATTTTTTTTCTGCTTGGACCGAAGATTTTCGGTGCACTGTGATCCTGCTGTGATTTTTGAATTTAACGTCACTGTATTTCCTCGATCTGGCATCACTATGATGAATGTTTATGAAATACTTCAATATAACAGACTTGGCAACTCTTACACAGTGATAATCTTTTTATTTTTGTTTTCTTTTATTTTCATCGAAAACTAGTTGTAAAATCGGAAGAGGAGCTGAAAGGACAAAAATATAAGAATAAAAACGGATACATATATGTATTTCACCCTGCTGTAATAAATTATAAAAATAGATAAGAACGTGAATAGAAAACGCAGTTAAATAATTTTAACTAATATACAATTAATTTGGACTACAAGTTACTCAAAAAGAAAAACTCGAGTATTATAAAATATAATAGACGCAATAAAATTCTACCACAAAAATATTGACACACATTTGGAACTACATATTGATTTACATTGCAAAAGAATTTAACATTTTACGGTTTATTTCACAAAAATTAAAAGGTAAGATATAAAAATGAAGCATGTCGTCATTTATATTTTTTATGCATCATTTTCTTTCAATGTTGTTTTTAATGAAACCTTAAGAAAGGGAAATCCCCATTAATACAAAAATTGTTTTTTTATTAAAAATATTTTTATAAATTTAGCAGTCTTCACTTGACAAGCTCTTGCGGTTTATTGATTTTTTTTATTAAAAAAAATTTTAATGGAAATTATGTCTGATGAAGAATCATTTGTTATATTGGGTACCTCACCAATACAATCATTGGAACAAGATGGTTTTAATAGTAAGCAGTCTCAACTGTCTTCTCTACAATCTGATGCACCTGGTAGTAACTTTTCTTCATTAAGAAAGAGTCAGATTACGGAATTGCAAATTGCCAGAGAACCATTAACACCTGCTGTAATGGAAAAGTCGGCAGATTCGAAATGCTCCAGGCCTCAAATGGAAACATCAACGGTAATGTTACAATCAGCAAGAGCAACTAATTTATGGTCTGTACCACAAACAGAAATAAAAGATAATTTATTGCCTGCCAATTCAGAAGATTGTGCATTAAAATCACCCTTGAAACAAAATCTAAATGGAGTGGAAAAAGAGCCAGCTAATGAGTCTCTAAAAAATCTTATCATCACAGCTCCGTCTAGCTTAAATACACCACAACATTCTTTGAACGCTAATGGAATAAAACCGAGTTCAGATGAAATTACTGCTGCTTCTACTTCGACTAATACACCTGGCAGTGGTATTGCATCATTGAAAAACAGTCAAGTTATGGAATTGCAGGATGCCAGAGAATCATCCACACAAACTCCCCCACAACCTGGTGTAGTACAACAATCAGGAGAAAGTAAATTATGGTCTAAACCTCAAATTCAAACTTCTACAGTAATGGAACAATCAGTAACAGCAAGTAATTTATTGTCTATACCACAAGTAGAAGTTAAAGATAATTTAATGCCCGTCAGTTTAGAAGATTGTGTTCTAAAATCACCCTTGAAACAAACTCTAAATGGAGTGGAAAATGAGCCAGCTGATGAGTATCTAAAAAATCTTACCATCACAGCTCCTTCCAGCTTAAATACACCACAACATTCTATGAACGCTAATGCCATAAAACCGAATTCAGATGAAACTACTGCTGCTTCTACTTCGACCAACACACCTGGAAGTCGTTTGGCATCATTGAAAAATAGTCAAGTTACGTCGAAACAAACTACACCGCAACCTGATATAGTGGAACAATCAGCAGAAAGTAAATTATGGTCGAGACCTCAAATTGAAACCTCCACGGTAATGGAACAATCAGCTACAGCAAGTAATTTATGGTCTACACCACAAGTAGAAATTAAAGATAAGGCAATGCCCGTCAGTTTAAAAGATTGTGCATTAAAAGCACCCTTGAAACAATGTCTAAATGGAGTGGAAAAAGAGCCAGCTGATGATGAGTATCTAAAAAATCTTATCATCACAGCTCCTTCCAGCTTAAATACACCAGAAAATTCTTTAAACAGTAATGGCATGAAACCAAGTTCAAGTAAAACTACCACTGCTTCTACATCGGGCAATAAAAGTTTGGCTTCCAGTTTCATAATGGGAGATGTTAATGCTGATGTTTTGAAGGTAAATACATTTTACAATATCATTTAATTTTCTCAATTTATGTGTAAAGCATTTTTTTTTTTTTTTTGCCAAATACCGATTTTTTTTTTTTGGCTTCCATGAATTTATGAAGAAAGTAATCACCTTCGAATCTGTCTTACAGCAATTAAAAGGTTGATATGTTAGAAAGAATTTGGGTTTTTTTTGACAGTCTGGGGTTTTTTTTTTGTGTACTATTTGTATAAATTGTTAAGAATTTTTGTTGTATTCGAGAGATTATGCTTTCTAATGGCTGTTCTACCTGTTACTGTTAAGCCATGGTACATATTTACTTTTAAAATTTTATCTTTACCTGCATACTTGATTTTCAACATAAAAATCTTTTCCCGCAGAATTTCTTTTCTACTGTTAAAATTTGTTTTCACCACAAAAACGATTTTCGTTTATAAATCTTTTCTTCAGAAAAATTAAAATTAAACCATGGCAAACTTTTTATAAAAATACTTTCAGATTATGATATCTCTTAGTTCTGACTGAATTTTTACCCAATAAAAACATAAAAATACCCAGTGTAGAAACGGTAATGACATATCATTTTTTTTTTTGGACTACCAGTAATGACACCCACTTACCTTCTGCATTATTTTAAAACATATAATAAGTTACTACTAATGACTTATTTTTATCATTATTTCAAACAGACAGTAATTTTCTAGATTTTTTTGAAAATATGTTTAAATCTATTTTTAGACTCAATATTTTTTTTGATTTTTTGTATGTTGGCGAGTAAGTTGACTTACGTGCAGCATGTCAATTATGTTTTTATCTATCAAATATTACATATCGATATAGCTCAGATGGTAGAGCTATTGACTGACAACCTTGAGTCCCAGGATCGATTTCCGCACTAGAAAATTTTATTTAAAAAAAAATTTTTAAATAAAAAATATTTTTTTTTATGAAACTTATTTTTTGAAAACCTATTTTTAGACTCATTCTTTTAGTCAGTACTGGTAAGCATATAGGTAATGGCATATTTTTAGATTTTTCGAAAAATTATGATTATTTAACTAAGCAAAAAATACTGCTTGCTTGGAACCAGGTTCGTCAGGGAAAGTAAATAGTGCAGCGCTTCCATTGTTGTGATAATAAGGCATGAATTTTGTTCGAGATAGCTAGCGTGAAAGCACTTGTTTCGATATCCGATATGCGATTCTATCATAGCTCCAAATAATGGCATAAAATCACGACTTTTAGCAAGTAACTTCGGTTATCACTGTCATTTTTTCGTGCTTTTTTAAAGCAATAAAGTGTAGTAAACAAAACTCTACCCAGTAGAAATTACTGCTTGGAAGCAGTTTTGCCAGGGAAAGTTGAGCAGTGAAGCGATTGCATTATTGATGATATCATGCCTGATTTTTGTTCGAGATAGCTCGCGTGAAAGCACTTGTTTCGAGATCCGAAAAGGCAAGAATTCAACTCTATTAATTAGTGCTCCTGTTTTTTTTTTAAATGTCGATAATTCATGCCTTTTCGGAAGTGCATATTATAAAGCTTTTCAACTATTTAAAATCATGCCTTCTCAAAAGCGCAATATTCCTGCATATTTTTCCGTGAAGAAAAAATGCCTCTTGGTTTTAGTAAAACCTCTTTTTTCATTAAAATAACTTTTTTCCGCATTTTAAAAAACTTTAATAAAAGAACCGCAAAAATATTTAAGCAACCAAAATGTATTACTCATTTCATGCCTTTTTGAAAAGCACAGCAAAAAGCGATGTAAACAATGAATCAACTTAGGCCTTTCATTAGTGCTGTTTACGAAGCCAAACATTTTTAGAAGGGGTAAAAGTAGCAGTAAGGAAGCATTCAAGGTTTTTACTGCTTCCACATTTTTGCTGGGTATTGCCTTTTTTTAACACATAGTAACTGCAAGCTATAAATTAAGAAGTAACTTCAAATAAGTACCCAGCAAAAAAAGAGATGCCGAAGCAGTAGAAAAAGCACTACAATTCATGATCTGGATGTACTTCTTAAAAGAAATTTCCCATCATCTTTTTTATATATACATTAGACCGTACCTCAAACAAAAAGTTAAATTATTTTTGCAAGGTTTCAAAAAAAAAATTTTTTTTTTCCCCGAACGCAGGGGTCGGTATTTTACATTTTTCGTTATATCTTTGGCATTTACAGTCGGATCTTAAAGTATGATACATCGATGTTTTTCTCCCGAGGAGACCAATGTTTTGCTCTAAGAGCCATTGAACTCAAGTATTCCTTTCTAGTTGCTGCAACCCTAATATCAGAAAATTGAAGTTCGCAAAAATTCATTAAACTTTTGCTAAGGAAGTTTCTCGATAAATCCAGCAGAACATTTTTTTTTATTTTTTTTTTTTTGCCGAACGTAGGGGTCGCCTTTTTAAATTTTTTTCATTGAATTTTTCCTTTATAGCAAAACACTAACTACTCTCCTCAATGCAAAAAAATCGATATACCGCACTTTAAAATCCTAAACGAAAAATTAAAAAAGGCGACCCCTACGTTTGACAAAAAAAATTTTTTTTTAATTGCTTTGCAAAAATACTTTATATTTGAAGGTGTACCGCGCACTTTTTTTGCCTGTAAGGTGATACGGTCTAATATACATACTTTTAAAAATTTTAAAAATATTGAATTTAAACAAAGTAGTTATAAATATTTAAAAAAAAATTAAATAAAAATTAAAATTAATAAAAAAAATTAAAAAAATAAATAAAAACCGCTGTGAATCGAACCCGCGACCCTCTGTTTATAAATGCCAAATGATACCAACATCACTTTTTAGGATCACTTTTAGAGCAATTACTCTTTAGAAGTAATACTTTAGTGATTTTTTGGATGTGGTTCAGAAGTCATTCTAAAAAAGCTGTAAAAATATACTAACGGATACTTTGGAAGCAACGAAAGAAGTAATTTTTTGAAGTTGTTCAGAATAACTTCTAAAAATGCAATAAAAATACACTAACGGATACTTGTGAAGCAGTGAAAGGAGTAGTTTGTAAAGCATTGCTTGCAATTTTTTTTTTTTTTGCTAGGATCTGTTGTTGTTCCTCATATAAAATTGGAATTGAACTGTCGGCTAAATTTGAACTGGACATTCAGTAACTGGCCTTAATGAAGTATTATTCTGTATATCTGCAAATTGTGGGTAATATTTTCCAGCACATCTATGACATGTCTTTAACGAGTTAAGGGAATTTTTCAAGTGCTGTTTTCTTACAGAGATTAGTTTTGTAAAAAATATGTATTGATGTTTAATCAAAATAAAAAAGCATCTTAATTTTTTTATTTATTAGTTTTGTAAAAAATATATTGATGTTTATTAAAAAAAAAACTTAATACTACTTAAAGCATCTTAATTTTATTTTTTTTTTTATTTTTCTCTTTAACGATTTTTTTTTTTTTGTCTTGTCTATTTTTAGAGCAGTGTCTATTCACAGTTTCCTAGCATTTCTATGGAGGCCTGTGCCGAAGATGTAGTTAAATTACAAAATATGGTCATCGAGTATATGCAATTGAAAAGTATGTTGTCGCCACACACATTGTGTTATTCCCCTTATTTGTGATATAAACTGAAATCATTTATTTATCTTTGTTTTTTTTTAGATACTTTGGACAAGGTTAATAATACCATGAAATTATTTTATACTAATTCTATGCAATGGAAGGAAAAGATGAATCAAATGGAAAATCATTATAAAGAACAATTGAATGAATGTCAAACACAAATTGATATGGTAATTATATACTCTTTATACTGTCACAACTACTGATGTATTCACGTTTTGCTTATAACTCTTAGTTCCACTAACAGTAAACAAAATAATCTAAAGTTTTAGCTAACTCATAGATGTAATATTCCATATAAATTTGATTTTTGTTTTGTTTACATATTTTATGTTTGTGGTTATTATTTTTGCCCTAATGCCATTGACAAGAAAATTACCGTAAGTTTGAGCTCAGTTACAGTATACATACATATATTGCAAATATGTAAATATGTTTTAGTTCAGTTTATGTAAATTTTAAGCATCTTAGAAAGTAATATTTGAACTCACGTCTCCATTAAACTCATAAAAAAAAGTTAGTACAAAAGTTTGTAAAACGCCTTCTGATTCAATTAAACCAATTTTTCTGTTATTTTGTTTAAAAAATTGGGATTGAACTAATATTTTATGTAAATCCAATTCAGCATAATAATTATTTTCATCCGTATTTAAAATAACTTTGCATGTTAATTTTTAGTAATTTATGTTTCTTAATTTTAGAAATAAATCAGCTAATTTAAATAACAATTCTTTTCAAATGATTGTAGTTTTGTGTCTCTGCTCTCAATATGACATAGAGACGGCGCTATATTTTCATATTTTTTATTGTATAATCAAAAAATGGCCTGTATCTCGAAAACTAAGCAAGTAGTTAAAGCAAAGTGGACAAAAATTCTTTATTATGTACACATTAATCCTTGTCAACCACCTATACTCCCAATAATAAATATTGGCCTGTCTCGGCACAGATCTGGATTGTAAGCGACATTTTGCACAAATTTCTAAGCAAAGTTAACTAGCAGTGTGTAAAATTTATTTTACCTAAATTTAGCAGACCATAATTCTTAACTTTAATGAAAATTCTGCTGGCGCAAATACAGGTACTATTTCCTGTTATTTTAGCAGAATTTTGAACTATTTGCACGGTACAAACTTTAAATTCAATATTGGTTATGAAGTAAAAAATCAATAAAAAAAATCCTTGGACAAAATATAAGTACATTTATTAAAAACTGAGCAAAACAGTAACAGCCGAATCCATAAAGTTTCTAAACAGTTAATTATACTTTTTTTTAAACAAAATTTGGCAAAAACAGTATGCACAATTTAACAATCTGTTAAAGTAGGGTCAAGCTTTCGTAAAGTTTGGAAATAAAAATCTCTTTTGAAACCAAAAAAATTGTGTTTCCATTTATTTAAAGACTTCTTCAAGGTTCATCCACCCAAGAATATGTAGAATCTAACATTTTGTACACAAAAAATTAAAAAAAAAAAAAAGACCTGGAACAATTGCACTATTAAAAATTCTTTTTATTAAATTTTCTCAAATTGGTGTACAAATAAAATAAAAAATAAACAAAATAGTAATGTTCATGTAATCAAAACATATTCGTCATTCGAGTACTTTCAGTATTCGTAGTACAAAACCGTCTATAAAATATTATTTTACACCATTACACAACCAAGATATAGAATAGAAATTGTTTTTATCATGTTTTGATTTACTATGAATTATTTTTATTGATAAAATCTTCAAAAAACATTATTCATCTATAATTAACGAGTTAATCGTGAACTAATTTTATGAATCACTAACATTTTATTTGAAAGCGGAGACACATTAAATAGGGGTGTTGCCAGAATAAAATGAGAAATAAACAAACTGTTAATGATTATATATTGCACATCTTATTTGCAAAATTGATTACAAGCTTTGCCCGCCCCAGAACAGCCTAAGTCCGCCAATGCATTAACTGAATAGTTTATACTACAAAAATAGTCAATTTTTCTATGCTAATTAGCAAATTTTGTTTAAATTTCAGTTACGCAAAGAAAATCAAGAATTAAAACAAAGTTTTGAAGCACAAGTTGAACAAACTAAAGCTGTGGACGTAGCTCGACAAAAGGATCGGGAAGATACCATACAGGAAATATCCGAAAAGAATGCAGTAATTGAAAATATGAGGGCACAAATTGTTAAATTAGAAAAACAGCAATTGGTAAGATAACTAAATTTTTTTTTAAACTTTTTAATCTTATGTCATTTTATCTTAATTTTCAAGGCCACTTTTGAATTTATACCTAAAAAATCAACCGAAAAGACTATCGAAAATTTTGATGATTTATATGTAACACGTGGTGAACATGAGGTCATTGTTAAGGATTTACGACGCGAATTATCCGAACTATTAGCTTCTAATTTAGACTTTAAAGATGTGGAAAACCAATATGAAGATGAACTTAATTGTTTGAAAGTAAACTTAACCTCAGCTGAGGAAATTATAAAACAAAACCGTGCAGAAATTGCAGAATTACGTGCCTTAGATTTGGATAAACAAAATAAAATTGACTATTTAGAGGCTTCAAATAATGAATTACGTATTGCAAATTCAGAACAAAATGAGCGTATTATTGTGTTGGAACAACAAAATGAAGTACATCGTAATGATTTTGAAATGGAACGTCAAAGTCGTGAAACTGCCGTAGGTGAAAAACATCAAATATTACAAGATTTACGGGCATTACAAAAGAAAAATCAAGATCTAATTGAGGAACGTCAAAAGCTAGTGGAGGCATATGAGAAGAGAATGTCTTCTGCTTCTTCAAGTGGATCAAATCCATCTTTTATTGCGGCTGTTGCTGCAGTTCAAACACGTTTTGATAATCCTCAGAGACCGATAAGAGTAAGTTATTTTTTTATTTTTTTTATTCCAAATTGTTGTTACTTTAATTTGAGTGTTCCTCTTCTTTCACTTTAGGATTTAACTCCACCTTCTCCAAATGCACTGTCAGTATCGTCTCCAGCTTCTTTGTATCCTTGCCCAGTTTGCAATAAAGGCTTTAAATCTTTAGTTGTTTTACAGAGTCATGTTAATGATTGTATAGATAAAAATTAATTACCGAAATATACACATTAAACTACAACTTTTGTAGGAACTAAGAAACATTTATACCCAAGTGCATAAACATTTTGTTAAGAAATCAAATTATCATGGAAAACTACAACAAATTTGATATTATACGAGTCAGCAAAATGAATATGCATTTGACCATTAATCTTTATTATTTAAGTGAATTTTCATTTTTTATTTCACTTTGAAAATATAAGAATAAAATTGAACATACATAAAAGAAAAGCTGGTTTATTTTATAGAACAAAAGAAGATATCTGTGTAAAAATTAGTGATGGAAACGGCGAATGAGCCATAAAAATTTCTTTTAAAACATAAAGCGAACTCATATATTAAGATTCGCTCGTTTTTTTCTTATTGAAAGCGGGTTTGAAATATTTTAAGGCCGAGTTTTTGGGATGTCAGTTAAGCTTGGTTTTTTTATTTTTATCGGGACATACATACATTAATTGCATTAAAGGTATTAAATATGCTAAAATCCCAAACGTATTTTACAAATTGTGAAAAATAATCTGTCCCTATCCGGATTTCATTCTTGCCTAAGGAACTCGTCAGGGGACGATGTTTTTAGAACTTCTGGAAATATTTGTTAAGTTAAATTACAAACTCAATGAGAATTTCTTGTTCTCTTCTAGGAGCGTTATAAAACATTCAAAATATCAAAGAAAAAACAACAAAGAATTTACCACAATTTGCTTTGTCATCTTCCAATCCAGCTAAACCGAAAATGAATGATGTCTGCCATTTGCATATTTGTTAACAAATATTTGTTGGAACAACTTTTTCTTTATCATAATTTGGGTCTTTATTAACCGTTTTTCAAAGTTAGCGCTCGTATTCGCGATTAAAAATTTTGACGCTAAGGTACCAAAAAAATTATATAATTTTTTTTTTGGTTCCACTTTGAACTAAAAAAAAAACCGAAAGCCTACAAAGTTTTCAAAATACCGACTCCATTTTGAGTCACCGCAAAAACAACATATAAATACAAAAAAAAACCCTACCGAAAGGAGCTCTCTTAGGTGGCTAAAACCATAAAAACTTAGGCCAATGAGCCTCTAAATAAGTAACTACTTAAACTCACAAAAACTTTGTAACTCCTAAGCTCTTTTGAATACTAATAAAAACTTAAACTTTTTAAAAATTTAGGCACTCACAATAAGTGTGAATAATACCAATTATAAATTTAATTTAAACTTTGCAATATTTAGTTTGAATTCTTATTAAAATTTTAAACTATATAATTTTACTAATCTTTCACAAAAAAAAATTTATACAATCAAAAGAAACTAACATTCATTTATACAAAAAAAAAAACTGATACGTTGTTTTTTTTCTCCCGTTTCATATAAAAAATATTTAAAAATGGACGATGAATGGCGCTTGAGTATGTCGGCTCAAGGCTTTGCCCTTATGTGCCAAAACTACAAATGGCAGTGGATCTTCTGGCCAAATCTTTAATTGGTAGGTAAATCCACCTTTTACACACTTTTATTTTTAAAGCTTTTACCTGGATACTGATTGCAAAAAAAAAACGTTTTTTCTCCACTTTAAAATTTCCGATTTAATACTCACAAATTACAAGAAAAATTAATTTGATTTGATTATCTACAACTTCAATCCAACAAATGTAAAAAGTCATAGTTTTCATCGATTTCATCAGTTGTTTCGAGATTTTCCGTAGTAAAAATTTATCAGTCATTTTCCCACCAGTTAAAAATAACAAAAGTTTCAGTCATTCTAAAGGTAAATACCTTCGTCGCCTTTCCAACTGCATCCGCTTTTGTTTTAACTGTCATTTTCAGTAGATTCTCCCGACAACCTTTTGTGAGTATATCACCGTGAAGTCTTTCATGTGCATATCCGTTTACTCGCTTGGGGTATAACGTAAAAAAAAACTTTATCAACCGCTACTGTTCCTAATAGTTGCGGTATAATTGAACGTATGCCACAAAAAATTTCCAAGAAGTAACGCGAATACGTTACATTATATGTGAAAAATGTATACACGCTGAGTTTTCGGCATTGATAATCATCTTCGTTGTAAGTTAACACGCATACGCACCGTGATATGTCAGTTTTCGTCTCACACCCGTTTTCGTGTACCTTGAGTTTTTTCCCTTTCTCCTCTCTCCCTCCTTTTTCTGCTTGAGTTACCGGATATAGCTAAGTCGAAAACACGACTAATATTGGTGAACGGTTCGATTCAGTTGGGCAGGGTTACCCCCGTTTAAGACCCTATGCCGTTCTCCCCGAGTCAACGAACTCATCCGCAACACCTTTTGTAAAAAAAATCTTCAAAAAATCTTGTAAAATCAAAAATCTTACTTTTTGAATTTTTATGTATAGTGTACAAGGTTTAGGATAAAAATAAATTAAAAGGTATAATTTTTATACAGAATTATATTTTTAACAATATTTGCAAGATTTACGAATTCGAACATTTTTTTTCGAATCGAGTTACGCGGTTACCCCCCAAGCATTTTTTCTAACCAATGCTGCATCGGAACAAGAGCTTTGAAGAATTAATTCGTTTTTTAATGAATTCACTAATAATCGAATTTAATTTTCTTTAGAATTGAGTAATTCACTGAATTCGTTCAATTGAATGCGTTCAACAAAAAACAAATATGTACAAAGAATTAATTAAATTGCTATAATTCTTTTTATTAAATCATTCGTTAAAAATTCGTTCAATTTCATTTTCGTTCAGTGAATTAAAAAAAAAAAAATACGTTCAGTGAATTAAAAAAAGAAATACGTTCACTGAATTGAAAAATAAAAAATTACCTTCACTGAATTAAAAAACGAAAAATTACGTTCACTGAATTGAAAACCGAAAAATTATGTTCACTGTATTCAAAAGCTCTTTTCTGCCGTTCAGTACACAGTGGAGTATTTTTAAAATATTTTGGCAATAGTTAAGCCATTTCTTATTTGTATATATTTTTTTTATATAAAAATAAAAAAATTTGAGATAAGATGAAAAAAATTCAACAACTCCCAAAAGTGAAAGTTTTCTTAAAAAAACTGTGAGTTTTCTAAAAATGGGATGTTTTACTCGAATTCGAAATGGTGTGGGGGAAGAAAAATTTTCAAGTGGAGTTTTTTTTTCCATTACGCCCATCTAAAAGGAGTATGCATTCAGAAAAATATAAATACTATATGTGTTCTTAAAGAAACTTTTAATCTGGAGGAAAAAGAGTCTTGCTATCGGCGTGTGAAGTTTCATCTCATACCGACCAACCAATAATGGCTGAATTATTTCTAAAATATTTTGAAAACACTCCATTGTGGACTAAACGGCAGAAAACAGCTTTTTAATTCGCATTTAAAGCAAATCTACGTTAAACCGATTGTAGTACAAACAAATTTTAAAGAGGTTATGTTTATAATTGTTCGTATGTCAGCAAAAGTTTTTAGAAAGTATCGCGTTAGATGTGAAAATGTATAAACGTTGAGTTTTCAACGTTGATTATTATCCGTGTTAAAAGTTAACGTGTATACGAAAATTAATGTGTTAGTTTTCGTCTTAAACGCGTTTTTATGCACGAAAACACATCTGTAAGTCGAAAACACATCTTCAGTAAACGTAAATTTTTGTTTTTCAATTTAGTGAACGTAGTTTTTTATTTTTCAATTCAGTAAACGTAATTTTTTTTAATTCACTGAACGTAATTTTTTTTTCAATTCACTGAATGAATTCAGTGGTGAATTAACTCAGTAAGTAATTAATTCTTTTTATCCGTTCTATTTATAAAATTGAACGCGTTCACCAGTGAATTAATTCATTTGATTTATTTACAATTGAATTAATTCGTAACAAAATAAATCGAACGAAAACAATTATGAATTAATTCCATTCAATATATAGTCTTTTGTGAATTAATTCATTGAATTTTAATTCAGAATTCAAAAACTGAATTAAAGAATTAATTCTTCAAAGCTCTGATGGAACGAATTTAAAAGTTTTTCGTTTTGAATAACTTACACATATTTTTGGTGGGATGTTATTTAAAAGCTATTCGTTTTGGAGAAGAATTAATTTTTTTACAGCGAAGTTAATCAAATTTCAAATTTGTGTGAAAAATATGTATTTATATAAAAATGTATTTAAACTTAATTTTGTAAATAAATGGAATTTTAATAATAAACAAATTGCGTATAATAATTTTAAATATAAATTCAATTATAATTTACTGATAATGGGAGGAGGAGCTAATGACCAAATGCGCTGTATATCTTGATTAGCCACTAAATTATTTAAAATACCCAAATCTAAAAGGGAAAACAAAATTAGATTAAAAAATAAACATTTAAAAACTTTATAAACAAGTTTTAAAACAAAATTACCAACCATTTGTTTTAGCATAATCCTCTAAAATAGAACGTATAGAAATAATAGGTACTGCACTATTTATATTTGGATAGACCACATTATCCATTTTGATATTGGAAACACAAATACCTAAAATGCAACCATGTTCATCAAACATAGGACCACCACTTTGACCAGCCTGTACACAACCATCAGACATTATAGCAGCGGGGGTATATTTTATTATACGACCTTGGAATATTGAAGGATTAAAATCATATTTTAAATTGAAATTAACAAAATAAGGAAAGCCAGCATTGTAGACAGTTTGACCCAAACTCGGTTTGGATTGAGCTAAACGGACATAATAACGTTGAGGAATGTTATCAGGAGTGGAAAGTAAGGCAACATCAAAAGCAGTATCATAGTGAGGATTACGCCACAATACATTTGCTTCAAATTCACCATCAACACCACGACAATAAATTTTAGAGTTTTCCTAAAAGCATATATTAAGTTATAAATAGATAAAATTTTAATTACTAATCGTTTATAATACCTGGAATACAACATGAGAACAGGTTAAAATAAATTTCTTATTCTGAACTTTAACGAAAGTGCCAGTGCCTTGATTTCCTCCAGCTTCTATAACCACCATAGTACGTTCCCCTTACATAAATTAAGTACGGATGTATGTTAATATAAAGTCATATTTAAAGAAGTTGTTAACTTACAGGCAAAATTTGATGGTTCTCTTGGTAACATTATTGTCGTAATCCTTATACCCAATTGATTCATAAAGTCTCTAAGTAAATGCGCAAAATTAGCTGCCATAGTCATGTTTAGACTTTCATTGTTACGTTGAAATGCCGTGCATATAATAAGACCAATTAAACGTCTAAAAAAAGCGGACACATTTAAATAAATATTTTAGTTTTCGAAATAAAAAATTTCTGTACAAAAGTCAATATTTCTCTTTGTTCGGTGTTGGAAAATTATCCCACGAGCTTTAAGTAAGAGCAATTTTATGTGTTTTCAATCGGTAACAGTTCAAGAATCTTCAAATACATTTTAGGAATGTAAAATATTTTTAAATAGAAAACCATTCCTAGAAGTTTAAAATCTCAAAATCCAATTTTAATGCAAGATTTTAAACAAAAAATTTAAGCAAAAAATTGTGGATAATTTGTATCGAAAAAGTCCTTTTTGTGGTTTATCAATATGAAAAATAGGTTGTTTTAGAATTTTTAATTTTGTTATGATTTGACTTACAATGGAATGCTCGTAGCATTCGCACTAAAAAAGACGAATTATTCCATTTCTTGGAAAAAACCAATATTGACATTTGTTTACTTTGTGAAACCTGGCTAAATAAAAAAATTACAATAAAACATCAGAACTTCTACTGCTACAGATACGATCGACAACGTGGTGGAGGAGGTGGAGTAGCTATTTTAATTAAAAAACACATTCAGCACCAACTTATACCTCCTATTAACACAGAACTGATTGAAAACATAGGTATTAAGGTAAAATCTGGTAATGACTTTATAAATATTTATTCTTGCTATTATCCTGGTGGGTCAACAAACAGGGACCCTAGAAGAAAACAAACATTTACGTCAGATATTCGTAAACTAACGAGCTCAAATAAATACATATTAGGAGGAGATTTTAACTGCAGACATAGTTATTGGGGATGTCAAAGAAGTAATGGCTGGGGTAACATATTATATGAGAAACTCCAACTAAACCAAACTCAAATAGTATTTCCCCACGAATATACTTATATTCCGGCTGATCCAAGTAAACAACCGTCAACTCTAGATTTTTTTCTAACTAATATATCTCAAAATATGTCCGCAGTAAAAGTTATAAATGACTTGAGTTCTGATCACCTACCAATCATTAGTACAGTTAATTTAAATTATGAAATGGTAGACAATTTATGCTACGCTTTCAGCAAGGCAAACTGGCCGCATTTTATGAAATTCATAAACAGGAATCTTCCTGTGGCGGATAGCGTTAATGAAATAAACAACAGCTCTCAAATTGACAACATGATAAATGTTTTCAATAATGTAGTAAAAATGGGAATAGATGAAAGTGTGCCCAAACGTAGAATTGCACCAACCTCTAAACCCTTACCAAACAACATAAAAATTATGATACAATTAAGGAACGTATTTAAAAGGAACTGGAAGCGTTACAGAGATGTTAATGATCGTCGAGCTATGACACGTTTAAATAAAAATATTACGAATGAAATAAACCACTTCAGAAACCAAACTTGGAATAACATGTTGTCCAATTTGGACAAAGCATCTTCCCCTTTTTGGAAAGTTTCAAAAATGTTAAAGAAGAAATCTAGCAATATTCCAATTTTAAAACACAACAATGTAGTATGTTTCACCCGGCAAGAAAAGGCTGAAATTTTGGCTCACAACTTTAATTTGAACCACTGTATTTCATCAAATTTAAGTGATACTACTACGATTACTGAGGTTAATGGTGTTGCAAACCTTATTCGTAATATTAACCCAATCCCACAAAACTGTTACTTCACTACTACTGAAAAAGTTGGTGTAATTATAAAAAAATTGAAAAACAAAAAAACTCCAGGTTTAGACGGTATTAATAATAAATGTCTAAAAAATTTGCCTAATAAAGGTATCAACTATCTAACGAACATCTTTAATGCTTGCCTTAAATTATGCTACTTTCCTAGTGATTGGAAAATCTCAAAAACCATACCAATACTCAAGCCAAATAAACCTCCTGATTCTCCACTTTCTTATAGGCCAATAAGTCTGCTCTCTTCTATAAGTAAAATCTTGGAAAAAATTATTAAGGAAAAGCTTATTAATTTTATCGATGCAAACAATATACTTCCATCGCAACAATTCGGGTTCAGAAGTGAACATAATACGTCTCAACCCCTACTAAAAATCAGAAAATTAGTTAAAAATAATTTTCAAAACGGCAAATCAACTGGAATGATATTGCTAGACATAAAAGCTGCGTTTGACTCCGTTTGGCATAATGGACTTATTTTTAAATTGAAAAAATTCAACTTTCCAATTGAACTCATAAAAATTATTCAAAACTTTCTTCAAAATAGATCGTTCAGCGTTTACTTGGGTAAAACCTGTTCACAACAAGTTAATATCATTGCAGGATGTCCACAAGGTTCTTGCCTGTCGCCAGTTCTTTACAACATCTTTACTGCTGACATTCCAACATTTTCCAATTGCATTACGTCTATATTTGCAGATGATACATCAATTCTTAGTTCTGATGTTTATTCAGCTGATATTATTACAAACTTGCAGTCTGCTCTTACTGGGTTGAGTAATTATTTTGATAAATGGAAGATTTTGGTTAACCCTGAAAAAACGCAGGCTATTTATTTTACAAGAAAACGTAAGTCTTGTTTTATACCCCAGACTTTACCTCGTTTCATGAACCATGATATTCCATGGGAAAACAACGTCAAATACTTGGGCGTTATGCTTGATACCAAGCTTAATTTTAATAATCATATTCCCTATGTAGTGGACAAAATTAACAAAATTATTAGAATAATGTACCCAATTATAAACAGAAAGTCGGAAATGAACATAGACAATAAAAAACTCATCATCAAATCTATATTCCACCCCATAATGTTTTACTGTGCTCCAGTTTGGTACACGTCTGCAAAATGTCATATAAAAAAACTCCAAGTAGCACAAAATAAGCTACTTAAAATGATATTTAAACTACCATGGCACTATTCCACCCGACGCCTACATAGTCTCGCTGGCTTCGAACTCGTTCTGGATAAAATCGAAAGATTGACTCTAAATTTTAATGGAAGATGCCAACTCTCACAACATGTACATATCAATGAACTCATCTCATCATAATTTTATCTACTTTATTTTTTTTTTCTCATTTTTATCTTATACCTCTGCTTCATAAAGGTTTTTGTAAATTTTTTTCCTTCC
Source organism: Leucophora obtusa (assembly GCA_949987735.1). Lineage (NCBI taxonomy): Eukaryota > Metazoa > Arthropoda > Insecta > Diptera > Anthomyiidae > Leucophora > Leucophora obtusa. The sequence continues at coordinate 49,693,474 of OX465299.1, forward strand.
GTTTAATAATAATGTACATAAATTTCATAAATTAAAAAAATATATTTATATATCTAAGTAGAAAAGGAACGAAGTTCCTAAACTCTTTGCTTCTAAGTCAAATGTAAATAATATAAATATTATAAGAAATAAATTAAAATTGAATTGAATTGTTATGATTTGACTTGCAATATAAGCTTTTCCTTCATTTATACTTACAATTTATTATTGAACACTGCCGAACCTTCACAACCTAATGGTAAATTATTGGATAACACAAACAACGAACTGTTTTTGCCCATAACATTTGACACCTTACCAATATTTATAGTCTTATAAAAATTCTCCATGCCAAATGGGGTACACATGGTTAAGACATCATCCAAGGGTCGTATAGGCAACATATATCTTAAATAATGAGCTATATGTTGCAAAAATCTTTCAAACTTTTCTTGCGACTGTGAGGTTTTACCGGGTCGCATAGTTAAAATCAAAAATGACGTCAACAACACCTCATTATGATTTTTGGTGGAAGATTCATTAAACGCAATGGAATTTAACATTTTATGTAAATTTCTTGATATCTCTTTGGAACTGAAGACATATAGAAGTTTGGCACGATAACGTGTTAAAATATGTGGAACATTTTTATTACGTTCAGTTACAGAAACTGGTAATTTACGTCGGTCGAAGGTAACTTGATAGCTTAAAGAATTTAAATGCTGTGCCTCCTCACTTTGACCGTCCTGGGCATTAATCAATTTACACTGTTGTAATTTGTGTATAATTTTTGTGCTGGCACAAACATTTTCATTTGAATGATCCGCTACAAATGGTAGCATGGGTCTAACATATTGCTGTAAAATACATCCCGAGGTAATGATAACTTCATTATTTATAATTATTGCCGATTGTTTGGCATTAGGATGATTGATTACTTCCAATAGAGCGTGACGAATTTTGAGTAACATATTGAAGTTCGTTTATTTTCTTAGTTGTGCTGTAAATTAAGATTTGCAAAAAATTCTAATCTTTTATATAAATATTTTAATTACCTACCGTTTTTAAGTTTAATCGGGATTTAATTTTACAAAAAGCTTTGTCTTTCCACAGAGTCCATAGGTCTATTTTTTACATATTACACAAGGTTTCTATAAAAATTCGAATGCAGTTATCAAGTTGATCCGTTTTAAATATATTATATATTTATCCTTTTCAATTATATGTATTTAATTGGTTTTTTTCTAATTCCAAATTTTTTAAACTAAAATTTTAGTTTTTTTAAAAAATTTATGCAAATTGACCCACTTATTTGTTTGTTTTGATAAATTTTCATTTTCTTTGTTTGTTTTTATCGTATTAGACAGTGTTGTCAAATTAGTGTTTCATACCAGTGATTTCAATAAGGGGTTCACAACCATTAATTAAATGGGCAATTGGTTTTTAAAATATGTATGTGTAATGAAAACCATGGACGAAGTATGGAACGATATTTATAACCTAAACTGGAACAAAAACAATACTTACTTTTTCAAACTCAAAGGAAATCACAAAAACTACTTAAATTATATATACATGTTTCAAGTCATTCAAACACGTTTAAATCCTTTAAAAACCTTAACATTAAAAAGATTTTACTTTTAATTTAAATTTTGTTTGACATTTTTTAATTTGAGGAAAAATTGTAAAGCTTGTCCAATGTTTTATCATAGCAAAATATTATAATGTGAATTCAAAGCAAAAATGCCGAAAAAGATTTCCTTTTAAAATTTCGTAAATATTAATGTCCTGATATTTGTCAAAAAAAAAAACAACTATTTTGCTTCCAATCATTAAGTTTTTTACCATTAGTTGCTTCTAATTGTTATTTACTTTTACTGGTAAATAACACTTTTGTTTTGAAACAATTAGCAACTTCATGAAATAAAAGCTTGTCAAAATAATGTTATAGTATATTTAGACTGAGCAAAAACTAGTAGTTTTTGGTAATTTTTAGGTTTTGAGCCGAAAACTATAAAATTAATTTAGTTTTTCCATACAATTTTCATATAAACTGAAAACCAGATTCTACCTGGTTTTTGCCAAAAACCACGTAAAACTATCTGAAATTTGTATTTTTGATACACCCGATTTCTTAAATAACTAATTTTCGATACACCCTGTTACAACGAATACAGAATTAAAGCAAGTGTCCAATATATATTTTTGAATTTTTTTTAAATATTTCAGTTTTAGTTTAAAATTGTGTGTTGTTATACAGTTTGAAATGTGTTAATAATTTTTTCAATTTAATTTCACCATAAAAACATAAAGAAAAGTGTTTAATAATAAAGTGATGTGACAAACAAAAACTAAAAATTCAGTGTAAATCCATTGGCTTTTTTTATTTAGTTTTGTACAAAAATCACCTGTTTTATGCTCTGTCTAAATTCCCTATTAAATATTTTTAAAATGTGTGCACTCATTTTAATATGTGTTTAACGAAATGTGTTCATACTATTACACACTTTCTTTAAGGTACAATTACATGCGAGTAAAAACTGCTAGAGATAAAGCAAAACACTTCAAAATAGCTTTATTGTGAATGATTTAAGCAATTCAGAGTTACTTTATACTCTTTTTCCAGCAGTTTTCTCTCTCGTATAAATGAGTCTTTAAGCCACATCTACACGAGAGAGAGAGTTGCTAGATATAGAGCAAAAAACACTTCTAAATAGCTTAAATCATTCACAATAGAGCTAATTAGAGGTGTTTTTTGCTCTATCTCTAGAAGTTTTCTCTCTCGTGTAGATGTGCCTTTATACAACACATTTCTGATATGTATAATAAGCTTATGTGATAATAGGGCTTTAGTAGTTCCTCCATGAATGAAAACTACAGTAAAAAACTAGAATCCTAAAAAACTGTCAAATTGGTCTAGTGCTTTATACATATCTCATCACATTACTATGGGTTAAAAACAGCAATCAGCAATTAAGCCCGTATGACATAAGATTTTTCTTGACTTTTTTTAGGATTCTTATTTGATTTTTTTCTATTCCTTTTCCTTAAATAAACAAACATCGTAAAAAGTGAAGAAAAAACATGTAGGGGCTTAACAAGAGCTTTTCCTAATTTGTTTGTTAAATTAAGAAAAAATAAAAAAGGAATTGTGCCTTTAAAGAAAGTACTTGCTAAACTGGGATTCTACTGTTTCTCACAATTATGTATAATTAATAATTTATAATAGCAGTCTTTTTTCCAAAAATTTCTTGACTTTTTTAAATTTAGCATAAGCCAACGTTTATTGTTAACTCTCAATCAGACCTTTAAGGCATATCTACACGAGAGAGAAAATTGCTAGAGATAGAGCAAAAACACCTCTAAATAGCTTAAATCATTCACAATAGAGCCAATTAGAGGTGGTTCTTGCTCTATCTCTAGTAGATTTCTCTCTCGTGTAGATGTGCCTTTAGAAATATAATTACTTAATTAGATTTTTAAATCTGATTCAATTTTGTACAAATCGATTCTCAAAACTCATTTTGTTGATTGAAGTATTGCCTACTTTATGCAATCAATATCTTATTCGAAGAACCAATTTAATTTTTGTTGATTCTTTGCAAAAAATAAAGCGAATTGATTCAGTTTAACAAATCAATCTAACAAAAAATCGTTGCCTTTATATTTATAGTTCCCGAATCAAATCACTGAACAAATAATTCAATCGAATCAAAATTGAATCAATTGAAATTTGGATATATCACATCATTTTATTCAATATCAAATCAATGATTTAAAGTGATAATGAATTATTCACAGATTCATAAAATAAATCAATTTCAATGCAAGTTTATTCAAGAAAGAATTATCTTTTTCAAGCTCTGCTCTGAATGTTAATTTTTCCCCCAAAAATCCCATGAAATTTTTTCCCCACCCGCAACAAATCCTGATCTCCAAACGCAAATTTTTAAATCCTACTCGAAAAAAAATTCCCAATTTTTGGGATAAATCCCACAAACTGAAAACACTGGTATATGTAGCATCTCTGTGTTTGTAATAAGCAAAACAAATAACAGCTGTTTTGTCATTTGTTTCTTGAGTTTGTGTCGAGTTAAAAACGAAAAGACTGTTCCAAATATGTTTAAAAATTTGTTTTTAATTAATTTAGCCATATCTCTAGTTAGTGGAGTAGCTTACGACTGTTCCACATTATTAATGGGTCAGTTTTTATGTCCAGATCCAGGAAGAAATCAAATAGATCCAAGTACACAACAGTTTTATGGTTGCGACCAAACAGGACAAGCTAAAGGTAAATGCGATGTGCCAAAATCCTTAAAACTTCAACACTTAAAAAATTCTCTTCAATTATAGTATGGTGTTTAGCTGCTGAAGGTATTGAATGCATGGGTACAAACAACAATACATTCACTAAAGATATGCCATGTAAATGGACGTAAGTTTCTGGAATATGTTTAAATCTTTTGTCACAGCTAATGTCATATTTTGTTTTTAGTAATGGCTACCATTTGGATACTGTACTATTGCTTTCTGTTTTTACTGGCATGTTGGGTTTGGATCGTTTCTATTTGGGTTACTATGGAATGGGCTTGTTAAAGGCCTGCACTCTGGGAGGTTTCTTTATTGGTCAATTGGTTGATATCATATTGATTGCATTACAAATTGTACGTCCTGCTGATGGTTCTTATTATATAATACCGTATTATGGAGCTGGCGTCGATATCATACGCAGTAACAATGATACATTTCGAGTGCCCAGGGATGATTGGTGAAATTCTAGGTAGTTGCGAAATTGAAAGAGAGAAAAAAGGACTTTATAATTTGTAGAATTTAAGATAGATTTAACCACGATACCCGATTTAACAAGTTAAAAGTAAATACATTTAACATAAAACAAACAAAACTGTGATTTTTAAGTTAATTTATTACCTTTAATTTAAGGAACACAAATCTATAAAAAAGGATTTTTGGTTCGTGTGATTTCAAATTAATGTTCAATTTGCTGAACCTCTTATGGTGAGTACTATAGTGATTCTTTTTAACTTAAAGGTATAATTGCAAAGCACTAAGCCCTATTAACGCAATGTCCTGTTACTGGCACATTTGTTGTTGTTTACCAAATAAATTTTAAATTTAACTTAAGGTTAAATTTTAACGGGACAGTGTGTTATCCGGCCTAAGGGTCATTTCTATAGTTTTTTTATGTACAGATATGTTTGCAAATAATATTTCTAGCCTAAGAAAATTAAAATTTGGAAAAAACATCGTTCTTAGTTCTGAATATAAAACTGGCCGTAAGGACCAGTATATAAAATTAATTTTTGGTCGAACATATTGGTAACTTAAAATCAACGCCCAATTTGCACTATTTCATATAATTTATGAAATAAATGACTTAAGATTTAAAAAATACTATAAAATTAAAATTTCTATGGTTGGTGATTCCAAATTAATAAAAATAACTTGGCCGCATTTCTAATTGCATATTCCTTTGCTTCAACTGTCAGTTTTAGTAGATTTTAGACTAACAAGGATGGTATCCCAATGGGTTCTCTCCGATCTTAATAAGATACGAATATGTGATAGAAGAGAAAAGTATTTTTTTAGCGTCTTAATCTTATGTAGGTATATGGATTAAAAACTGGGGTCGATAATTACCCAATTTCTCTCATTTTAATTTCAATTAAAAAGAAAAACCGAAACTGGGTATCTAATAAAGCCTATTTTTTAGATATTCTTTATATAAAGATACAGTCTGAGACATTCGTTTGCACGCACTAGATTTTTCTTGTTTTTTTAAGAAATTAATTTTCTTTTTGTACAATTATTTGTTTACTTCATAGTTAACTAATAAAATAACAATCTTATTAAAATTAAACATTAAAAATTCAAAATTCAGTGGGACATTCGTTTACACGCACTTTGTTTAAATAATAAAAAACAAAAAAATTTTACTTAATTTTAGTTAATTTAAAATAACAAATTACCTTATAAAATCTACAAAAAAATGTTGCTGCATATTTGTAAACAAAAACGAGTAAAAAGGCTAAAGTCGGGCATGCCGACTATACAATACTCTACACCAGTCTGATTAAAAGCCGATTGGATCCGAAATTCGAATGGGTTAAAATGGGACTTGTGTCAAAATTTTCTATAAAATAATAAAAGAGAAAATCATCAATAAAGTCCATATGGACGATAGGTCTAAATATGGACCGATTCTATCTAGAATCTATCGGCTTTGTTCTCGGGACCATGTGAGCGAACCTAATTTCATTAAAATATCTTAATATTTGCGACCTGCAGCGTGTAACCAAGCCAATTTTGGGGGGACCCTTATATGGGCACTAGGTCTAAACATGGACCGACATTTTCATTTGACATTTTTATATTTTAATAAAATTTCATATGAATTAATATGAAATTAAAAAAAAAAAATTTTTAGGTTTCAAAAATTAATTGAGTGGATAAAATTAAAAATAAAAGTTTTTTTTGTAGTAAAAACAACAAATCGTAAAAATTGAATAAAAAAAGTTCCAACATTTTTTTTCGGCCTGGCAGAATTGAACCCACAACTCTCTGTGCGGGTTGTGCTAGCAGGTTCCCATGTAACCTTCATACAAAATATTAACTTCTTATCACTCATTAAAACGAACTTCTGCATATACAGTAAAACTAGCTTAATACGAACTCGGATTAGACGCATTCTCGGTTAAAACGAACTAATTTAGAAGTCTCGAAGTTTTGGCAACAATTTCAATATAAAAACATCGGTTAATACGAACCCGCTTAAGATGAACACTCGGTTAAAACGAACTGTTTGTGATGGTCCCACAAACATATTTCAATATAATTTTCCACTTTTAATACGAACTTTACAAAATTCGGCAATTTCTTCTATATATTTTTTTTGTTTTCTGACAATTTTAAACCGAACACACAGACATTTTTTCTTAAATATATTGCAAACAATATATTTAGAAACCAAAAATAAAATTTTTAAAGTTGTTTCAAGGAAATTTAAATGTTTTGTGGATAATTAGAACATTTTAAATAAATTTCACCCCGGTTAATACGAACCTCGCTTACAACGAACTAATTAATCTAGTCCCCCGAAGTTCGTCTTAAGCGAGTTTTATTGTATTTATTGCAGCGTATGAAATTAATCAGAACTGGGTCGACAACGACAATTGCTTTTTCATATACATATTTTGTATGGGAAGCAAAATGTCACCATGTCGTCCGGCGATTTGTCGTCGTAATATAGTCTATTTTATTTTCATGCCGACACACTAAAGCCCCCCATACATTTGCAATATTATGTCCAATATAATGGCACAGTATTTTTCTCGCTTTGCCACACACCATACAATAAATTGCGACATATATGAAATAAAAGATCGCCACAATATTTTATGCAATATATAAATTCAACATAACTTCAAAATGCATACTTACCTAGTGTCTTGACATGCAATAAAATGATAGCAAGCAATTGTCAAAATGCTCTCATCTCAAGTGAAGACACTCAATTTCAATTTTATTGCAATATCATGATATCGCTGACATGCCATCGGATCTTGCAATGATGCCAGAGATCAAATGTCACTTTTAGTTTTCATTTTAATTTTGTAATAGAAAAACAACAAAAAATTTGGTAAAAAGGAATAGAAAAGTGTTTAGTTTTTTATTATTTGTCGGTAAACATTAATGTTTCATAAAATTTGGTGTTTTTCGAAGAAAAATCTATGATATTTCTTATCCATGAAATGGTCAAGTGTTCTCCACCACTCTGCAATTGATATCATTTTGACGTTTCGCTGCAATGGTTTTGACATTTCATATCATATAATTTATTGCATTTGAAGACACCGGGTTAAACAGAGCAAAATTCAAATTGCACAGTGTTGCCAATAGATTATGCAATATTTCAAGTTGTCCAATAAAAATCAAAAGTGTGTTGATTCACTACATAATAGGTCCGTTCCTTTACGTTACCGCGGGAACCCAAGGGATCCCAAACTTACCCAAAAAGCGTTCCCGTACTCGAAAATTGGGTAAATGAGAGCATTCAAGAGAGTGCATTTGTGTTTCTCTTTTTACCAAAGTTACCCAAACTTTTTCTTCGGGTAACTTTGGTAAATTGTAAAACTAACAGCTGATGCAATGATAACCAAAAACAACAATTGTAAAAATAAATTGAAAAATTAAATTAAACAAACCAATTCGCAAAAAAGAAATGTGTTATTTATAATAATTAATTGAACAAAATCAATAAGAACTTTTAAATGCAAATAAATATGTGTGTTTATTTAATTTTTCAAACTAAAATTATACGCATTTTCACATTTTTCTTCGAAATACATTTTTGGGCTCGAAAAGTGGTTTTGTGCGTTCCTTTACTTTTGGGTAATTTTGTCATTTTGTGAGAGGATTTTTTGCTTACTCTCATTTTACCGAACTTTACCCAAAAAGTAAGGGAACGCACTTAATATTGCTCAACCTTCAATTTAATACATACACGGTCAATATGCTTGCACCACTTGCAAAGTTGTACCATAATATTGCAAATGTATGGCCCGCTTAATACACGCTCAAAATATTTGTCAAATTGTTTCCATATTTTTACCTAATTAATGGTTGCCATTAGAACAGAGTTGTAAAAATTCTCATTAGAGTTGCAAAAATTCGTACTTTGTTTACAAAAAATTTATTTTTTTGACAGAAGAAATATAATTGAAAACAAAAATACATAATTCAGCGCAAAAAAGCAAAATTAAATACAATAACATGTAAAACAACAAGAATTAATATAAAACCAATTGAATTGATGAAGAATTGTGGCGAAACAAATACAAACATATTCTTGTTTTGCTTTCCTATTTTTGTAAACGTCAACAAACGTCGACGGTCGATTGTCGCTAAATTTAAATTAATCGTGACGACTTTTGTTGCCGTCGGTCGACAATCGACCCATTTGTGATCATATATATATTAATTGCAGCTTTGGAAAAGCAGAAAAAACTGCTAAATTAGCAGATTATTTTTGCTATATATTAGTAAGATAGGAACAGCAAAAATAAAACTGTTAAATATACAGAATTTTAGTTATATTTGAGTTAAATTTTTGGTAATGGAACATAGAAAATTAACCTGCTAAAATTAGCAAAAAATTTTGCTAAATAATTCGTAGCGTAAAAAATCACAAGAAAATTTAAAATTTTCGAAGTTTTTTAGAATTTTTTTAAATGCAAACAAAAATCGAGCCTTTTGAAAACAGCAGTTTACAATTTTTTTTAGCAAATATTTCTGCTAATTTAACATCATGCTAATTTAATTCATTTAACTAAATTTGGCTTAAAAATTTTGTAGATTTGCAGATTTTACTTATTTTCAATTACCTGAGAGATAACTTAAATATAACTAAAATTCTGTAAATTTAACAGTTTTAATTTTGCTGTTCTTACTTTACTAGTATCTAGCAAAAAATTTGCTAATTTTAGCAGTTTTTCTGCATCATCATTTTTAACTAATTTTTAGTAGATTCTACCGACAACCTTTTTGAGTGTATATTAGTACACTACACTCTGCAGAGTGGCGTACTACATCCTGGGGAATGTGATTGAATAGAAAATAAGTTTTTCTATTTTTAAATAACACCATTTCCTTGTCCAATACCGATTATTTCTTTTTGTCCAAATTTTAATCACAAACATTATAAATTACTTTGATTTCAATAATTTATTACTTTAATGTCCAAACACAGTTTCCCACTTAATTTACGTGTACGTTATTTTATGGAGATTTGAAAAAAGTCATTCACACATACAGAATGTGAAACAATTTAAGGAATGTAGCTTAAGCGCCCACTAACATTTGCCCTATGGAATTTCAAGTAGTAGAAGTTGTATGTACACACAAATACGTTACAAATTTCTTAATACTCAGCGAAGACTAAAAAAAAAAAATACATTGTACAGACTTACAACTACTACCTGTTGTACTAACAACACAGCAATAGCAACAACAATCAGCAGTGAACAACCAACAATTGTTGCATATTAAAATTAAACAGATATTTCAAATTCAAAATAGTTTACAGTAGTTTTGTTATATATGAATACATGTGTAAATATTGTTAATAGAATCAAAAAGGCAGCAATTTTATTATTTCCATATCAAAATGTTGAACAAGATCGATGTGACATATAAGATTGACAAGTTAACTGATAAAAATCAAAATCAACCAATAAACTAACAAACATACGGACCAACTTTTAACCAACATGCTGCCATTGCTGTTGTCTATAAAAAAAATTAGAAAAAAAGCAAGAACAACAAGTGTAATGACAATTGTTAGAAATGCAATTTACAGATGATTTGGTCGATTAATAGTTTTTTTTCTATCCAGTTCTTATTTTTTCACCCAGTAAGACAGAAATCAAAAAACTTGGCGCCTAATTTGCATGTAGTGCACGTGCATTTATATTCAAACTACATACACCATTTTCAGTATTATATGACCAATTTTTAATTTTATACTATTTTTTTTTGTTGTTGATATTTTTACTGTTTTAAGGGAACACTAGAGCGTATGAGTGTTATTTACACTAATCGTTTAATATCAAGTATACGCCTTAAGGGAGAAACGTACTTTTATTCAGTATACAGTAGAGCGTACCACCTTACAGGCAAAAAAAGAAAGTGCGCAGTACACCTTCAAATATAAAGTATTTTTGCAAGGCAAGTCCAAAAAAATTAATTTTTTTTGCCGAACGTAGGTGTCGCCATTTAACATTTTTCGTTATATCTTCGACATTTACAGTCGAATTTTAAAGTGTGATATATCGGTTTTTTTTTGCCTCGAGCAGACCCAGTGTTTTGCACTAAAGGAAAAATCCAATGAAAAAAATTTGAAAATGTAGGGGTCGGTAGGGGTTCGGCAACAAAATAAAATAAAAAATTCTGCTGGATTTATCGAAAAACTTTCTTAGCAAAAGTTTAATGATTTTTTGCGAGCTTTAATTTTCTGATATTAGGGTGGTACATTAGGGTGGTAGCAACTGAGATATGGTGGGTAAATACTAGAACGGGAAAACCATCGATGTATTATACTTTAAGATCCGACTGTAAATGCCAAAGATATAACAAAAAATGTAAAACGGCAAAAAAAATAAAAAATTTTTTTTTGAAACCTCCTTGCAAAAATAATTTAGATTGGACGGTGTAAGGCGAACTTTTTTTGAGTTACGGTCTAGAAAATAGTAAAGTTGCGTTTACATCTGTTTTTAAATCCCGAGATTGCAATGGAAATCTCGACCCCAAATCTTGACCGTTTACATTTGCACTTTATGACAGTAGCGAGATTTCGATTTGACAACTGCATTTTTTTTTTTTTTTTGTAAACAAAGTACACTCATAAAAAAAGCCCGTACAAATAGTTCAAAATTCTGCTAAAATAACAGGAAATAATAACTGTATTTGCGCCAGCAGAATTTTTAATGAAGTTGAGAATTATGGTCTGCTAAATTTAGGTAAGCTAAATTTTATACACTGCTAAATACACAGACAATTATAGTTAACTTAGCTAAGAAATTTGAGCTAAATTCAACAGAAACATTACCTGATTTAACTGAAAATTTCTGCTAAAATCTCGCTTCCAGTCTTGGTTTTTGGGCTCTACGGATCTGTCCCGAGTAGGGTTTGGGATTTTCCGAACTTTTTTATTTCCCGGGAAACGGGAATGAAAAAATTTGATTCCCGGGATTCCCGGGAAATATTTTTGAACAAAATTGTTAATGAAAACTACCTATATAAGTAATTTTTGTTAAAAAAAAACACTATTTCAGTACAAATGCAGTCTGTGTAGTGAGAATTCAAAGTAAAAAATATCAGAATGTTGAACATTTGATTTCACATAAATTACTCACAGCACTGCGAAATGAATTGCATGATTCCAGCAGAAAGCACCTACTACTCGACTGTCGGAAACAAACCGTTTCATCACACTTGGCCCATTAGATATGGTGGCCACAATGTTATTTTCCAAAGACAAATAAAACTCTTCTAGTCTTATTTCTACAATTCTTCTTATTTCATCAGAATTACATTTTCCTGATATGTATATAAACCAACCCCAGGTTATAAAATGAATTATTTCCGTTTATACATATGTTCAAATATCTCTTTTGTGATATTCTTGTCCATTCATCTAAGATTATAGTAAATCACCTATTGTTAGAAATATTGCTCGATATTTCTTTCATCATGATATCTTTTACATTATTGTAGTAATTTAATATAATGTTCTTTACATCGGTTTCATTTTTTTGCAATGCCAGGTTTTTATTATAAAAACTTTCTCGAATAAACGAAGATCTAGTTATGGTGCGGATTGACTGCAGCTAATTTGGATACCATTTCAGGAAATGTTTGCACTACCATAAAACCTTTAATGCCTATTCAGCTTACACTTTTTTCTTCAGGTACTTTGCTAATTTTAGCTGAAATGTTATTCTTGTTGTTTTCTTCAAGAGAAGTTGCATGACCATCAATTTTTTTTTTGTGAACCAAATTTAGATGTCGGATAACCAAATTTAGATACCACCGTTAACCATTAGTCTTTTCTTTTCACATTTATTAATGAAAACGTTACTTATAAAATTATTGACCCTTAATATAAAGGCGTATTTTAAATTTAAAGTCGACTTTATTTTTAATCAAACGGTTTTGTTCATTTTGTGTATGAAAACCTTACAAAAATATTTATATTTTCAAATAATTTGAGTGGTTGAAAATAAATTAACCAATCAGAATGCTCCAAAAATAAACCAAGTCAAGGTATACTGCCACCCAATATTTTAACTAAAGTCGACTTTACCTAAATTATACTTTTGAAAAATTTAGATAGGAAGGGCGATTATTTGTAAGAAACAAAGCTTTTTTTTCATATTTCTTTTAAACATTTAACCAAGTTTTTAGGTTTTACTACTTAAATTTTGAATAAGTTATGCGAAAAATCTTTATTAGTTGAAATGCTCCTTATTACTTGGCAAAGATTTTATTTGTGTGTCAAATAAATGTATTCTCTTTTAAAAGATTAAGGGTACTCACGATGGGTATTGCAAACGATGCAAACGTTGCAAATGATTGCAAAAAAACAACGATTGCATCAACACAGCAACAAAATGTATGTATTTGCAATTTGCTTTATTTTTCTTCATTTGCAATAAAAAAACCTTTAGCAAAAATCACTTTGCATATAAGCTAAGTTGCAAATAAAACAAAACATCTGTTTTCAACATATCAGCCGCCATATTATGATTTATAAAATAAGATATTAAATAAAAAAATTGTTTGTGTTTTTTATTAACATAAAATTTTTTTTATTTATTATTTTATTATTATTTTTATGATTCACAAATTTTCTCAAAAATACGATTTATTTTTACTTTTGACGTAAACAAAATCACTGTTGCCAATTTAGCTATTTTCTCGTCAAATCTAGCGATATTTTACCATTTTGAGCTATTTTCTAGAGATTTTTTAGTTTGATTTAGCGATATTTTTAGGAAAAAAGTTAGCAGCAGTGAACAAAATAGCTCATAAAGCAAATATGCAATTGATCTTAAAAAAGACGCTCACGATATGTTACAATTTGCATAGCAAATTAGTAAATTGCAAATATGCACATGTACCATCGTGAATACCCTTATTTTAACAATGACATTTTTGTTTTGGTATTTAAAATGTTTTTTATGACTAAAATTAAAAAATCCTATTCAAAACAAAAACAATTTAAAAAATTTAATATTTTTAAAATTTCCCGTTTTCCCGGGAAAAGTATATTATTTTCCCGGGAATTCCCGGCAAACTTTTCCCGGGATTTCCCGGGAATTCCCGCCCGGGAATTCCCGAACACCAAACTCTACTCATCACACACATTAAAATACACTTACTAGAAATTTTCTAATTTGTATTGGTCGGCAAACTCACAAATACACACTTCACCATCAAGCACCATCAATCACTATACACTAGCGCCCCTATAGTCTTCTTTTGGAAACACAAATATTAAAAAAGTTGCCAATAAATTTATCTATATTACACTCTAATTAAATTCTGTTGAAATTTACCCAACTTATAGTAGGAAACTGAACTCCTAAATTGGGTAAATTTGCTGTATGTGCGTAATTGAAAAAAAATACGCACATTGTGTTTAAGTTGGTGCACAAATAATTTGTAATTTTACATTGAAAGTGCGTAAAAATAAAATGAACTTTTTAAATTAGTGTGTTATTTTTCTAATTTTGTGTGTAAAAAAGCACGTTTCACGTGTAAATGTACGCGTAAAATGAGTAAAAATCCAAAAAAAATGCGCAAAAATCCACAGAAAGTGAGTAAAAATCCAATATAATGCGTACATTTACAACAGTTCTGCTAACTTTAAGCACCACCCTAAAAATTTTTTTAAATAAAATAACAAAATAATTTTTAGTACGTATTTTATTAATAATAATATCCGAGTCATTCTCTCATAATCGTTTATGTCCAAATTGGTCGTTTTGGGATCTTAAGGCATTTGTATAAAATTCATATAAAAATTTGTTATAACTATTGAATGGGTGCGATGACTCCTGCTCAACAAAATGCCTTCTTTGAAAGGGGGCAGTAACCGTCAACAATAATGAGAGAAAACGCCTTAAGAGAGATATATCCTACGCAGGAACAACTGAGTGCAATGACTCCTGCTTAACAAAATGCTTTCTTTGCAAATTAGGCAGTACTCAATGAATACTGACTTTGTTGAGGAGGAGTCATTGCACTCAGTTGTTCCTGCGTAGGCCGTGTCTCTCTTACGGCGTTTTCAATTTTGAAATGAGGTTTAGACTACCACATGCGTTAATAATAATTACCAAAAACAATTTCATGCTTATGTTGCTATTTCCAGACTCTAATGTGTTTGTGGAAATGTTGTAATTCACTAAAAATAATCCGTTTTCACTTTTTCTTTTTATTATTTATAATTTTTTAAAATTATTTCCAATTTGAAATGTCAGAGAATTTATTACTATTATACACTCTAATTAGGAAACTGAACTCCTACTATAAATTGGGTAAATTTACTCTATGTGCGTAAATGAAAAAAATACGCACATTGTGTTTAAGTTGGTGCACAAATAATTTGTAATTTTACATTGAAAGTGCGTAAAAATTAAATGAAATTTTGAAATTAGTGTGTTAATTTACTAAATTTGTGTGTAAAAAAGCACGTTTCACGTGTAAATGTATGCATAAAATGCGTAAAAATCCACAAAAATGCGCAAAAATCCACAGAAAGTGCGTAAAAATAAAATATAATACGTACATTTACAACAGGTGTGCTAACTTTAAGCACCACCCAAAATTTTTTTTTAAATAAAATAAATTAATTTTTAGTACGTATTTTATTAATAATAATATCCGAGTCATTCTCTCATAATCGTTTATTTGTATAAAATTCATATAAAAATTTGTTATAACTATTGAATGGGTGCGATGACTCCTGCTCAACAAAGTCAGTATTCATTGAGTACTGCCTAACTTGCAAAGAAAGCATTTTGTTGAGCAGGAGTCATTGCACTCAGTTGTTCCTGCGTAGGCCATATCTCTCTTAAGGCGTTTTCTCCCATTATTGTTGACGGTTACTGCCCCCCTTTCAAAGAAGGAATTTTGTTGAGCAGGAGTCATCGCACCCAGTTGTTTTACCTAGGCCGTATCTCTCTTACGGCGTTGTCTCCCGTTATTGTTGACGGTTGTTGGTTGACTGCCTGCCTTGCAAAGAAGGCATTTTGTTGAGCAGGAGTTATTGCAACCAGTAGTTCCTGCGTAGGCCGTGTCTCTCTTACGGCGTTTTCAATTTTGAAATGAGGTTTAGACTACCACATGCGTTAATAATAATTACCAAAAACAATTTCATGCTTATGTTGCTATTTCCAGACCCTAATGTGTTTGTGGAAATGTTGTAATTCACAAAAAATAATCCGTTTTCGCTTTTTCTTTTTATTATTTATAATTTTTTTTCAATTTTTTCCAATTTGAAATGTCAGAGTATTTATTACTATTATTGGATAGTATATTTACCAACTTTGTGCGTAAAAATTTTATTTAACAAAACAATAGTAATTTTAGGCACAATGTGTTTATTTATAAGCAAATAATGTCTAAAAATACTTTGTGTGTGTATTATTGTTTATGGAAGTGTGTATGAAAAAAGTCTACGCATTTTTTGTTTATATTTACCGAATTTTCGTAAAATTAAACAAAATTTTACCCATTTTATAGTAGTAAATTTACAAACATTTTTTAGAGTGTAGAGTATAACATTGTCAAAATCATTTATAAAAAAATTGCTAAATATCAGGAGGAAAAATTAGTTCAAGTACAGCAGAAATATGTTTTTGTGGTAAAATTGGATAACTAACAACTTTAGCTAAACAACGGATTTAAACGAAAACAATAGGAAAAATTAGTTCAACTGAATTAGAACGCGTTTAACAGACTTTTGTACTAACTTTTTTTATGAGTAGAGAAGCCAGAGTTTGCAATATTTTGGTGGAAGGAAGACATGCACTTCCCAATACTTTCTTCATAGTTATGCTTCGCGGGAAGCAAATATTAGAACCACGCAACACTTCTTATAATCATGAGTACCCAGATAGAAAAATACGAACGGCACAGTACTGGCTCAGCGTTGGAGACGGTAGTGCATGTACTGGCGATGTGTCGGTTTTTTATGTTTCCAGTACTGGTAGGGTGTCGAAATGATAACACCAATATACGCTTGGCCGTAGGTATTTGCCCACGTTGGCCCAGCGTTGGCTTTTGTGACTTCCTGGTGTTTTCCCAGTACTATAAATTAAAAATATTCAGTAACTTGCCAGTACTTTAAATACAAAAAATCAATGTATAGCCAGTACTTTAAAAACAATTAAAGATCTGGTGGTGAATAACCCTAAATTTTAATAAAATAATAAAAAATATATATTTTTGTTTCAAATTACTTTTGTTGTTTTTTATTGTGTAATAAAATATTAAATAATTGCAAAACTAGAAGATAAAAAGTTTTTTTTTTATTTTCTGGTTTCTCGCTGTTTTATTTAAAATATAATGAAAAAAGTTATATTGATATTCTTCATGATTGAATTCGGTATTAAAAATTAGGGTAAAAGAAGTGTTAGATAGAAAAATCTTGTTAAAATAGCGTAAAACAGTGGCAAAGCACATTTTAAGTGGTACTGGCATAATCAAAAAAACAGTGCTCTCCCAGTACTATTTTTTTTCTACCGTGGGCAATTTCCACCTGGGTACCTACATCTCCATTGGGTCTAAAGTTATATTTACTATATTTATAATAATTTTTTTATTTCATTATTCTTTGTTATTTTTAGGTTATTTTTTTAGTCAGCTGTTGACCATCGTTGCCACTTTTACATGCAAAAGCTAAGCGAAACGCAGTGTTGTATTACCTAGTGTCTTCAAATGAAATGAAATGTGCAAAGAAATTTGAAAATAACACACAAAGCAACAACAAAATTATTTTCGTTGTTGTTGTTTTGTGTGTTGTTTTCAAATTTCTTTGCACATTTCATTGCATTTGAAGACACTAGGTTATGTAAAAGTCTCCACACTTGTGAGATTTTCATGAGATCTCTTAGAAATCTCGCAAATTTACGGGATTTCTTTTGTATGGGGAATCTCGGGATTTCACATGAGATTTTCACTCAATTTTAGTCGAAATATAGGGATTTGGTTGTAGATGTAAATGCCACATAAAGGCCTGCATGAATGCATTAAAAACAGGTTGTGAAACATTCACTAAACTTTTTGCAATTCAAAAATCTTTAATTGAAATTCAAAGAATATAATGAAATTTGTATGGGATTTGACAATCGAAAAGCCAATAACTAGTTTTGGGTTCAGTATGAATGAAGCATAAGGTTAGAAATGTGAAACATCAAATTGTGCTACACTCAGAGAAGTTCTGCAGTTACTATATAACAGTTATTTGTGTGGTAAAGTGGATGTAGTTATTTTAACTGCAATTGTTTTAATTAGGGAAAGAAATGTTGATGTTTTTGAGAGTTATTTTTTTAAACAACCCACAAAAACTACTGCATTTTTGTTACAGTTACTTTATGCAGTTGTTTCGAATTTTTAACAGTCACATTTTTAAGTATTTGTCCTTTGTTCAAATATTCCACACATACACTAAGAGAATAATGTCAGTAAAATTAAAAAAGTGTGCACTGCAATTGCATTTAGAATTAGCTGAAATTTCAGTTATTTTAACTACAATTACAATTAAAAACGAGTAAAAAGGTTAAAGTCGGGCATGCCGACTATACAATACCCTACACCAGTCTGGTGTATTGTTTGGATCCGAAATTCGAATGGGTTAAAATGGGGCTTGTGTCAAAATTTTCTATAATGTGAGTCAGCGCACCAAATTTCATTAAAATATCTTAATATTTGCGATCTGCAGTTTGTAACCAAGCCAATTTTGGGGGGACCCTTATATGGGCACTAGTTCTAAACATGGACCGATGTTCACCAAAATCCATACGCTTCGTCCCTGGGCCAACATAGGTCTATGTACCAAATTTCATCAAAATATCTTAATATTTGCGACCTGCAGCGTATAAACAATATAATTTTGGTGGGACCCTTATATGGGCACTAGGTCTAAACATGGACCGATGTTCACCAAAATCAATAGGCTCCGTTATTGGGCCAACATAGGTCTGTGTACCAAATTTCATCAAAATATCTTAATATTTGCGACCTGCAGCGTATAAACAGTATAATTTTGGTAGGACCCTTATATGGGCACTAGGTCTAAACATGGACCGATGTTCACCAAAATCAATAGGCTGCGTTATTGGGCCAATATAGGTCTGTGTACCAAATTTTATCACAATATCTTAATATTTACGACCTGCAGCGTATAAACAGTATAATTTTGGTAGGACCCTTATATGGGCACTAGGCCTAAACATGGACCGATGTTCACCAAAATCAATAGGCTGCGTTATTAGGCCAATATAGGTCTGTGTACCAAATTTCATCAATATATCTTAATATTTACGACCTGCAGCGTATAAACAGTATAATTTTGGTAGGACCCTTATATGGGCACTAGGTCTAAACATGGACCGATATTCACCAAAATCAATAGGCTACGTTATTGGGCTAACATAGCTCTGTGTACCAAATTTCGTCAAAAGATCTTAATATTTACGACCTGCAGCGTATAAACAATATAATTTTGGTAGGACCCTTATATGGGCACTAGGTCTAAACATGGACCGATGTTCACCAAAATCAAACTTGTTCGTCCTTGGGCCAACATAGGTCTGCGTACCAAATTTCATCAAAATATCTTAATATTTGCGACCTGTAGAGTGCGCACAAGACTGCATGGAAAGACAGACGGACGGACGGACAGACGGACATCGTTAAATCGAAATAAAAAAAAATTCTGAGCCGATCGGTATACTAGAAGGTGGGTCTACGACCAATATTTATTGGTGTTACAAACATCAGCACAAACTTATAATACCCTGACCACATAGTGGTGTAGGGTATAATAACTACAATTTTAGTTAAGTCAAATGCAATTGCAGTGTACACTTTTTAACTGCAATTACAGTTAATTTTAACTACACAATTCTGGTGAAAGAATATGAGAGAATATTTTTTTCTCTTGTGTCTTTAATCAAAAAAAGAACATTATAGGACGGAAAATTTCTTGGTAAGAAATTTTATTCAATAAAGAAAATAATAAGGTTAGTTTCATAACAGAAAATATATTTACTGTACGTAAACATTTTATTTATTTTCTTTAAGCTCTTTAATATTTTTAACTAAATTTTACCTGCAGAAAAAAAGGAAGCCAAACAAAATTTCATCCTTCGCGGGTAGGCTTCTGTTTCAACACACGAGTATTAAAAGTGAATAACAAAAATGACAATAAGTGTAAATTTTGTTTCTTAATTATGAAATTTATTTGAAAGTATAATCAAGTATATAAAATTAATATGTAATTGGTGTTAGTAATTTTTTTTGCAGCAAGTTTAGTTTTTCATTAATTTATATGTCTGTTACTTCAACTGCATTTGTAGTTGTTTGTGCAGTTTTACCATAATTTTCATGTATGTTGTTTTAACTGCATTTGTAGTTTTTACTACATTTGCCAGTTGATTTTTAGCAGTTAAAAATAACTACATATTTCATTTGATTTAAATATAGTGTAATTTATTTCAACTGTCAGTTGTTTGGGTTCTACCTACATAATTTCCTGAGTATAGTTGCTTTCAACGACAAATCACTTATAAGCAATTTTAAATAAAATTCTTAAAATATCCAATACAGCCGTGGAAATGGTGCAATTTGTTACACTAAAGCTTTGCATATGATCGTAAATATCAATTCCGTTCAAAAGGGCTGGGGTTTACTTCAAAAAGTTTTCATTTCAAATTTTGTTGTGCTATTTCATTCAGATGGGTTTCTCCCCAACACTGTCATTCATTTGTTTCACATTATTTGTGTCACAATAAAGGTGTATCCTTGTCACATTTGTTCTGTAATAAATCAGAATTGATTTAATAAAAATCTATTTTATTTGCCAACAATTTAATAGTATTTAACACAAATGATTGGCAGGGAAATTTCTCATTTATTTAAATGTGTGTTACTTCTTCAATAGAAAAATTGAACAAACAACTAATTGCTTTATATGTACATATTAATCCCCTTGAAATGAAATATCATCACGTTTTTTTGCCATCTTTGTTGCGTTTTATATACATACATATGTCTTGATTTATTTGAATGATTCTTGACATAAATTTAACAAAACATTATTTTATTTCAACATATTTTTCTAATTTCAATGAATATAGAATAATATGTAATACACTAAGAGAATTAAGTCCATAAAATTAACTACAATTGCAGTTTAAAAAGTCTACACTGCAATTGCATTTAAAATTAAGTGATATTGCAGTTATTTTAACTAAAATTACAGCTAAAAATTACTTCAATTTTAGTTAATTCAAATTTCAATATTAGTGTACATTTTTTTTAACTGCAATTGCAGATACATTTACCGATATAATTTTCTGAATGTATATAAACATGCCCCTTATAAATTGGTTAAAATTATGTTCAAATTTTCTACAATTTCTTTGAAATAATATGAAAAAAACACTAAAAATATTTTAAATTGGGTAATTTTTGGTTAGATGTGTGATTTTTTTTTATAAGAATATGACTAAAAATTTTTTTAATGTCTTTTTCTACGGTAAAAAGTCAAAAAATATAAGGATTTCCTTTGAACTAAATTTTAGAATCTAACTATTTTCATATCAAAAAATATGAGGCCCGATGTTTTAATACACAATTAAATAAAACCAAATACTTAACCCTCGAAGTGGCACATGGTTCTGGCCAGACATATTTCATTTTCATGCTTCAATTTAGCATACTTCTATTTTAGGTACATGGCTGTAATTTCAGGTAATCTCCCAAAATATTCTTGGCTTTCGATGTAAGACATGGTGTCTGGCCAGACCCCTATGCATTTTGTATGAACGCATAGGCAAAGCACATCGCACGAGTTGGAAATTTGTATTTACTTTATTCTTTTATGCTTCTTTCTTTCTTCTGATTTTGTTTGTGAGTTAGTTATTCATTGAACGTTGAACAGTGAAGAAGTAATCTAGTTTTTGTGCGGAATTTGCAACCCCAATTGTCAGAGGCATTAGTGCGTGATTTTCAAAGTCAGGTAGAAGCTGATGAAAATGATGATGTTTTTGAAAACGATGGTGACGACACTGCTGATTATGTGCCAGAAGATGATGCATCCGACATAGAAAATGATTTGGAAATTGAACCTAACGAACTTTATGATAGTGATGAAGACGTAGTTGAAGAAGAAGAAAGTGGAAATGATGCTGAAGCAGCAAATGAAGTCGACTCAGGCTGTTTTTATGGTAAAGACGGTACTAAATGGAAAGAAACTGAACCCCCTGCATCTCGTTTGCGCCAGCATAATATCATGCGTTTTCAATCTGGAACAAAAACAAGGCTCACCAATCCAGTTGAGGTATTCAAGCTATTTTTCTCAACCAATATTACGTTCGTCATCATTAGTGAAACAAATCGGCATGGGCGAGAATCAATTAGAAAATGGAATGAAGAACATCCAGAGTCTACCCAAAGAAAATGGATTGATTTGACAAGCTCTGAGCTAGATGCATTCATTGGGATTTTGTTGGCTTCTGGTCTCAGCCATAATAATATGCAAGACTCCAGTATATTGTGGCGTTCTGATTCGCTGCCCATATTCCGTGCGGCTATTTCGCACAAACGATTCATTACTCTGTCCAGATGTATTCGTTTCGATAATAGTCGTACGCGGGCATTCCGACAGCAAACAGCTAAAGCAGCTCCTATCCGGGACCTTTGGAATTTTCTCAATGAAAATCTGCAAAATTATTATGAGCCTTATGAAAATATCACCATCGATGAGCAGTTGTTTCCGTATCGTGGGCGCACAAAGTTCACCCAATATATCCCATCAAAACCTGCAAGGTATGGGATCAAAGTTTGGTGGGCATGCGATACTAAGACTAAATTTCCATTGAAAGGAAAACTATACACTGGAAAGGAAGGAGACAATCGGGAGATAAATCAAGGTGAAAACGTTCTAATGTATTTCGCAAATTGTAACGCAAACAGCGTCAGAACAATTATTTCTGATAATTTTTTCACCTCATTGAACGGCGCTAAACGACTTGCTGCTATGGGACTGGCATTTGTTGGCACCATTCGAGCAAACAAAAGATGTCTTCCTAAGGAAGTTATGAAGAGCACCAGACGACCAATTCTTTCAAGTGTGTTTGGTTTTCATGAAAATCTTGTTGCACTTTGCAGCTACGTGCCCAAAAAAAATAAGGCAGTCAATTTAATTTCAACCGTGCATTACACGAAACATGTTGAAGGCGTAGCCATGAAACCGGAAGCAATTTTATTTTATAATTCAACTAAAGCCGGAGTCGATACGATGGATCAAATGCTAACTCATTACACAACAAAACGGTCAACCAGACGCTGGACATACGCGTTTTTCTGCAACATGATTGATGTGATGGCATTGGCAAGTTACATTATATGTAAGCTAAATGATGAAAATACAAGAAAAGAAAGAAGACGCATATTTTTATATAAACTTGCAAAGCAATTGGTACTGGCCAACGTTGAAAATCGCATCAATAATCCGCACATTGTGGCTCAACCAACAACTCGTATAGCATTTGAAGCGTTCTTTGGGAGACCTCTCAATATAGCAAACCTTAATGTGGCTTCACGCAGTGGTCCAGACACATTAGCTGCCAAAAAAGATTGCAGAATTTGCCTGCAGCAAGGTGACAAAATACGCCGTAAGACACGCTTTTTTTTGCTGCAAATGCAACAATCCTGTTTGTCAGCAACATTCAAAAGTAGATTATTTATGTTTTTGTTGCCTTCCGCAAAATTCTGAATAAAAAAATCAATGTATTCTTCATAATAATTTTCTATTTTGTCATAAACATTTATTACTTTACCCATAATAAAGAGAAATATATATAGAACAAAAAAATTGTTGCCCTTTTCATTCCAAAGATTTTTTCAGGTCTATTTTTTCTTCCTCAGGTAGCTAATAACATAGTAAAAAGAAATAGAAACACAAAATATAACAAATATTTTCCTATCTTAGTAAAAAATTTAACGGCAAACATCCCTTATTTCCATACAAATGCATGTAAATGTATAGGGATCTGGCCAGACACCATGTGCCAGAACTAAGGGCTCAAAATATGTGCCACTTCGAGGGTTAAGTAAATTTTTTTCCGAGATTTTACGATTTTAAGGTGTCTGAGCATTATTTAAGATTGAGATGGTCATCCTAAGACAATTAAACTTAAAACATTAATTTAGAGATTTTATTAGTAGCGCACTTACATAAGTTAAAAAAAAAACTTTAGCGCTTGCTTTAAAATATAAGGGCCAGTATTATAGTCAGAACTAAGAGTGATTGTTTTCTTAAATATTTCTTAAGTAATTTTTTTGAAATCGATCTTAATTTTCACAATAAAACTAGCCCTTAATATTAATTTTTCTATAAAAAGCTCATTATAAAACAAATTTGAGAATTATCGCTTGAGAAAATGTATAATCTGTCAGGTTTCCTAAACAAAACAAATTTTTGAATCCAAGAATCTACACAAAATCTCAAAATTGAAAATGTTTGCTTAATGTGAAATTCTAAAATGTCTGTTTAAGAAATTAACCATGTTCTCTATTATAACATTAATTGCAAATAAAATAATTTTTTTTTTTTGGTTCTCAATGGGGGCTATATGCTCCGCGCCTGCCTCATCTTTTTTGTGTGTAGAACACGATCTACGAATAATTAAACTTGATTGAAAAAATGTTTTTTTTAAGTAACGAAATTACAAATTTCGTGAAAGTGGTACGTAATGGATAAATACAAAGTGCAGATCTGCCCAGCCAGAAATTGCCAGTGATAGAAAAAATCAAGCACTGGTATACCACTGGATAACCGCGGTATTAAAAATAAATGACTGGCAGAAAACTCATTTGGGACGCTTTGCCAGCGTTTGCAAAAAACGTTTCGCCAGTATTTGTTTTAGAAAAATTTAGGTGCTTTATAAACAAAACCACTGGCAAAGAATGCGATGCCAACGTTTGTAACCAGTAGATATCCAGTACTATCTAGTCAGAAATTCCCAGCGATACAAAAATAGAGTTGTCAAACCCGGTTTCTGAATTATTCGATAAACCGGGTTTTTCTATATTTCTGGGTTTTTTAAACATGTTTTTGAAAAAGAGCGGTTTTTTAAATACTCGAATAACCGGTTTTTTCGTGTTGACTGAATCTAAATTTCCGAATATTTTTAAAGTGAAAATTTCAAATAAATTTTATTCATTTGTTTAATAATTATAATTTTTTCTTCTCTGTAGTTTACTTGTATGATCTCAAATCAAACAAAAAACATTCAATTATAAAAATATTCAGTGTTTGTTCCCTCCTTTGGTCGCCAAAAATCTCTGTAACGATTCTTTTACTTAGGTTGATTTATAAAGGGAACAGCTACAGAGAATATTGGCGCCCAACGTGGGGCCAAGGTCTATTCATTTTGTCGTAAGGTTTATTCATTTTGTCGCTGCTATAACTTACATTAGTGGACTATTGGCATAATAATTTATTTTTTCAAAACAAAAGTGTTAAAATTCTTTCAAGAGACTGTTTTTTTTTTTGCAGATTTACACATTTTCTCTCTATCTTAAAATCATATTTTTCTGACAATAAGTTTAGTAGGAAAGATCTAAAAGTGTTGTCCTAAAATACATACCAAGTTCCATTTTTCCATTTCCTCAATAATTAAAAGAAGTTCTGTCTTATCTTTTAGCTTTTCTCCCCCTGTGAGAAAATATTTTACAATTTGGAACCCTAAAATTGTAATGAAAATTTAATTTATTGTAACATTTTCAAGTGTTTCTTTCTATTAAATTGCACCGCAATTATACAACAATTCCAGAGCAAGTAAATTTTTTTTGTGAAGTGTAATAGCATTTTTTTTCTCAAAAATAACGAATAAAATATTGGGCTTTTAGATTAGTGCTGGTAAATTCGGTTACTTTTCAATACTCGATACTATTCGATATTTTTGATTTGGATACTCGATACTACTCGATACTTTTAACGGTTTTTAAATTTGAAATTTTTTAAAATTTTTTAGTAAAATTCTTTGAAAATGTTTATGGTAATTCAATATTTAAATTTATAAACATATTTTTTAACTTTTTCATCAACCATTCATTGCGTTTCTCATAGTTTTTTAACATATAATTTTAAATATTTTAATTCAGATTTTTTTCTTTGACTCTAGTTTACAACTCTAGTTTTGTGACAAATATTTTAGAAAAGTCACACTTTTGTGGTAAATATTTTAGCGGAGTCACATTTTTATATATATTTTGTCTCTCCAAAATGCTACTCTGAAAATATCGAGTAGTAGTTTTGAGTAACGAGTACCCAAAAAAAGACTCGATACCCACTACTCATATTTTTACCAGCACTATTTTAGATCTTTCCAAAACCGTCTTTTTTTTGGAAAAAAGAAACAGCGGCTTTAAAAAGAATAACTTTTAGTTTTAAAGCTGAATTCGCACTAATGGAATAATTTACACTGCGGGTTGCTTTCAAGAAACAAATAAAATAGTAAGTTTGAAGTTTTATAAAGAAAATTTTCACATAAAATGATTATTTACAAAAAACCGTAAAGCCCGGTTATTCAAACCAGTTTTCATTTAAAGAAAAAACCGAAAACCGGTTTTTCAAAAAGCCGGGTTTTGGAAGTTTTCGAAAGCCGGTTTTCCAACAGGTCGAATACTTGACAAGCAATAATTTTATAAAAACGCTTCGTTAAAAAAGGTTTGTAGTCAGAAGGTGAACTCAGACAAATCCGGTTGCAACTTTATTAGTTGTTTCAAAAAGCCACCTTAAGATGGCGCTAATCTAGATTTATTAGAAAATTGCAAAAAATTTAAATTTGGGAGCCTCGAAAATGATTTTTTTGGTATGTCGTAGTGGAACTTTTTTTTCCCCATGCTAAAAGCTTTCGAAAAATCGAGTACGTAATATCAAAAAATTTTTTTCCATACAACTTGACCCGCCCTAGTATACACTCAAAAAAGTTTGTCGGTAAAATCTACTGAAAATTACAGTTAAAGGTATATGCCGTTAAAAATGTAACAAAATGTAGTCATTTTTAACTGCTAAAAAATAACTAACAAATACAATAAAAATAACTAACAATATCGTAAAAATAAATGACAACATTTTACTACAAACAATTTAAAACAACTGACAAAATTGGTAAAAATTACACTCAAAAAAATAAGTTAGTTGAAAAATTAGTAAAACGTCTATCAAGTGTACTAGCTTTCAGCAACTTTTTTGCTGAAATTCCGTTTTTAGCAAAAGTTTAAGTTATATTTTTTTTGGCACTAAACTAATTTTGAACTAATGTTTTACTAATTTATTTTGCTACAAAAATTGTGCTGATACCCGCATTTATAGCGTGGAAGACAACCAGATAGACAAGATGTAGATGTCGCAGTTTGTCTGGATATAGTACAGACAACGGAAATGATCAAAAAAGACAACTCTAAACAATTTCCAAATTTAAATTTTCAGCAAATAAATTAACCAAAGTAAAATTTCTCTACAAATTTTTTGGAAAAAGTTTAGTGATTTTAGCAAGGATTTTTTTCATTTGCAATCGACTAAGTGTTAGCAAAACTTTTGCTGATATTACTATTTTTTTGGTAAAAATCAGCTTGCTGATTTTCAGGAAACACCTTTTGCTGAAATTACCCTACGGGGAAAGGGACCGGTCCCAGATGACACGCAGGATAGGTCCCAAGGGGGCGGAGACCGGTCGTTGATCGGTCTTTTAAAGTTATATATTTTTCGTTTCTGTTCAAATAAAAAAACAAACACTACAAGCAAATAAAAAAAATGGAAAAGAAAAAAATAGAAAAGAAAACAACACTAACACACACACAAATATAGTGGAAGTGCCTTCAGTATGCCCCCGATTGACCGGTCACGGAATAGGTCCTTTAATGGCAGTTGACTTGTTTTTTGCGTTGGCCATAATTAAATTAAAAAATCAATTAAAAATTAGAAAATTACCTCAAAAACTCTGATAACACAGTACAACAGCCAATCTGGGGGGTGAGAAATTCCAAGTCAGGGTGATGGTACTAGGTCAGTATAGTAAAACCCTCAAAGGGTTTGGCGTTCGTATGTGTCATTTTTTTTTATGACCTTTTAAATTTTTTCCTTATCTTGATGTTTTTTCGCTTAGTTGTAACTCGAGAACCACTTGTCCGATTTTGATGAAACAAATTTAGAAAAATTTAGAATTACAATTTCTTTAATCCGTTCATATAACATTTTTCTTTATAATCAACAGTTTTGCCGGTAAAAATAAATTTGTGGAGAAAAAAAAATATTTTTTTGCCTAAAAATTAAAAAATTTTTTTTTTAAATTCATAAAAAAATTTAATTTTTAGGCAAAAAAATATTTTTTTTTCTCCACAAATTTATTTTTACCGGCAAAACTGTTGATTATAAAGAAAAATGTTATATGAACGGATTAAAGAAATTGTAATTCTAAATTTTTCTAAATTTGTTTCATCAAAATCGGACAAGTGGTTCTCGAGTTACAACTAAGCGAAAAAACATCAAGATAAGGAAAAAATTTAAAAGGTCATAAAAAAAAATGACACATACGAACGCCAAACCCTTTGAGGGTTTTACTATACTGACCTAGTACCATCACCCTGACTTAGAATTTCTCACCCCCCAGACAATAATCCCAAAAATGTTCCATAGTGTAATATAAATAAAAATTTAAAAAATTGCCCTTAAGTTAAAAAGAAAATTAAATGAAATACCAATTGTTAAAACTAAAACAGCTTTAACATTAAAAAACGTTGAAAATACAAAACTTATGTGCTAATTCATAAATAAAATTTATTTGGTGTTTGAAGCGTGCTATAGTTAAAGTACATATATCGCTTAATAAAGAGTTATTAGAAATCTTGATTCATAATCGTATTTTAATTATAAATTAATTTTTCGATTTGATACTGGCAACACTATTGTTTATTTTCTCTCTTCTCCCAAATAAGTCGTATGTGATGTACAAATTTAGTAAACGATTAACTCGGTAATCGGAAGCGAAAATGTATTTTCTTAAATTAGAGAACTATTGATGTGCTAAGATAAATTTAAAAGCTATTAAAAATATATTTTTTTTTTATTTACAAACCAAATCAATGGAAATCTGTGTAAAAAAGTAATTTTTTATAACATATTATTCAAAGCATACAAAAGTAATCGAATTTCGAATAATGTTTTGACAGTCTGTACATCACTATTGTTTTGTTTTTCTTTTTAATTTTATTTTTATATTTTTTTTTAAATTTTTTTGAAAATGGTCATTGGCTACGCAATTGTTGTAGTTTTTTTCAGTTTGATGGATGAAAGTTGTTGGAAGCCACACATTCTAGGGATGGGATGGCTTTAATAAATCATTTCATGTCTGAAAATGAAATAATTAACAATTAAATGGTGGCTTCCTCACTCCAAACTTTATAAAAGGTTTAAAGTTAGTGAGTACCAACTATAAACCTTTATTATTTTCTTCATTATTAAGCAAATATGAATACTGTTTTTCACAAATTAGCTTAAAATCCTGCAATAAGACTGTTGTAAAAGTTTATGAATTAAACCATTAAAATTTAATTTAAAAATTATAAAAATTTAAAATAAGAGCTAAAATAAGCCAATCGTAAAAAATAAAGTTCAAAATAAATAAAAGAGTAAAATAAATAAAAAAAATATTTTAAAAAATATGCCGCGAATTTTGTTTTTTATTTCGGTATCGGTCAAGTTTTTTAAAAGCAACAGTGAAAGTAACGAATCAGAAAATACTTAGAAAATTAATTCATTCTCTTTGGTTCATATTTGTACTAATTTGGTAATATGCCTTCGGTTGACCGGTCACGGGATAGGTCCCTGGAGGGCAATTGGCTCCTCATTCGCCATAGGGTATCAACTGTTTGTAAGCACGCTTCTGACAAAAAAGTTATTGCAACCACCGTTATTGAACTAACGACCACAAGATTGCTAGTCTAGCCCTCTACCGCTGAACTACTCGTATTATTTGATATGAAGTTTGACTGGTTTAAAAACACCACTTTGTCATGCGAGATATTAGGGGTTATCATATAAACGCGTTAATGCCTTGTGAACCATGTATAAATACAAACCATATTTTTTACGTATGGAGTTTGGCATTAAATTCATAAATATACCAGGTTTACCCCGTTTACGAGTCGAATACGAGTTTATAGGAAAACCCCTATTGTCTCATATTTTCTTCAATAAAAGTACTTATTAAACAAGTGCAAAAGGTATACTGCAATTCAATATTATTTTCAATACTTCTTTCACAAGCGAATAAAAAGCAATTTTTCATAAAATTTATTTTATTTTTAAAAATTTTAAAAATATTGAGTTTAAACAAATTAAGTATAAATATTAAAGAAAAAAATGTAAAAAAATAAACAAATATTGGTCCCGCCAGGCTTCGAAACCATCTGTTTATAAACAAACTATATCCAAATCACTGCTTAGGATCACTTTTAGAACAAAAATGCATCATTTTAAGAATACTTAAAATATTTTTTTTTTTTTTTTATTTTTTTTTTTTTTTTTTTTTTTTTTTTATATTTTGTATGTAAAGACCGTTGCAAATGTATTTAAAAACAAATTAAATTTCACTTAAATTCAACTTTTTATTTTATATTGTTTTTGACTATTAATAAAATCAACCATAAATTAGTCAAAACAACTAACAAAAATTACTTACATACATTATTTTTGGTTCATTTGTTTATAAATCAAAATGACTGAATAAAATGAATGTTACAAATTCTCAGTATTTTATTTTGCTTGTTTTTTTTAATGACTTTCGGAATGAAGTTAAAGTTTACATTTCCACTACAAATGAATGGTTTTTCACTTAAAATAAAAAAAACTAAAATACTACTTGAAAAACTAACAAATTCTGACTGCTGAAGTTCTCTGAGTGAAGCAATTATAAAATGGTTTTTTGAAAGTTGTTCGGAATTACTTTTAAAAAAGCTATAAAAATACACTAACGGATATTTTGGAAATAATGAATTTTTGCTAGGATATTAAAAATAACAACGAAAGTTTTCATTCTTTAAATAACTGCAAAAATTCTGTAGTTATTTATAATATTAAAAATAACTGCTACAAAATAAAGTACTTTTGCTTAGTTGTTTTTTTTAATAACTGTCATAATAGTTGCTTTGTTTTTTTTTATATAGAAAAACAATTGTAATTATGACTAAAAACAACAAACAACTGTCATGTAGTACCTGTTAAACTTGATTGAGTTTGCTTAATATTGTGGATAGGAATTTTATTAAATTTATTTATCGGGCGATTTTTCGGTGCTGTCGATAAGATTGTTTTTTTTTAATATAACATATTCTCTAGATAAAAGTTGGCATTGGTTAAGAAAATAAATAAAAATTTCGTTGTGTAATTTTGGTTTCTATCGATAACTTTAAAAAAAATATTGTACATGGTCATAGTGATGAACAATATTTTTAAATATAATTAATCAAACTTTATTGCAATCGATATCATGTTGTAATTTTGATATTATTTGAGATTACTTTATTTGTAAACTAACTGTAATTACTGGTCATTATCTCACTATATTTTTTCATTAGAAAATAATTTGTTTCAATTACAAATTCATAGATCCAAACAAGATCAACTAACCAGTCAACCAATCAACCAATGATGCATACCATGTTCAGTTTACACTTTATCAACAACTAATGATGACTAGTAGTACTCGTAGTACACTCACAAAAAAAAGCCCGTACAAATAGTTCAAAATTCTGCTAAAATAACAGAAAATAGTACCTGTATTTGCGCCAGCAGAATTTTCAATGAAGTTGAGAATTATGGTCTGCTAAATTTAGGTAAGCTAAATTTTACACACTGCTAAATACATAGACAATTCTAGTTAACTTAGCTAAGAAATTTGAGCTAAATTCAACAGAAGCATTACCTTTTACATTTAACTGAAAATTTTTGCTAAAATGTCGCTTACAATCTTGGTTTTTGGGCTCTACGGATCTGTCCCGAGACAGGCACATATTAATTTTTGGTAGTTTAGGTGGCTTGTAAAGATTGATAAGTTCATAGTCCATTTTGCTCTATCTCGCTTAGTTTCCGAGATATAAGCCATTTTGTGATTATACTAGAGATGAGCGATCCGGTGATTTTTGAATAACACTGCTACCAGTGATCGTGATTTTCAAATTACCGTTCTTTTAAACAGAGACCGTGATCACGGGTTTGTAATAGA
Organism: Leucophora obtusa; assembly: GCA_949987735.1. NCBI lineage: Eukaryota > Metazoa > Arthropoda > Insecta > Diptera > Anthomyiidae > Leucophora > Leucophora obtusa. Next base: position 49,725,552 of record OX465299.1, read on the forward strand.
TATGGGCGATCCGGCGATTTTTTAGTAACATTGTTCTCAGTGAATGTGATTTGCAAATCGCTGTTCTTTTAAACTGTGGTCGTGATCACGGTTTTTCTATGGAAAAGACTGCGATTTTCTGATAAATAAACGAAATAATATTTATGGCGAGTTTTTAAGATGTCAGTTAAAATTGGTTTAGTTAAACCGAAAAAGAATTTTGTCAGCCATTTCAAAGTTTATTAACAAAAATTTGCCGGAAAAACTTTTTCTTGAGTATAATTTATTTCTTTATTGAAATAAAAAAAATAAACCACATTTTAAAAGCAGTATTCCAGTTACAAACTGCGTTAAACTAAGTTTAAAAATAATCCACTTCCTAAAAACTGGACCTTAAAAGAAGAATAGTTGCGACCGGTAACAAAGACATGATAGAAGGAGACATTTTATTCAGAAGAGTGTGAAAGCAAGTCACTGTTATTGAAAAAAAAACATGTATTATTGTGCACAATGAAGTTTGCAAGAAAGAATAGTACACTAATAGAAAAAAGTCCGTAAAAAATTTAGTAAAAACTACTAAAAATTAGTTAAAAATGATGCTGCAGAAAAAAACTGCTAAATTAGCAGATTATTTTTGCTATATATTAGTAATATAGGAACAGCAAAACTAAAACTGTTAAATATACAGAATTTTAGTTATATATGAGCTAAATTTTTGTAAATGGAGATTAGCAAATTAACCTGCTAAAATCAGCAAAAAATTTTGCTAAATAATTAGTAGCCTAAAAAATCACCAAAAAATTTAAAATTTTCTAAGTTTTTTTTTTCGATTTTTTTTTTAAATGCAAATAAAAATCGAGCCTTTTGAAAACAGCAGTTTACAATTTTTTAGCAAATATTTCTGCTGATTTTAGCAGAATAGACTGCTATTTGCATTCAACTAAATTTAGCTTAAAAATAGCAAAAATTTTGTAGATTTAACAGTTTATTTTTGCTATTTTTAGTCTACAAATATTTAGCAAAATTTTCTGCAGATTTTACAGTACAATTTGCTATTTTCAATTAACTAAAAGTTAGCCTAAATATAACTAAAATTCTGTAAATTTAGCAGTTTTAATTTTGCTGTTCTCATTTTACTAGTATTTAGTAAAAAATTCTGCTAATTTTAGCAGTTTTTTCTGCAGCATCTTTTTAACTAATTTTTAGTAACTTTTTCTGCTATTTTTACGGATTTATTTCTATGAGTGTACACACATATTAAAAGAACGACATTCCGAGTAACTGCGACTTGAAATATTTGATCACTGCCGTTACCAGTGATTTATCAATAACTGTGATTAAATCACCGGTATGAAAATATCGCTCATCTCTAGATTATACAATAAAAAATTATGAAAATATAGCGCCATCTATATAAGATATTCATAGCAGAGACACAAAAATATAAACTTTGGGAAATAATTGGGGTTTAAATGAGCTGAAAAATTTTTAAAACTAAAAAAGATAAATTACTAAAAATTAGGATGCAAAGTTAGTTCAAATACGGATGAAAGTAATTGTTATACTAAATGGGATTTACAAAAATATTAGTTCAATCCTAAATTTTTAGACAAAATAACAGAAAAAATCAGTTTATTTTAGCCAGCGCGCGTTTAACAGACTTTTGTACTAAATTTTTTTTATAAGTGTAGTAGATAGAGTGAAAAGTTGTATGCTGCATGTCAATTGCCATTGTTATATTGTTTGTGTTGCTGTCTTTTTTTTTTACTATGTGGCGACTTTTAACTAATATCATGCCCCCACATAGAACAAAAAAAAAAGCAGTAATAAAGTGTCTAAACACAAAGAACGAACAACGTACAAAATGAAATGTCTGTATCGGAAATACCAAAAACATTAAAGAACCACTAATAAAAAAATTAAAAAAAAAAAATAAACAAAGCTTTTTACATGCTGAAACAAAGCAAAACAAAAAAAACTATAGAGGAGGTAGTATGAAGCATATGCATAGTTGTTGGATTTCAGCTTTAGTTTTTTGCAACAGTGGCGGTCGTTTGTTGACGTTAACGGCGTCAGTGTCTGGCATGAGAATTTGTTTGTTAAAAAACGAATAAAACGAATTGTACCTCTTACTAAGCCCTTAAACAAATCATCTGAAACTGTATAGAACAACACCATACTGCACAATGGGGCAGGAATAATATATTTGGTTAAAAGTTGAAGTTATTATACTTGCAACAAAGAAGTTTTAATCACACTCATAGAAATAAATCTGTAAAAATAGCAGAAAAAGTTAATAAAAATTAGTTAAAAATGATGCTGCAGAAAAAACTGCTAAAATTAGCAGATTTTTTTTTTACTAAATACTAGTAAAATGAGAACAGCAAAATTAAAACTGTTAAATTTACAAAATTTTAGTAATATTTGGGCTAACTATTAGTTAATTGAAAATAGCAAATTGTACTGTAAAATCTACAGAAAATTTTGCTAACTATTTGTAGACTAAAAATAGCAAAAATAAACTGTTAAATCTACAAAATGTTTCCTATTTTTAAGCTAAATTTAGTTGAATGCAAATAGCAGTCTATTCTGCTAAAATCAGCAGAAATATTTGCTAAAAAATTGTAAACTGCTGTTTTCAAAAGGCTCGTTTTTATTTGCATTAAAAAAAAAATCGAAAAAAAACTTCGAAAATTTTAAATTTTTTGGTGATATTTTAGGCTACTAATTATTTAGCAAAATTTTTTGCCGATTTTAGCAGGTTAATTTGCTATTCTCCATTTACAAAAATTTAGCTCAAATATAACTAAAATTCTGTATATTAACAGTTTTATTTTTGCTGTTCCTATATTACTAATATATAGCAAAAATAATCTGCTAATTTAGCAGATTTTTCTGCAGCATCATTTTTAACTAATTTTTAGTAGTTTTAACTAAATTTTTTACGGACTTTTTTCTATTATTTAGTGCAGTTCTCGATAGTTTTTTTATTTTTTTTATTTAAGGTTTTAGGTAGAGTGAGTGAATATGATTATATGAATACTCCAGTTGCCAAAACGATTATTTTTGCAAGGCAATTCCAAAAAAAAAATTTTTTTCTCGAACGTAGTGGTCGCCTTTTTTAATTTTTCGTTATAGCTTCGGCATTTAAAGTCGGATTTTAAAGTGTGATATATCCATTTTTTGCCTCGAGGACACCAGTGTTTTGCTATATAGGAAAAATCCAATGAAAAAAAAAAATTAAAAACGCGAACCCTACGTTCGGCAACTAAAAAAACAAAAAAAATTTCTTTTGGGTTTATCGAAAAACTTCTTTAGCAAAAGTTTAATCATTTTTTGCGAGCTTTTTTTTTGACATTAGGGTGTACATAAGGGTTGTAGCAACTAAGATCTGGTGGGTAAATACTAGAACGGGATACTCGAGGTCAATTGTCCTTAGAGCAAAATATTGGTCCCCTCGATAGAAAACATTGATGTATCATACTTTAAGATCCGACTATAAATGCCAAAGATATAACGAAAAATGTAAAATAGCAACCACTACGTTCGGCAAAAAAAAAAATTAAATAATTTTTGTGAAACCTTGCAAAAATAGTTTACATTGGACGGTGTACGGCGAAATTTTTTTTCAGGTATTGGTCTATTGTACATATCCTCTTTTTTAGTGAAAAGTGAAAACATTAAATCTATATGGATCAAGTTCCACAAAATAATAATTTTTATCAAGCGGAAATATATTTTTTATTCCATTTAAAGCCTTTATAATTCTATAGTCATAACTAAAATTAAGTTTCATGGGTATTTAATTTTAAAAGTAAATATAATTTTAGTGTAATAAAACTCAAAGGATATTTTTCCAAAAATTGTGAAAGGTGTTATTCTGTAAATTTCCTAGTGGGTCTTTGTTTTTGCCAAAAGTATGAACATTAACCTTATATGGATCAAGTTACATAAAATAATTATTTTTATCAAGTGGATATTTTTCATCAATCTGTGCAATCTTAAATTAAAGAAATTTAAGTGATATTTTTTCGAAATTTATGCAAACGATGAATGAGGGTTATGTATAGTTGATCTGTTTTATTTGGTAATTTAATGTTTTTTAGTTTTGATTTTAGATCATAAATTAATATCACTTTCTGTTTAAATTATTTTTCAAATTAAAGAAAGATATAAGTTTCACAAGTAAATTACAAAGAATAGAAAATTTGAAAGAATTCGATTAGGCCAGCAAGACAGAATACGTATTTTCGGCTTTCCCTACAAAGCCATCATCAGTGTCATTTGCCTTGACGGGTTAAACATTGATAATCGTCTACTTATGTGAAAGTTGAAAGCAAATCGAATATGTTAACAACTCAACTTAGACTAATATTAACGAAATCTAACAATGCTATTTTTATCCTTTATTGTTATTACTCTTTTTTGCTTTGAACCTTAATTCTTAAAGTATCTCAGCTGGTTCTATTCAACTCTGTGTATGATAAACACAGATTTTTGAAATCCAACGAACCGTTAAATTTAAATTTAAATGTATGTTATTTAAATTATATTTTGCACCGTATCATGTGTTTTTAAGATGAATGAGGGGTATGTATAGTTGATCTTCTTGTTTTGTAAATGAATGTTTTTAAGATTTTTAGATCATAAATTAATAACTTTGTTGAAAACATTCCGATTTGGGAAATTTTTTACAAAATAAGCAATTTTCATAAAATTTCCAGGAAAGAAGTTGCTCCAAACACAAACTCGAGTTATAATTATTCCAATTTATTTATTTTTTTCTTTAACAACAACTATTATGTAATAAAAATAGCAAACGACAAATTAGGTATTTTAAAAAATCTTTAAATTAATTAAAAAACGAGTAAAAAAGTTAAATTCGGGCATGCCGACTATATTTTTTTTTTTTTTTTCAATTCATTTTTTATTAAAAAAAAATAATTAATATACATTTTAAATTAATTCGGATCCTACGAAGCCATTTGGCTTATCTGTAGGATATAATATAATACCCTATGCACCGATCTTATTTAGAATCAATAGGCTTTTTCCTTGGGACCATGTGAGTCAACGGACCAAATTTCATTATATCTTAATATTCGCGACATGCAGCGTGTAACCAAGCCAATTTTGGGGGGACCCTTATATGGGCACTAGGTCTAAACATGGACCGATTTTAACCAAAATCAATAGGGTTCGTCCTTAACAACATAGGTCTGTGTACCAAATTCCATTGAAATATCTTCGTATTTGCGACTTGCAGCGTGTAAAAAAGAAAATTTTGGGGGGTACCCTTATATGGGCACTAGGTCTAAACATGGACCAATTTCAACCAAAATCAATAGACGTCGTCCTTGGGCCGACATAGGTCTGTGTACCAAATTTCATTGAAATATTTTCGTATTTGCGACCTGCAGCGTGTAAAAAAGAAAATTTTGGGTGGTACCCATATATGGGCACTAGGTCTAAACATGGACCGATTTCAACCAAAATGCATAGGCGTCGTCCTTGGGCCGACATAAGTCGATGTACCAAATTTCATCAAAATATCTTAATATTTGCGACCTGTAGAGTGTTCACAAGAATGCATGGACGGACAGACAGACAGACAGACAGACGGACGGGCGCACGGACATCGTTAAATCGAAATAAAAAAATTCTGAGCCGGATCGGTGAGTCTAGGACCAATATTTTTTGGTGTTACAAACATCAGCACAAACTTATAATACCCTGACCACGTAGTGGTGTAGGGTATAAAAAGACGTTTTTGCATTTTTATCAAATTTGTGGGTCATTTTGGATTCAAGTCTAAATTGGGTAAATCCATCCGATGAACACAGAATTCCATATCTGAATAATTTTGAGTATATTAAATGAATAAATGATATAAAAAATAATTTTTTTATAAATTTTGAATTTTGTGTAATTTCTAATAATACACTTTTTTCAAAATTGAACATTTTCGTCCGATTTTTGGCACGGGTCAAAGTTTTCTTTCATTTGGAACCATTTGCAATAAAACTAGAGCGTGTAATGACAACTATATTTTTAAGGGACACCCTAATACTTATATATGATTATATAAAAAAATAATACAATGTTTAGGTTTTATTGTATCGTACACTCAAAAAGTTAGAATCTACTGAAAATGACAGTTAACCCTTAAATGCATAATCTCTTCATTTTTAACCATTTTTTTATATGTGATTTCTAAAGGCCTGTATATTTCATTATTTAAAAAAATGTGTTTTTATTAAAAAATATGTTTTTTTGCCAAAATATATAAACTATACAGTTATTGTCGCCAAAATGAATTTTATTGCAAGAATACCACTTTAAATATTTAAACAAACATTTTTAAATAATTCACTTTTTGTAAAAAAACGTATGTTTTAGATTTTTCACAAATATACGAAGCAAAACCAAGATTTTTACTATAACTGTTTAAAAAATCTGCGCTGAACTATAAGAACACTGTGTACACAAAGGGCCTCAATGCAGTTTTGCGCATCAAGTGGGGGTTTTTTTTATTAAAAAAGTGGTATGTTGCCAAATGGCTACACTACGCATATAAGGGTTAAAAAGGCGACAAAGGTATTTACCTTTAAAATAACTAAAAATGTTGTAAATTTTAACTGTTAAAAAATAACTAACAAATGCATCAAAAATAATAAAATTGTCATAAAATTAAGTGATAAAATTTTTACTACAAAAATTTTTAAACAACTGACAAAATAGTTAAAAACTACTGTTTCTCTACAGTTATTTCTTTTGATATTAGAAAAGTATGTTTTAATAAAAAAATATAATTTTTTTTCTTTCGATTCCAAAAAATGTGTAACTACTTCAGCCTATTTAAAATTGGAAGTAAAAATTCCAAACAGTTCTCCAGTTATTATGCTTTTATGCATTGGAGATACAATACAAGTTTCTGCAAACTAGGAATATATCAATAATAACAAATACATATAAACTAAACAAGAACTTTTAAAATTCAACGAAATTTTTTATTTTCTAAATAACTAACAAAAACAACTGTTTACTGTAAAAATAATGTTTTGGTAGCTGTAGTACTTTTGATTAGTTGTTTTCTCAAATAACTGTCACAACAGTTGTTTTGAATTTTTCCATAGAAAACAACTGTAATTATAGTTAAAAACAACAACTACTGATTACTACACAAATAACTGTCATATATCAACTGTCAAACGTGCTTAGTTTTGTAATTACTAGTCCAAAAATAATATTAATATAGAATTTTTCCAAAATTTTTATTTCTTTGGCCCATAGTGTAATGTAACAAAACTTTAACACGGTGTTGTACAATTAAAATGAGTCATGCATCACCCAAAGTTCATAAAGAATGAAACAAAACTTAAATTATACTTCCAACAACAACAAAAAGGGTAAACAAAACTAAACATAAAAAACTATAACTTCTCCGCAAATTAAACAAAACTTCTGGCGAGGAAAAAAATAAAAACAACACTATTATCGAATAGTGTTACTTATTGCCAACTAAAAAGAAAATGAAGTGTTGTGGTTGGTGTATGATGGCTGGTTGGGTTGGTCATCTAAAAATTGCAACTTGATGGTTTAGCAGAAATTTGAAGTGTAGTTTAAAGAACTTAAACAAACAAATAAACAAAAAAAAAAAAAAAAATAATAATAACAAAAAAAAGTATTCTAAAGTTCTAAAGCCTTAGGAATGTTTGTTTAATTGCCTGCTGCCAGCCAAACATATGTACAAATAATAGTAGTAGGAACTTGTGTACATATGAGCACTAGTATACAATATGTGGACAATAAAACAAACATACCTACATGCCACATCATGTACGAGGGCAGTACGAAATGTTCTTAGCCTGACATAGAGATGGCGCTATAAACAGCAAAAAGATTTGTATAATGGAAACTTCCAGCCGTCTTATGGGCACATGTTAAATTTGTTTTTGATCTGTCAACTCATTCGTATAGTAACAGGTCTTCAAAAAAGGCGCTTCAGTGATTTTTTTGTAATGGAAATATTAGAAATTCGTGGTAAGATTAAATATTTACATAAGAATGGTTTATCGGGACAAGAAAATCATAATGATATGCTGAATGTGTTAGGTGAAAGTGCTCCTTCATATGCAACAGTAAAAAATTGGGTTGCTGAATTTAAACGTGATCGTCCAAGCATTGAAGATGAACCACGAAGTGAACGTCCAAAAACTGCAACAACGCCAGAAATCATAGCTAAAGTCCATGATATGATATTAGACGATCGACGAGTGAAAGTGCGTAAAATAGGGAATGCCATCGGCATCTCAAATGATCGAGTACATTTTATTTTGCATCAAGAATTACAGATGAAAAAGCTTTCTGCAAGATGGGTGCCGCATTTGTTAATAGTTGACCAAAAACCCATTCGAATTCAAATTTCTCATTTCTTATCATTTCTCTGATTTAGCTCCCTCTGAATTCTACCTTGCTGGAACACGTTTTACCTCGAATAAAGATGCAATGGTAGCTATAAATAATATTTTTGAGGAGCTTCAGGAAAATTATTTTAATCAAGGAATAGAATTGCTAGAAAAACGATGGATTAAGTGTGTTGAAGTTTCAGGAGATTATATGGAAAAATAAAGGAATTTTAAAAATCTAGCTCTTGTTTTTCATTGTTAGGCTAAGAACATTTCGAACTGCCCTCGTATGTAGACCCTCAGACAGTCCTCTTATAAGGCAAAAAAGAACGATCGACCACTGCACTAAAAACAGATCGTAGGATTTATCAGCAGCTAACAGCGGCTGCTGTAACAAACAACACATTTGTCCATTCATGCATTCATTAAAACCACGATACTTCACTCCAACCAAGTTACAAAGTACATACTACTCGCATCAGTCAGTCAATAAGTATGTAAGTCAGTTAGGCATTCAGTCATGACCATGTTTAGTTGTGGCTTTAAAAAGATAAGATGTTAACATGGTTAAAATAAAGAATGAAAAAAAAAACAACATCAACAATTTTGTCATGATATTGGCATTTTTTGTACAAAAAAGTAATTAAATTAATGAAAAAGACAAGAGATACACATACTAGATGATGGTTTTATCGAATATATGGACGACATCTCAACTCTCAACTTCCAAGTTTACTTTATAAGAATTTTAAATATTTCAGTTTTTAGGAAATTATCTTTAAGATATTTTGTTTTATATAAGTAATTTCTAAGATAATTTTAATAAATAGTTGGTATCTAAAAATCAAAATAGTAATCATATGAATAACTGTGAAAAATCTTAATTCAATAGAAAATATTATTTAATTGATTACAAAATTAACCCTACCGCACATTCGTACACCACATCACATGTGGAAAGGGTACACATAGAATATTATGCATGTATTCTAGGGTGGACCATATTTTTCAATTTGCAATTTAAGGCCGTCCCCCCATTTTTTTAACATAAGAAAATTGGTTAATTTTTACACCATCTTCTCAAACAGCTTAATTTATATTTTTTTTTTCTAGAAAATGCTTAATTAAAGGTTTTTATATGGATTTACATGTCAAATGGCTCTTTTTTGCATTTTAAAAGTTTGTGGGAATTTTGACCCCATGTGCCTATAAGGGTTAATTTTGAATTTTTTATTACTATATGTGACAGCGCATAGAGAAAGGGACCTAACGGTAAAAAAATCAATTTTTTTTTTTGTGGACAACATCTGAGCATCGAATGAGACCGATCCCATGCTCTCCTGACCTTAGGTCCCTTTCTATCCTTAGGTCCCTTTCTATTTTGCGCGTCACATATATTAATTCTAGTATTAACAGAGTTATTTGGACAAATGTCACCAAATTCCTCAAGAAGCAACGCAATATTTTGATACACATTCAGGAAAAATCGAAAATTTTCAAAAATTTTACTTTTGACATTCGTAAAGAAAGGGTTAACGTTGTCGGAGTTTTACAAAATTTTCAGAAAACAATTTCTTTTGTCTGATATAAAGAAAATTGGAAGTGATTTTATTACAGCTAGCTAAAAAAACAAAAATTAATGCTGTTATCTAAATTTTTGGCAAAAATCATACTTTTATCTAAAATTTTCAAATTTAAAACGCCGTCACTGCTAAATTAAAAGAGCAATGTGAGTAACTTTCAGTAAAATTATTGACCACTTTTTTTAAAAAACTCAAAACTAGAGTTTTTTTTTTTTTGGATCTTAGAAATGAAGCTGGAGTATAACATCCCAGGAAAATTTTCTGTTCCAAAGAATCGATTGTAGAATAGATACTTTTCCTTTACAACGCCTTCTGTCAATTCTAACACCGATTATTTTTGTTTGAAATTGTCCCAAAAGCGACTACTTCTATAGCTCCAAATTCTAGAACTGATTCCACGTCAGTCATACCTTCCATATAGGATCCCTAGAACTGGTTCCGGAACCAGTTCCGTGGAATCGGTTGCATTGGAAGCAGTTGCAGAACTGGTGCTGTTGGCTACCGATTGTAAAAAATTTTCCCGGGATTGTAAGTTTTTGAAAAAAATATTTAATTTTTTTACGATTTTCGTAATTTATCTCTATTTAACCCTACAATGGTCTTAGGAAATTGCAATTACTTAAATATTTTCCAACCGATTTGGGATTTTTATACATTACCGGAAGGGTAATTTAGTCTATTACATTTCTATTTAGTCTATTACATTTATATTACATTTCTATTTACATTTTCATGGATTCTATTTACATTTTCAAAATACAGTTATTAAGTTATAAGAGCCAGTATTTTCAAAAAAGCCAAAACAGCCGTCGAAATATTTTTTTTTTTTTGTTTACAGTCGGATCTTAAAGTATGATACATCGATGTGTTTGTGTCGAGGGACCAATGTTTTGCTCCCATTGACCTTAAGTATCCCGTTCTAGTATTTACCCACCAGATCTCAGTTCGCAGCAAAAAAAATTTTTGTTTTATTGCCGAACGTAGGGATCGCCTTTTTAAATTTTTTTCATTGGATTTTTCGGCTCTATGAAATAACCCCCCACGAAATAACTCCCCAAAATGAAAATGAAATAAATCTCCAAACTTTTGTACAGAAAACAACAACAATGGTAATTGGGGAGTTATTTCGTTTTTTTTAGGGATTTATTTCGTATTTTAATTGGGGACTTATTTCATTATGAAATAAATCCCCAAATTTTAAAAATGAAATAAATCCCCAAATATTTTTTTGGGGAGTTATTTCATTTTCTCTAAAATTAAGATTCTTTTAAATTCCAAGCTAAAAATATATAGAATTATTACACGCATATACAATTTTTTACGAAAACAGTAAAATTACACCGTGGAGCAGAGCTTCGAAAAACTTAATTCAATTTAAGCTTAATTCACGAAAAATTAAATTCAGATTTTAAAAATATTCATGTACCATTCCCTTAAACCATTTGTAAAGAATTCATTAATAAGCTTCATTCCCAAAGCTTTAATATGAATTGAATGAATTCCTAACTTGAATCATTCAAATCGCATGTTCATTCACCATTTTACTAATGGAATGAAGAAATTTTGTTACCATTCACTTAGTGCAGTGTAAGTTGAAACTAACATATAATCAAAACTAAAGCATACAAGCTGTAACAAAGCATACGATACTATTTATTTCTGTTAGATGAATTTTAAAAGTTTTTCATTGTATTATGCTAATATTTCAGCAATTACATGCAAATTTTAATTTTTCATTTGATTAAGTGAATGAAAACAAATCATTTTTCATTCACTTTTTTATTAAATGAATTCAGGTAAATTGGGTTTCATTCAGTTAGAATTTAATCAAAATAGAATGAATTCATATAATTTAAAGCTATAGGGAATTAAGCTATCGAATTAACTCCATAAGAATGCTATTAGGGAATGAAATTTAACCCAAATTTCATTAATTTTTAAAAAGTGAATGAAGGAATTAAGCCTTTTAAACATTTGCCGTGGAGTAAATATCAATTACAGTGAATCTAAAAATTGTTCCTAGAACTACGTTTCATGTGGTAAAACGTATAACAATTTTATTAAAAAACAAGTGTATAAAACCATTGAGTGCATTTACCAGACGCTCAACTGTTGCTAATCCGCTACTCAACAATCTCGTGAACGATTTGATTATCTACCGCTAAGTCAACATGTTGTGGTAGCGCTACCTTGTTTTGGTAGCGTAAAAATTTTACGCTACTTGTAAGCAGTCAATAATACATCAGCTGTCGCAGAGCTTTGAAGAATTAATTCCTTTTTGAATGAATTCACTACCAATCGAATTCAATTATCTCTTCAATTGAATGAATTCCTTTTCTTAAGTAATTCACTGAATTTGTTCAACTGAATGCGTTCATCAAACAACAAATTCAAAGAATTAATTCAATTGCAATAGTTCTTTTTATTAAATCAAATGAATTAATTCAATTTTATAAATCGAACGGAAAAAAGTGAATTAATTCCTTACTTAATTAATTCACTACTGAATTCGTTCAATTTCATTTTCGTTCAGTGAATTAAAAAAATATAAAATTACGTTCAGTGAATTAAAAAAAAAAATAATAAGTTCACTGAATTGAAAAAAAAAAATAAAATAAGTTCACTGAATTAAAAAAAAAATAAAATAAAATAAGATCACTGAATTCAAAGCCTGTTTTCTGCCGTTCAGTAGAAGAAAACAATAATGTACAAATAAAATTTTTTAATAAGCAATTTTACAGCGTGTGCTAGTAAAAATGAACAAATTAGAAACCACATGCTGTTTATCAACCGACATGATTCAAAAATAAAGCCTTTTACCATTAAAAATAAAAACTTTACAGATGTAGACAAATTAGATTGAAAAATTAATAGTTATATTTTTTCAAAATTTATCTATATCTGTAAAGTTTTTATTTTTAATAGTAAAAGGCTTTATTTTTGAATCATGTAGGTTGATAAACAGCATGCGGTTTCTAATTTGTTACTAGCACACGCTGTAAAATTGCTTATTTAAAAATTTTATTTGTACATTATTGTTTTCTTCTACTGAACGGCAGAAAACAGGCTTTGAATTCAGTGAACTTATTTTATTTTTTTTTTCAATTCAGTGAACTTATTATTTTTTTTTTTAATTCACTGAACGTAATTTTATTTTTTTTTTAATTCACTGAACGTAATTTTATCTTTTTTAATTCATATTTGCTTTCGTAACAAAATAAATCGAACGAAAGCAAATGTGAATTAATTTCATTCAATATATGGTGCTTAGTGAATTAATTAATAAATTAATAATTTTTAATTCAGAATTGAAAAATTGAATTAAGGAATTAATTCTTCAAAGCTCTGAGTAGTCGTTTGTTTTTTTTTTATATTATTTTTTAAAGAATAATAAACATATACAAATTTAATTATAAAAGAATAAAAAATTTCGAAAAAATCAATGAAACATCAACAAATATTTTTATTTTAAAACTAAAACAAAAGTAGCATCGTTCACCAGATTTAGGTAATCATAAAGCGCTACATATCAATTGTAGCGGTAGCGGGTTTCTCTGGTAAACCTGCCAATTATTTAATATAATTTAATGAGTGTGGAAAAAATACAGAATGGATTAATAGTTTTGGTGAAGATAAAATTTTTTGGATTTTTCATAACTAACTGATCTACCCTCAGACAATTTATAGCTAACGAATGAAAAGTTCTTTATCATAAATCGGTTGAAAATCAAAATTTCGCGCGAAATTTTTATTTCCAGCCGATCGCGCCCCAAAAATATATAGCTAACGATTTAATAGTTATGGGATGGTTTTGGTAAAGAAAAAATTTTGGTTGAGTGTAAATCGGTTGGAAATGAAAAATTCGCTCGAATTTTTCATTTCATGCCAAAACTAATAAATCGTTGGCTATAAATTGTTTAATCAAACAATGTATATAGTTTTTCATTTCCAAACGATTTACACTGAATCAAAATTTTCCCGTATCAAAACCATACCAAAACTATTAGTTGGCTACACATTGTTAGCATATTTAAAGAAGAATCTTTGGATGAATAGGAACAAGATGTAGCGACTTTTAATAATTTCAACGAATTTTCAGTTTTTGAAGCCATGTATGCGATCTTAAATTCCTCTAGTTTCTCTTATTGTAGCGATATATTTAAAGACTCCATGCAGATATGTGCATATTTAACATACATAAATATATTTAATTTTTACAATGAAAAAAAAAAAAATGAAATAATACTGAATTTTAAAATGGGGACTTATTTCATCTTGAAAATGGGGCTTTATTTCATTATGAAATAAACCCCCAAAAATGGGGAGTTATTTCATTTTTGTTTGGGGTCTTATTTCATTTCTGTGGGGGTTTATTTCATTATGAAAATTTGGGCATTATTTCATAATGAAATAAGCCCCCAATTTTGGGGCATTATTTCATTTTCGTTTTGGGGAGTTATTTCGTGGGGAGTTATTTCATGGAGCCGATTTTTCCTTTATAAGAAAACACTGGTCTCTTCGAGGCAAAAAATCCATATATCACCTTTTAAAATCCGACTGTAAATGACGAAGATATAACAAAAAATTAGAAAAGCTACCCCTACGTTCGGCGGAAAAATTTTTTTTTTCGAAATTGCGTTGCAAAAATTATTTTTTTTGCAGGTAAGGTGGTACGGTAAACTGAACAAGGAAGAAAACAATGAATTAATTACATTGCATTCAAGACCTTATTTGGGTGAGATGACTAAGCTGTCGTCGCACTTCGGTATAGTTACGTGAGACATGTTTTCAATCCCACAGCCGACGGGTTGTTAAAAAAAATATCATATAGAGAAAATCTGACAATAAACATATAAAAAATTAATAATTTTTGGAGAAAAAGGTTTATTCTTCTTCTTAACCTCAACCCACTAAATTGAAAATGATGCTTAGTTGGCAAAAATTCGCCATTTTCGAAACAGAAAAACTTTGTTCTTTACATTATTTAATTCAATGACTAAGTGAGAATAAATGCCAAATGTTTAACCTCCAAAATGCCATATAAGTTATTAAAGACACAAACCATACACTCACAATATTTTATCGTTAAAAACAACCTAAAATACATATCAAATTAATTGAAAACACAATTAAAAAAAGGACTACTGATTTTTCATTATATTCAAACCATTTTGCTATTTATTTTCAAACATTGTTTAAACAATCCATAAAAGAAATAAAAATAATTGAAAAGTCTGTTAAAACAATCATCAATTTTTAACTGACAAAACGTAAAAAAAAACGATTTTTTGGTTTGTTTTTTCATATTCGAAAGTTTTTTTTTTTTTGTTTCAATTTTCAAAACACTGGACACATAACACACACGTTCTTTGTTTATTTAATTTCTCTTTAATTTAATTTTCTTTCGTTTTAAATTCAAAGCAATTTTGTTTTGTTCCAACACCAGACACGATTCGAACCAACGACCTTTGGTTTAGAAGTTCGTCGCCTTACCCCTTGAGCCAAACTATATGCATACAAATAGTTTCTTAAACATTTTTTTATAATTCAAATTGTTTTTATTTTATTTGAATCTATCTTTTTAAATTTCAAATTACCCATCACACATAAATATAATAGTTAAAAGAAATGCCCTAAATGTAACAACGAACATGCTGCTCTTTTCAAATTTTTGGTATATAAATTTAATGCTTAATGCAGAAAGGCTCTACCTGGAATTAATATTCCACTAGAGGAAATGAAAATCTGAAAAACTTTATATAAAATTTTATACTTTTTATTTTATTGTTTTTGTATTAATATAAAGTTTCATTCTGAGAAACAATATTTCCACCGCTTTTATATTTTTATTGCCTTCCCCTCTATAGAAATTAAGAATAAAGATACACTGAGAGAATTATCTGCATGATATTAATGAATTTTTGCATAAAATCGGTAAAGTTTCACGGGAACTCGTCCATTGATACTTTTCATTGAATTAATGGAATTTTTTATAAAATATTGTCAAAAATTTCATTTTATTTGCTTAAAGTTTCATACGCTCCATGAAAAAGTTTCACTAAAACTATATTCATAAAATATACGAAGCTTTTTCATCGAAGTTCACAAATTTTTCATTTATATTGTGAAGAAAACTTCAACAGTTTACTGAAATATTTCACTAAAACTCGTCCAGAAAAATTCTCTCTGTGTAGCGTCTTTCTTTATTAAGCCATCGATATTAAACTTTGTAGCAAAATTGCACAAAAATATTTTTATCATAAAATTATTTAAGATTTTAAAATCATCCTGTTTGACGACAATTATCTTAAAAGTGATAATACTCTCTGAATTAGAAGAGAATAAGATTAGTCGAATGACTAGAAATACCAATTTACATAAATCAAAGTCCCTAGAATTTAGTTTTTAACTTCAGTTATAAAATTTAATTTTAATTAAGAAGAACTTGCGTTATATTTACTTTTTTTGATTTTTTAAGTTAAATTTTCATTTGAATAAAATTTATAACCCTGTATTTATTTAATTTCTGACATGCATAAAACTTTTTGAGAATAAAAAAATTCATAAAATATAAAATCTTTCGTTTTTACTTCCACACAAAATTAAAAATAAAAACTCTGTAAAAAAAATTCCCCTCAAAGGGCATTATCAAAAAGCTTGTTTTTAAATTTTATTTTAGTATTTTATATTTTTAGTTTTTATAACGATTTGTATGGTGAACATTTAAAACGATTTGTATGGTAAATATTTTAGTCGTATATGCCGACCCTATTGCTAGCAGCTGACATCATCGAGATTTCTTCACATTTTTACAACCCGGCAACCCCGTGATTATCAAATCAATTTAAACATTTTTACTAACAATTCAAATAAATTTGGCAATCAATTTCGATAATTTCGTTATCGTAAACACTGACGGTGGGTCTCATACTGTAGGTTTAACTCTAACTTAACTAAAAACAAAATAAAATGTCAAAAAAATGTACACAAAACAACAACAAATTTTTGGGTTAACTATTAACCTAAGTTTAAACCTGCAGTATGACACCCACCGTGATTGTATTAATATTATTTAATATTCAACTATTTTAAGTTAAAACAAACAAAAGAATTTAGATATAAAACGAAGTTCAGTTTTTCTAGTCGTGCGATAGATTCATATTATTTTTATAAATTCTAATTGTGCGTTGGGTACATTTGTTTGTTTAAATTTCTTTTTGTTGTATAAATAAATATTTCAAAATATTTTAAATTCAAATTTAATTTATACAATTTTCAAATCGGTTGTGGTGTAGATGTCTGGAAGGTCAGGCATTGACAACATTTCAATTTTTGAGGGTGGTGGTTCAAATTTCATCCCAAAAAATTTATTTTTTTTTATTTTTTCTATAACTATGTATACACTTAAAATATTTTATCGTTAAAAACCACCTAAAATACATATTAAATTAATTGAAAACACAATTAAAAAATGAAAGGATAATTGAAAAGTCTGTTAAAACAATCGTCAATTTTTAACTGAAAACCGAAAATATTTGAATTTTTTGTTTTAAAACAGAAAACAACGAAATTATTTAAATTATTTTTTCTAAAAATAGAAATCTAAAAATAGACTATTTGACTGAAAATATCAACTCCTACAGACGATAAATATTTCTTGTAGTTTGTTTTTTATTGACGAATATAAAAAGTTAAAGAATATGTTTCAATGTATTTTAATTGATTCTTCAATTGAAAATAAACTTTACTTTTCAAATAAACCTCAATCGGTTATGGAAAATATATTTTGAGTGTATGTAAAAGATATACCATCTGTTATGAATCCCGCATTTTTAAGTTATGCACCCAATAATATGAGATTTAAATTGGTCAGTATTTAACAACGCCTACCATGCCGACTTTGTGGAAAAATTAAACATTTTTTCTTTTTTTAATTTAGAGAACAATAAAGTCTGTAAATTTGACAATGATAGGATATATATTTTTTTTTTGGCTAGACAGTTAGTATGGAAAACCTCATATGTATATAGTATTTATAAACGTAATTTTTTCTTCTTAATTTTCACAACAAAACCATTAAAAAATCCATTAATTATTTAACTTCAAAAGAAAATAAAAAGTAATTTTCCTATCTCAACCCTTTACTCATTTCCATCTATAGATATAATTAACCAATTATAAAATCACATTCTATCATGATATTGCGTCTAAATTTTTTAATATGATGCTTTTCTCAACAACAATTTGTGTTTATAAACTATTTGATACTTAGCTCAATTTTATTTAACAAAATCAATGCACAGTGTACATTTCCCAGCTAAGTGATGAGAAATAATGAAAAACACAGAAATTGCTGGCTGAATATTTTTAATTTGAATATTGATGTTAATGTAATAATATGTAGTATTCTGGATTTTCCTAATCTGGTCTTAAGGCTGATTTACACTATAAGATTTTCGGAAAGATTTTGCAACCTTGCCTATAAGTTTTGCATGTATACTGAAGTAAAATCGTACCGAAAATCTTATAGTGTAAACCAGCCTTTACTAGTAACAGTATGCAGAGAAAACTTCCAGAAAAATTTTAAAGCGTTTCAAAGTTCTAAATTTTTTAACACCCACAGTGCTGAAAAAGTGCACTGTGCGATGTACCTACGTATCAATAGAAATTTATTAGGCCCTTTAACAAATAACAATAAAATTTCATTGAATTATAGAATCCAATAATAGAAACTGCAAATTACTAGCTGTGATTACAGTGATAATTGATTTGAATTATGAATCTATACAAATTAGATTTATCCATACAAAATAATAATGAAACAATTTCAGGAAAAAATAGAAACAAAGGAGTATTAAAACTAAGTGGTCGACTGAGATATTAGATCACCCTAGGACATGCGCGGTTCCAGCAATTAATATAAGGGGAAAAATCATACGCCTCAGTGTCCAACTCAATGTATTTGTCTACGGTGGCGTATGATTTTCCCCCTTATATTAATTGCTGGAACCGCGCATGCCCTAGGATGAATCTAAAACTGCAAATTATTTATTTTTCAACAACATGGGGGGTAAAAGTCATTGTTGAACTCAAAAAAGTTTGACAGTTACTTCATATTAGTTGTTGGTTTATTAGTTACAAGGAATGTACCCCAAGTGGTACACGCCGATTTGAATGAAACTCGCATATGTGATAGAGAATAAAAATCTTAAGTTGGGTTAAAAAGTGGGGTCAAAAATTACTCAATTTTTTGTTACATTTTCTAGATTTATTTCATATTTGCTCCAAAGTAACTATGAGAAAATTTATGTGTCAAATGAAAGGTATTTGAGAGGCCTATTTACCGGTGTATAAAACGTGCTTAAGCATGCTTTTTTTTGTTTATCTTAAAACACAAAATATCAAAATTTTAAGTGGTCTTGTATGGAGATCTCTACAGGGTTAAGGGTCAAATTCACGTATATTAATCCTCATAATATTTAAGTGGAGGATTGTTTCGGCTTTTTTCAATATTCGGCCTACTTCGGGTTTTAGACGAATTTTACCGAAGGTCTATATTTTTAAAGATTTGGGAACCTCTGACTACTTCACGTAGGTAATATAGGCATCAAACTTTTTCTTTTTGAGAGTACATTCCAATTAATAAAATATAAAAATAATTTTAAATTGCATAAATTTCAGACATGTCGCCATACAAAAAAGTATGAAAAAATGGAGTTTTTTCGCAAATATCTTTCTTTTGTGGTTGTCTTTCTACATCAGATAATGCAGTTTTCAATAAGTCTTATCGAATTTTTAAAATTTTTATTCTCTGTAATTTACTTGTATGATCTCAAATCTAACAAAAAACATTAATTTATTTTATTTTTTTTTAATAACAGAGAAATTGTATTTGAATTGAGAGTTAGACTAGCAGCAATATTGTGTTCGATACCCGGTGGCGGCAATAAAAAAATTTGTAAAATAAAAATAAAATTTTTGTTGTTTTTTCTTTGATATTTTAAATGTTTAATAACGCTTCTAGACGAGAACAAGAAATTCTCATTGAGTTTGTAATTTAACTTAACAAATATTTATCCCCTGACAATTTCCGTATAGGGACATGCCTTCAGTATATTATTTTTCACAACTGGTTAAATAAGTTTTGGGACTTTAGCACATTTAATTCCTTTAATTAAAAAAAAAATTTTTTTTCCGAAGAATTTCTTTTAAACTTCTAATTGATGAAAAAGACTTTCCTTTGCCCTCGTTCGAAAAGTACTAAAAAACTGTGGAAGTGAGAGTACTCCTCTCCTATGATTACTCATTGTTAAAATCATTAGTGTTTCTGTTAAAAAAGAAGTACACTACAATTAATGATTATTGTAGTTCTTTTTCTACTGCTTTGGCATCTGAATATAAGTCAAAAATGGCGAAAAAGTTTTCTTATTTTCTTTTGAATATTAGTAAAGATTATTGTTCTGATATTTGTCAAAAAAGCAGTAATGACTTTAATAATTGTTCTATGGTATGTAGAATCTCATACAAAATTTCAATAACAAAACTCCAGGGGTTTGAGTCATTCAAATTCGATTTCGCTCCAGTTGTCTAGTGTTTCAATTCCACTAGCTCCCATTTCTATTCCATTTCGTTTTCCTATTTTAGTGTCTCAATTACACTCGTTCCATTCCATTTATTTTCACTTGCCTACTTTTTCAAATACACTCGTTCCCTATTCAATCCTATATTTTATTTATTCATATATTTATTATTATCAATTAAATGAGATATTTAAAAATAATTTTTATATCTAATTAAATCGTCATCAAATTTAGTTTTTAAATTAGTATGACATTGCATGTCAAAGCAGGAAAAAAATATAACCTTATATAAAAACCGAAGATGATTTTTCCAACGATGTTACAAACACCTTATAGATTTAATAATACCAACTCCATTTTTATTATCATAAAGGTAGGGCATGAATCGTAAACAAACAGGTGCCATTTCAAAAAGGTAATTCCCTTTTGAGAATGCTGTCCATTAAATAAAATTATAGGAAATTCTTAACAAAAATTCCAACTGGGTAATTTGTATTTTTTTTTTTGTGTAATAATTTCAATATATGAAATTCTCAAAGCGTTGATTGATTATAATTGCTCATTGTTAAGTTTGTATATTTGAATATTTATAATCAACAATCGATATAAATATTGAACGTTTGTTGTTTGTGGCATCAGAAAAAAAAAAACTAAGCGCCAAGTTACTAATAAGCAGGGCAACGACTTTCTTATACAAGAAATCGAAAATACATATGCGCTTAAAATATGCACTTAAATCAAAAAATGCAATATAGGTATATAAAAAAATATATATATGCACTTTAATTTGACGATTTTAAAAATCACAGTTATTTCTCGATAGCATTGATTTACAAATGAAATCCAATAAAAATGTAAAGTAAAAAACTATGGGTATCTTTTTAGCTGCCCAGTCTCACGTTTAAGGGTTAAAATCTAGGGTAGAAAATTATCCCATTTTTAGCTTTTTTATGTTCGTTTATCGATGTACAAATTTCGTATCAAATGTATTTTCGTATTTTAAAACAAAAAAAAAAAAAAAAAATCGAACAACTTTGAAAGCCATTTTTACCCAAAAAAAATATCTGATGAGGCCGCTATGTTTCTTATCAAATTTTTATTACTTTCATCTCTATTTTACATCCAAATTTCATCGAAATCTGGAGGATCACCCTGACAGAGTTCCTATGTAAGCATATGACAACATGGCGTTTCTTAGTTGAGGCCTGTATTAAGGTTTACAAATTCCTTCTTTTGTTTATTTTCTATTAAATTTAAATTGTTCCAAAATATGCAATTAAATGCAAAATATGCAATAAAAATCATAAAACACGAACAAAAAATGCAAATATCGGGTGGTAATTTATCAACAGTTTTGAACATCACTTGATCCACAAAAAAATTACATTAGGGTTCCAAAATAAAAACAAAAGTTATAATAATTTTACTATTTCACCGTAGATTTTCTTTAGTTGGTCTGAAGATTAATACAATGCCCAGCAAAACCTTGGTAATATGTTGGTATTACAGAACACATTACCTGGTAATACCATACCCCTTAACATTGCATTATTTCATAACTAAAATGTAATGTCTTACATATAATGTGCTGCATAACTACTGGGTAGTAATACCAACTTATTACCAATAATATATTTAAACACCTCAAAGAAAAGAGTTACTTGTAATACACAACATGAGTTCTAAATAATAGGAGCGACTTATTACAAATGGGATATTTTAAAACCGTAAAATAAGGAGTTACTTTTAATGTGATACGTGATCACTAGGGCAAGGAATTTCATGCAAATGCATGTTTTTTGTCGATAGTTCAAAACTAATATGGACTAAATATTTATCCGAATCATCAAATTTAGAACAAAATGGCATCGATTTGTAGTTGCATATTTTTGCATATTTTGTCATAAATGCATGTTTTTGCATATTTTGACTTTAAGTGCATATTTGGTGCCTTTTTAATGCATATTTTGTGCTTTTTAATGCATATTTGTGCATATTTTTCATTTTTAGGAGCATTTTTTATTTTGTAAAAAAATATAAAAAATTGATACGTTTTCATATTTTGATTCAATCAAAATAAGCATTCTTAAATCTTATTGACCTATGGGAAATCTTTGAGTTCTGTGTCTGTTTGCAAAATAACTAACTTAAATAAAGGGTGGTTAAATTTTAAGGGTCGATGTTGATTTTGAATAAAACACAAATTATTTAGGAAATTATTGTCATTTCTTTTTATATGATAATATTGGGATGGTTCAATTATGTATGGAACAAAATATCGGCCAAATCGCCGCCGCGACCTCGGCGGCACACCTCCATCCGATGGTCCCAAATGTTCGATGACGCTGAGGCATAATTGAGGTTCTATGCCGTAATGTGCCGAATTATCTCATCCTTTAGCTCTTGAATTGTTGCTGGGTTATCTACGTACACCTTTTCTTTCAAATAACCCCAAAGAAAGAAGTCCAACGGTGTCACATCACATGATCTTGGCGGCCAATTGACATCGCCACCATGTGAGATAACACGGCCATTGAATTTCTCGCGCAAAAGAGCCATTGCTTCGTAGGCTCTTCCATCTTGTTGAAACCACATATCGTCCAGGTCCACATTCTCAATTTCTGGCCACAAGAAGTCCGAACACCGTTCACGGTAACTGCTTGGCCAACCTCATTATCGAAGAAGTACGGCCCGATGACGCCGCCAGCCCATAAACCGCACCAAACACAAAAAAACAGGTGTTTTCACATTTCCTAAAGACCCGATTTGCTGAAATTTATGCACAATTCTCCCGATTGTGGACACATTTGGTCGATTATGCTGACCAAAGAAATCACGAAGTGCACGGAATGCATTTTGATTTGAACGCCCATTTTCATAATAAGCCTGAATAACTTTAACGCGTTGCTCGATTGTGTATCTTTCCATGGTTCAAATTGAGTTAGTCTGAAATTGAGAAATGTCAAATGAAATGAAGAAAAAAACTTGACGTTTAGGTGTGGTTCACATTCAACATCGGCCCTTAAAATTTAACTACCCTTTACATTTCTAAGTTTTAGAGCGCATTATTTTTGCAAAAATAATAGTTTTTAGTGCATATTTCTTATATTTTTAATGCATATTTTTCTTTTTTAACCGCATATTTTAGGCGCATATTTTCCATTTTTAAGTGCATGAAATTCCTTGCCCTAGTGATCACTTAATAGAAATAGCCACTTATTACCGATGGTGTATTCAAATACCTCAAAATAAGGAGTTATTTGTAATGCGATACATGAGTGTTATTTTCTATTTAAAATATTCGATACAAATAATTTATATGTTTTATACATATTGACTGAAATATCTTTTATGTTTTTTGTTAACTTTATATTAATCTGAGTAAATATTAATTAAATATTAATTAAATATGAATATGCTTCGTTTTAGCATTTATAAAAAACCAACACGATAACGTCTTCTTTTAATTTTTTTTGTAAGAAGTAAGTATATATTTTTATACAGTAAGTGAGCGCATAATTTTAATGTGTTATTTCAGACCTGTTTGTAACACATTTTTTTGGCCTTACTTTAAGCTGTTATGTAAGTAGTATTGTGCTCAGTATCGGTTATGTAAGTGGTTACGTAACTCCTAACATGTAACATTAAAGTAACATGTTCTTATGTTGTTACCTAGCCCTCTTTTGGAAAGTACATACTTCCAATGACATGCCATTGATAAAATAATAGCTGTTGGAATAGCAAAGTAAGAGGTTGCATACCTTAATTTCATCTTACAAACCTTATTACCAGGTAATAGAAAGTTTTGCTGGGTTGTTCCAGTTTCACGTGAAAAAACTGTTAAAAAACATATAAAAAAAAAATGATTTTTCACGACAATCACTTTCACGTGAAAATTGTGTAGAGTTTGTTTTCACGCAAATTTACTGTACAAGACTATAATTTTTCTTGGGAAAAAGTGACATTTTGTGTATATTTTGATTGTGTCTTTGTTATAAATTTAAAAAATTTTTCATTTGTTTAAATTAAATTGCAATTTGAGGCATTTAAAGTTCGAGTGAAATTTTTCCACGTGAAAAACAACTTACGGTGCTTTATAGAGGAAAAACTTATGAAAGAAACTTTCCTCGAACCAATGGTTGACAATTAATGCATTTTCAAGTACTACCAACCGCTATCATAGATTGTCTTTATGGGGTTCTCTCTAGGTTATAATGTAGATTTAAGTTTTTGTATTTACGTAAATTCCCTAGCAAATAACGGGATGAGAATTAAATTCAAACATTTTTACTACACTAAAAATAATAAGTCTGTTAGCTGAACAGAAAAATTTGTTACTTTAACAAAATTTATTCCTGTTTTTTGGCTTAAAATAAAATTTGTTGATTTTAAAACATTTTTCTGTTAAATTTAACAAATCTAAATTTAAGTAAGAAACTACAGTTTTATTTGTAATTTTACTGAGTCGTAAAATTTGTTCAAATTAAGGTCTCGGGACCCTCCACGGGCCTAGTTCTTACCATCTAAATTCATGTAAGGGCACTCCAAAGGAGCATACATTTTATCCGTTTTGCTCTATCTCGCTTATTTTTCGAGATATGAGCCACCACAAATAAATAATTCTGATATGTCAAGATAATTTGGTAAAGTGCGCACATAGGTAGATGGACCCGTAAATAGTTTTGTTCATTTGTGTTTTGAATGAAAATAAAAAAAAAATTTAAAGCAGGGTTGGTAAGCGATTTATAATATTAAAGATAGCGGGCGAAGCCTTCCAAGATTCCATTTCGTTCACTATTCCATTGCATTTCGTTCCCATTATCTGTTATTCCAATTCCATTTCTTTGCACTTGCTCCGTTCCATTCCTCTTTTAACTGCAGTGTTTCAATTCCACTCATTCCCCATTATATGCCATCTCGCTCCTCATTTCATTTCGTTCTATAGTCCATTCCATTTCGTTCCCTCTTCCAATCCATTTCCATTGTCTATAATTTCAATTCCACTCGTTCAACGTTTATATACATTTCGTTCCACTTATGTTGTATTTCAATTCCACTAGTTTCCTATTTAGTTTCTTAATTTTAGTGTTCCATATACACTCGTTCTTTAAATTTTAGGTTTCTAGCTAAAGACGCAGATGTTTTGGGGGGGGGGGGGGATTTTCCCCTTTTGAGCCATCATTTTTACCACGTTCCTGTCCAAAGTCCTAAAAATGCCTTGTCGATAAGTTAGCCCATACTCCAAGGAAAACATATTATAGATTACGGGTTTCTAGCCGAAGGGTTCGGTTAGGCCATCAAGGGGGAGAATTATTCCGTTTTTACCCCTCCCGGTAGGAATTTCCAAAAATTCCGAGAACGTCTGCGTTGGAGGAGGAACCTACTACATACATAATTTTAGGTCTCTATATCCAGCAGTTTGCCCAACTTTTCTTTTGGGATATCCTGTAGGGAATTCCAAAAATACAAACTTAGTCGATGTCTACTACAGTGGAGGAACCTTTATACCAAATTTCAACTTCTTACCTCCAGTGGTTTGGGCAGGCAGTTATGGGGGACACTTTTACAATTTGTGAGACCGTCTATGGGGAGACTTTTCGCCTTTTTGCCCGTTCCGGTAGGAATTTCCAAAAATCCCGTCTTAGCGGATATCTTTGCCGAATATCAAGAAACCTTGTTTTAGCGGAGATATCCGTGGGGGGAGGAAAAAAAGTACTTTTTGTGAAATTATATTTTTTTAAATGGTATTTTTTTAAATGGAATTTTTTGGAAAAAGATACTTTATTTTTACAAAGTACTTTATTGGAAGAAGGTACTTTTTTTTTAAAAAGTTATATTTAGGAAAAATGTATTGTTTTTGGAAAAAGGTCCTTTTTTGGAAAAGGTACTTTTTTTGGAAAAAGGTATTTTTTTTGGAAAAAGGTACTTTTTTTTGGAAAAATGTACTTTTTTGGAAAAAGGTACTTTTTTTTGAAAAATTTACTGTTTTGCAAAATGGTACTTTTTGGGAAAAAGGTACTTTTTGTGGAAAAAGGTACTTTTTTTGGAAAAAGGTACTTTTTTGGAAAAAGGTACTTTTTTGTCCCCTTTTTGCCCCTTCCGATAAGAATTTCCAAAAATTCCGTCTCAACGGACGTCTACACCGGTCGAGGAACCTACATACCAAATTTCAACTTCATAGCTCCAGCAGTTTGAGCAGGCCGTCAAGGGGGAGACTTTTCCGCTGTAAAAATTTCAAAAAAATCCCGTCTTGGTGGATGTCTAGGAACCTTTATACCAAATTTCAACTTCCTACCTCCAGCGGTTTGGGCAGACCGTCAAGGGGGGCTCTTTTCCCATTTTTAACCCCCATTTTTACAACGTCCCTGTCCAAAATTCTTGAAAGTACTTTCTAGAAAAGTTAGCCCCTACTCCAAGGAACACAAATCTAAAATTTCAGCTTTCTAGCCAAAGGAGTTTTGGCAGGCCGTCAAGGGTGAGACTTTCCCCCTTTTTGCCCGTTTCGGTAGGAATTTCCAAAAATCCCGTCTACATACCAAATTTCAACTTCCTAGCTTCAGCGGTTTGGGCTGGGCGATGTTGAGTCAGTCAGTCAGTCAGTCAGTCAATCAGTCAGTCAGTCACGTTATTCTTTTATATATAGAGATTGCCTGCACTTGTACAGTTAAAACCATACGTCAGTATGAACACATTTGCGAAAAGGTGACACGGAGGAAATAAGAAGATAAACAAAAAAAATCTAAAGTGGAATGTTTGTATATGTCTATTTGATCACTTCTGAAAGTATTCATATAGAGACAATCTGACAATAAAAATATAAACAATAATATAATTTAATGGAAAATCACTGGTGAAGCCTGTCCATAGAAAAAGGCAGAAACTGGATCTAGTCTGATTTACAAATTTCGGCCATTTCGGTGACAGTTTGTTAAAATTTCCCGTAGGGAAGTTTTGAAAGTTAACACTCAAAATTGGTTAAAGTACTGAGGATTTTTAGTATAGTGTTAAATTAAGATAACTAAAATCTTTGCTTAAAAATTAGTCAAATCGATTTGAAACCCATTTGACAGATTTTTCTACTAACATATTATTTTAAGTGTAGTTATTTATGTATTGTATTACAACGAAAATCACATGTTTTTACAAAGCTATTATTTTTCTTTAAGTTCTAGTTGTCGCTTTAACCAAAGTTTCTTTAGCAGTAAAGCAAATGTTTGTATATTGCGTTTAACATTCAAGCTTTTTAATTCATTTATAGGCAATACTTTACTACTGAAGGAACTTTGGTTAAAGCGAATACTATAACATTATTTTTATGTTTTGGTGTAGAATTGAAGTTATATTTTCAACTTCGATGTCTTCTGAGACTTAAAGTAGAATTTCATGACAAATATTTTTGCGGAACATTTAAACCCTCTTACTTTTCAACTTACGGGTCTTTCCTTTCACTCTTTAAAAAGAGACCAAAAAAGTCCCTTTAATTGAAGAGTTAGAGTGTTAAAGTGTTCCACAAAAATGTTCCCCATAGTGTTTTACATAAGTTCGCTGAACACATCCTATACCTAAAATGGAAAATTCGCAAGGTGTCCTATGCCGATCCACAACAAACATTTGAAAAAGGGGGCCAGAAAAACAAAAAACATAGGGCCAGACGTAAACTTTTAAAACGCCGATACACGTGTATCTTTTTTTTGTCTCTCCTTCCAGAATCAGTTGTCAGAACCGTGTTATTTTTTTTTGTGCTGTGCAGTGTAATTTAACCGTAACCGTACGTTTTTTTTTAATTTTTAATGCGGTTTTTGAAACCGAAGTGCAAATTCTAATTTAGACGATGAGTCATTAGATCTGGATATCCTTCTGCCATTGAAGAGCGCCGATGTTTTTTTTGCAAACAGTCGAAAAGCTTCAAAATAAACTGCGAAAGGGAGTTGTTTTCACCTTCGGCCGAATATGCTCTTAGTTGGTATAGTAGTGAGTAAATCGAATAAAGAGAAGTACTTCTTACACCGTTGTAAAAAAGCTAGAGACTTGAACGGACATCACTCTGAATTTTCATGATTACGCTTCTGCAAGTCTGATTAAACCAACACACTTGATTTACATGAAAGTCGCTGCCCTGCTAATAAGTATTTACTCGTAATGATTATAATGGCTTTTTGATTTGGTTGTTCATTTGGTTTACCCTACTAAAACAATAAAAACTCCCACCTAGAAGTCGAAAAAAGGAGTGGGGAGATAAATACTAAATCAACTGTATTACAGCAATTCAATTGATTGTTTATTTGTGGTGTAAATATACTTATGAGATAGATAGATGGATGGTTAGATACACGAGTGTTAGTACTAATACATCGCGATTAAATACAAATACTTATACGACAACAAACTCAATTTAATATTGTAGTACGTATTTAATTTAGAATGAAGCGTCAAATGAGCAAATTAATGTACTTGTAAACAATGTATAATTATAAAACTAATAATGTATTTGTTGTTATTATTTATTATGATTGTTGTTTGCATCCAATTTGTTGTTAAATTGAGGAACAGTGGGTTGCTGAAACATGTTCTTTCAAGAATATACCGTGTGAATTTTTTAATTACAATACATCCCAACAACATATGACTTTTTACGAGTTGCAAGTCTGATTTTTATAAGCTTTTTTATTCGGATAGTTTTGGATTCTGTTGGAAAATTTTCCCAACAACTCGATTTTGCTTAATAATTACGCTTTAAAATAAGGTATATTTTAAGAAAAGCCATAGATAAATTCCAAAGATATCATATTATGTCAAGTTTTATATAGAAATTTCCTACTAAATTAATGAAAACCAAATTAATAAACATTTTGCGAAAAATCGGCCATTTGACGATTTTTTCTAATAATTGTTATTGGGATGTTTTGGTGGCTGATAAATGAAAGAAGTTGTTTTCTAAACAACTTTTCATATAAATTTTAGGCATGTTGGGATAAAAAGAAGTAGTAGAAAAAACATTGCAATAAATTATTTATACACTGATACACTCACAATATTTTATCGTTAAAAACAACCTAAAATACATATTAAATTAATTAAAAACACAATTAAAAAAAGGACTACTGATTTTTCATTATATTCAAACCATTTTGCTATCTATTTTCAAACATTGTTTAAACAATCCATAAAAGAAATAAAAATAATTGAAAAGTCTGTTAAAACAATCTTCAATTTTTAACTGACAAATCTTTAGAAAAAAAAAACTATTTTCTGGTTTGTTTTTTGATATTTGAAAGTTTTTTTGTTTGAATTTTCAAAACACTGCACACACAATACACGTTCATATTTTTATTGGCTATGTTTGTGTGAGTAAAGATTTTCTTGTAATTTGAATTGAAATCATGTTGTATATAAACAAACTATTCTAACAAAAAAGAAAGCCGAAAATATTTGAATTTTCTATTTTAAAGCAGAAAACAACGAAATTATTCAAATTATTTTTTTTTTAAATAGAAAACTAAAAATATAACATTTGACTGAAATATCAAGTCCTACAGACGATACAAATTTTTTTGTAGTTTGTTTTTTATTGACTTATACAAAATGTTAAGCAATAGGTTTCCATGTATTTTAGTTGATTCTTCAATTGAAAATAAACTTTACCTATTACTTTTCAAATAAACCTCAGTCGGTTATGGAAAATATATTGTGAGTGCATGGATAAATTCCGAAGATATGGACAATTACGTTAAATTTGATATAGAAATTTCCTACTAAATTAATGAACAATAAATTAATGAACTTTTTGCGAGAAATAGGCCATTTGACGTTTTTTTTTTGTTAAAAATTGTTATTGGGATTTTTGGTGGCTGATATATGACAAAAGTTGTTTCCTAAACACTTTTTCATATAAGTTTGCGAGTTGTTAGGATAAAGAAAGTGTAAGAAAGTAGTAGAAAAAAGATTAAAATAAATACACTCATAGAAACCCAGCACAATTTTTTTGAACTGGTTGCCTTTGAATCTGTTCTAGATATGCGCGGCTCCAGGGGGGGAATAGGGAAATCCCCCCCCTGGCCGAATTGAAAAAGAAAAAAAAATGGAAAAAAAAGGAAAAAGAGGGAAAAAGGAGAGAAAAAAGAGGAGAAAAAAGGATAAAAAGAAAAAATACAAATTTGTTATGAATAATAATATGAAATATAAAATTTTTTCCTTATTTTCATTTAACCAGTCTTCATTTAAAAAATTTCAATAGATATTTTAAAAAATTCATTAAAAAACTGATAATTTTGATTATAAAAAAATTAAAGTTTGTGGAGAAATGTAGTTAAAAGATCTAAATTTCAAATTAGATTTTCAAAATTGTATGTAGATCAATTTCGTTTGAAATTTTTCTAATTTCAAATGACAAAAAGAAATTTCATTTTAAAATTTCGCATTTTTTAATACAAAATTCCAATTTTAATTGAAAATTTTTTAAATAAAAATAAACGCCCTTACTATTTAAATTTTCCAAATGTATATTTTTGTTGACTTTAGTTAAAATTTTGGGTGGCAGCATGCTTTGACCTAGTTTATTTTTGGAGCATTCTGATTGGTTAATTTATTTTCAACCAATTAAAATATTTGAAAATGTAAATATTTCTTTAGGATTTTCATACACAAAATGAACAAAGCCGTTTAAATATAAAGTCGATTTTAAAAGTAAAATACTGTTTGATAGTAAAGCACCGTAAGTTGTTCGGATTTCACGTGAAAAATTTGTTATACTCCTCCATATAAAAAAATGATAATTTTCCACGACAATAAATTTCACGTGAAAACTGAGTAGAGATTGTTTTCACGCAAATTTAATGTACAAGACTATTATTTTTCTTGGGGAAAAATCACATTTTTTGTATATTGTGATTGTGTCTTTGATATAAAATTGAAAAATTGTTCATTTTTATAATTTAAATTAAAATTTGAGTAAAATTAAAGTTCGAGTAAAATTTTTCCACGTGAAAACCACTTACGGTACTTTTGGGAAAAAGACTTAATTTTATTTTGAATTTTTTTCATTAAAATTGCAGAACTGAACTTCTAATGGAATTTTCTAAATTTGAAGTGGTAAATGCTACTATATTTTAGAATTTTCTCATTTCGAAGTAAAAAATCGAAATTTCTCTTAAAATTTTCTCAATATTGTAAGAAAACAATTAATTACCGTTATTTTTGTTCAGATTTAAGATCAAATTTGACAAATTCCCAAATAGAATTCACAATTAGTTTCACTTGAAATTCTCCAAATTTCATTCGGAAAGATATGGTGGAGTTCTTTTTTAGGTCTTTCCAAAGGATCGTATTGAATTTATTCCAGTCTGTCTTTCTGAAATTCTGAGTATACTCGTACATGTTGATATCGTAGAGTATATAGTTATGTTCCTGAAATACTTTCTTTCGAAATA
Source organism: Leucophora obtusa (assembly GCA_949987735.1). Classification (NCBI taxonomy): domain Eukaryota; kingdom Metazoa; phylum Arthropoda; class Insecta; order Diptera; family Anthomyiidae; genus Leucophora; species Leucophora obtusa. The sequence goes on from OX465299.1 coordinate 49,757,528, forward strand.
CTCAATTTTTGATTGCCTGCGAGTAATTGACTAGCGTTAGATCCTGCACTTCCTCCCAACCTGCAAAGTGTTTTAACTTTAAAATACGGAATGTTGGGGTAGCGTCAAAGCAAAATTGGCCAGTAATTCTTTTTGTTAATAACGACATCTGAATCCCACAGCTATACCAAAACCGATATGAAAATTTAATTATACAAAGTTTTCCAAATGTTGATCACGAACCCCTGAGCGTCCCTAATCGCATCCCAGGAGGTCTGCGAAACATTCCGAAAAAATAATTAAAAAACAAGAATTTTTTAAATATTAGAAGTTTTTAGTTAAAATTTATAACTGAAGTATAAAAAATCAGCTTCTAATAAATAAAGTGAATATAAAAATAATGAAAATAATTTCAAAACTTTTCAGGAAATATTAACTTTTTGTATTGTTGTTAAAAAGTAATCTCTGAGTTAAATCCTTGTAATCATCTCAATCAAATTTTGAGGACTTTTCAGACTCCGGCGACGTTTTTCGTAAAATTGTCAAAGTTTAATTTAATAAAATCCGCGATTTAAATCGTCATATGTATATCGAAAAATGGATTCTTTAAAATTTCTGAAAAAATATATGCGGTGTGTTCGATTAGTCGAAATTCTTACTACTTTTACTACAATTGGAAAGTTTTGTTTCTTTTTATATTGAAATTTTACAGCTGTAGTAAAAGTAGTAACTTGTAGTAAGTAAACGAACACGCTTATTGCGTTCCTCATTACTTTATTTTTGCCTTTACGAAATCTTATACTGGCTCTCTTATTGGGTCTTTTTTCATACAAATACTGAAAAATCGAACTGTTTTTTTTTATTTAATACTATACTATAACTCAGGAACCAAAAGGAGTACCAAACTGATATTTGACAGTGTCATTGATAAAAAAACTAAGAACTAATACAAAAATATTAAAAGGCTACGATAAAGTATCCCGAACCGATACGATGGCTTTAGACCTTTGATAACGATAAATGGTTTAAGTTCATTTCAAAATAGTAACTATTCACGTGGCTCAATCATGGCCTCAATTATAAAAGGATAGAAACAATTAATTAATTGTAGAAAAATTCTCAAAAATTTAAATTTTTTTTAATAAATCAGAAATAATCAAATTAAAGAATGAGTTGCACACCAACTTCAGGCACGCTTTCAGAAGCTTTAAAGTGATATATTAATCAGTCACATAGCTAAAATAATACAAAAGTTAGACCCAAATATGTACAGAAAGTCTATAGCAAATTTGATAATTTCCCCAAATTGAACACCAATTTTAGCTATACAAAGTATTCCAAGTTATAGCAAGTTTCATACAATTCAAATAGAGTGCGGAAATTTCAATTGTTGATTTTATATCAATTCCGCGCAATTCCGGAGCGCTCATAAATAAGATTCTTAAATGGCTCACAGAAATTATTATTGTTTTTTTAAAAACACTCTTTTTTTGGTAAAAAAAAATATGAACCCTCAGAAAACAACCCAAAAAGTTGTCTCTACAATCAAAAAAGCTGTCTCAAAATGAGGGTTCATTTTTCGGACTCAAAAAAGATTACAAAATTATTTAAATTTATGAGGAAAATTTCGATTTTATACGTTCTTTTTTCTGAGTCATTTCTGAGTACACACGGGGCTCTTTTGGACGGACCACTTTCATAGGAAAAAGTGGAAAATTGTTTATGTTTTTGGAACTCATTTGTGAGTCATTAATGATCGTCTTTGTTTGCTGGGTATTTAATATAAACTTTTTTAGGCATTACTAACCCATTCTAGTTGGATGTCAAATACGTATCAAATATTAAAGTTTTTGATGAAAAATATAACTTAGAATTTTTCGTTGGACTTTATATTGTCTTTTATACCTAAAGCGTCGCTCATAAAATCGTTAACCTTGCGCTGCCGAGTCCAAAAACGTCCAACAAGTAGTGTATAGCCAAATCAAAAGGGGTTAAAAAATATTTTTTGTGAAAATTTAAAAAAAAAAATTTTTTTTCCAAAATTTGCTAATTTCAGCAACTTGTCTGCAACATAATTTTTAACTATTTTTTAGTCGGTTTTTCTGCTATTTTTATAGATTTATTTTTATGAGTCTACGACATAGTTTTACTCAAATAAATGCTCATTTTGTTGCCTTTTCAAGTGCAAAAAGAAGAATATGCTTAAAAGTTAAAAAAAAAATTTAGAAAAATTCATGTTCAGCTTATCCAAATTTATTATAATTGATGTATAAAAAAATTTTTTTTTGTTAAAGCAATTAAAAAAAAAATTATAAAACTCTTAAAATTTGGTTGCAGTTTTCTTCAATTTTTCGAAAATATTCAGAACATAAATTGTAGATCTAGTGCTACAACAATTCGGGTTTCTTCATTAAAAATGCCACTCTAATGGTATTTATAATATGTCAACCCTAGTACCTTTTGTTGCTCCACTATAAACCCCTGTTGGCTCCACTGTGCAATATCACTAATATATTTAAAATTGCAAGCAAATATATTAAAAATCCAGTTTTTGTTTTATTATTTTTTGATTGAACGACTTTACCTAATAAGAAAATTGTATTTAAAAATTGCAATTAAAACAATTTATAATTGGATTTAATTAAATGTTATTTATTATGGTGTACTTTATTGAATATTATTTCAAAATGCAGAGTAAAATTTAATTTATAAATGTCTATTAAAGATTAAGTTGATAATAAAAAAATATTTATATTTTGAAATTTATAGAGACCGTTGGCAATAATTAAAAGGTTTAGCTGAATTACTCGTAAGCAAGTTAGTTATAATAAAAACAACCAATTGAGTATTAATAAAAACATTTGAATGGTTAAATAATTTTGTAAAATTAAAAAAAAATTTTGAACGCCATAAGAATTAGTTTTACTAAAAAACTCCCCACCTGACGAAAAAAGTTTATATATTTATAAATGATTTATAGGAAGAAGAAGAAAACCTTTTTTTTTTTTGAAAAATCTAACAGATACAAGGGAATCAACTGACTGTTGCAGTTGCGTCTCATCCAAAGACTCGTCAGTGGTTAGTTCATGTGTCAACTGATCGAAGTAATTTTTATTTGTGAATTTGTCTCTATATGAAAAAATCTTTGTGTATTGCCATGACCGGGGATCGCACCGGCAGCCCTCTGCACAGGCTTTTCATTTTTGATCATAAATTTCATTTAAAAGACTTTTATGTTCAATAATATATTTTTAAAAACTTTTAAATTATTTTTTAATATTTTCATTATTATGTATACAAAATAAAAAAAAACTGAAAAGTAATTGTTTGGTGTTATTTTTACATACAAGAACATCCCACGCATTAAAAAATATATTTAAATTTAATATGATCATTAAAAAAAATAATGATACAACAATTTTAAGTTTCTTCTTTGTGTGATTTTTTTTTCTAATGAAAAGATGAAAACAAATCTTTAGACTTGAGGATTAATATCAATTGAAACTTATTGAACTCGTGATAATTCACACTACTCTTTAAGAAAAAAATAAGAGCAGAAGTTTTAAAGACTTTATTCTATAATTTTTTTAATTGTTGCAAAAGATTTTTTTTAAAAATAAATTTTGAAGCATAAGATATTACATTAAATTGAAATACTTATCTAAGAAGTTTAACGAAAAATCAGTCGATGGTGGTTAGAAAACTTAAACGGTTTACTTATACAGTACTAACTGCTGTTTTCTTTTTGACGTGAAAATGTTATCTTAATTGAAATTCACTAGCATTAAACATAAATATTAACTATTGATTGAATTTATTGAATTTATCACCCACTAACTGTAAGACTAATTACTTATTGGCAATTTTTTCATTATACGAAAAATGGGAAATAAAAAACAAATCAAATTTGAAAAACCATTTCTGTTTTTTTTTTGAAAATTATTTAATGAACTCGCCAACGAGTTTTGCATTAAATTCCCAGAATAAAAAATTAAGAAAATTTGTAACTTATTAATGAAAAATAATAAAATTTTCAATATTGTTTTCTGAATTTACAAACAAATTGTTGAACATAGGTGTGCATTAGAGCGTACCAACTTACAGGCAAAAAAAATATGAAATATTTTTGCAAGGTTTCAAAAAAATTTTTTGTTTTTTTTCCGAACGTAGGGGTCGCCATTTTACATTTTTCGTTGTATCTTTGACATTTAGAGTCGACATCGATGTTTTTCACTCGAGGAGACCAGTGTTTTGCTCTAAGGGCCATTGACCTCAAGTTACCCACCAGATCTCAGTTGCTACAACCCTAATGTCAGAAAATTAAAGCTCGCAAAAAATCATTAAACTTTTGCTATGGAAGTTTTTCGACAAACCTACCCAGTCAGAAATCGCCAGTGGTACAAAAAATCAAGCACTGGCATACCACTGGGTAACCACGGTGTTAAAAATAAATGACTGGCAGCAGACGCATTTGGGACGCTTTGCCAGCGTTTGGAAAAAGCGTTTTGCCAGTATTTGTTTTACAAAAATTTCGGTGGTTTATAAAAAAAACCACTGGCAAAGAATTGGCTTAGAGTGGTATGGCAAGGTTTGCAACCAGTGGTTATCCAGTGCTACCTAGCCAATGCTACCAGGCGTACAAAAATCAATTCACTGGAAAACCAATGATTTTATAAAAATGCTGCCGCTTCGTTAAAAAATGTTTGTAGTCGGAAGGTTCCGAGTTCAAATCCGGTTGCAAGGAACAATTTTTTTTTTGGATTTTTTTTAATTTAAAATATTTTTTGTTTTATAAAATCAATTTTTTTGTTTGTGGGAAAGCTGCTTCAAGACCAACTTTTTTTTTGCCCTCCCAACACTGGCATACTAGTTACTAAAAATTGTTTGCCAGTACTAGCATTTTGGCACAGCCAGTAGTTGTCCAGCTATTATCACTCATTTATGTGTTTAGCCATTAAATATTATATGTCTCGTTAGCTCAGTGGGTAGAGCAATTGTCTGCCAATCTGACGGCCTGGGTTCAAATCACGGCAGGACCAAAAAAAATACATATGAACTTTTTTTAAATTTTATTTTTGAAAATATATTTCCAAACCACCTATTTATTGGTTTTGCCAGCGTTTTGCCAACGTTTAAAAATTTTGTTCTTCCAGTGCTTTTCCGGCGCTTTTTGAACAGCCGGTCCTTTTGTCTAATGATGTTATCATTTTGGGAATGGGAAAGCACTTTTTGCCAGTACTTCTACCACCTGTTAAAGTGCTTTGCCACCGCTTTCCCGTTTGTATTTTTCTGACTGGGTAGTAGAAATTTTTTTTATATATTGGTTGCCGAACGTAGGGGTCGCCTTTTTAAATGTTTTTCATTTGATTTTTTCTTTATAGCAAAACACTGGGCTCCTCGAGGCAAAAAAAATCGATATATCGCACTTTAAAATCCGATTTTAAATGCCGAAGCTATAACGAAAAATTCAAAAAAGAGACCCCTACGTTCGGCAACCAATATATAAAAAAAAAATACTTCATATTGGAGGGTGTACGGCGAACTTTTTTTTGAAGTACGGTCTAGTGTACATGGGTGTGCGATGAAATGTAGTCGTCCATTATATTCTCTGTAATTTTCGCATAATCGCTTTAGTCAACTTAAGTGAATATTGAAAACTAGACATCCACATTTAAGAAATTATGCCAAAACTACAAATTTTCTTAAGAAAACAGTTTAATCGATGCAAAGAAATGCTTAATTGCCCAGCAAAAACATGGTAATGACAGGTCATTACCATACGGATTACCAAGTAATGATAGGTCATTACCTTTGTCATTACTTTAAAATACAAAATAATGACTTACTGATAATAAGTTATAGAAGTACTTATATATTCTTGCAAAGTAATTACTTACTGGTAATTGATGAAATAAGTACCGAGTTGGTTTTTTTATATTAATATTTTATTTGCTTGAACTAAATAGAAAATTTTCCAAAGTAAAAAGTTATTTTGCCAATATGACCAACTATTTCACAATGTAGGGTAACCACTTATATCCTCACTTCTGAGTAACCACTTATTCTATCTTTGTGAGTAACTACTTATTCTTTCACTGTGGGTAACTCATTATTCTCACTTTTTTTGTAAGCGAGACGGTAATGACCACCCATGAATTTTTGGACATCGCGAACAAAAGTAATGTTGCGAGTAAATAGCCTGGTAACCAGTGAAACCCTTTGCGTGCTACTTACTCGCTTCATTACTTGGTAATGTCTGTTTTTGCTGGGTGTATTAAATCAAATCGTTTAGTTGCCTTAATTAATACATTTAATTTATTTACTAACATTTTTAGTTCAAAAAATTTAATAACTAAATTGACTGAGTGAACTTAATTATTTTTCTTAGTTTGAAAGAAATATTATTTGAAATTTATTAATCTCTCAAAGTTCTTTCAAATAACACACTAGGGGTTTTCAATAAACTCGCATTCTGCTCGTAAACGGTGTAAACCCGATGTGTTTATGAGCTTAATGTCAAACTCCATACATAAAAAATATGATTTGTATTTATACAAGCTTTATAAGGAATTTACGAGTTTATATGAAAACCCTAACTAAATATTTAAAAATATTCTTAATTGATATTTTTTTATAACAATTTCTTTAATTAATTTTGTTCCGAATTTATCAAAACAAGAATTTTTTCTTTTAAAGGCTGCCTAAATTTATGAATATAATAAAAAAATTTAAACATTTGGCATTTTGTTTAAACATGTAATAAGAGATGATTTAAAAATGAATAAAACGAGGGAAATCTTCTTCTATGAAAACTGGCTTGCCAGATGTGAGAATTTTGTATTAATCAAGGGCGTAATATTTTTTCAGTTGAAAAGTGGAAGTGTATGAAATTAATTTTTTTAATTTTTTTCTATAAAAATTAGAGTTTAAAATATGATACACAGAAAAAATCAGGGCTACCAACCGATTCATAAGGATAATTGATAACATTATTTGAACGGTATTTCGTTAGGGTATTTTAAGGTTATCGGTATTTTAGGGTTAACGTTATTTTAAATAGTTTCTTTGGGTATTTTAAGGTGAACGGTATTATAAGCTATTTCGTTAGTGGTATTTTAGTGGTTTAGTGGTTAACTGTAGTTGTTTGAAATAAATTGTTATTGATATTTTAGGGTTATGGTTGGCCAACCATTAAAAAAATATAAACGAGTCTTAATCATGAGATTGATTATACCAATTAAAATTTGAATTGATTTTCCACCCAGACTCAGCAAAAAAAGAGATGCAAAATCAATACAATTAATGGTCTAGATGCATTTTTTTTAATAGAAACATTAATTATTTTAACTTTGAGTTGTCACAGGAGGGGAGTGCTCTAATTTCAACGATTTTTTTAAACAATTGCAAAGGGAACTATATTTCATCAATTAAAAGTAAAAAATAATATTTTAGTTATTAAAAAAAATATTGCCGCCACTGTGCTAGTTTTATAGTCAGAATTGAGATTGAATTTTTTCCTAAATATTTCTTAAATAAGAAATATTGATTGTTCAGAAAAACTTCTATAAACCCGAGTAAAAATGTTTATATAATATTATATATTAATGGATATATTCGCAATATGTAACTGGATATAATTTCATCCGAAAAATGGTTATATTAAATTATATCAAATCCGATAAAATTGTATTTACAGTGATACAAAGTTATATCAAATGACCCACTTTTATCCGAGTTTTGTCCCGATCAAATTGGATATAAGTTAATACAATAGGATATGATTACATTTAAATGATAAAAAACACTTTGTATGGGAGTGCAGCAGGGATTGAACATACAACGTTCTGATTTCACGTCGCATCTACTACCATTGATCCACAGGCTACTGTTGATAAGGCGTAACTACTAAAGACTTTGAAAATTTCTTTCCAAACATGGATTTTTTTTTCAACTTAGAAATTTTTTCCAAAATGGATTTTTTTTATTTTGAAAGAAATGATTAGCCCGCCAATGCACTTCATTTTTGTTGGTGGATCATAGTTCCCGGGTTATAGAGCTGCAAATTATATCTTATTATATATACGATAACAATATTCAGTGGCTTATTTCTCCAATAGAAACAAAATATATGTTGTTGGAAAGGTACTTGAAATACTTCACCAATGGTATGGAACACGGCTGAACTTATTAACCCATTGCGATCATGATTTTAAATGTTAGTGGGTTATTTTGTAAAACGCAACGCATTGCGTTGATTTATGTGTAAATTGTTATTGTTACAAAAACAATTTGTATGGAAAACAACGCAACGCAAGGCGTTGCGTATTACAAAATAACCCACTTAATTTTTTTCAAACTGGATTTTTTAACTCTTTTAAAAGTCAGAAAAGCTCAGAAAATATTAATTTAATTGAAAATGTTGAGTAAAACATACAAAAAAAATAGTTTTTGCCTTAATCGTATAAGCTGAGCTTCGAACTTGGTTCCCAGATTAACTAATATATAAAATTAAATCGAAAATATTTTTCGTATATCTTTTATATAAAATTGTTAGCTATTTTATCAATTATATATTCCTATGTAAGCAATTTACGATGAGGCTAATATGGATCTATGATTTAATATGATTACATATGAGAAAAATTCTAAATATTTTTCTAATATATCATCATATAAAAACATATAAGGGCGCTTACATTATTTTATATAAACATTAGGGCGGGTCAAATTGTATGGATAAAAATTTTTTGATATTGCGTACTCGATTTTTCGAAAGCTTTTAGCATGGGGAAAAAAAAGTTCCACTACGACATATCAAAAAAATCATTTTCGAGGCTCCCAAATTTAAATTTTTTGAAATTTCCTAATAAATCTAGATTACCGCCATCTTGAGGTGGCTTTTTGAAACAACTAATAAATTTGTAAACAATATAACATTACAACCTTTCCAGAAAGGTATTACTTATGAAAATCGGATAAAAAATGTGGCAACTAGAGGTAAAAGTATATAAGTAAAATTAAAAGAAAAAAAAAAAAAGTATTGAAATATTAAAAATGAGTTTGGCCACCGATTTATACGGCTCATAACACTGTTGAATATTTTCGGGGTCATTGTCTAGGGGGTGAGAAACTCCAAGCAGGGTAAAAGTACTAGGCCAAAGTGTTTGGCGTTTTCAGGCCAAACTTTTTTTATAACCTTTTATATTTTTTTCCCTATCCTGATGTTTATTTGCTTGGTTTTTCACCATTGATTTCTCATTTCATCTTGATTTCACCTTCTTCTTGTAGCCAAGCTTTAAAAAAATACATAATTTTTATTAATATATCCATGTCAAAAAATCAAGTTGGACTAATTTTATCTAACGAAATCTTCAGAAAATTGTAATTTTTTTCATCAGTTTTCGCCAATAACTCGTCAATAACTTTTTTTTTTCAATTCAGTTTTAACTAAAAAGTTTTTAACAATTATTTTAATTTTTGCATTAAAAAATACAAAAATTGTTTTTTCGGACTTTCTATGTTTTCATATATTTAGTTATAATATTCTTCCACCTCAAGTCCAAATTCTAATATGATATTGTCATATTAGATTTGTATTTGTTGTTTCAAAAAGGGTTGATCATTTTCATGATAGACAATACAATTGTTTCGTAGACATCACTCTACTCTTCAGTTGTCCCCAATAAGAAAATGATAACTTTCTTACTCAAACCGAGACATTACATAAGGTACAAAAAACCAACGGGATGAGAATTTTGTACTTTCGTATATGAACTGTCTGATTTGGTAAAACCAGTTATAAATCAACTCCTTTTTGAAAGCAACAATTACATAAAAGTACCCTTTGGGTACTATTTATATGTATGTCTGTTGTCAATACATTTTGTAAAAACAACTAATTTTAAACTCAAAACAAAATAAATATTTGAATGAGATTTTAGCCGTGGTGTGCTTATTTTCAACAATTATTTTAATTTTTGCATTAAAAAATACAAAAATTGTTTTTTCGGACTTTCTATATTTTCATATATTTAGTTAGAATATTCTTCCACCTCAAGTCCAAATTCTAATATGATATTGTCATATTAGATTTTTATTTGTTGTTTCAAAAAGGGTTGATCATTTCCCTTTTTGAAACAACAAATAAAAATCTAATATGACAATATCATATTAGAATTTGGACTTGAGGTGGAAGAATATTCTAACTAAATATATAAAAAGTTTTTATTTCAAGTTTCTATTCATAAACGACTAAAAAATATTTTATTATTTCCAAAAGATGGCGTCATAATTGTCTCTTGATTGAAAATCGAGGGCCCGAATTCTGTAAAACGAATTCGGGCCTCGATAAAACAATAACTTTTTTTTTTCAATTCAGGTTTAACTAAAAAGTTTTTATTTCAAGTTTCTATTCATAAACGACTAAAAAATATTTTATTATTTCCAAAAGATGGCGTCATAATTGTCTCTTGATTGAAAATCGAGGGCCCGAATTCTGTAAAACGATTATAAATATTTTTTGGATTATCATTGGTGATGGCGATTTATTAGGCCAATCACAATTACACACATCTGTGGATAGAGCAATAGGAAATAATATAGGAAATATATTTTTTATTTGATTAACAAGTCAATCGTTTCAGCACGTGTGACACTGGCCTTATTTTGTATTGATCAATTATTTGAGTGCAAAAAGTACAACCAACTTACATATCAGGGAAGTCAATAAGAAACTGTCAAAAAAAAAAAAAATGTAAAACAAATTGAACTTTAAAATAACATTTACTACCTAATTTCGTAAAACACTTGGGTGAAGTGAAGGGAACTTTCAATGTAAATTGTTTTTGCAACAAAAACGATTTCTATAGAAATAACGCAACACTTCATCGAAGTGTTTTAGAAAATGACCCCCTTAGTTATTGATTGTCTAGAATGTTCTCAATTTACTAAGTTTTTCTCTGTGTCTAGCGTTTTTTCTGTGTTTGTAACGATTTTTAACAATTTTTAGCAATTTTCCTTTCGAACAAAGTATGCATCACTGTTTATTTGTTTACAAATTGTATTTTTTACGCTCTCTAATATTTGTTGTTTCATTTCATCAGTTATATATCCATTCAATACAAAATAAAGCTGGTGTCATACGGGCTTAATATTTTTTTATTTTTCTTCCTTTTTTATTTTATTTTTTTGGGAGTTTTTATTGAATTGTACTGCGGCAACAAAAATAAAAATCTGGCAATCCCTGCCTCTATATAAACCCTGTGCGCGAAGAAGGCAATACTTTTGGATACACTATTTAGTTAGACATATGGTTAAACAAAATAAATTGTAAATGCCTTATACAACAACTACGAAAACAATAACAGTTTTAGAGTTTAAATAAAACTAATCGTTATGATGATTTATCCACTTATTGTATGCAGACGAGCTACAATATCATCCAACTAAACGACAAACGATAAACTACCAAAATACAAACAAAAAACAGCAATAAAAAAATTTTTTTTCTCAAGATATCACGACATTTTTTCTAATGCCACCATGAGAAGGAGGTTGTTTAGTGTTTACACATGTCAAAATTTTTTGCAAATTTATAAATAAATATTTTTCAAATAATAAATACTATGCCGGGGCACTATTTTTTTCAGTGTATTTGCGTTGTTTTTTTTTTTTTTTTGAGAAATTTTATACTACATGCATGTTTAACTAATAAAATGGGTATTATTATAAATTGTCACTATATTTATGTATTTTGGCTAAAATCAACTTAAATGTTAAATATCAAATATTTATTGTTGAAAAAAGAAAAATATAAAAATATAGAAAAAAACAAATTTTTTTTTGAGACATAAAGGTCTTCTTTATAAGGTATTGTTTTGGAATTACTATATTTTTCGTTAAAATAAAATATACTTAGAAGACCAACATAAGGGGCTAGATTTTGAAAAAAAGGAATTTTTTTACAGTTTTTCTTGGTTATATAACATTTAGATTGTTTACAAGGGGTTTGCTAATTGTTGTATTGTGTTATCAAAAAAACAGAGTTGTTAAAATTTGGTTTTAAAATATACAACATTTGAGAATAGTACGCTAACACATTTATACGCATGTTTAGTGTGCTATGTTTAAGTGTGCTAACAAAGAGAAACCCCGTCATAAAATAATCGTTTAACCGATATAGAACTTTTAACAACTCCGTTTTTAATACGACAATACAACCAGAGCTTTAAAGAATTAATTCCTTTTTGGAATTAATTCCCAAAAATTTAATTCAATTCTTTAATTCAAGGAATGAATTCATCAATAAGACATAATCAGGAATTAATTCCTGTGAATGAATTCAAAGAATTCAAATTTATAAAATGAATTCCCTGACCAAAGCGTAAAGAATTAAAATTAAATAATTCATTCACTAAAGAATTCATTCAACACTATTTAATTCAATTTGAAGTCAAGGAATTCATTCAATTCTAGTTAATTCAACTTTTGGCTAAGGAATTCATTCAACTGTGCACTTAATTCCACTTTTGATTAAGGAATTCATTCAATTTTAGTTAATTCAACTTTTGGTCAAGGAATTCATTCAATTCTAGTTAATTCAACTTTTGGTCAAGGAATTAAATTTATATCGTTTAATTCCCTAAGGAATTAAATTTTTTTCGTTTAATTCCCTAGGAATTAAATTTTTTTGTTTAATTCCCTAGGAATTGAAAACTTAATTCAGGGAATGAAACGAAAAAAATTTAATTCCTAGGGAATTAAACGAAATAAATTTAATTCCTTGACTAAAATTTGAATTAACTAGAATTGAATGAATTCCTTGACTAAAAGTTGAATTAACTAGAATTGAATGAATTCCTTGACCAAAAGTTGAATTAACTCGAATTGAATGAATTCCTTGACCAAAAGTTGAATTAACTAGAATTGAATGCATTCCTTTACCAAAATTTGAATTAACTAGAATTGAATGAATTCCTTGTTGAATGAATTCATAAAATTTTATGAAGGCATTAGAAAAAAATGAATGAATTCCTTTAATATAAATCGAATGAAAAAAAAGGAATTCATTCAATTCCTTAAGTTTGGTCAGGGAATTCATTCCCAAAATATAAATTCAGTTCAAAAAAAAGGGAATTAGGGAATTAATTCTTCGAAGCTCTGAATACAACATATACAATACTTAGTACACCTTGTGAAGACCTTTATTGTCTTAAAAATAAATAACAAGAAATTTAACAGAAGATAAAACAACATAGCTGCCATGAACTGTCAAAACCTACCCGTACCTATTGGAAAACTAGTAAAAATGGTAAAGCTACACTCAACCAAAAAAGGTGTAATGGCTACTGAAAATGTTGCTGTTATTACGGGAAATTTAACTGTTTTGAGCACAGCGGTATTTTTTTTTTGCTAATTTTGGCAAAACATGTCTGCTGATTTGTAATACAATAAAATTAGTATAAAAAACACTATGCGACAGTCAAAATCGGGATGGGATGAAACCAACGGGAAATGTTATATCGGTCAAAAACGAGTTATACGTGTCCCGGCGTTTCGCTGGGTCAACCCTAGGAATCGAGATATATCTTTTTTTTGACATAACTCGAGAACCACTAGTCCGATTTTGCTCAAACAATTTTAAAAAAATTAAGAATTACAATTCCTTTAATCTGTTCATATAACGTTTTTCTATATACTCAACAGTTTTGCCGGTAAAAATAAATGTTTGTTACCGCTACCATAAAAATCAATAACCTTTTGTTTATTACTTTTTTTTAATATTTTAGGCAAAATATATTTTTTTCTTCATACATTTATTTTTACCGGCAAAACTGTTGAGTATATAGAAAAACGTTATATGAACAGATTAAAGGAATTGTAATTTTTAATTTTTTTAAAATTGTTTGAGCAAAATCGGACTAGTGGTTCTCGAGTTATGTCAAAAAAAAGACCACCAAAGGTCAAATCGATATATCGCGATTCCTAGGTTGACCCAGCGAAACGCCGGGACACGTATAACTTCTTTTTTACCGATATAACTTTCCCCGGTAGTTTGAACCCTTCCCGATCACTGACCCCTACCATTTGTCTCACAGTGAAATTAATAGCCGCTACTAAATTTCAGCAAAATTGTTGTAAACTGCAATTCAAAATAGATTTGCTAAAATCAGTTAAAAAATTTACTAAATATCAATAATTTTAGTATACAATGAAATTAGTATGAATAATTAGTTGCAGCTACTAAATTGTTGTAAATTGTTGTAAATTGTTGTAAACTGTAATTTAAAATCAATCTGCTGAAATTAACAAAAAAGTGTAGTAAAAACTAAAAAAAAATGTAAAATCTAAAAAAAAATTAAAATCAAATTTAATAAAAAAATATATTTTTCTTTCTTTCGATTGTAAAAAATGTATAATTACCCAGCAAAAGAAGAGACGCCAAAGCAGTAGAAAAAGCACTACAATTGATGATCTAGATGTACTTCTTTTTTAACATAAACACTAATGATTTTAACATTGAGTTGTCATAGTAGAGGAGTACTCCCAGTTCAACATTTTTTCAGTACTTTTGAACGAGTGCAAAGGAAGCTCTTTTTCACCAATTAAAACTTAAAAAAAAATTCTTTACAAAAAAAATTATATTTTTTTTTATTTTACAAAAGCTTTTTTATTGCCCGCATCGGGTATCGAACTTGCGACCACACGATTGCTAGTCTAGCGCTCTACCGCTGAGCTATTCTTTGAAATGAAAGTTGATTTGCCATAAAAACGCCACTTTTTTAATGCGAGATATTGTTCCTTATTCTCTTCAATAAAAGTACTTATTAAACAAGTGTAAAAGGTGCACTCCAATTCAATATTGTTTTCAGTACTATTTTTACTGGTGCATAAAAAGCAATTTCTCACCATTTTTTTTATATATACTTACAAATTTTTAAAAATTAAAAAAATATTGAATTTAAACAAATTAATTATAAATATTAAAAAAAATTAATAGAATAAAAAAAATAAAAAAAAAATAAAAAAAATATTGGTCCCACCGGGAATTGAACCCAGGACCCTCCGTTTGGAAATGCCAAAATCACTTTTTACGATCAATTTTAGAGCAATTACTCTTTAGAAGCAATACTTAACCCTTTCGGTACAGATTTTGATTGGCTAAATAGTTTTTGACCAAAGTCTGTGGAAATATAAACCTATGCCAAGGAAATACTTTTGTTTTGTTTTTATAGCTTTATCGCGCCTCCTAGCGGAGAAATTTTGCCTAAAAATTCAAATTTTAACACGCCGCTGCTCCCAAACGGGTTAAGATTTTTTCTAATTATTTCCACGACAAAACTCTGTACAAAATAAAAAGAATTTTTCGAAAACCTTTAAAGCACGAATTTTAATAACTTTTGGAAAAAATCCCAATTTTGGACCGCTTCTTAAAATTTTTATATGGCAACCCTGGTATAAATATTTTAAGTAAATTGAATTATTTTTAGAGCAAAAATGTCAAATTTCTTACCAAAATTAAAAAAACAGACAAATATCTGTAAATTTGTCATTTTATATAGACGCAATCTTCATGTAACGATCGGTCTAATTTTGAAAAAATATATTGTTGGACAAATAATTTTGAATATTCCTATAAACCCTGAAGCTCTCCTAATAAAACCAGACAAAGAAATTTAGAAAATGGGCATTTCATGTATTTTGTAATAACTAAAGATCAAAAAAAAAAAACCTAAAAAAATGCTTTTTTCAGAAGGAAATATGGCAACCATGTGCCGATAATTATTTTGAAATTTTTATTGCAAATGATCTGCAAGACATTAAAAAACAATTGTCAATTAAAATCCAAATCGTTTCTCTAATATGGAGGTTGCCAGATCCACCCTAAGTTTATGATTCCATATGGCAACAATATAGCGAAAGTATTAAATGATTTTTTGGATGTGGTTCAGAAGCAATTCGAAAAAAGCTGTAAAAATGTAATACCGGAAAGAAGTGATGAAGTAGCAATGAAAGAAGTGATTTTTTGAAGTTGTTCAGAATAACTTCTAAAAAAGCAGTAAAAATACACTAACGGATACTTGTGAAGCATTGAAAGAAGTAGTTTGTAAAGCATTACTTGCAATTTTTTTTGCTGCGTACTTCAACATACTTGAAGTTTGGATTATTACATTTTTATGCATTGGAGATACAATAAAATTTTCTGAGTTTTATTTCCAAACTCAGAATATATCAATAATAACAAATATAAACTAAACAAGAATTCTAAAAAATCAACGAATTCTTGTAAATAAAATTTGCTTGAAATATCCACTTGTTGTAAAATTAATATATTTTTTTTGCTAAGTTTAGCACTCGGTTCTGAAAATTTAGTAAAATGTTTTGCTGAAATCAGCAAAGAAAATTAGTGAAAAAATCCTTAATTTGTAATAAGAGAATAGCAAAAATTATTACTAAAAAAGAAAATTTTACTAAAAATCAGTACAAAAGTAGTAAAGTGCGATTGATAACTGTTTACAAATTTTTTGACTAACTTTTTTTTATCTGAGTGTAAGTATTTCAACATTAAATATGAGAAAAATGATCCAGGGTTTCGAAAGTTGTTAGTGAATTTGCAAAGCGACCTCTAAAATTTTTTTTTTTTATGTTGTGCGGAGTATTGTATAAAACTGTGTGTTTAATAATACTATTTAGGCGAAATGTTACTATTTTATACTATATTTGAATAATAAATATTTTCAACTTGACGAATTTGTTAATAATGCTTCACTTTTCACTTTTCAGTTTACAATTTATTTTCCCACTTTTGGATATTTTTTAACCTTCTTCAATCGAGGTTTGTTCATCTCTGCTTATAAAATATGATCATGACAATAACAAGATATTAAATGATATTTTTTTCCAAATAATTTTTTTTGATTTATATTCCATTTTAAAACAATTCATGATAATTTTGTTGTTGTTTATTATTTTGGAAAAATCAAATTATAACGTGGGAATCTTTGCAGTTAAACGAAAAAGTAAAAATGTTAATATTATAGACAATACAATGTCAATAAGCTCTCCATATGTTTAATTAAAACAATAAAAGATAAGTGAGTCTTTAAAATTTCCACTTATTTTTGCGTAATTATTTTTAAAGTACTTGATAAATAAACGTAATATTATCTGAATTCTGTGTTAACGTATTCACATACGTACGAGCCCACTACCTTTTCACTTAAGTTTTTATTTCGTTTTATTTATATTTCAATTGTTGCTTTCTCAATCCTCCAGTTCTATTTTTAATATTGTTAAATATTTAATAATTGTTTCGTTTGTAAATATGTTGACACACACATACGCACACACACACACATAGAAATAAAAGGCTAAAAAACAACTTTATTTGTTTAAAATGTTATTTTTAGCATTGTTTTACCCCTGAGCATTTAAATAGTCAATAAAGAAATAAAAATAAAAATTAATAATAATTGCATTTGAAGTTTAAGATTCAAGTAGCAACAGTTAAGGAATGTTGTTGGTTTGTTAAAATGTATTTAAACTTGATTAGAAATCCATATGTTTTTTTTTTTTTTTGTTTATGAAAGACACCAAAATGTTAATTTAAACAGTTTGACTGCCTGGCAAAAATGCACTTGTGAGTTTTTTTTTTTGGGTAGAATATATCAAACATTTTGTTTTAGAGGTTAGTGTGGACATATTTTTTTATTTCTTTAGTGCTAGAGTTTTGTAAAAGCTGAAAAATCTAAGAAAAGAGATATCAGTGTTTTCCAAAACTTTGACACTCATCAGTTTTGTATTAGGTATTTTAAAAGATGTAGTAGTCGAGAAAGAAATAAAATAGTCCAGATATTTCATTTCTTTCTCGAATTTTCAAAATTAGTTGATTGCGAAAACATTTTCATAATTGATTTTTTGATGCAGGATTATTCGATATATCATTTTTTATATCCTATAACAAATTCATATTAATATCTTGTATACTTAGCGCTTGAGAAGAGAATATGTCGTTATTCCATTTCACATACTTATACCAACCATTTTACTCATAAGAACTTTAAAAACTCAAATTTTAAAAGCGTTTTCTGCAAAATCACATTTTTTGAGGTATGACAGTATTGAAGTAAATGAGCGATATGTAATTGTTGTTTTTATATCAAATTTATTTAAAATCAAAGGGTATTGTTACGGGAATTTGCCCGAGCGCCGAGTTTCCACTAGATGTTGAACGACAAATACAAAACTAAACGATTTGGTTTTTTTTAGGTTTTATATTTGAACATTAAAATTCCTAAATAATACAAAATATAAATTTAGTTAAAGCGAACATATAAAAAATGTTTTAATTTTACGTACTTTTTTAGTATGAAAACAAAGCGCGACAAATTTTATTAGACTAAACTTAGATCGGTGTTTGATCTTTATCCTTTAACTTACGAATGCCGAAAAGTTACGATTTATAGAAAAAATGCGCTTTAATATCGCTTGGGAAATTATTAAATTTTGACATTTACAATTACTTGACAATTAGAGATAACAGATAACAAATCGATAATTATATTAACTAATCTAACCGATTAACAAATAAGCGACAGTGGCGGTAACAGGTATATTTTATTATTTTTAACTCCACAATTTTCTTGAGCTTAAGGTTTGTTTTTTATATATAAAAAGTTTTTTATTTTCGATATTTCGCTACTCCATTGTGTTGCATCTTCAGGAAATGACAAATTAACAAATTATAAACAATTTATAGAGAAACTGTTATACTCACGGTTCTTTCGATAATAAGTGAACTCGCTCTAAACTAGAGCTGCCAGAGTTGCCGAATTATCGTCATTTTTCCGACTTTATTGAAAAATATGCAAAATGCCGATTTTTGGTCAAACATTCGAAATTTTAATTTTTAGTCATTTATTATGTATATTAATAAATAAGAAGAAAATTCTATCTTTGAAATTCTTACAGAATTTTCTATTTTCCTACACGAATCTGAAATTCAATAATTGGAATATAAAGGTACACACACACAGAACATATTCGCTGTGAAAACCGAATTTTAGTAGTTCCATGTACTATCACATTATTCGGTTGTAGTTACCGATATTTGCTGTTATAGCTACTACACTAGTATAATACAAAGTTGTTGATCAAGCCGAATAACTTGTGTACCCCCTGCTTAAATTAAACATTCAGTAGACCCGACTGAATATTTTTTATCATTTCCTACTTAATTAAATAAAGCACTGTTTCCAATATTTATTTTCAAAATTGATTTTATTTATATTGTATATAAAATGAACAAAAATAATAATTAAAACTGAAACAAAAAATAATAAAAAAAACTTAATGTGCATTTAATAAGGAATAACCACCTATATTGTTTAAACATTTTTCTTGAAAAACAACTCAAAAAATTCTTCTTCATAGAAAGCTGTAAAATTTCCATTTTTAAAAAATTGCAGAATCTTTTTCCATCTGAGAAATATTTTCTACTCAAAAGCTTCAGATTAAAAAGAAATTCATTTGTTAGGTTTTTTCATATAAAAACCGCCATATTTCAAGGACTAAAGGAAAACAATCAGATTCTAAGGACTTTCTAATAGAAATTTTACAGAAAAAGTTCTCTGGGATCTGAGGATTTTTACACGGGGCTGAGTCCTTAGTTTCTGAGGGTTTCTCTGTAGAAAAAGTTCCTCAAGAAGCTGAGGGGTATTCTATAGGAAAAGTTCTAAGATTCTGAGGACTTTTGTATAGGGGTTTCCTATGGTAAAAAATTCCTTAGCATCTGAATGTTTTTCTGAAGGAAATATTCCTTAGAATCTGAGGTTTTTTAAATAGGAAAAAGTACATAGAATCCGAGGGTTTTCTATAGGAAAAAGACTTCGGAATCTCAGGGTTTTTCTGTAGCAAAAAGTCCTCAGAATCTGAGGGTTTTTCTATAGGAAAAAGGTCCTCGGAATCTGAGGATGTTTTTTATAGCAAACAGTCCTCAGAATCTGAGAGTTTTTCTATAAAAAGGTCTTCAGAATCTGAGAGGTTTTCTATAGGAAAAACTTTTCAGATTCTGAGGCATATTTTATAGAAAAAGTACATAGAATCTGAGGGCTTTCTATAAGGATTTTCTATAGGAAAAAGTCCTTAGAATCTGAGTGTTTTTGTAAAGGAATTTGTTCTCAGAATCTGCAGTTTTTTCTGAAGGAAATAGTACTAAGAATATAAGAATTTCTCAATAGAAAATTGTCTTTAGAATCTGAGGGTTTTTCTATAGGAAAAAATCCTTAGACTCTGAGGGGTATTCTACAGAAAATGTACTTAAAATCTGAGGGCTTTTCTATAGGGGTTTATATAGTAAAAAAACTTTTTAACATCTGAGGATTTTTCTGAAGGAAAAAGTCCTCAGAATTTGAGGATTTTTCTATAGGGAAAAGTTTTCAGAATTTGTGGGTTTTTCCATAGGAAAAAGTTCTCATCTGAGGGATTTTCAATATGAAAAAGTCCTCAGAATCTGAGGATTTTCTATACAAAAAAGTTTTCAGCATCTGAGGGTTTTGCTAAGCCCTCTGTATATGAATAGGAAAAAGTCCTCAGAATCTGAGAGATTTTCTACAGGAAAAAGTCCTTTTTTTTTCTGATGCTTTCTGATGGACAAAGTGCTCAGAATCTGGGGGTTTTTATATAGGAAAAAAGTCCTCAGAATTTTTTGGGTTTCTCTATAGAGAAAAGTCTGAGGGGTTTCTATAAAAAAGATTCGTGGAACCTGAGGGTTTTCTTCAGGAAAAATCCTTTGAATATGGGAGATTTGGAAAGAAAAATTTTCTCGTGATAATAGTGGATTTGAATACAAAATGTCTCCAGAATCTCAGGGTCTTTGTATTGAAAATTTTCCTCAGAATCTGAGGTTTTTTATAAGAAATTGTCCCTAGAATCTAATTGTTTTTCTATAGAAAAACATCCTCAAAAACTGAGAATTTTACTATGACAAATAGTCGCCAGAGTCCAATTTTTTCTATGGAATAAAAATAGCAATATCTTAGGTTTTCCTGATCTGAGGTTTTCTTTAAAACAAAAAATACTGTATTTGCTTTTATTGGAGCAAAAATTTGATGTGAAATTTTTGATTAGAAAATTCAATGGAATCAAATGATGTTTTGTAATAAGCTCTTTTCTATTTTCTATGAAAATTATAGATGTTTCGAGAAGTTGAGTTTATTGGTCAAGGAAGTTGTCGGAAAATCTTAATTTTAACTCATAACTGTCGGTTATGAATTACTTACGAAAATTTGAAAAAATTTTTCTTGAAGGCAAATAAATTCCAATGAAGTTTTTCCATGAAGGGCAGATCCGTCAATCAAAACCAAATTAAAATATTTTGCAGTTTTTCCATTTAATTCGTTTCAGCTGACAATTAAGAAATCCTTCGTAAAAAAATAAATATTGGGAAAAACATTGGGGTATAAAAATTAAATTCGTAGAATAGGTATTTATTAAACTTACCTTTAATTTATACATTCAATTTTATTAAAAAATGCAAATATTTTAAATGGCAAAACTTTGATATATTTTTTTATGAATTTAAACATAAATTATATATTTGTTTTTATAGTTAAGCCCAAACCAGTGAAAGTGCCAGTGGACAGTGGCAGTGCTGTCAAACTTTGTTCATGAATTTCGGGAAAACGATTTAATATTTTTAAAAATTTCTTATTAGATTTTGTTTAAAAACAACTCTTGTTTATTAAGAAACTTTTCTAATTTCTCGGCAGTGATAAATAGAGGAGATACAAAAAAACTGCTTTATCGACACTGCTTTTTTTTGACAATTTGTAAACATAAATTTTGAAACAAAGTATTTCGGTTATGATGCACAAAGTTTTTAAAAACAATTTAAATCTTTTTAGCATTTGATATGGTAACTGAAAATCGATGTGTTTTCTTTTTTTTAATTCGGTGTGAATTACTATCATTCGGTAGAAAATATTTAGTATAACATTGGTATTGAATAATTCCTTAAATTTTATTGTAACAACTATACTGTAATTGGTATTGCTAATTCTTGGGGAAAATTGTAATATTTTGGTTTAGTAGGTTTGAGGTTAAGAAGAAGAATAAACATTTTCTTCAAAAGTTATAAACACATTAAATTTGCAAATCAGACTAGATCCAGTTTCGGCCTTTTTTATGGACAGGCTTCATCAGTGATTTTCCATTAAATTGTATTATTGTTTATATTTTTATTGTCAGATTGTCTCTATATGAATACTTTTTATATTAGTTGTCACTACCGAACAATCTAAAAATAAAATATTTTTGTCAAAATTGATTGCGACGCCCCGAATTTATGGAAAAAACTTATCAATTCAGTTAGAATATAAAATTTTCGGTCCCTAACCGTAATAATTTATAAACGTAATTGATATTGTATAAATTTGACCAATATTTTGCAGTGTTCGTCAAATTGTGGTAAATACAACGATTTTCCAACTGATATTTTTCCTGTGTGAATCCATATCTAAAGGTATAAAGGTTTAAGATCTACTGATTTACATGAAGTCAATTGAGTTCTCTGAATAGTCTGATAAATTCTGCTCGGTTTTTGTGAACAATTTTCCATAAAAAACACCTTCATGACAACTTCGATAATTCACGTCATTGATTGTGTTAACTGAATAAGTTAATGAAAAAAAAAAAAATAATAAAATTTGTAAACCTATTTCGATATCTCCATATGAACTAAAAAAAATTACAAGTTCTTTGAACTTAAATTTATAGCGACTTTAAAAAAAAAAATAGAATTGACAAAATTTTATAAAAAATATCTATAAATGAAACGCAAATCAGTACAAAAAAGTAATTAAACCTCTTTATATTCAACCGTACAAACATGTGTATTTAGCAATCCCATGAAATCTGATAAAAGTAAGACAAGAACTCAATTTAAATTCATTACAAAATAATGAAAAATGAAGCAAATTTATACTGCTCTAATTTTTCAATACTTTAAAAAATATATTTAACAAACCCAGCGAAAAAAT
The DNA here is from genome assembly GCA_949987735.1 of Leucophora obtusa. Lineage (NCBI taxonomy): Eukaryota > Metazoa > Arthropoda > Insecta > Diptera > Anthomyiidae > Leucophora > Leucophora obtusa. Next base: position 49,780,543 of record OX465299.1, read on the forward strand.
TGGGAGATATTTCAGAAATAGAAGAATATTTACTTTATAAAGAACTTAACACGTGTTTTAAAATCACGAATTGGGGGGAAAAATACCCTAAAAAAGTCCACATAAGATGAGTCGTACTTTAGACATGATGGTTTAACATTTTTTTTGCGTATTTAGTCAAAAAAATACGTAACGGGCTTTCAAAGCACCTTATTTACACATTTAAATATTTCTTTCAGTAAAATCAGAGTAAGAATTAGGAAAATATGGCTTTTCAAATATTGTGAATATTTCAAAATCCACTTTAAATCATCATTTCAAATTCCCACTTTTCTTAGTTCTACTCCACTTTTACATACACTAATAGAAAAAAGTCTGTAAAAAATTTAGTTAAAACTACTAAAAATTAGTTAAAAATGATGCTGCAGAAAAAATTGCTAAAATTATGAGATTCTTTTTGCTATATATTAGTCATATAGGAACAGCAGTAATAAAACTGTTAAATAAACAGAATTTTAGTTATATTTAAGTTAAATTTTTGTTGATGGAAAATAGCAAATTAATCTGCTAAAATCAGCAAAAAATTTTGCTAAATAATTTGTAGCCTAAAAAATCACAAAAAGTTATAAAATTTTATAAATTTTTTTTCCATTTATTTTTTTTTTTAAATGCAAATAAAAACCGAAACTTTTGAAAACAGCAGCTTACAATTTTTTAGCAAATATTTTAGCAGGATAGATTGCTATTTGCATTCAACTAAATTTAGCTTTAAAATAGCAAAAATTTTGTAGATATAACAGTTAATTTGTGCTATTTTTATTAGCCTACTAATATTTAGCAAAATTTACTGCAGATTTTACAGTACAATTTGTTATTAAATAGAACTAAAATTCTGTAAATTTAGCATTTTTAATTTTTCTATTCTTATTTTACTAGTACTTATCTGCTAATTTCCGCAGTTTTTTTCTGCCTCATCATTTTTAACAAATTTTTAGTAATTTCTTCTGCTATTTTTACAGATTTATTTCTATGAGTGTAGAAAATTTGACTGTATTGCACTTGTTTTTACTAGATAAACATTAACCAAATAGTTAAATTTGATTTTTTTACAGTGGTTTCAATAATTATTTGCAATAAATTTCAAAAATTAAAAATGAAAAAAATAAAAAAGTTTTTTTCCAACACAAGGCAAAAATTAAAAAAAAAAAAAAAAAAATACGACAAAATTTTAAAATCGCTAGAAATAAAATAACACTATAGAGCAATTCCATATGAAAGCGATCACCTTTTGGACGACCCCTCTCCGATTCTAAAATAAATAGTCTCAATCGATTGCTCAGCAAAAAATAATGTACCTACATATTTTTTTTTTTATATAGTGACTGGTTTAGTGGTGGTGTACACCACTGTCATGTGACAAAATTGAAGAATTCTTCATAAGGGACCTCATTGAAAGTTGTTTTAAAAAAAAACTACTAAAGCGATCGCAACGAGTGATAGCTCGTTGGAAAGGTATTGAATCAGGCTTTAATTGAAAAATAAAATTTTCCTAATTTTTCTCAGAAATTTACCTTTTTTCCCATGAAAATTCGATTTTGCCATGAAAATTAATTTTCCGATTTTCCACAGAAGCTCCTAAATTTTCCGGCTAATTTTTTTTTTTTTGGATTCCTCATAATTTTTGCTTTAAGAATCAGCAATAAAAAAATGGGCCCCGACTCCTTGTTTGGACAGGAGAGGAGCATTTAAGAGACCACCTTGTTCTCATTGTTTTTATATTTTTTATAATTGAATTATTTGTAATTATTTAACATTGTTTTATTTTATTATTAAAAATACATTTTAAAAATTATTTTACAGTTAAAAATATATATATGAAGAAAAAATCTTTCTTATTTTGCTGCTTATACTTAATTACAATATTTATTAAAAATTTCAATTGTCTTGGCATCATTATAAAATTAAAGTAACTTTAAATTTAGCACGTCGGCAGACGAAGAGTACCGCTTTACATTAATTGACATATCAGAAATATTTGGTATGAAGCAATGAAACTTTTGCGTTCCAGTTATAGTTTTGACATTATTATATCTGTTTTGAATTCGTCGCTCCATGGCATCGTGTTCTTTTTGAGTGCATAAAACTGTGTTAATGGCAATTTCCTTGCTTTGAATCCACGAAAACAAATGTTGTACATTTAAGATCTGGTCAGTATATGGCCTTTGCAAACTTGCCTTAGTCGCCATGCGTTTTAGGGTTCCCCCTAACGCATTGCATGGGCCCTTACCGTGGGACGTCGCAAAAAAGTGCCACTCGACCTTGCAGTTTTGTTCTTCTTCAATTATGCAAAGATTGTAAAAAAATTTTTTATTCTTGTACTGAGAAGCCGCGCCGTCTGAGAAAAACGTTACTTTGTCGATTGCATCGAATTTTGATCTTAAGAATTCAAACAGTTTCATTTGAAATAAATAAACGGACACATAATTATGAGCTAAACTCTCCGCGACAACAACAAGGCTTACGGTCTGTAGTTCGTTATCTTCGTTTTTGAAATAAATGCAAAAAGGATGCACCGTGCACTGGTCGTTTGCCCAGTGATAAGCCTGAATTTCATCCTGAACGAGAAAAGTGTAATTCTCGGCAAAGTCGCTTATCACAATGAATTCATTTTGGGCTAATTTCTCCTTACTTTCCTTTAGAAATTTCGATTGCATCTCGGATATGAAATGGTGCGCCTTCAGTTCATTCAACTTGAATCCGAATTCCACGATGAATTCCGGAATCTGCTTTACCACGGTCTCAAGGGAACATTTGCCGCTGCTAATTATCCACTGTTTGAAATGCACCTCCTGAATTAACAGCTGTCCAAACTTTTCCGCCAAATATTGCTCTAGCTCGTCAATCTTCGGACAATTGTCGCATTTGGACAGTTGACAATTTTCCGTGGGGTATGCGCACAACGACTTCGACAGGAGGTCCCTATATGTTTCAATTTCACCGTGAAATACTTTCAATTTCTTGCATGGAAAGAACATTAATTTGATGTTTTGATGAAACATGCAAACGCAGACTGAATGCGTTCCATGCCTGTCTAATGCCAGCACGCATTCTTTTGGTCGTAGGATGGCAAACTTAGAAAATCCCACTTTTTCTGCTGGGTATTTCTCTTTGAACTGATGGTATGCTTCGGATAGATTACGTAATAATAATCTGCGCTGCTTGTGTACTTTTTCTCCATCTTCACGTGTGATAACATAGTCACGTGTACCTGGGCAGGCGCGGCTGTTGTCATCATTGCAGTAAAAATCTTGAATCAATTTCACCGTTGCTTCGCTGAGGGTCCTTGAGCCAAATTTCTTGGTGGGAGTCGCCAATATGCCCTTCTGTCGAACTAATTCTTTGCTTCTTCTCGCGATGTAAAAAGATGTTTGAAACTGTTCAGAAATCTTGCGTATAGACCATGATTGAGGAAGCACAGATAAAATGAGATATTTCTCCGGAAAAGTGGTCGCTAAATTTAATTTTCTTTTCAACTGCTCAATCATTTGTTTGCCGTCATCAACGTCATCTGCTTGACTGCATTCGTTATCAGAGCCTTCATCAAATATTGTCGCGATTGCACTCATAACCTTGCCTTTTTTCTCTTTCCTGTATTTTTCACTTCGCAACTTTCTTTTTGTAATAGGCGATTCACCTAAAGTGGTAATAGCCTCATTCAAAGGACTCAAAGACATATTGACCATCGGAATGTCTGCCTCACTATCAGATGAAACATTTTGTTCAATTGTCATTTCACTCTCGGATTGTGGTTGCATTTGTTTCAATGCATTTGCTTGTTGAGACAAATCGATTTTACACTTGGGGCAAATGAATTCTGCTTCTTCACCGTATTGTATATTTAATTCATTCATGTATCGCTTCGAAACACCAGTTAATTTTAATACTTTTATCTTTTTCGAACGATGTCCACTCTTGTTAAACGGATTGCAGCAAAATTTATTCATTTTACTTTAAATTGTCTTTACAGCTTCACTCTTTACTTTACAAAAAAAACACTTTAACACTTTCACGTTTAGTATTCAACTGAAATTTGACTCAGAGTGTGTGAAGTATTTATATTTATTTTTTGGTAAAAAATAGGTAAAAAAAATAAGCGATATTTGCTTTTCTTTAATAGGAAAATTTGCGTGAACTACTGGTCATAAAATGTTTTTTAAAGAGGGACTTAATTGGTTACTGCCAATAAGCCGACCACAGGTCATAAAATGTTTTGTAAATTTTTTAAATTACCAGGTAATAAATATTTCGCCATATTTATGGAAAATCCGTGTTTTATGACTTGTTTCTGCACGTGTCATTTTAGGCGAAATATTTATTACCTGGTAATTTAAAAAATTTACAAAACATTTTATGACCTGTAGCCTCAGTCGGGTTTGGTGTGCCATTACATGCCACTGCTGCTATTATCCATGGATTTATGGCCGATCTTGTGAAGGCAGGCAGACCATATTCACTACACACTCAACTTGGGGCTCTTAAAAAAAATTGAATTTTTCTTCATAAATGTATTTTTAACTGTAAAATAATTTTTAAAATGTATTTTTAATAATAAAATAAAATAATGTTAAATAATTACAAATAATTCAATTATAAAAAATATAAAAACAATGAGAACAAGGTGGTCTCTTAAATGCTCCTCTCCTGTCCAAACAAGGAGTCGGGGCCCATTTTTTTATTGCTGATTCTTAAAGCAAAAATTATGAGGAATCCAAAAAAAAAAAATTAGCCGGAAAATTTAGGAGCTTCTGTGGAAAATCGGAAAATTTAATTTTCATGGGAAAATTTAATTTTCATGGGAAAAAAGGTAAATTTCTGAGAAAAATTAGGAAAATTTTATTTTTCAATTAAAGCCTGATTCAATACCTTTCCAACGAGCTATCACTCGTTGCGATCGCTTTAGTAGTTTTTTTTTTAAACAACTTTCAATGAGGTCCCTTATGAAGAATTCTTCAATTTTGTCACATGACAGTGGTGTACACCACCACTAAACCAGTCACTATAAAAAAAATAAAAATATGTAGGTACATTATTTTTTGCTGGGCAATCGATTGAGACTATTTATTTTAAAATCGGAGAGGGGTCGTCCAAAAATTTGCCAATTTTGATCGTTTTCATATGGAATTGCTCTATAATTAAATAAAAAACATCATCAAAATTTAAAAATTTTAGAAAGCTAGAAATATCGAAAAAATAAAAAAATCGCTAGAAATAAATAAATCACTAAAATTATAAAAAACACTGAAATTAAAAAAGAATCGCCATAAACTTAAGAAATCGCTAGAAATATAAAAACGCTACAATTGAAAAACATCATCAAAATTAAAAAAAAATCGCTGAAACTAGAAATATCGATAAAATAAAAATAAAGAAATGACTTAAAATTAAAAAAAACTGCTAGAATTGAAAAAACATCACCAAAATTTGAAAAAATTCTTGAAACTAGAAATACCGGTAAAATATGTGAATCTCTAGAGCTAAATAAATCGCTACAATTATAAAAAAGAACACTAAACTTTAAAAAAATCGTTAGAAAATTAAAAAAATCGCTAAAGTAATAAAAATTTGCTAGGGCTAAAAAAGAATTAAAAAAGCTAATATAAAAAATTTGCTAGAAGCTCCAATGTGAGTGATGTAATTATATTATTTTTAAGTACTTAACTAAAAAAAAAAAATATAAAAAATTAAAAAAATTTTAAAAATCGCTTAAAATTTAGAAGAATAGCTTCGAATTTAGAAGAATCGCTTAAGTTAAAAAAGGCAAAATTTTAAAAAATTTAACTTGAAAAATTTCATTGTTCAAAAATCATCTTTGAAAAAAGCCAAAATTATAGAAATCGCTAATTAAAAAAAAAAAAAATTAATTTAATAGGTTTCAGGTTAAGAAGAAGAATAAACCTTTTTCTCTAAAAATTATAAACATTCATTTTTAAATCAGACTAGTTAAAGTGTCTGCCTTTTTTTTGGAGGAGCTTGGAAGATAAAGAAAAATCTAAAAATAGAATGTTTGTATGAGTTGTTGTTTGATCACTTCTGGGTAAAAAACAATAACAGAAAGCTGAATAGGAAAGAAAACAGTAAATTAGTTACATTACATTAAAGGCCTTACTTGGTTGAGATGGCTAAGCTGTCGTCGTACTTCAGTATAGTTGCGTTTGTAATGTGGGGACATGCTTTCGAATCCCACAGCCGACGCACAGTGCTTTATTCCATAGACAAAAATCAAAAAAAAATTTGTATCTCCGATTTCGGCGAAAATATTTTTTTTTGTATATATACTAAAATTACTTAATATTGTAAATATTAGCCTTTCTGGTATAACTCATTCTGTCTACACTAGAGGTCGCTAAAGTCGCAAAATTTTTAACATAGAATGAAATGAAAAAGATGAATTTTTTGAATCTTACAAAAAAAAATTGGTAAAAATTCATTTTTAGAGGTATCTTAAAAAAATTTTTTTTAAGTATTTGAATATATCAATCAATCAATGAAATATAATAAAATTGTAAAAAAATCTACAATTAACATATCAAATTAATCTTTGAATTTTTACAATATTTTTTCTGGGAGCCTAAAAATATCAAAAGTTAAATGGAACTTTAAAAAAATTATGTTAACTGATTTTAAAGTTTCTACATTTTTTGTTATGCTCTTATAATTTTATATAAGAAAAAAATAAAGAAAAGAAAAAATTTCTTAATTTAACTATAAAAAATTTTTTTTTCCAAGTGTCAAAAAAACATATTTTTGCAATATCATTTTTTATGGTTTACGAAAAAGTTTCCAACTTTCTTAAATTTTAATAAAATGTTATAATTTTTTTTGAAAAATTGAGATAATATAATTTTTTTTTTTAAGTATAAAATTTGGCAAAAACACATCATCTATTTCACTAATAAATCCTTAAATGTATCTAATTTTTGGTTAAAATCCTAAAAATTACCAAAGTTTGATAATATATTAAAAAAAATTATGTTAATTGATTTTCAAATTGTTACTTTTTTTGTTAGGAGTAGACCTTTACTTATTATATTTAAAAGAAATATCTACCAATTTTTTTATAGAAATAAAAAAAAATAATTTTTTTAAAGACTCTTTTTTTAAATCTCATTCACGTAATAAAAGCTACATATATTTAACTTTTGAAATAAATTACCAGCTGATCAAAAAAAATCTGTTTTTGAATTTTGGGTGCAAAGTCACTAAAGTATTACCGCTAAAAACACTACCAGGAACATTTTTATGGAACATTCTAACCCTCTAACTCTTCAATGAAAAGGAATTTGTTGGCCCCTTTTTGAAAAGGGACAAAAACGACCCGTAAGTTGAAGACTTAGAGGATTCAAACATTCCACAAAAATGTTCCTCATAGTGTTTTATATAAGTTCGCTGAACACATCCTATACCTAAAATGGAAGATTCCCATAGTTTCTCCCTAAAATCTAGGTTTGTGGGTCATTTGAGCACCAATTCTGATTAAGTACGAAATTTACCCGTAAACACAGTTTTTACTTATTACTGGCACTTAAGTTAAATTTTAAATGCTGATGTCTTCAAAGACTTATAGTAGAATTTCATGACAAACATTTTTGCGGAACATTTTAACCCTCAAACTCTTCAACTTATAGAACATTTTTGTCCGTTTTAAAAAGGGGCCAAAAAGTCCCTTTAATTGAAGAGTTAGAAGGTTAAAATGTTCCACAAAAATATTCCTCGTAGTGTTTTACATAAGTTCGATGAACATGTCCTATGTCCCTATGTCTAAAATAGAGGATCCACATGGTTTCCTATTTTAATCCTATTTAATTTTTTTTTGTTTTAGAAAAATTATTTTAAGCGTTTAAAACCCATTTTTTGTGAAAGGCATTTTTTTTTTATTAATGAATCGATTTTACCACAAATATGGCTTGACCTTATAAGTATCAATTCACGTGCTAAATTTCATGGCAATCGGATAATTTTTGCAGGTTTTATAAAGTCTTTAAAATAAAGAATATATTGCAGGACTAAGAGTCCTTGCTTCAATTTTGATAAAAATTGACACAAACGTTTCCAGTTTTATGTGCAATGAATACTTTTTGTAATTTTACGTCCATTTATGTAGCTAATATAATATTTTTAAATTTCAGGACCTATGGGAGGTGAACGTGTCCTTGGCCCGATATTTCCAAAAATTTTAATTTTCCTAACTAAGGCTTTCTATGTCAGTATACCAACTTTCAAAACTCTGTCTCCACTCGTTCTATTTTTGTACAGTCGTTATATGGGATCAAAGCACTGTGCATCCCCCCTCCCCCTAGAAATGTTCGTTTAGGTATAAAAATACAAGAAAGGAAAAATTACTGTTTTGGCCTTTTTTTGAAAATACTGGACCTTAAGAAACCATATTTATGGAAAATGTCAATAGAATCGCAATCGTTTACGATTACGTTTCCAGCAATGCATAAAAATCCAAAATCGGTTGGAAAATATTTAAGTAATTGCAATTACCGCAGACCATTAGGCGGCCCATACATTAAGGAATATTGAGTAGGGAACAAAAAATTTGTAAACACGCACAAACACACACACATATTCACAAAAAATGGGCATTCTTCACGAATGTTCCTTAATGTATGGGCCGCTTAATGGTCTGGGGTAATTGCAATTACTTAAATATTTTCCAACCTATTTTGTTTGAGAGTTCATTATTTTTGGTCCCTGGTAAATTATAATAATAAAATAATACAGTAAAAAATAACTACGTATTTCTATTGATGTAAATAAAAACCCTTTCAATTGAAAATGTAGTTATTTTAACTGTCATTTACATAAAATAATAAGTACCTACCACAGTCCACTAGTCTTGAGAATTAATTTTTTTTTAGAACATGGCTACCAGAGTATCAACTCAATTGCTGAATCTCATGTATTTGATGAATGTTATATATTTGCCAACCCACCCTGAGATGTCAATAATACATAGAAATGGCAAAGGCAAGACTAGTTGGGGGACTGTGGTACGTACAAAACAATCTGTTTTGTTAATTCCTTTAATCTGTTCATATAACGTTTTTCTATATACTCAACAGTTTTGCCGGTAAAAATAAATGTATGAAGAAAAAAATATTTTTTGCCTAAAATATTAAAAAAAAGCAATAAACAAAAGGTTATTGATTTTTATGGTAGCGGTAACAAACATTTATTTTTACCGGCAAAACTGTTGAGTATATAGAAAAACGTTATATGAACAGATTAAAGGAATTGTAATTTTTAATTTTTTAAAATTGTTTGAGCAAAATCGGACTTGTGGTTCTCGAGTTATGTCAAAAAAAAGATATATCTCGATTCCTAGGGTTGACCCAGCGAAACGCCGGGACATGTATAACTTGTTTTTGACCGATATAACATTTCCCGTTGGTTTCATCCCATCCCGATTTTGACTGTCGCATAGTGTTATTAAAAAATAGAAAAAACCTCACATAGAGTTAAAAACAAATAATATAAAAAATCAAAGAAAATTGTATATACATTTTTATTTGAAAGCAAAAATAGCAGCGTTTACAAAATTACGTAAAAAAGCGCTACAACTTAATTGAAGAGGTACCGAGTTTCTCTGCTAAAACTCCCCATTGTATTGCAGAATAAGTAAAATTACTGCAACTTCTAAAAATTGTTGCTGGGTATCCCAATTTCATGAACAAATGAAATTTGAAATTTTTATTAATATTTTTTTTGGAGTAAATTTGTATGAGTTCTATACATGTGTTGTACAATTTTCAATATCACATTACAGTATCACTACATTATCAATTCTTCGGTGTTTTCTTTTGTTTATTATTATTAATTTTTTTTTTAATTTTAAATTTTAAAGGTAGTGTTTGGTATATAGAATTGTTGTTTGCTTAATTTGGTGTTATTTTTTATGTCTTTTTGTGGTATTTCACAATTTGCAAATAAAAATGTTAAATACACAAAAAAATAACAAATCAATACACAAATTCCAACAAATTTAAATTTCAATATTTGTGCAATAATTAATTTGAAATGTAATTTTAACTGTACACAAAAACAAAACAACATCAACTTTAAATAACAAAATTACGACATATTAGACAATATATTCATTAGGATGACACTTATTCGTAAACCCTTTAACTAATAAGGGTGCGAATATAGCGAAATATGAATATGAGATCTTATATACAAGATATAACAGATTACACGCAGATATTAATCGAAAGTAGGTACAGAAGTTTCGAAAGAGATACGAAGATATACCAATACAAATTATGTGGATATTTTAGTTTATATTTCACTCTCAAGTTTACTTCTTAAATGCAACATTTTTGATATGTGTAACTTCCCTACGGGAAATTTTAACAAACTGTCACCGAACTGGCCCCTTTATATGAAATAGACTGGTCACTTTTACATGGCGTTTTCATAGGAGGGGGAACCCCTTGTGACATGTGTTTTTCTCAAAAATTGTTCGAATAATTCAAAATGTCCAAATTTCGAATAACGAATAATTCGATTAATTTCTTACGATTAATCGAAATTGGTAGAAAATTACAGAAATGTTTAAAAAATATAAATTTTTTATTAAAGTAAATGTGTTAAAAACTCAAAATTTTTTTAAAAAAATTGTGGTAAATAATTTTCTGTAGGCTTGTACCTATCCGGATTTTATTCTGGCCTAAAAAAATAATTAAGGGACGACCTAGAAATATTTGTTAGCTACAACTCAATGAGAATTTCATGTTTTAAGTAGGAGCGTCAATTAACATCTTAAATCCCAAAGAAAAAACAACATAAAATTATCACATTTTGCTTTGTCATCTTCCAAATTACTACCTTGTTGTTGTGACTTATCTAGTAAAGTAGTGGTATCTATTTACATATAATAAATTTTTAATTATTTTTTACGACTTTTTAAACGTTGATATTAAATGAAAGCATTAGTAATTATTATAACCAGAGCTTTGGAGAATTAATTCCTTTTTGAATGAATTCACTACCAATCGAATTCAATTTTCTCTAGAATTGAATGAATTCCTTTTCTTAAGTAATTCACTGAATTCATTCAACTGAATGCGTTCATCAAACATTAAATTCAAAGAATTAATTCAATTGCAATAGTTCTTTTTATTAAATCAAATGAATTAAATTTGTAAAAAAATATAACTATATAACTAGTTTGAAAAATTAATATCTATATCTGTAAAGTTTTTATTTTTAATAGATTATTATTTTTGAATCATGTAGGTTGATAAACAGCATCCGGTTTCTAATTTGTGACTAGCACACGCTGTAAAATTGCTTATTTAAATATTTTATTTGTACATTATTGTTTTCTTCTACTGAACGGCAGAAAACAGGCTTTGAATTAAGTGAACTTATTTTATTTTTTTTCAATTCAGTGAACTTATTTTATTTTTTTTTCAATTCAGTGAACTTATTATTTTTTTTTTAATTCACTGAACGTAATTTTATTTTTATTTTAATTCACTGAACGTAATTTTTTTTTTTTAATTCACTGAATGAAAATGAAATTGAACGAATTCAGTAGTGAATTAATTCAGTCAGGAATTAATTCACTTTTTTCCGTTCGATTTATAAAATTGAACGTGTTCACCAGTGAATAAATTCATTTGATTTAATAAAAAGAACTATTGCAATTGAATTAATTCGTAACACAATAAATCGAACGAAAACAAATATGAATTAATTCCATTCAATATATGGTGCTTTGTGAATTAATTCATCGAATTTTTATTTCAGAATTGAAAAATTGAATTAAGGAATTAATTCTTCAAAAATAAAAATAATGACAAAATCTGGGGGCAAATTACGGCAGTCGTGATCGAGTTTTATTCGATAGCAATTATTGTTACTTAAAACATTAAAAATATTAAAATTAGGTTAGAGGTGAAGTATTTCGTTCCTTTATTACAAATATGATTTAAAGTTGTAACAATAGTTATTAGTCTTCTTTTATTTGCACTTTAAAAACGTGATTTTTTAACAATTTTAAACGCTTACGACTACGGGAATCTGGCCCCTGATCTCAATTATTACATTTTTATTTTATTTTGATGAATTTCAGAAGAGTTACTGAATTTAAAATTATTAAAAACACAATAAGTGTATGAATATTATTTTACAGAACATTTTTTCGATTAATCGATTAATTTTAAAATTTTGTTCGATTAACCGGTTAAGAAAAAAACCCGAAGAATTATTTGCACGATTAATCGATTAAAATAAAAAGCCGATTAATTGAATACCCTAATAAACACTAATGATTTTAACATTAAGTTGTAGGAGAGTAGTACTCCAACTTAAAAAATTTTTCAGTACTTTTGCAAAGTGCAGAGGAAGTCAACAATTAAAAGTTAAAAAAAAAAATCTCAAAAAAATTATATTTTTTTTATTTTACAAAAGTTATTTTATTGCCGCCACGGGGTATCGAACTTGCCACCTCACGATTGCTAGTCTAACGCTCTACCGCTAAGCTATTCTTTGATATGAAAGTTGATTGGCATAAAAACACCACTTTGTTACTGCGAGATATTGTTCCTTATTCTCTTCAATAAAAGTACTTATTAAAGTGTAAAAGGTGCACTGCAATTCAATATTGTTTCCATTACTATTTTTGTAGGTGCATAAAAAGTAATTTCTCACCATTTTTAGAAATTTCAAAATTAAAAAAGTATTGAATTTAAACAAATTAATTATAAATATTAAAAAAGTTAATAAAATATAAAAAAAAATTTAAAAAAAATAAAAAAGTATTGGTCCCGCCGGGAATCGAACCCGTGACCCTCTGTTTGGAAATACCAAATGATATCAAAATCATTTTTTCCGATCACTTTTAGAGCAATTACTCTTTCGAAGTTTTTGTATGTTGTGAAGTGAGTTTTTGTATGTTGTTCAGAAGTAATTCCAAAAAAGTTGCAAAAATATACTAACGCATACTTTGGAAGTAATGAAAGAAGTGATTTTTTGAAGTTGTTCAGAATAACTTTTAAAAAAGCAGTAAAAATACACTAACGAATTCTTATGAGGTAGTGAAAGGAGTGATTTGTAAAGCATTACTTCCAATTTTTTTTTCCTGGGCAAAGACTATTAATAATAGGGATAATAAATCACAAATTACACTACTTACCATTTAGTATTAGTTTAGCATCAGCTGATCTTTTATTTCAAAACACAAAAACTGTTGAAAACTGCACAAAATACAATACAAAAACCAAGTGCTAAATACCATATGTTCGAAAGGAAAAATTTTAGATATTCGTTTGTTTTTTTAAGCTCTTTTATTTGTTTCTATTTAAATTTAAATAAAAAAAGAAAAGTGTCAGTTTACTGAACAAAGTGCCACCTAGTGATAACGATGTCGTTATAACTTATTTTTTTGGTGATGCCATATCTCTGGCTGGTATTACCAGCAGATTGCTAGTAAAAATAACCAAAATTGGTTGAGCTGTTCCAATGATATGAGCGCAAATGAAAAGAGCCTTCTAAAATGTTGCGACATAAACTTTTAATGATTTTAAAGCAAATATCGTCTTTTTTTGTAAAATTTTTAATATGATTTTGTGTTACCCTATTGTTAATAGTTCATTTCATTTGTTATCAGTAGGGCAAGGAATTTCATGCACTTAAAAATGGAAAATATGCGCCTAAAATATGCGGTTAAAAAAGAAAAATATGCATTAAAAATATGGGAAATATGCACTAAAAACTATTATTTTTGTAAAATTAAAGCACTCTAAAATTTAAAAATGAATTTAAGTTAGTTATTTGCAAACAGACACAGAACTCGGAGATTTCCCATAGATCAATAAGGTTTTAAGAATGTTTATTTTGATTGAATCAAAATATGAAAACGTATCAATTTTTTATATTTTTTTACAAAATAAAAAATGCTCCTAAAAATGAAAAATATGCACAAATATGCATTAAAAACACAAAATATGCATTAAAAAGCCAGCAAATATGCATTTACAGTCAAAATATGCAAAAACATGCATTTATGACAAAATATGCAAAAATATGCAACTACAAATCGATGCCATTTTGTTCTAAATTTGATGATTCGGATAAATATTTAGTCCATATTAGTTTTGGACTATCGAGAAAAAACATGCATTTGCATGAAATTCCTTGCCCTAGTTATCAGTGTCAACTTTAAAGATTTTCGATTGCTGTTTTTTTTTTTTTTGTTTTGTTATTATTTGATCATTCATACCTGCATACCACATATTTGTAACATCAATCATTAACAAATAGTTAATTACGTATATCTAACAGGGAAGGTTTCTTTACCCGAACTCTCAGCTCTTGGTAAAACTTAGTCAAAAAACTAAGAAGCACTTATTTCTTCAGTAGCTAATTCCAACGTTTAAGGGTTAAAATGGAAATTAAAAAATTACCCAGTTTTTGTATAAAAACATGAGTGAAATCCAAGAAATTCAGATCTATTTACACGCAGCGTTAAATTCGCAAAATATCAACTAAAATTTAGAATTTTCATTTGAAATTTAGAAAATATCTATTGAAATTCAGAATTTGCATTTGAAATTCAGAAAATATCAATTGAAATGCATTTATTAAAACATTAATTAAAATTCAGAAAATATCAACTGAATATAAATTGAAATTCAGAAATCGTCCATTGAAATTCAGAAAATCAATTCAAATGATATTTTCTGAATTTCAAATGGAAATTCTAAATTTCATTCGATGTTTTCTGACTTTCAAATGGAAATTCTGAATTTTAGTTGTTAGTTTTTGAATTTTAATTGATATTTTCTGAATTAAAATTGCAAAATGTGTAGAGAAAACCAACATATTCAAGCTTAATTAATATGGGTGAGGAGACCTTCCTCTTAAGATTTAGGACTTTGTAGAAAAATAATTATTTTGAATGTATGTAAAACTTTTACGGGGATTTTTTTTTACAGAGAAAGTGATAAAATTTTTCTTAGAAACTCAGGCAAAGATTTGATTAATTTGCGTATATTTTGGGGGAAAAAATCAAGAATGCGCTAAAGCTTTCAAGCCCTATTTTGACAATGTCCCATTACTCAATTACTAGCAAGGAAATTATATTGATGGATTTCTTCAGATCTTTATAAATATATGTTAAAAGATTTGGTTAAAAATTATTTATATTGTTGTTTTCTAGATTTATTTCTTGTAATTTCTATAGACTGTAGACAAATTGTATAATCCGATTCTAAAATTGGAACTTGTTGGAACCAGCTTCTTCTGAAATTTTCTTTAAAAATTACCCAAAATTTTAAACGAATTTAGAGGTGACGGCTTTAGTTTAATTAATTTCTTTGCTTAAAAAAGAATTTTTTAAAACTCATTTTTTAACAAACTTATATTATCATTTTATGGAAAACAAAAAAAAAAATTGTTTCTTACATTTTTCGTACAATGGAATTATTTTCCGAGCGAGAAATTCTTAAGGAAAACTAAGGAGCTTCAATCAAAAATAACAAATATAACATAGAGAAAAATAATAGCTTTATTAAAAACATGTGGTTTTCGTTGTAGTATGAAATGGATAAGTAAAAATGTTTGAGTTTATTTCTCAAAATGTTTTTCTTTGAAAGTTAAAATATATACAAAAACTAAAATCTACATTATGGCCCAGAGAGAACCCCATAAAGACAATCTGATGATAGTGAATTTGGTAACACTTGAAAATGCATTATTTGTCAACCATTGGTTCTAGGAAAGTTTTTTTTTCATACGTTTTTTTTTCATACGTTTTTTTTCATACGTTTTTTTTTCTCTATTTGTTGTAAAATAAATTAGGTTTGATTTTTTTCGAATTTTATACCTAAATCTATAACGACTTGTAAAAAAACGACTATCCGTACTTACCTGATTTTCTTTTATTTTTTGTAAACAAACAAAATTTAAACATTTGGGGTAGCCTTTTTACAAAAGCTGTTTTCGCACAAAGACTTCACCGGAACCTTTACCAACCAACGCATAATTCATTTGTTAGCTTTTGTTGTTTCAGGTATTTTATGAAATAAAAAATTATAAAATTTCAAATATTTTTATGAAAAATATTTTTGTTTACATTTGAAAAAGAAAAGCCAAAAATTTTTAAGACTTGGTAGCATTTTTATAACTACTTAAGTTTTAAGAAGCTACATGTGGGCGCTGTGGTGTAATGGTTAGCGCGTTGGACTGCTACACGTGAGATTGCGGGTTCGAGCCCCAACCAAGGCAACATCAATTTATGAAAAATAGTAATATGTATGAGTTTTTTCTATCCCTCATACATATCGCAGCGTCCTCATTCGGTGTTCCCATAGCACTTAACCCCACCGAAGTAAAATAATATAACAGGGCTATGAACTAAAAAGCTTCAACAAAGTTCGCCAACTCACCATCAGATGGCGCGCAACAACTGTTCTAAAAATTCAACATCTCGCGCAATTACAGTGTTGCCATATTTGAAGCCCTTCATCTTTCACCACCTTTCAATTGTTCTCTATCCCCTTTCTAAAGGAAGCAACACGTTAATGAATAGGAAGAATTTCCTGAGTGTTGCTTCCCTTAAAAAAAAAAAAAAAAAAAAAAAACACTCATCGGAAAACTAAATTTTTGAAAAAAAAAAATATTTTTTGAGAAAAAATCGGCTTACTTCTATCCCTTGTAGGGTGCCTCGTTTTGCTACCTTTCTTTCGGAGCGAGATGTAATATCGGGTTAAACTTGTTGACCCCCATACACTTATAGAAATAATAATTAAAAAGGGCCATTCAGAAAAAATCTGTTTAAAATTTCCTTAAAGCTACTAATTAATTTTTTAGAAAATATTTTTGCTGATTTTAGCAGGATAGACTGCTATTTACATTCAACTAAATTTAACTTAAAAATAACAACAATTTTTAGATGTCAAAGGTTGTTTTTTTCTATTTTTAGTCTACTAATATTTAGCACAATTTTCTGCAGATTTTACAGTATAATTTATCATTTTCAGTTAACTAAAAGTTAACTTAAATGTTACTAAAATTCTGTAAATTTAATAGTTTTATTTTTGCTGTTCTTATTTTACTAGTATTTAGCAAAAAAAAAAAAAAATCTGCTAATTTAACAGTTTTTTCCGCAACATAATTTTTAACTAATTTTTAGTTGGTTTTTCTGCTATTTTTGGACATGGAGAAATAGCTGAAATAGAAATGTGCAATTTTTCACTTTACTGTAAGTAATTTAATTAAATGCAATTAGTGAATATCAAATATTGCAGTGGAATATTTTAGTTGTGTAAAGCTATAAATTGAAGTGATAAAACTGAAAAGGCAGACTGTTTAATGCTGTTTTATATAAAATATAATTAAAAATTAAAAGTTAAAGTAAAATCCGTCATCATTGAATTCCGTATTAAAAATTAGGGTGAAAGAAGCGTCAGATGGAAAATTCTTTTTAAAATAGGGAGAATCTAACCCCATCTGTTGAGCACTTTTTAATCACTTGTTATTATTATTATCATTATTATTATTATTTATAATATTTAATCACGGTTATTGTTTAACTTTTTGTATAAGTCAATAAAAAACAAACTACAAAAAATGCGTATCGTCTGTAGGAGTTGACATTTTCCGTCAAATGTGCTATTTTTAGTTTTATATTTTGAGAAATAATAATTTAAATAATTTCCTTGTTTTCTGTTTTAAAACAAAAAATTTTAATATTTTCGGTTTTCTTTTTAGTTAAAATAGTTTGTTTATATACAAGATTATTTCAATTCAAATTACAAGAAATTATTTACTCATGTAGTGTTTTGAAAATTAAAAAAAAAAAAAAAATTTCAAATACGAAAAAACCAACCACAAAATCGTTTTTTTCTAACGTTTTGTGAGTTAAAAATTAGAGATTGTTTTAACAGACTTTTCAATTATTTTTATTTCTTTTATGGATTGTTTAAACAATGTTTGAAAATAGACAAAAAAAAAAAAATGAAAAATCAGTACTCCTTTTTTTAATTGTGTTTTTAATTAATTTTATATGTATTTAAGATTGTTTTAACGATAAAATATTGCGAGTGTATGTATGTATTTTTATTACCTTTATACTTATAAAACCTCACTTTTTCAAATAAAAAAAAAAAAATAAATTAAATTTATATCAAAATTTTGATTTGATTTTCAATTATTTATATTCGATAGTTTTGTCTGTTTGAGTGAACTTTTTTTTAGTTTTAAGTGTCTAGTTTCTGTTTTATTAAAAAAAACGAAATTTCTTAGCTACGGTTTTACCGGAAAACCGAAAAATGAGAATTTTACAGTTACTCACAGAATCCTGGAAATATCCTTGAACGGTAAAAAGCATTATTATGCTCAGAAGAAGGTCTAACTTCAATAAATTTCAAAACCATAAACAAGCATAACATTCTAAAGTTCAACTCCACGTTATTGTGCTACAACTGCTAAAAACAGGGTGTTCAATGAATAAGATAAATGTCGAAATATTTCGAAAACTAACAAGTAAGATTTAAAATGTTTTGCAAGATTTGTGTTCATCATGCCAATATTAAATAGAAAAGATTAGAATAGTTAAAGTCGGGCATGCCGACTAAATGAAACGCTACACCAGTCTGGCTGAAAGTCAACTCAAGTTTGGAACCGAAATTTGAAAATCGCTAAGAAAACCATGAACAGATAGACAGACGGACGGACGGACATCGGTAAATCAAATCAAAAAGTGATTCTAAGTCGTGTGTGGGTCCAGGTGCAATACATTTGGGTGTTACAAATATCAGTTTAAACGAAATATTTGCTGTTCACCAAATGGTGTAGGGTATAATGATATATTTTGCAAGAGTTGGTCTTTTTCGCTGTTTTATAGTATAATTAAAATCTGTAACATATATATTTTCAAAATTTAATATACATACATATATATTTTTTTTCTTAAATCCCTAGGATTATTTATAATTTTTTTCTATAACCTAAATGATATTATAGCAAGATAATTTCCATGAACATATGCTGCTCACCAATTGAATTTTGCTCTATATGTGACAAATTTTTATAACAAGATTATCAATTAAGTAAAGCCCACATAGAAGTTAACTTTATAAAAAGTATTTAAAACTAGACAAATGCGGCAAAGTCAGACATAAATATACTCTACACTAAAGGTTTTAAAAAATCAAACTATTTTTTTAGCTTAAACGAAAAATTTTTCTACTTTCAGTTAAAAAAATTTACAATTATTTATTAAAAAGTTTTAAAAGTTGCTGGACTTAATGATTTCACATTCAAGGGTTGTTCTAGAAAATGAATCCACCTAAAGTCATGCCTTTTTTAGCAAACAAAACACGTAATTTTATACGAAAATTATCGATTTTATGTCTATTCGTTTTCCAGAACACCCCCCATTGAATTGAACTTCAGCAAAATCGAGCAGTAACTACAACGACATATTGTAGAGTATTAATATTCCACCATGAAATATTTAACATAAAATTTTTTTTATTATAATGTATGATTCCATAATAAATCATTAAAAATATATATACATAACTTAAAATCTTTCATACAAATCTTTGAAGCATTTATACATTTCAGATTTAGTACCTGTGAACAAATTGTTGCATAGGAAAAAAAAAAAAGAAACTTAAATTGTCACCTACGCCAAACGACAGACAACATAGAGTTTCATTTGTTTTATAGTAGGTACATATTGTTTGTTTACGAGTATTTATAAGTTTTTGAATCATTATTTAATACTTTGTTTAGTAGTTGCTTATTAATTTGTTTGTAGTGATTTCTAATTAAAACATTAACCCATTAATGGGCAACAACATTTATAAAAATGTTTATTGGTTGGTGACTTTAAATACATATAAAAAATTACTAACCATAAAAATATCTAATTAGATATTTATTTAAATTATAATTTGTTTTTAAACAAATACTTTATTTAATGAATTAATACGTTAATTGATTTTTTTGTTTTAAATTTTCGTAAATAATTCCCATATTATTTTTTATTAAATTAATAAATCGAAAAATTTGCATTTGAAGTTCACAAAAAACAAAGCAAATACATATATAGTAGGTAATTCAAACAAATAATTGTTGATAACTTCAACTAATGTTTTAATTGAAATGATTACTGATTTAATTGGATTATATTTTAATTAATCACATACAATTTGTAGTAATTAATAACATAATCTGCGTGATGATTGTAAAATTAATTCAGTAATTGAAATATAAATAATGTGAAATTTTCACTGTTTTACAATTTTCTATATATTTCCAAAAAAGTTGCTTAATATTATAAATTCAGCTTTTAAGCCAATAACTATTTTAATTTTTTTCAAATCTCATTTACAGGAAGAAGAAAACATTTTTATTGAAAACTTTAACGAACTCAGCAGATTGCCGTAGTTTCGTCTCATCTAAAGACTCGTCAGTGGTAAGTTTCTATTTCAATTTCTCAAAGTATTTTTAATTGTTAAACTGAAACGCTTTTTGTGTACATTTGTAAATTTACTACTATAAAATGAGTAGATTAATGTTTAAACACAAAACGACTAAATTTTTTTTTAAATACCATTTAAAAAGTAACAAGAATATACTTAAAATTCATTGAGATCTAAATAATATGTGCGTTCCCGTACGTTACCGCGGGTACCCGCGGGAACCCAAAACAGCCCAAACAACAACCATTTACACGCAATTTTGAGTACGGGAACGCCTTTGGGCTAGTTTGTGTAACTTCGGTAAAGTACGGGAACAGGCATAATGTTTAATGAGAACTAAATAACTTTTCATATATTTGAGCTTTTTAGAAGGAAATTAAGCCGACTTCCTTAGAAACACTTTTGATAAAGATTTATTCAACGTTTTTCTAAATTCCCTGAGAAATATTTACCAAAATCAGTAGAAAGAAAATTAATTCGCAAAAGAATTTCTCTTTACGTTTATGTTTTTTTTTGTGTTCAGTGCATACGAAAGAGACAAAATTAAAATACGAATTGTTCTATTCTTGTTTAATTCATTGAGAGAAAAGATATGGTTGCACCAGGGATGATAAATTTAGTACTTTTTGTGGTACTATTGGAACCTCAAAAGTACTATGGTACTCCTCTGACGCATTTAGTACTATTTACACATTTTTCGATTTTTAAATATTTTGTGCTTTTTTAATTTTCAGAGACATTATTGTGTTTATAGTGGACACATCAAATATCAGAGTTTTAAATAAAAAATACTTATGTTGAAAATATTTAAAATATTAGATAATTATTTTAATTTTTGCATTAAAAAATACAAAAATTGTTTTTTCGGACTTTCTATATTTTCATATATTTATTTAGAATATTCTTCCACCTCAAGTCCAAATTCTAATATGATATTGTCATATTAGATTTTTATTTGTTGTTTCAAAAAGGGGTTGATCATTTTCATGATAGACAATACAATTGTTTCGTAGACATCACTCTACTCTTCAGTTGTCCGCAATAAGAAAATGATAACTTTCTTACTCAAACCGAGACATTACATAAGGTACAAAAAATCAACGGGACGAGAATTTTGTACTTTCGTATATGAATATTAGATGTTACTATTGAAAACTCAAGTGAAACACATAAAAAATGTTCTTTCGCATTTTTTACTAAAATACGTATGTATAAAAAAAATTTAAATAAAAATTAGCGGAATTAAGAAATCTAGAAATTTTTGTGTTTTTTGAAACGAGGAAAATATTTTTCCCCATCAGAGCTCCTAAAGAATTCACTCAATCGATTTTCATTTCAGAATGATTAAATACCTAAAACCTATTTCGAAGAATGAAATGAATTCTTAATGCACCTAATGCAATCATTAAATTAATTTGATTGTCAATCAATTTGTTCATACGAAAATATTCTTATGACATTACAAGGTGGAATAGACCTGTAAATAATTTTAAAATAATATTCGCTTTAAGTCGAAGTCGAATACGATATTCAGGGACTTTAAATTCTGAACCCTACACTCACAGAAATAAACCTGTAAAAATAGCAGAAAAAGCTACTAAAAATTGAGAAAAAATAGCTTTACAAAAGAAACTGCTGAGATTAGCAGATTTTTTTTTTAAACATATTTTATATATTTTTATATATTATTTATATTTAACTATTAGTTTACTGAAAATAGCAAATTATACTGTAAAATCTGCATAAAATATAAATATTAGTAGAATAAAAATAGCAAAAATTAACTGTCTAAAAAATTTTTGTTACTTTTGAGTTAAATTTAGTTGAATGAAAATAGCAGTCTATCCCACTAAAATCAACGGAAGACTAGATTTTTATTCGTATTAAAAAAAAAAATAGAAAAAGCTTTCTAGATTTTAAATTCTTCCCAAGTTTTTAGTCTACTAATTAATATTTATTACTAATTTTAGCAGGTTAAGTTGTTATTTTCTGTTAACTAATATTTATTCAAATATAACTAAAATTTTGTATATGTATTTAACAGTTTGGTTTTTGCTGTTCTTATCTTACTAATATTTTACAAAAGTAATCTGATAAAATTTTTTTATGCAACGTAATCTTGAATTAATTTTTAATAGTTTTAACTAAAATTTTTACGTTTTTCTATTGCTGTATGAGTTAGATATTTATAACAGAACTCTTTATTTGTTATGAAGTTTTATTTGTTAACTTATAATGATAAAAAAAAAATATAAATGAAAAAAATTTTGGTACTATAGAGATCGAAAAAGTACTATTTTTTAAGGTGGTTAGTACTATTTTAAAAATCCCATTTATCATCCCTGGGTTGCACTATGATCACGGCTATAAAACTATTTTCCCTACTGCTATACATGGTTGTTGTAATCATATTTTTAATGTATTAATCATATTTTGCAAAATTATATGGTCTTCTATAATCATTTTATAATTAAAATCCCTATTTTTCTCTCGTCTACAATCATATATTAGGTGTATTTCTTTACTTTTTGGGTAAAGTTCGGTAAAATGAGAGTAAGTACAAAATCCTCTCACCAAATGACAAAATTGCCCAATAGTACGGGAACGCAAAAAAATCACCTTTCTAGCCTAAATATTTATTTTAAAGAATAATGTAAAAATCCGTAAAATTTCGGTTTGCAAAATTGCACAAATACACATATTTATTTGCACTTAACAGTTCTTTTCGATTTTATTCAATTAATTCTTATAACAAAATAAGTTTATTATGCACATTTCTTTATTTAATTAAAAGTTTGAATTTATTCCCAGTGTAGAAAATCATTACCAGATATGTGGTTATGTAACTACATACTTGGTAATGGTAACTAGTTACTTTCGTTATTACATTTCTTATTACCTTTATATGGCGATGTCGCGAAAAATAATGAGTTATGGTTACACACCAGCATACGAAAAATCAAAAAATATATCGTTACCTATGTGCTTACCAGTACTGACAAAAGTAATGAGTCTAAAAATAGATTTTCAAAAAAATAAATTACATTAAAAAAAAATATATTTTATTGTATTTTTTTTTTAAATAAAATTTGCTGGTGCGGGAATCGAACCTGGGCCTACAGATTGCCAGTCAATAGCTCTACCATCTGAGCTATATCGACATGTAATATTTAATAGATAAAAACATAATTGACCTGCTGCACACAAGTAAGCTTACTCGCCAACATACAAAAAATCAAAAAATATGTGGTTACATATATCCTTACCAGTGTTTAAAAAATATTGAGTCTAAAAATAGATTTAAAAAAATTAAAAAAAAAATCTATAAAATTATTTTCTATTTGAAATATTGATAAAAATAAGTCATTATCAGTAACTCATTATTATGTGTTTTAAAATAATGCAGAAGGTAAGTGGGTGTCATTACTGGTAGTCCAAAAAATAATGATATGTCATTACCGTTTCTACACTGGGTTGTCACAATTGTTTTTTTTTTGTTTATCTTTGCATCAGCTATTCGTTTTATAAGTTTTATAAGTCCACCCGAAGAAAAAGTCTGGGTCAGTTTTGGTAAAAAGAGGAACACAAATACATTTTCATGAGCGCTCTCATTTACCCAATTTTCGAGTACGAGAACGCTTTTGGGTAAATTTTGGTAACTTCGGTACGTACGGGAACGCACTTATTGTCTGGACATTCATATTCCTCTATTCGAATTGCAATCATATTATTATTTGTATTGAGAGATATCATGTTCACAATCATTGGTATGAGCGTTTTTTTGTTTGAGATTTTGTGAAAAGAAGTTGCAAGAAGCAATCAAAGAAAACAATATATATCGTAATATGATCCTAAATGATCATAAAATTTTCGACATGACAAGAATATATACATTGGGAAAATATTATTATCACCAAGAAATATTGTGATCATAAGGAATATGTTATGATGATTTTTGAATGTATTGTGAAATTGTATTCTTAACAATATTTTTCAACCTTCGATAGGTTCCATAATTTATTTTTATTTATATATAAATGATTACTAAAACTAATTTAATTATGACTTGTGTGTAATTTAGTCATTGAATAAGTAGATGTCAAAAAAACATGCACAGATTTTTACTCCAGCTTCAGCAGAATTCTGGGAGAATATTATAGGGATCATAGGACAATGATATGATAATATTAGGAGTATTTTGAAATCATAGTGTGATAATTTATTGATCATATTATGGTAAAAATGAGCTAATAGTATGATTGTCACCACTATGTAATAACATGATTGTCGCAATCATAAACCTAAAAGTATATGATACTCTTCGAATATGGTCCTCCTAACCGTGTCTTTTCTTTGTGTGTTGACATCGGGCTAACATAGTCTTTACTTTATAAAATGAAAAATTTCCAAAGAAGGTCTGCGGTGTGGTTGTCTCTGATTTGAATAAAATTTGAATTTATGACAAAAGGGACAGAAAATATAAAAATTGTGACAAAATATGACCTGAATTAATCCATTTTTTAAAGGAATTAAATGTGCTAAAATCCCAAACGTATTTAACAAATTGTGAAAAATAATCCGTTGTAAGCGGATTTCATTCTTGCCTAAGGAAATCGCCAGGGGACGATGTTTTTAGAATTTCTGGAAATATTTGTTAAGTTAAATTACAAACTCAATGAGAATTTCTTGTTCTCGTCTAGGAGCGTTATTAAACATTTAAAATATCAAAGAAAATACAAAAACAACAACAAAATTTTTTTCTAAATTTTAGAAGAGTTACCAAAATTAATTTTGTTTCTTTTTTTTTTTTAATAAAATTATTGAAAATACAACAAAATTTGAAAATTATTTGATATAAATTGTTTTGAATAATAGATTCATTTTTAAATTTTATTCGATTAACCGGTTAAGAAGAAAAAACCAAATAATTATTTCCATGATTAAAGATTAAAGTCGATTAATTGAATACGACTAGCTTCGGATTAATTTGACATAAAAGTAAGAAAACAAAAAAAAATCCTCTTTCCCACTATAAAAAGTCCTCTTCCTGAGGATGCTTCTAAAGGAAAAAGTTACCAGAGTCTGAGGTTTATAGAAAAAGACTTGTCCATAACCTGGTGTTTTTTTTCTATAAGAAAAAATGTTTGGCATGTGTCGCTTTTCCAATTGCGTTTTTCTATCTGGTTCTGAAAGCGTTCTTCTATCAAAATGTATAGAATTTAAAACTTTTTCTATAAGAACATGTGTTCAGGATCTTAATCGTTTTAGTTCTTTATTTTAATAACATGTGTGGTAGTAGATTAAGGACCTAAATGGAAAAATTGGTCAATAATATTGCTAATGTATGGATTTAGTTTTTTTTCAATAAGAAAAATAGCTCAAAAACTGCCGAATTTTGTGTGGGCTTTAGAAATAAATCATCAGAAAATACCACAGATTTTGAAGAGTTTTTTTTTTTTGTAGGAAAACTCTGACATTCTAAGAACTTTTTCGAAAATCCTCAGAAAAACAATCAGATTTATGCAATATTTTCTACTACACCAACAGAAGAAGCCGTAGTGCATTCAAAAAACCTTGTTTTGGAGGTGTTTCATGCTGAATGGAAAAAACATGTAGTTTGAATGCATGCAAAAGTGTATTGATCATAAAGGAGGATATTTTGAAAAACAATAAAGACATTTTTAATAACAAATTTTTGTTCTTTCACTGTTAGTCTCAAAATATAAATAGTAACCCACGTATACACATTTTTGGGGGATTTTTACGCGTTTTTTTTGGGTAATTTTTTTTTTTTTTTTGTGGAGTTGTACCCATTTTTGCGGGTAAAACATGCTTTTTACCAATGGCCCTGCAACTCTCTCAATATTTTTTATTTGAAAAAATATTATGCGGCTTGGAACAGGAACAAACTCCGACTGGTTAATCAGGGATGGAAAAGGCTCACTTAATCGGGCTCTTATACCAAAAAATGTTAGATCGCTCTTACATATTTAAAAATGTAAGTAACTAAAAAATAGTTTCCTCTTTGGCTCGTTAAAAAAAAATTTAAATTAAATATTTAGATATTAGCAAATATTAGCACAAATTGCGAAAAAAAAACATTTGCAAAAAGCGAAATTTTTGCAACAATATATTCGTCTGCAGAATGTCGATCGCTGATTACCTCTTTTAATTCATTTTCTGTACCATAAAGCCTTTTTCGAATTCCGCCGTTATTTTGCAATTTTTAAGTGCGTTTTTTTTAAATATATAACCTAGGGATTAAATTTTTGTACCATAAAGTCTTTTTTCAAATTCCGCTATTATTTTGCAATTCTTTACGTGCATTTTTTTGTATTTATAATCTAGGGGCTATAATACACATTTCATACAACAAAGTATGGTGGCTAGTTACAAAAAAATCGCGAAAAATAAAATTTGCAAAAAGGAAAATTTTTGTATCAATATATTTGTTTGCAGAATCTAAATCGCTGATTAAGTTTTTTAATTAATTTTTTGTACCATAAAGCCTTTTTTCGCTTTCCGCGATTATTTTGCAATTTTTTAAGTGTGGTTTTTTAAATTTATAATCTAGGGTCTATAGCAAAGGTTTAAATAGCATTCTTATGGAGTGAATTCGATAGCTTAATTCCCTATAGCTTTAAATTATTTGAATTCATTCTATTTTGATTGAATTCTATCTGAATGAAACCCAATTTACCTGAATTCATTTAATAAAAAAGTGAATGAAAAATGATTTGTTTTCATTCACTTCAATCAAATGAAAAATTTAAATTTGCATGTAATTGCTGAAATATTAGCATAATACAATGAAAAACTTTTAAAATTCATCTAACAGAAATAAATAGTATCGTATGCTTTGTTACAGCTTGTATGCTTTGTTTTTGATTATATGTTAGTTTCAACTTACACTGCACTAAGTGAATGGTAATAAAATTTCTTCATTCAATTAGTAAAATGGTGAATGAACATGCGATTTGAATGATTCAAGTTAGGAATTCATTCAATTCATATTAAAGCTTTGGGAATGAAGCTTATGAATGAATTCTTTACGAATGGTTTAAGGGAATGGTACATGAATATTTTTAAAATCTGAATTTAATTTTTCGTGAATTAAGCTTAAATTGAATTAAGTTTTTCGAAGCTCTGGTCTATAGTACCAATTTTATACACAAAAGTTTGGTGCTTAGTTTGCAAAAAAAAAAAAATAAATAAATCGCGAAAAAAAATATTTGCAAAAAGCAAAATTTTTGCGTCATTGTATTCATTTGCAGATTGTTAATTGCTGATTGAGTTTTTTAATTATTTTTTTCTACCACAAAGTCTTTTTTCACGTTCCTCTATTAGTTTGCAATTTTTTAAATGTGGTTTTTTAAATTTATAATCTACGGGGTATAATGCACATTTCATAAAACAAAGTTTGCTGGTTAGTTGCATAAAAAGACAATTTTGGCATCGTTTGCAGAATGTAAATCTTTTAATTAATTTTTTTCGCATTCCGATATTATTTTGCAATGTTTTTACGTGTGGTTTTTTAAAATGCATAATCTAGGGCTATAATACTGTTGGAATAGTGTAATTCCATAGTATAGTTCCATTCTTGATTTTTATAACTAAATTATTATTTTCCATTCCTGGTTACAATCGATGTTTTGAGTCATACAAAGAGCGCACATAATGACCCTGCAAACATTTAAAAATACCTTCCAAGAAGATATTAAAGCGATATCTTCTATTTGTCATTTGAATGAAAATAATCAAGTAGTATTTACTTTGAAATTGTCTTCCTTTTATCACTTGGAAGATAATTCGGCGATATTTGGAAAAAAATAATTCAAAAATTTTATCTTTTTTCATAACTTTTTATGACAAATTTGTTTGAAATCTTTTATCAATTTGGAAAAAATTAAAACTAAATCTGTACAAAAACAATCAAAAGGTATATAGGAAATAAACTCGTGAAAAGTTAAGATTAATTGCGCGGGAAAAATCGGCTAAGATGAAATCAAGACAATTTATAAGTTGGTCAATGGATTATATATGCAGATATTGTTTTTCAGGCTTAAATTTAATAGTGAAAAAATTAAATCGTTTTTTTTATTGTACCGGGAGTTTATTTAGCGATATCCCTTCTATCTTCCATATGAGTTATTGCTTTCATATTGCCTGGAAGTATTGTTTTAGTGTTACAGTTGTTTCCGACGGAGGAAACTTCCGGAATACGAAATTAATATTGCCGGCAATAAATGTTTTCTTCCTGGCGATATATTTGGAGAATCTTCTTCGTATTGCCATGTTTGCTGGGTGATATTGGTTTGAGTATGTTCCTGTTCCAAGGCACATAATAGAACAAATGCTTTCTCAGTAATAGAGAGTCCCCCAATCTCTTTATTATGTATACTCTTTGTTTTTACTCACAAATTTAGTAAACTAGCACACTAATTTCTAAATTTCATCTAATTTCAATTACACACAATAGTGTAAATTTATGCAATTTATAGTATAAGTAAAGTTTCCTACTAAAAGTTGGGTAAATTTCAACAGAATTTAATTGGAGTGAATTACGTGAGCAATTTATTTTTCAATTAAAAGGTTTCCTTTTTAATCCTACTGTTTTTTTTTTCTTTTCACAAGTAGTTTTTAAATACATTATGATAATATTGTTTTGCAAACAACTTTAGTTTTTTAAATTAAATGTAAGCCCTCTAACATATTTGAGGGTTAAATTGCTTATATTGATTTGACTTTTTACCATAAAATTAATATTTTTTTGTTGGTTGTTCGACAATTATTTAATGATATGTCAGATTAGTCATATGTTAATTAATTAGAATTTAATTATTTGTTTGCCTTATTATTGTTATTAAATATCTTGAATAATGGGTATATAAAAACCATAACAAAAAGCTGCACATAATGACAATTTATTGTAGTCTAGTGTAGTAAGTTGTTATTATTTTTGTTGTTCTAAAACAGCCTCCATCTCGGATTTAGAAATAAAAAATATATACTATAAAGAAAATATATTAAGTGCATATTGACTTATTTGGAATTATTAGTTTTTTTCTTCTCAATATTTCTTTTTTTTTAAATGAAAAATTAATTGTGTTATAAATAAATAATGATTGGTTTAATTTTATGACTGTCTAGTAGAAAAAGTAATTATTATTAACTGCATTTAAGAATCTAAAATGTTTGTTTATTGTAAAATATGTGTTATTTGTTTTGAACTGAAGTCAAATATATTAAGTCATAATTAATTAATTAAATAATTTTTAATATTTATGTATCTTTTCAAGCGTAAAAGGCATTTAGCATTAAACACTATTTAATAATAATATGAAGTTTAATTTAAGTTTAATCTTAGACCACAACATTACAAGCCTGAATTTAGCAGAATGCGTTAAGCTGCGTATTTTCTAAAGTGTAGTATGTAGTGTATGTGGTATAAGTGCAGGTTCGATTCCTACGGCTGACGATTGTTCAAAGACTTTTCATATAGGTGCAATCAAACAATTGGGGGAAAACATAACAATTGATTACAATGTGAAACCGTATTTCTGATGAGGATTAACTGCAGTAAAATACAAATATTCAAAATAGTTATGATTTTAAAAAAATATGCTTTATTCTTCTCTACTACGCCCTTCACAAAGTTAGAAAAGTTTAGCAAAAAGGTTTTCATAGAGAAACAACAATTTAAAATACTTTGATCAATTGATAAACAATCTTATTAATTTTTGTTTAAATTTACCAAATTTATAGTAAGAAACTGGACTGTTAATATGTATAAATATGGTAAATTTTCTCCCAGGGAGTAAATGAAAAAAAATTTAAACACATGATACGTAAGTTAAAAGATGTGTACTTTTAACATTTTTGTGTGTAAATTTACCAAATAAAATATGAACTGGCGGTAGAACTGATTCAAGTACATTATATATCGTGATCGTATCGTTGATCCTTGTGTACTAGCAGGCGGCTTTCATCGCCTTTTTCGAACATTCACATTTTGTAGCGAAAAATGTTAGCCTTTTCAGACGTGTGTAATTCTTATGGTAATATTTTTCGATACAAATTAAGAAGAGAGTGATTTAACAGAGGTAGGTGCTTGTTGGTATTCGTTTGACAAAAACAAAATTTATTTTCTGACTTATATTTTTTGGAACAAATATAAAATTTATTTTTTGACTTTTATTTTTTTCGAGCAAAATATTACGAGTATTTATTTTTCTTTTACTGTTTTTTTCTTTTTCAATACCAATTAAAAATTGCCATGGAGCTCACTTTTTTAGGCATTTCTCATATTTTTATATGTTCTAAATTCAAAATAAAAGTAAAAAACTATTTATGCTTGAAAAAATAAAAATCAAAAAATAACATTTATTTTTGCTCAAAAAAAAAAAAATAAAAGTCAATAAATACTTACCCCTCAATTCATAAATGAGTTGTAAAGTTATAGTAGGTTTACAAAACGTCATTTTCATACAAAATTTGTTCAGTAAACCTCCTATAATTTTACAAAGCGTTTATGAATTTAGGGGTTAGTGTAGAAACTGTAATGACATATAATTATTTTTTGGATTAGCAGCAATGACATCGACTTACTTTCTGCATTATTTGAAAACATATAATAATGAGTTACTAATAACTAGTTACTTGTTCCATTATTTCAAAGTAAAAAATCCCAGGTTTGATTCCCGCATGAGCAAGTTTCATTAAAAAAATTTTATAATAAAAAAATATTTTACCATTGCAAGATATGTAGTTACATAACCATATATCTGGTAATGATTTTCTACACTTGGTAGAAAAAAATGAAACATAATAAGTACTTTTTCCAAAAACTGCTATTTTTCTTCATCAGGATACTCTCCTGACAAATACTTCACAGAGTTTTTGCTTTCGAAACCTCTGCACTTTCAGGCATCGTTTCGGGGATTTTCCAGGTCGCCTTCATCAGTTTTCTTTAGAAAATGGTGGTAATAGTGCAATGCATCAAAATCTTATATTAAATGTAGACTGCTACATAAACAAAATGCGAATGAAGCAAACAATAAAATATGTTTCCGAAAACTTCTGCAAAGCATAACCAACAATAGAAATATTATGAAAGTTTTTTGTTTTTGTGTTTCATACCATCGGTATAAATAAATATAAAATTTTATTTTTACCTTACTTCTTTGTTAATACAATTAAAAAGGTCGAAAAAAACAATTTTTATTTTTAAATGAACCCAACAAACAAATCGTTCCGCTTACGTACCGTTTTCGGTCCATCATAAACGGAATCCAACTCCGTTTACGTACCGTTTTCCGGATCCGTATACGGACCAGAAAACGGATTTTAAGGAACATCGAAACTGATTCGAATCCGTTGAAAGTCCGTCAATGACGGACCGTTTACGGACCGATATGTCGGTTAAAAAACTGACAAGTCCGTTGTAAGTCCGTCAATGACGGGCCATTTACGGACCGTTATGTCCAGTATAAACGGAGTGACTTCGGACCAAAAACGGACTTGTACATCTATCTAAATAGACTAATTTTGAATAAATTAAATTTACTAAATTTTTTTTTATTTTTAATAGATTTATTAATAACGATATTATTTACATTTACACTATATTTAGTACATCAGTTTACCTTTGAGTTGCCTCTTTATCTAGCGCATCAATTCACGATAGTCACCCATAATAAAATCGATCATCTACATGCAAAAGAAAAAATAAATTAGTTATGGTTTATTTGATTGCATTTACGATGGTGTTTTACTCGAAACAACAACAATTTACACACAATTTTGGAAAAATTGAGTAGCCGCGTTAACGTACGTGAAACAGAGCTTTTGTTACAAAAACAAACGATCTTACACAAATCATTGTAAAACACGCACTAAATTTTATTATTCCATTCCAGCTATCGCCACCAATTTCTCGTCACAAAAAGTTTTTAAAATAATTTAATTGTTTTCATTTTGAACACAAATTAAAATCAATTAAGTCCGTATTTTACGGTACGGAAACGGAGTTAAAACGTATTGTGTTCGAAAATCCGATTACACGGTCCGTTAATGTTCCGTATACGTACAAGCTTTGACGGATACGTGTATTACGGACCGTTAATGTGCCGTAAAAGCCGGATTCATGATTCCGTACGTGCCGGAGAGTCCGTAAAAATGTTTCTTGGGAATATTAAAAACCAACATTTTGTCAGAAAATAACTTTTATATTTGCTTGAAAATATAAAAATTAAAAAACAAGTTTTATTTTTGTAAAAAAAAATAAAAAAAAAAATAAAAGTCAAAAATAACTTTTATTTTT
Source organism: Leucophora obtusa (assembly GCA_949987735.1). Taxonomy (NCBI): domain Eukaryota; kingdom Metazoa; phylum Arthropoda; class Insecta; order Diptera; family Anthomyiidae; genus Leucophora; species Leucophora obtusa. The sequence continues at coordinate 49,813,351 of OX465299.1, forward strand.
ACTAAAAAAAAAAGTCCAAAAATAACTTTTTGCTTCTGACATTTATTATAAAGCCATAACAGTTACGGTCCCCGAAACAAACAGCCCCATGGCGTATAATTGGAAAGAAAAAAAATTTTTCGCCGTACACCATCGACTCTAAATTACCTTTGCAAGGAGGTTTCGAAATTTTTTTTGTCGAACGTAGGGGTCGCAATTTTAATTTTTCGTTATATCTTTGCCATTTACAGTCGGATCTTAAAGTATGATAAATCGATGTTTTTGTATCGAGGGGACCAATGTTTTTTGCTTCTAAGGGCCATTGACCTCAAGTATCCTGTTCTAGTATTTACCGCCAGATCTCAGTTCCTACAACCCTAATGTCAAAAAATTAAAGCTAGCAAAAAATCATTAAACTTTTGCTAAAGAAGTTTTTCGATAATTCCAGCAGAAATGTTTTTTATTTTTTTTTTGTTGCCGAATGTAGGGGTCGCCTATTAAATTTTTTTTTTTCATTGGGTTTTTTTCTTTATAGCTAAACACTGGTCGCCTCGAGGCAAAAATTACGATATATGACACTCAGACTGTAAATGCTGGCGTTATAACAAAAATATAAAAAACGGCGGCCCCTATGTTCGTGAAAAAAAATTTCGAAATTGCCTTGCAAAAATACGTCATATTCGAAGGTGTTCCGTAAGATGGTACGGTCTATTGGACAGCAAGCTGTCGTGGATGTTCAATATTGAAAGGGGGGTTAAAAATACCACAACACGTAGGAAAATGCCACCTAATCTCATTGCATTTAATGGCAGTTACTAGGCCAGGAGATCTACTAGATAAGTTTTCTGCAAGCGCCTCACAGTGTGACCAGAAGCAATTTTTTTGAGCAAATAATCTTTCAGGCCATAATTCTTTACCGATTTTCAAAATTTTTTTTTTTTGTATTTGAGTTTACAAAATTCCACACAAATCTGTCATGTCCGATTTTCGAATTTCAATTTCTAAATATTTTTCTTTCTTTTTGATTGTCGAAAAAAACTATTTTTTTTTAAATTTTTTCTCAGAAAACCAAAATAAATTAAAAAATTAGTTTTTTTCCACATTCACAAAAAAATATTTAGAAACTGAAATTCAAAAATCGGCCATGACAGATTTGTGCGGAATTTTGTAAACTCAAATAAAAAAAAAAAAAATTTTGAAAATCGGTTAAGAATTGTGGCCTGAAATGTTATTTGCTAAAAGAAAATTTCACCATAATTCTTCACCGATTTTCAAATTTTTTTTTTTGTATTTGAGTTTACAAAATTCCACACAAATCTGTCATGTCCGATTTTCGAATTTCAATTTCTAAATATTTTTATTTTTTTGTGAATATCGAAAATGCTACTGTGCGCCTGGAGATAGCGCATTAGTACGCAAAGTGCGGCACTAGATGTAATCTTCAATTTACAACCGATAAATCTGGTGGCGGAGGTTACCGCAGGGAAATTCGCTATTCGCTTGGGAACTACAGTAATATAAAAAAGTCCATAAAAAGTTTAGGTAATTATACCCTACACCACTATGTGGTCAGGGTATTATAAGTTAGTGCTGATGTTTGTAACACCAAAAAATATTGGTCGTAGACCCACCTTATAGTATACCGATCGGCTCAGAATTTTTTTTTATTTCGATTTAACGATGTCCGTCTGTCCGTCCGTCCGTCCGTCCGTCTGTCTGTCTTTCTGTCTGTCTTTCTGTCTGTCTGTCTGTCTGTCTGTCTGTCTGTCCATGCAATCTTGTGCGCACTCTACAGGTCGCAAATATTAAGATATTTTGATGAAATTTGGTACGCAGACCTATGTTGGCCCAAGGACGAACAAGTTTGATTTTGGTGAACATCGGTCCATGTTTAGATCTAGTGCCCATATAAGGGTCCTATCAAAATTATACTCTTTATACGCTATAGGTCGTAAATATTAAGGTATTTTGATGAAATTTGGTACACAGACCTATATTGGCCCAATAACGCAGCCTATAGATTTTGGTGAACATCGGTCCATGTTTAGACCTAGTGCCCATATAAGGGTCCTACCAAAATTATACTGTTTATACGCTGCAGGTCGCAAATATTAAGATATTTTGATGAAATTTGGTACATAGACCTATGTTGGCCCAAGGAGGAAGCCTATTGATTTTGGTGAATATCGGTCCATGTTTAGAACTAGTGCCCATATAAGGGTCCCCCCAAAATTATATTGTTTATACGCTGCAGGTCGCAAATATTAAGATATTTTGATGAAATTTGGTACATAGACCTATGTTGGCCCAAGGACGAAGCCTATTGATTTTGGTGAACATCGGTCCATGTTTAGAACTAGTGCCCATATAAGGGTCCCCCCAAAATTGGCTTGGTTACAAACTGCAGGTCGCAAATATTAAGATATTTTGATGAAATTTGGTACATAGACCTATGTTGGCCCAAGGACGAAGCCTATTGATTTTGGTGAACATCGGTCCATGTTTAGAACTAGTGCCCATATAAGGGTCCCCCCAAAATTGGCTTGGTTACAAACTGCAGGTCGCAAATATTAAGATATTTTAATGAAATTTGGTGCGCTGACTCACATTATAGAAAATTTTGACACAAGCCCCATTTTAACCCATTCGAATTTCGGATCCAAACAATACACCAGACTGGTGTAGGGTATTGTATAGTCGGCATGCCCGACTTTAACTTTTTACTCGTTTGTATTTACGTTAACTCAAAGTAAAGAATTTATGAGAACTAAACTCAAACATTTTTACGTAGCTATTTATATTACAAAGAAAATCACATGTTTTTGACAACCCATGTGAAAATCGAAATATAATGTATGCCCATGCATGATCATATACAAGTCAATGTATGATCATGTGTGTTCATATATATTTCGATTTTCACATGGGAAAGCTATTATTTTTAATTTTCAAAGAATTATTTTTTGAGTTTTTTTAATGCAAAAAAAAAAAGTTTAGAGAAACTTATAAATTTAGTACAGACAGTTCGGAGCTATTATAAAAATTCGGAAATCATATACAAAAAATCCTAGAAACCTCCTTTTTTAAAGAGAAATTCGTCAGTATGTGAAAATATATAAAGAAAAATATTGCAATATAAGGATGATTAAAGTCGTACATGCCGGTTATAAGATACACCCATCTGGTTAAAAATATAATTAATAGAAAATATGAGCGCTAGGTCCAAATATTCTTTCTAAAATAAATGTGGCCATATGATTTTGCGTACCAAATTTGTTGAAAATATCTTTAATAAAAAATATAAAATATCTTTATATATCTGAGTACCGACTCCGAATGGTTTATGAAGCTGTGAATCGGTGAAAAATATTTTTCACTCATTTAAAAATATTGATAACACTATGCGACAGTCAAAATCGGGATGGGATGAAACCAACGGGAAATGTTATATCGGTCAAAAACAAGTGATACGTGTCCCGGCGTTTCGCTGGGTCACCCCTAGGAATCGAGATATATCTTTTTTTTGACATAACTCGAGAACCACTAGTCCGATTTTGCTCAAACAATTTTAAAAAAATTAAAAATTACAATTCCTTTAATCTGTTCATATAACGTTTTTCTGTATACTCAACAGTTTTGCCGGTAAAAATAAATGTTTGTTACCGCTACCATAAAAATCAATAACCTTTTGTTTATTACTTTTTTTTTAATATTTTAGGCAAAAAATATTTTTTTCTTCATACATTTATTTTTACCGGCAAAACTGTTGAGTATATAGAAAAACGTTATATGAACAGATTAAAGGAATTGTAATTTTTAATTTTTTTAAAATCGTTTGAGCAAAATCGGACTAGTGGTTCTCGAGTTATGTCAAAAAAAGACCACCAAAGGTCAAATCGATATATCTCGATTCCTAGGGGTGACCCAGCGAAACGCCGGGACACGTATAACTTCTTTTTTACCGATATAACTTTCCCTGGTAGTTTGAACCCTTCCCGATCACTGACCCCTACCATTTGTCTCACAGTGTAACAAATGACAGTTTTTATCACTTCACCGTTTGAAAATTATTCGGAATCGGTACTCTGTAGAGCGCGAACAATTTTTGGGGGACCTTTCGGGCCTGAACACATACAATGAAGTCCCTAAAAAATTAAATATAACCATTTCTATTTAATTTTTCAGTGGTAGCAGCAATATTTTAAGCCGCCTGAGGCTTGACAATATTTTGCTCTTCATTTTGAAATATATGGGAAACATTTTTTTTGGTGCTGGCAGCAGCCTCATTCGATGCGTTCAGGCACTTATACGACAACTGACCGTCTAAATATAGAACGATTCTAAACAAAATCAGAGTATAAATATTCGAAAATTAAGGGTCTAGTGCCGTCTAAGAAATATTGTCTAGCTACGCGAATGATTTTAACTTTAACTATTTGTAACGGCAAAAAATTACGAGTATTTAAAATTTCAGCGATGATTCATTTTGTTGTGTAAAATAATATTATTTTTTAATTAAAAAAAATAAATTATTGTATTCTCAGAATTGAAATATTACGCATATAACATAAAAACAATAGAAAAAATGAATCTTCAATTGTATCTGATTTAGCTTTGTTAATTAACAAAAGATACTGTTAACTTAAAACCCTTACAAATAAAAATCAAATAACAGAAGAAATGCCGGCTAAAACAAAACAAAATTTAACAGAAATCTGTTATAATGTATAAAAGAGAAAAATCGAATACTCTTTAATGTTAACACTTAATTTTACTCTTAAAATTTATATTACAGTCTGTTTTTCATCGTAAACGATTGATGGTTGTTGGTTGGTTGGGTTGGTTGGTAATACCGAGTAGTAGTAATATTTTAAGCATATTTGAATTAAACAACAGTTTGAAAATAATCAGTTGTAGTTAAACCGTAGCGCCGAACGGTCTAACAAGCTGTTTGAAAATTTTAAAGCAAAACAATATAAAGAAAATAAAAAAATCAAATTTTAGAGAAGAAAACTTAAAAGAAAATTAAAAAAGTTTATAGTGTAACGTTTTATTTTTTATAATCGTTTGCTTCGTTTTTTAAGTCGGAATTCTAATAAGCTATAATAAAATGTGGCCAAAACAAACTGGTAATGAAGCTCAAAATACAAAATAACAAAAAAAAATTGTGTTTAAATTAAATAAAAAAAAAAAATAATAACAAAAAAAAAATACCAGCTAGTGACGTTAGAAAACAAAATATTAAAAAAGTAATACCACTAAACAGAAAAATATTATTACAAATTCTTAATATAAAAACAAATTTGGCGCGTTTTTTTTTCAAAGAGTTAAAAAATATGGAAATATTTTAAATATTATAATCACAAATCATTAAAATTATGCTAATTTTTCATTTATAAAAGTATTTAAAGTGTTTTAAAGAAAAAAAAAAAAAAAAAAAAACATCAAGGCGTATGAGTGTTATTAATTAAGGTAAATTTTTGTTATTTTTTAAATAGTTTATAGAATTTATTAAAAAAATTCAAATTTTTTATTTATTTTATATATTCTATAAATTTTTTTATCACCTTTTCTTTCCCCTTTGTTTATATAATTATTTTATTTATTTCATTTAAATTGTGCAAACTTAAAAACTGTTAAAATTATTGAATACATATTGTTTTTATTGACACTAAAATTAAACAAAGACTGAAAATTAAGTACTATTTTTTATATTTACATTTTGCACGCTACGTTTGTATTTTCCATGACGTTGTAGCTAAAATAAATAAACGTATTTAAGTTTTTTTTCTGTGTTATTTACATAAAAATTAATTATATTGGATTTGTATGGAATTAATATTTTATTTAATATTTTATTTTCAAACTAATTACAATAGATATTAAAGTCAAAGCAAGGTGCAGACATAAATTAATTATTGTACGTTTTCATTTTTTGTTTTAGTTTATTTAAATGAATATTTTTTTATTATTTATTTCTACATATATGCATAATTAGTTCATTTAAGGTTAAATGAACTAAGACTTAACGATTCCTAAACTGACTTTTACGTATATTCTTAATATATCTGGGTTTACAATACAATTTTTTTCATTCATATTTAAATGCGCGTAAACTACGCTGTAGGTTTTAGTTTTAATTGTTTGTTGTTTATAATTAAATTTAATATTTCTTATTAATTATAATTTTTAGAAATTTATTTGCGGTTTTTTCGGTGAGCCAATATATTATTCTAAGGATATTCTGGTACAATTTTAAATAAAATTCAACGGTGTTAGAACTATTGTTTTGAAAAAAAAACGACTTTTTAAAATTCGGTTTGTTGCTTAACCAAGAATGGATCCTTTTTAAAAAAACAGAGTTTCGTCTAACCATTTGTAAAATAAAACGGTTGATGTGTTTATTTTTAAAAAAGCAACTAAAAAATGCTGTTTATGATGACAATTGTATACTCAGAGTTAAAAAACCTCACCATTTTTCTACGAGTTAAATGTTTTATTTCAAATTTATTCTTGTCGGGATGAACAATAATAGCAATAAAATAATAATATAATCTATTTAAAGCATATCCCTAACCGTATTTCATTCTTGTCTAATGAAATCGTCAGGGCACGACGTTTTTAGAATTTCTAGAAATGTTTGTGAGGCTAAATTACAAACTCAATGAGAATTTATATTTTAAATATTAAATAACGAATATGCAGGTACTTGTTCAAATTGACACTAATAGAATTCATTATTTTCTATTGTTGATTACACTGTGAGACAAATGGTAGGGGTCAGTGATCGGGAAGGGTTCAAACTACCGGGGAAAGTTATATCGGTAAAAAGGAAGTTATACGTGTCCCGGCGTTTCGCTGGGTCACCCCTAAGAATCGAGATATATCGATTTGACCTTTGGTGGTCTTTTTTTTGACATAACTCGAGAACCACTAGTCCGATTTTGCTCAAACAATTTTAAAAAAATTAGAAATTACAATTCCTTTAATCTGTTCATATAACGTTTTTCTATATACTCAACAGTTTTGCCGGTAAAAATAAATGTATGAAGAAAAAAATATTTTTTGCCTAAAATATTAAAAAAAAGTAATAAACAAAAGGTTATTGATTTTTATGGTAGCGGTAACAAACATTTATTTTTACCGGCAAAACTGTTGAAAAACGTTATATGAACAGATTGAAGGAATTGTAATTTTTAATTTTTTTAAAATTGTTTGAGCAAAATCGGACTAGTGGTTCTCGAGTTATGTCAAAAAAAAAGATATATCTCGATTCCTAGGGATTGACCCAGCGAAACGCCGGGACACGTATAACTTGTTTTTGACCGATATAACATTTCCCGTTGGTTACATCCCATCCCGATTTTGACTGTCGCATAGTGTTATACATGAATAGATGTCACTACATTGTTATATCTATCAAAACAACAGTGTAGTATTTTGGAAGATGACAAAGCAAATTGTGGTTCACTTTTTGTTGTTGTTTTTATTCATTCTTCGATATTTCAATTGTTTAATAACGCTCCTAGACCAGAGTAAGAAATTCTAATTCACTTTGTAATTTACCGCTCAATTCATAAATGCTTTGTAAAGTTATAGCAGGTTTACAAAACGTCATTTTCATACAAAATTTGTTCAATAAACCTCCTATAAATTTTAAAAAGCGTTTATGAATTCAGGGGTTAATCTAACAAATATTTTTGGAATCATTGTTAACTGTTTTGGTGAATTTAAGATTTTTGAAAATATTGTTTGTTTTAAATATTTATTTTTGAAATTTTATATTTGATACTTTCTCGCTTCCAAACCGTGCAATGTATCGAAAAAAAAAAAAATTTTACAAAAATTTTAATAAATTTTGTTCTCTATTGAAAAAACTTAATTTCTTATTATAAAATACTCAATTGGCGCATTTGTTGTTGGGCTTTGCCGGTTAGAGTGTTAATAGATTATTTATTACACTTTGTTGAATAAGTTTTGGGATTTTAACACATTTTATTCCTTTAATGTAAATATTTTAGATTTTTAGAAATTCAATATTAGAACAACCAGAGTCTGTTCGGTGATTCCCTTACACTGAGAGAATTATCTGCATGATATTAATGAATTTATGCATAACACCATTGAAGTTTCACTGGAACTTGTCCATTGAAACTTTTCATTGAATTAATGGAATTTGTCATAAAATGTTGTGAAAAATTTAATTTAATTTATTAAAAGTTTGATACACTCAATGAAAAAGTTTCATTAAAACTAGATTCATCAATTCAATTATTATGCTTTTTCATCAAATTTAAGAAGTTTTTCATTTACATTGTGAAGAAAACTTTATTACTTTACTGAAAATTTTCATTAAAACTCGTCCGGCAAAATACCCTCTGTGTAGAATTCGTTGACATTTGCAATGTGATTTGGTGGACAAAACTTAGAAACTTTCGGTATTAAACGGTATATTTTTAGTACTTTACTGAATAGATCATCATACAAATCGGATTGAACCTTTCTTGTAAGAATCAGAATCTACCTAATTTAAAAAGAAAAAAAAAAAAATTCGGAGATCGAAATTTTATCTTTTTATGCAATTCCATTTAGTAACATACACTCTAAAAAGTCTTGTAAATTTACTACTATAAAATGAGTAATATTATGTTAACGCATGGCGAGTAAATATAACCACAAAATGCGTAAAATTATTGTTTGCTTCATTCACATTTTGTTGATGAAGCAGACTACATTTAATATGTGATTTTGATGTTTCAGTTTGCAGTAATGCCAACCACTTTCTAAAGAAAATTGATAAAGGGGACCTGGAAAATCCCCGAAACGATCGTTTTTTATTCCTGAAAGTGTAGAGGTTTTTGAAAGCAAAAACTCTATAAAGTATTTGTCAGGAAGTATCCAGTGAAGAAAAATAGTAGTTTTTGTAAAAAATTGTTTAATATTAATTTGGTTATTGGTCTTAATTTTCTTTTCTTAATTATTCTTAGATTCTGAAGACTTTTTCCTAAATAAAACCCTCAGATTTTGAACACATTCCTAAAGAAAACTGTTAGATTCTGAGAACTTTTAAGTTATATTTTAAGGATTTCTTCTTAAATAAGATCCCTCATAGCAATTTTTTTAAAGAAAAGTGTTCAGATTCTGTTGATGTTTTCCTTTAAAACAAATCAGATTTTAAGGCGTTTTTCAATAGAAACCCCCCGGAAAACCCTCTGATTCTTATAAATTTTTCCTATTGGAGTAGTTCGCCAAATCTAAAGCATTTATAGTATATTATAGTAAAAAGTCCCCAAAAGCTAAGGTTTTCGTATTGGACAAAATTACCTGAATCTGATGAGTATTCCTTAAGAAAAAGTACACAGGATCTAAGGCATTTTCTATGGAAAGGCGGTTTTACCTTTAGGAAAAAAATGTCCAGAATAAAAGGCTTTTTCAGCAGGCAAAAGTACTAATCGCTCAGAATCTAACGTTTTTCAAAGAAGAAATCTACCCAGAATCTGCGGCTTGTATTAGGCTTAAATATATTAGAATTAGAAAATATTATCATAATTTCCTTTAAATTATTTTCACACTAGTGAAAAATGTAATTTAATAAACCTACCCAGTAAACATGGCAATACGAAGACGATTCCCCAATTGTATTGCCTGAATGAAAAATTTTATTACGGCAACAATCATCTTCGTATTGCGAAAGATACCCCGTTTGGTAGAAAACATGTCCCGAATGCAATACTTCCAAGTAATAAAAAAGCAATACTTCTAGAAGATAAATTGGCGATATTGCTAAATTATCATCTGGAGATAAAGAAATGTCACCAAATATCGCCAATGTATCATCTGGAAGTTAAAAAGAAGATATCCCCACAGAAGAAAAAAATAAGTTATATATATTTTATATTTTTTTTGCTCTTTTATTTTATAAAAAATTATATATTCTTACACTTTTTCGTTTTGCTTTTAATAAGGCGATTCCATGCATCTATCTTCCGTAAGTTTGAATTCATATTTTCGCTGTTGCAGCACATCATTTCCTTAAAAAACAAGAAAAATTGTAAAAATAAAAAAATAAATTGTATCTTCTATATATAAGTTTATCTTACCTTAATATTTGCAAGTTAATTTGCAAAATTTTTCACAACTCAAGCTATTTTTTAATAATTTTAGGTTTTTTTAGTTCTCCAATAAAAAACATAATTAAAAGATTTAAACAAAAATATATTTTTGACATTTTTTTTTTCAATATTGCTGATATATCTTCCAGCTGATTAAATGAAGATATATTCATAATACTACTCTGATTGTCTTCTAAATGATAAATGGATGATATTGCCGTAATAACTTCTGGATGATATTTCTTCCAAATGCTTATTGGGTAATGGCTTACTATCAACATGGATTTATGTTGTAGGTTCAAATTAATTAGAATACACTCACAATATTTTATCGTTAAAAACAACCTAAACTACATATTAAATTAACTGAACACAAAATTAAAAAAAGGACTGCTAATTTTTCATTATATTCAAACCATTTTGCTATTTATTTTCAAACATTGTTTAAACAATTCATAAAAGAAATAAAAATAATTGAAAAGTCTGTTAAAACAATCATCAATTTTTAACTGACAAAACGTAAAACAAACGATTTTGTGGTTTGTTTTTTTCGTATTTGAAAGTTTTTTGTTTTTATTTTAATTTTCAAAACACTACACACATAACACACATGTTCATATTTTTATTGTCTATGTTTGTGTGTATGAGTAAAGAATTTCTTATAATTTGAATTGAAATAATTTTGTATACGAGGGTTATTATTTATATATCGGGAACTGGCAACACTAATGTCAATAGCTAAAATCTGGCAACACCATAATAAATTTTAACATTTTTTAGCACAAACGTACTCACAAGGTTTTGGCGTACAAGTGCTATTTGTTTTTTTTTTTTACAGTGAGTTAAGAAAATCAATTTGGCCAAAAAATGGAAATTTCAAGAGAAAGTTTTCGTTGGATTATTTTTCACAACTTTCGACGTGGATTATCTCAACAAGAATGTGTCGATGAACTCAGTTCTTTGGCGATAAAGTAGCATAAAAAAACACAGTATATCGCCAGTATTGTGATTTCAATCGTGGTCGTAGTTCGGTTGCCGACCAATTCCGTGAAGGTCGTCCAAAATCGGTTGTTGTGCTACAAAACATCGATGCTGTGCGTGAACTGCTGATGAAAGATCATCATGTGACATATCGTGGGATTGTGGCATCCTTGCACATTAGTTCCACTTCAATACATTCGATTTGGCAAGAACACAGTTGTAAAAAAATTTGCTCTCGTTGGATACCAAATAATTTATCAATCGCTCAAAAAAAGGCTCGCGTCGATTTCTGTAAGGGAATGATTAAAAGGTTCGACCGTGGTGCTTCAAAAGACGTGTATAAAATCGTGACAGGTGATGAATCATGGATATATGCATATGAGCCGGAAACAAAACAGCAATCGACCGTGTGAGTATTCCAAGACGAGTGAAATCCAACAAAAGTTGTTCGTGGAAGAAGCACAGCGAAGCAAATGGTCACCTGTTTCTTCGGCCGAATGGGTCATGTGGCCACTATTCCGCTTCAGCAATGTAGGATGGTCAATTCTGAGTGGTACACGACCATTTGTTTCGGAGAAATTCGTAAAACCAACAGCCAAAGAGATTTTTCGCTTTATTTAGGCGATGTAGCACAATAAAATTTAAGACGAATTCAGAAATCCAATAAGCAAATAATTTCGATTTTTGCTGTTATGTATGGGTATTTTCGCTTTTTAAAAATTGCGAAATTTGGCGAAATTAACACTAAACATTATAAAATTTCGACGAAATTAGTTTTGCTTACTACTTCCTGCAGCAAAATTAAAATTCATTTTACAAGAAGAGATTCTAAACTTGTTATTATTAATAATGTTTGCCAGATCGGAAATGTATTTTCGACGATTTTTCAAAAAAAATTTCTGTTTTACGAAAATTTTAATTTACATCCTTCTCGCTTGTTAATCGTTCGTTGTACCACAAAACTTTGAAGCCTTTTATAAAAAATTATTATTTAGCCCAAAACTACTTAAGATCTTAAGGCCGCTTTTTAGCGGCCTTCGACATTAGAGGGTTAGTTATTAATTTTTTTATTTGCGAAAGTGAACAGGTCGTAAGAGAAAAATAATTATAAATTATTATGCATGTTCTTTTATTATTACAAACTAATAAAAATTATGGGTCATATGCATAATTACTTTCTAACCCTTCAATTCATAAATGCTTTGTAAAGTTATAGCAGATTTACAAAACGTCATTATAGCCTACACCACTATGTGGTCAGGGTATTATAAGTTTGTGCTGATGTTTGTAACACCAAAAAATATTGGTCGTAGACCCACCTTATAGTATACCGATCGGTTCAGAATTTTTTTTTATTTCGATTTAACGATGTCCGTCTGTCCGTCCGTCCGTCTGTCTGTCTGTCCATGCAATCTTGTGCGCACTCTACAGGTCGCAAATATTAAGATATTTTGATGAAATTTGGTACGCAGACCTATGTTGGCCCAAGGACGAACAAGTTTGATTTTAGTGAACATCGGTCCATGTTTAGACCTAGTGCCCATATAAGGGTCCTACCAAAATTATATTGTTTATACGCTGCAGGTCGTAAATATTAAGATATTTTGATGCAATTTGGTACACAGACCTACATTGGCCCAATAACGCAGCGTATTGATTTTGGTGAACATCGGTCAATGTTTAGACCTAGTGCCCATATAAGGGTCCTACCAAAATTATATTGTTTATACGCTGCAGGTCGTAAATAATAAGATATTTTGACGAAATTTGGTACACAGACCTATGTTAGCCCAATAACGTAGCCTATTGATTTTGGTGAATATCGGTCCATGTTTAGACCTAGTGCCCATATAAAGGTCCTACCAAAATTATACTGTTTATACGCTGCAGGTCGCAAATATTAAGATATTTTGATGAAATTTGGTACACCGACTTATGTCGGCCCAAGGACGAAGCCTATTGATTTTGGTGAACATCGGTCCATGTTTAGAACTAGTGCCCATATAAGGGTCCCCCCAAAATTGGCTTGGTTACAAACTGCAGGTCGCAAATATTAAGATATTTTAATGAAATTTGGTGCGCTGACTCACATTATAGAAAATTTTGACACGAGCCCCATTTTAACCCATTCGAATTTCGGATCCAAACAATACACCAGACTGGTGTAGGGTATTGTATAGTCGGCATGCCCGACTTTAACCTTTTTACTCGTTTTTGTTTGAAATTGTCCCAAAAGTAATCACTTCTGTAGATCCAAAGTTAATTTATTTTTTTATAATGCATAAAAAAATTTTTACAATGTTACCATTATTAAATTTTTTTTTTTTTAGATTATTAATTAAAGGAAATAAATAATAAAGGTACATATGGGACAGATACAACTCTGTATATTATTTATCACATTATTTATAATACATAATACAATTTTTCACAAATAGATAGCGTTTTTCTTCGGGTTAGCTGCGCCAACAACCAATCCCATTCGAAAGTAATCAACTAAAAATCTAACTAAGATTTAGTAAATTTTATCAGTATTTTTTGCTGTTTTCATTTTACTAATATTTATCAAATATATTCTGCTAATTTTACCAATTTTATATGCAAGGTAATTTTTAACTAATTTTTAGTAACTTTTGCTGTTAATTTTACCAAATTATTTCTATAAGTGTATAAGCGCTTTAAGCTCAGTGTGATATATAATGTTTTAATTAAAAATCTATTTTTCATTAATAAAAACGTTTATTTATTTATTAGTAAAATGTACAATCAATTTTATAAATGAGAAACCAAAATGAAAAACGTTTTTGTTTTTATAATTCATTCTCGCTCAACTTGTAATTGTTCTTATGTTAAATTTAGTATTGTTTTTATTTATTTATTTATTTTGTTTTTTTTTTTTGGTTAAAATTATTGTGACACACTGTGTTGTTATTGTTGTTATAATCCTAATCGCAGTCATACTCGTTGTATTCATACTTATTATTTGTAGTTTATAAGTACGACACGTCAAGCATAATTAATTCCCAATTTGCCGTCGTTAAAATTATTGTTATTTTCCCTATAGTTTCTTTTGTTTTATAGTCAATTTTTTTCCTTCTATTTGTTGTTTTATTGTATTTTTTTTCAAGTATTTTAATAAAATTTTACTTTATCGTTAGTGTATGGGCTGGTTGGTTGGTGTTGTATTCAAGTGGAAGTATTTAAGAATTTTAGTGTTGTGTATTAAAGCTTGTGAAAAAATCTCATAAACAATTGTATTGGTGTTTTCTTACAGAAAATAATTTTATTATTAGGGGAAGTGGGATGCACTTGATATTTTAAAAGACTTGTTCCCCCTGCACTAGCTCAGAAAGTACCTACATAACATAGATAACAGTTTTCTTCTATCGACTGATCCAAAAATTTCATTCTTAAATTTATACTGTATTTAGACTAAGGAAAAACTACATACTAGTTTTTGGTTCCTGCTAGTTTTTAGTTGTCAAATCGCATATATAAAAAACAAGCAAAAACTAGTTTTGTACGAAAAGTAATTAGTTTTTGCTCAGTCTAAATTCAGTATTAGACTAACTTTTATTTTTTTTCTTGATTGATAATGTGTATTCATGGTATAACACACTTGATCCTTTTGTGGTGATTTATATTTTTGATTATTACTCAAAAATATATAAACCCAATATATTTATTTCAAAATAGAAGTTACATATTTCAGAAAGCATTCAAACAAAATTTAAAACAAATTGAATAGTTTATTAGATATTCGGCTTTAACTTATTCGTAATGAAGTGTATCGCACTTCCCCTATTATTTGAGATTTGTGTTTTTCATTTTATTATGAAGTATTAATTATAAAATATATTAAATTGAAATGACTGAAATTTCGAAATCTTTTAGATTTGATTTGGAAACTATAAATTACAGCTATTATGTAATAGAATTGTAATTTTTTTAAAATATTAATAGTCAAATAATCTTTCAAATTTATATAAAATCGGTATTTACAAATCTTTCATATACAGTTGAAAAGTCACTAAATGTAATAAATTAAAATAACGTATTGGACTTAAACATCCGTCACTTAAGCAATGTAAAATGCTTATCGAATGCTAAGTCGTTAAGTATAGAAAAATGTATGCATCAGATATTTAAATTATATAGATTCCCAGCCAGAAAAATATGACCGACAGAGCGCTGGCAAAGCGCTTTCGATATTGGTACACTTAAATAAAAAAATTTGTAAACAGTTTCCAATCGCACTATACTATTTTTATACTGATTATTAGTACAATTTTTATTTTTAGTAATCATTTTTGCTATTCTCTTATTACAAATTACGGATTTTTTACTAATTTTGGCTGCTGATTTCAGAAAAACATTTTACTAATTTTTCAAAACCGAGTGCCAAATTTAGCAGAAAAATATACTAATTTAAAAATATTTTTTTTTGATTTTTTACAATTCTTGTTTAGTTTATATTTGTTACTATTGATATATTCTTTGTTTAGAAATAACACCCAGAAAATTTTATTGCATCTCCAATGCATAAAATGGCAATAACTGGAGAACCTTTTGCAATTTTGACTCCAAATTTCAATAACGATGAAGTAATTATACGCTTGTTACAATCGAAATGAAAAAATTTTTTTTTTTTAGATTTTACAGTTTTTTTATTTTTTAGTACAAGGAAAAATCATTGTTTTTTATGTTTATTGTTAGTTTCGAATATTTCTGACACTGAGTATATCATAACAGAAACAGAACCCATAATAACACTATGCGACAGTCAAAATCGGGATGGGATGAAACCAACGGGAAATGTTATATCGGTCAAAAACAAGTTATACGTGTCCCGGCGTTTCGCTGGGTCACAATTTTAAAAAAATTAGAAATTACAATTCCTTTAATCTGTTCATATAACGTTTTTCTATATACTCAACAGTTTTGCCGGTAAAAATAAATGTTTGTTACCGCTACCATAAAAAATCAATAACCTTTTGTTTATTACTTTTTTTTAATATTTTAGGCAAAAAATATTTTTTTCTTCATACATTTATTTTTACCGGCAAAACTGTTGAGTATATAGAAAAACGTTATATGAACAGATTAAAGGAATTGTAATTTCTAATTTTTTTAAAATTGTTTGAGCAAAATCGGACTAGTGGTTCTCGAGTTATGTCAAAAAAAGACCACCAAAGGTCAAATCGATATATCTCGATTCCTAGGGTTGACCCAGCGAAACGCCGGGACACGTATAACTTCTTTTTTACCGATACAACTTTCCCCGGTAGTTTGAACCCTTCCCGATCACTGACCCCAACCATTTGTCTCACAGTGTAATTAATAAAAAAAAAAATCATTAGCAATTTATGAATAGTTAAAGTGCTGGGGATTATAATCACCGGTCGGCGTAAAATGGGTTAAGTGTAAAATCTCCATATAAAAAAGAAGCGCAGGAGAAGCCGCAAGGTTGTATCTCTTTTCTCCGCAAGGTTGTATATCTATCTATTCTTATAAATTTTAGGGTGTTTTCCATAATTGCAATCATTATTTAATGAGGGTTGCCAAATTATAATTTTTAGAAATGCCCTAAATAGAAAATAAAATGTATAAATTTATTGATAAAACTTTTACGGTAGGTCTCACGCTGTAGGGTTAACTTAAACTTAATTATTAGACAAAAGAAAATGTCGAAAACATTTTATACAAACAATTTTTTGGGTTAATTATTAGTTAACTCTTAAACCCTTTAGTTTGAGGGCCACCATTAAAATTTATATCATAATATGTAATTCTAAAATACATTTTGTAAATTTTTTGTACAATTTGTAGAATTTAATATTTGAAAAAAAATTAACGGTATTTGGGAACTACATCTTGTCAAAATATATCCACTAGTTGGTGGCAATATCAACAAAAAATTCTCGCTAGGCCTAAATCTTTTCCCAGCCATTGAAATTCGGTCTTAAAGAGTTAACATCTATATTTTTTTTTCTTATGTATTAAGCTCTTTTAAACTCAAAAATCGTATTTAAAATTTGGCTATAAAATTGTTTCAATATTTTGTGAAGTTTTTTTGTGGAAAGCTGTTAAAAATTTATATTTTTATATACGAAAAAAAGCAATTTGCATTGCTGGGTCAATTTTAATGAAAATTTTAGCATATTAACAAACAAATTAGGTGTATTTACAAATTGCGTTTTTACAAAATAAAAGTTTGTAAACACAATTAATTTGTTTGTTAATGTCACAAGATTTTAATTGTAAATGCGACATTCAATAATTTTTCTGCGTATGTATATTGGATATTAGAGTTATGAATTTTCGATACTTTCATGTACCTGATACTACTTAATTTTTATTTTTTTAACTGAGGACCGCATTCTAGGCAATACTCTGTTTTATATATAACTCCTTTTCTAAAATAGTTTATTTTAAAAGCAGTTGTATTTCCATGGTAAAATTATGCATATATTTGGTAAAATACAACGCTGGAAGTGTTAGGTAGTTACCCTGGGTATTGAGTACTCGAAAAGATAGACACACTCACAATATTTTTTCCTTAAAATCAGCCGAATATATACATTAATACAATTGAAAATAAGTTAAAAAAAGTACTACCCACTTTTCGTTCAAAACAATTGTATTTTGTCGTTTATTTTTAATTGTTAATTTATTAATTGGCAAAGTCGGTAAAAACAATAGATTTCTCGTTTATTTTAAAATGAATCGTATTATAACAACTGATTGTTTTTAACAGAAAATTTTTATTGAATATTGTAACTTCTACCGAAAATCCGTATTTTGTGTATTTTGTTTATTGAATGACTGATAGAAAAAGTTAAAAAATATATTTCTTAGCAATTTAGCTACTTATTCAATTGAAACAACTTTACTGATTTACTTTTTAAACAACTGTTGAACTTTTACGGTAAAGTTATTGTGAGTGCGACATTAAATAGTCGGTACCCTAATACTCAATACTTTTACAACTCTACTGGATATAGTGAAGGAATTCACAGTTCAAGTGCTAACGTTAACATGTTGTAAACTGACATAATTTTTGAAATTTAAACCATAGAAAGTTGTTAAATTTACAATAGATTTTAATTTATTACACTCACAATATTCTATGCTTAAAAACAACCTAAATTACATATTAGATTAACTGAAAATACAATTCAAAAAAGGACTACTGATTTTTCATTATATTCAAACCATTTTGCTATTTATTTTCAAACATTGTTTAAACAATCCACAAAAGAAATAAAAATAATTGAAAAGTCTATTAAAACAATCATCAATTTTTAACTGACAAAACGTAAAAAAAAACGATTTTGTGGTTTGTTTTTTCATATTTGAAAGTTTTTTTTTGTGTTTAATTTTCAAAACACTACACAACACAACACACACGTTCATGTTTTTATTGGCTATGTGTGTGTGTATGAGTAAAGAATTTCTTGTAATTTGAATTGAAATAATTTTGTATATAAAAAAACTATTTTAACAAAAAAGAAAACCGAAAATATTTGAATTTTTTGTTTTAAAACAGAAAACAACGAAATTAATTAAATTATTTTTTCTAAAAATAGAAATCTAAAAATATAATATTTTACTGAAAATAACAACTCCTACAGACTATACATATATTTTTCCAGTTTGTTTTTTATTGATTGATAAAAAAAGTTAAACAATATGTTTCAATGTATTTTAATTGATTCTTCAATTGAATACAAACGTTACCTATTATTTTTAAATAAACCTCAATCAATTATGGAAAATATATTGTGAGTGTACTTATAATAGTACGAACTGTGAATTCCATTTTATAAACTTTTAGTTTTTGATTTGACATGTGTATAAAATTTGACAAGTAACTTCAAGTAGTTTTCAAAAACTTCTAGTTTTTCGTTAAGTGTAAATGTAGTATTAGTTTAAACATAAAAATCTATTACAATATATGTAGGTACAAACCGCGTTTTGTTGTCCTTGTGCATTAGACGATTAAATTGCTTTGCCAACATTTTTCCGGTTATAAATTTTTTGATAATGTTCCTTACTTATATTTTGTCTTATTCGAAAGTCAATTATTTAAATAATGTCTAAATAAATATACATAACTCAATATATTAAAACTGACATTTGATTTATGACATATTTCTTTTTTGTATGGTAGGTTAAACCTAAATCTAATACAAGTTCTCTATTTATTACAAAGTATTACCATATTTTTTTTTTCTAAGAAGTTCATGAATTCAATATCTTTTTTGCTCAGTTACTACATTTAGCTGAACTCAAAGCTTTTTTGTTCTTCTTTTTAGTTTTCTTTACTAACATGTGATTTTTAAATATATGACATACGAACATGTTATTTTAATAATTTCAAGTCTTATATATTTTACTATACAAATATGTATATGAACTTATAGTACTTATGTACATGTGTCAGAATGTATAATGACGCCGTTAAGTCCTTAAAACATATTGTAAAACCAACACTCATACAATAATATTGAAACAAATATGACCTAAATTATAATAATTTATTAAACATGCGAGTATTTGATAGACATAATGTAACAAACAGCCTCCATTTATGACGTAAATCTATCTATTTAACTCGAAAAAGAAAAAAAAAAAACGAATGTATACTTAAGGATATTTAATTAAGTGAAGCTTAAATGTTTTAATGAAAATATCAATATGCTGATGACCTATGTAAATTATTACAGAATAAGGATCATATGCATAATAACTTTTTAAATGTATAAATGAATTATAAAATTCATTTTATAAATGTGTTATAAGGTTTTCAAATTATTATGCATAAGCAAATAAATATTTGAATATTTATTTCATAAGAGAGGTAGACCTCAAAGAATATTTAAAAAAAATATTTTCTCTAAAACAAAGCAGGAAACACGACGAACCCCTCTGAATCGATGGAAAAACAATTGATAAAAAAACAATTGAGCTTTCAATGAGCTTCATCATGTTACTCGGCTTCATTTTGGAAAAAATATGAGTTTATTATTGTACATCGCCAATACTAAATACAAATTTTAATATATTTATGTTCTCCAATTAGTTAGGACACCACTACGTATGATTGATATCGTATTTATGATATCTGTTATACGTTTGATGCCCACACGCTGCACAGTGCTTTGATCCCATATAACGATTGGACAAAAATAAAAGAAGTATAGACATAGTTTTGAAATTTGGTATACTGACATAGAACCCGTTAGTTAAGAAAAATTTAGTTTTTGGAAACATCGGGGCCAAGGACACGGACAAGGACCACCCATAGGTCCTGCAATTTAAAAATATTATATTAGCTACATAACTGGACGTAAAATTACAAAAAGTATCCATTGAGATGCACATAAAACTGGAAACGTTTGTGTTAATTTTTATCAAAATCAAAGCAAGGACTCTTAGTCCTGCCATATATCCTTTATTTTAAAATCTTTGTAAAACCTGCAAAAATTATCCGATTGCGATGAAATTTAGCACGTGAATTGATATAAGGTCAAGCCATATTTGTGCCAAATTTGGTTAAAATCAATTCATTAAATAAAAAATGCCTTTCACAAAAAGTGGGTTTTAAACGCTTAAAATAATTCTTCTAAAAAAAAAAATTAAATAGGATTGATATAGAAAACCATGTGAATCCTCAATTTTAGGTATACGGTATGTTCAGCGAACTTATGTAAAACACTGGGAGGAATATTTTTGTGGAACATTTTAACCTTCTATCTCTTCAATTAAAGGGACTTTTTTGGCCCATTTTTAAAAAGGGACAAAAACGACCCGTAAGTTGAAGAGTTAGAGGGTTAAAATGTTCCGCTAAAATATTTGTCATGAAATTCTACTATAAGTCTCTGAAGACATTAGTATTGAAAATTTAACTTAAGTGCCAGTAATAAATAAAAACTTAAAATGTGTTTAAGGGTTAATTTAGTACTTATTCAGAATTGGCGCTCAAATGTGCCACAAACCTGGATTTTAGGAAGAAACCATGGGAATCTTCCATTTTAGGTATAGGATGTGTTCAGCGAACTTATGTAAAACACTACGAGGAACATTTTTATGGAACATGTTAACCCTCTAGCTCTTCAACTTGCGGGTCTTTTTTGTCCCTTTTTAAAAAGGGTCCAAAAAATTCCCTTTCATTGAAGAGTTAGAGGGTTAGAATGTTCCACAAAAATGTTTCTCGTAGTGTTTTACAAAAGTCCGCTCAACACATCCTATACCTAAAATGGAAGGTTCACATGGTTTGAATACTAAACACTCTTAAATTCGTGAAATTTGTGTGAAAATCATGAATTTAGGCATTTCAAAAAATCCATTTTTTTAATTTGTGGTAAAAAATAGTAATTAATTTTTTAATGATCTATTATATAACAGTATAAACTTACAAAAAAAAAAAAGAAAATAAAAATCTAATTTTATATAATTTTTTTTATACTCCATCAAACTTAAATATTTTTTGGATTTTCAACAAAAAAAAAAAGTGTTTTTCGGAGCAACCCAGTATAGAAAATCATTACCAGATATGTGGTTATGTAACTACATACTTGGTAATGGTAACTAGTTACTTTTGTTATTACATTTCTTATTACCGTTATATGGCGATGTCGCTAAAAATAATGAGTTGTCGTTACACACCAGCATACGAAAAATCAAAAAATATATCGTTACCTATGTGCTTACCAGTACTGACAAAAATATTTCTTATTGTATTTTTTTTTTAATAAAATTTGCTGGTGCGGGAATCGAACCTGGGTCTACAGATTGCCAGTCAACAGCTCTACCATCTGAGCTATATCGACATGTAATATTTAAAAGATAAAAACATAATTGACCTGCTGCACACAAGTAAGCTTACTCGTCAACATACAAAAAATCAAAAAATATGTGGTTACATATATCCTTACCAGTGTTTAAAAAATATTGAGACTAAAAATAGATTTAAAAAAATTTTCAAAAAAATCTAAAAAATTATTTTCTATTTGAAATAATGATAAAAATAAGTAATTATCAGTAACTCATTATTATATGTTTTAAAATAATACAGAAGGTAAGTGGGTGTCATTACTGGTAGTCCAAAAAATAATGATATGTCATTACCGTTTCTACACTGGGAATAAAAAATAATTGTTTTGTAAACATCCCAGCCAATTTTTTATGAATTGGTTGCCTTTGAATCTGTTCTAGAATAGGTGTTTTTACCACCGGTTCCGTGGAACAGGTTCTAGAACTGATTCCTGGAAGTCAAAATGGAAGGCCTCACTGTCACAGAACCGGTTCTATAACTGGTTCTAGAACCGGTTCCAAAGCAACCTGTTCTAGGTTGGAGGAACAGAACCTGTTGCTTTTGGGACAAACTCAACCAAAAATCACCGATGATAAAACATAAATTAGAACAGGTTGCATGCCAGAACAAGTTATTCTACAACAATATATTTCAGTAATTAAAAAACAAATCCTCGAACAAGTTTTGAAACAAATGTAATTTTAAGAATTATTTTAGTGAAACAATTAAAGCCCATTTTTCTGTTAAGTCATTTTTGCATAAAATTCTCTGAGTTTAGCGCCCACTCTTGGCGGCAAAAGCAATCACACCAAATATTTTTTTGGTGTGATTGCTTTTGTCCCAAAAGCAACAGATTCTTTTCCTCTAAACTTGAACAGGTTGCTTTGGAACCGGTTCTAGAAGTGATACCTTACATTTCGACTCCCAGGAATCAGTTCTAGAACCTGTTTTATGAAACTGGTGGTAAAAAGACCTGTTAGAGAACAGATTCAGAGGTAAGCAGTTCCAAAGAAATGTTGCTGGGTAGTTGATCGATTCGATTAACAAGTCCCAAGTATGGTTTTTCGTGACATTGTGAAGAATATCGGCAAAATTGTGAATGATCATTTTTGAATGATCATAAATAATATTTTAAAATATTCAACATATATTCAGCAACTTCTTGCACATATTTAAATTTCATCGACTATACTGAAAACCAAATAGATGACCTATTTATTGCTATTCGTTTTTAACCTTCCACCCTTGAATCATTTTCGCCCCTTCCAGATGAAAATTACATGAGTTTTTCATGTAGTACATCAAATCCCTTCTTCATTGACGGCATAACATACTTATACATAAATATTTATTGTTAATTGTATATTTTTATTATATGACTCTGCTGTATTCGGTACATTTTTACAATTTGTATCTGTCTGTATCTCTTATCATTGGAATTGTATAAAAAAAGTCTTGTTATATGCCCCGTTTATAAACGTATGAAAAATATGCGTCATTCTAAATCAAATACAAAGTGCAATTTCACCACTCATTCATTTAGCACACACCGAAAAAAAAAACGGAGCACACCAGATATGGTCCGACTGACTTATAGACAGTTCGACACACAGAGACCATTTCACAAAATATAAGAAAATAAATTGCCATTCATAGTTTGCATTATGATACTCGTACTTTTTTCGCTATCGTTTATAGCAGTGGTGCGCGTTTCAAAGCACAATTGTGAATTTACTACCTCACACATATTCTTATGCTCTTTAATTTAGTCGTCACTGAGACAGCGACGAGTGCACGTGCTTAGCGGGTGTTTTGATATTTTTTTCAAGTGCACTAAAAACAATTATTCATGATATTCAGAAAATATATGATGAAAAATGTTTTTGATATCATGCAATGCCTTTTACGTTATAAAACATTTAAGGAATCTAGGGACTATGTTATAAAAAGACACTATGATTATTTTCATAGTAATATCTTTCATAGTAGATCTTTAATAGAAATAAAAAAAAAAACAAAATATAAACAAATTGCCATAAAAGTATTAATATAGAAGATTTTGTTTAAAATCTATAAAAATATGTTGCAGAAAATTTCATTAAGATTGTATAAAAATATGGAGATTGATAAATATGTAAAAAGACATATTTTTTAATTCGTCCAATTTTTTTTCCAGTGCAGTTCTTTCTCTTGCTCACTAATACAATTGCAAATCAATTTTGCGCATCACTGGTTTATAGTCAGACATTTGTATAAGTTGTTTTGTTGTTTTGCTACTACACTAGGCTTTTTATATTTTAGCAACTGCCGCGTATTTTCATCAGTATCATCATCGTAGTAGTTGCTATTGCCGTTGTTGTCATATCATATCGTGTTGTTGTCGTCCATCCATTCAATATATTCTGTAGTAATTACGCTGCGTCATAGATGGTTCTATATGTACACAATATTTAACAGAAGATACATTTACATCTACTTGTTTAGTATCGTAAAGTATCACATTTTTTTATTCTTTATTTAAACAATAATAATAAAAAAATACTTTATAATACGTATACTAAATATACAAATAATATAATCAGTAAAAAATCTGCAAAGAGTTTAAAAGGCAACAAATGATTTATTTTTCAAACAATATTGCCACACAAACATTTCGTTATAATGACAGTTGTAAGTTGAAACCTAAGGACCTCAGTTCGTATTCCAACTCACTTTAAAGGGCATTGCAGTTTTAGGAAAAATTTTATTTAGAAAAAACTTAAAAAAATATATTCCCCACGTTTCTATTATAATTGCTTGCAAATATACTATGTAAGTTCGCAAGAAAAGAAAATTGTTAATTTTACTTGTGAAAAGTACTGCACTCGTAAAAAATTTGTTAGTAGAATCCACTGAAAATGACAGTTAAAACAAAGGTATATGCAGTTAAAAAGACGACAAATAACTAGAAATGTAGTTATTTCTAACTTAGCAATGCATTAAAAATAACTAACAATATCTTAAAATTAACTGTAAACTTTTTACTACAAACATTTTAAAACAACTGACAAGATGATTAAAAACTACTGTGCTAACACAGTTATTTTTTTCATATTATAAAAGTATACTTTAATAAAAAAAATCAATTTTTTACTTTCGATTATAAAAAAAAGTGTAATGACTACATCGTACCTACTTGAAATTTAAAGTAAAAATTCCAAGCCGTTCTCCAGGTACTACGTTTTTATGCATTGGAGATATAATAAAATTTTGTGATTTTTATTTGCAAACTACTAATATATTAATAATAATAATAAATAAAAACTAAACAAGAATTGTAAAAAATCAGCGAAATTTTCCATTTTTAAAATAACTAACATAAAGAACTGCTCACTGTAGAAATACTGTTTTGGCAGTTGTTTGTTATGAAACTAAAAACAACTGATTTAAACAACTGTTACAAAGTTACAGTAATTTTCGTTAGTTGTTTTCTTAAATAACCGTCATAACAATTATTTTGCATTTTCTATATAAAAATTACTATTAAAAACAACAACTACTAATTACTACAAAAACAACTGTCATGTAGTAACTGTCAAACCTTTTTGAGTGGAGTTTTTAAGAATATTTTAATTTTTATTTGCGAGATATCCTTGAACCTTTAAACGATGCATATTAACGAGCGGATTATGGCAAAAATAACAAAAAAATTTGGAGGGTCTTACGGTGAGTAATTATTTAAGATTTTTGGAAAACCGTTTATCAGTTTTTTTCCGAATAGTTAAACTCTAAAAAAATCGGGTTTACAAAGTTAAAAAAAACCTATTAGCGGTTGTAAAATTTCAAATTATATTTAAACATTAAAAAATTAAGAAAAAATTAAAATGAAAAGCGTCCTAAAACATAAATTTTTTTTTAAATTTTTCCTACAAAGGTAGTTCATTCAAAAATTAGTCCGAAAAAAATGTATGCAAGTAAAAATTGTTGCCCTGATAGAGAATAATAATTGAGTTTTTGAAAATAGGAAAATAATTGGTATAAATTTTTCATTGCAAGAAGGTTGAAAAACTATTTTAAATTTAGAAATAAAAATTAAACAAAGTTGAATTTATTTTTATAATATCCCAGTGTAGAAAATCATTACCAGATATGTGGTTATGTAACTACATACTTGGTAATGGTAACTAGTTACTTTTGTTATTACATTTTTTATTACCTTTTTATATGGCGATGTCGCGAAAAATAATGAGTTGTCGTTACACACCGGCTTACGAAAAATCAAAAAATATATCGTTACCTATGTGCTTACCAGTACTGACAAAAATAATGAGTCTAAAAATAGATTTTCAAAAAAATAAATTATATAAAAAAAAAAAAATTTTATTGTATTTTTTTTTAAAATAAAATTTGCTGGTGCGGGAATCGAACCTGGGTCTAAAGATTGCCAGTCAACAGCTCTACCATCTGAGCTATATCGACATGTAATATTGAATAGATAAAAACATAATTGACCTGCTGCACACAAGTAAGCTTACTCGCCAATATACAAAAAATAAAAAAAATATGTGGTTACATATATCCTTACCAGTGTTTAAAAAATATTGAGTCTAAAAATAGATTTCAAAAAAATCTAAAAAATTATTTTCTATTTGAAATAATGATAAAAATAAGTCATTATCAGTAACTCATTATTTTAAAATAATGCAGAAGGTAAGTGGGTGCCATTACTGGTACTCCAAAAAATAATGATATGTCATTACCGTTTCTACACTGGGATCAAAAGAGTTAACGTTTAAAAACAGTAGTTTTTTTTTTTAGCAATTTTGCTAGTTGTTTCAAAATTTCTGTATTGAAAATTTGTCAACTAATTTTACAAAGCTACTGGTTATTTTAAATACATTTGTTAGTTATTTTGCCACCGGTAAAAAAAACTGTAATTTTAGTTATTTTTAACTATATTTTTTAGTTATTTTATTTTTAGTAATTTTTAACTATATTTTTTTAGTTATTTGAAAAATAAATACCTTTGCCGCTTTTTAACTGCATATACCTTTGTTTTAACTATCATTTTCAGTAGATTCTACCGACAAACTTTTTTCAGTGTGGAGTTTGAAAGTATTCGTGGATATTTGTGTGTACTTATTAGAGCCTCCGAGGACTTTATAACCATGCACACAAGGTAGCTAACTTTTACTTGTGTATTGCCGCATTGTAAGTACACAAAAGTCAAAATACTTCCCAGGAGAATTTTTTACAATCAGTTGCCAACAACACCAATTCCGCAACTGGTTCCTAGAACCATAGAATTACTTCAGGAATCTGTTTCATGGATCTTATATAGAAGGTGTAACCGGCGGATAATCAGTTCTATAACTAGTTTCAGAACTGCTTCTGGGGCAAACGGCTCCACTTTGGAATTATAGAAACAGTTGCTTTTGCGACAATTTGAAATAAAAATCATCGTTGACGGAAATGACAGTAGGAGGCGTTACAAAGGAATCTATTCTACAACCGATTCTTTGGAACACAAATTTTTTTTTGGTTTCTAAGTACACACAAGTACACGAATATAAAAAAAGTCTATACAAATTTAAGTCAAAACTACCAAAAATTGCTTAAAAATTACCTTGCAGATAAATCTTCTGAAATTAGCAGATTATTTTGCTGAATTTCACTAAGATAAAAACTGCAAAAATAAAACTGCCAAATACACAGTACAACACGAAGAAAAATTACGGTGTTCTGACAATGGATTCTGGTAGAGGAGACAAAAAAATATACGTGTGTGGGCATTTTGAAAAATCACATCGGAATTTTATTTTATAGGGGGTTAAAATTTCCCCCTCTTTCCAATTTTTATTAAGAATCGACATAGAAAATCATGTGAATCATTCATTTTAGGTATAGGATGTGTTCAGAGAACTTATGTAAAACACTACGAAGAACATTTTTGTCGAACATTTTAACCTTCTAACTCTTCTATTAAAGGGAGTGTTTTGACCACTTTTTAGAAAGAGACAAAAATGTCCCGTAAGTTGAGGAGTTAGAGGGTTAAAATATCCCACAAAAATATTTGCCATGAAATTCTAATATAAGTCTCTGAAGACATCAGAGTTCAAAATTTAACTTTAATGCCAGAAATAACTCAAAACTTAAAATGTTTTGTAGTGTTAATCTCGTACTTATTCTAAATTTGCGCCCAAATGTGCAACAATCCTGGATTTTAGGCAGAAAACATGTGAATATTCCATTTTAGGTATAGGATGTGTTCAGAGAACTTACATATGTAAAACACTACGAGGAATATTTTTCTGGAACATTTTAACCCTCTAACGCTTAAACTTACGGGTCTTTTTAGTCCCTTTTTAAAAGGGGGCACCAAAATTCCCTTTAATTGAAGAGTTAGAGGGTTAAAATGTTCCACAAGAATGTTCCTCGTAGTGTCTTACTCAAGTTCGCTGAACACATCCTATACCCAAAATGGAAGATTCACATGGTTTCCTATGCCGATTCACCATAAATAATTTAAAAAGGAGGGCATAGAAAATAGCAACTTAAATTGCTACAATCGGCAAATAGTTTTGCTAAATATTTAGTAAACTAAAAAATCACAAAAAAAATTAAGAAAAAATTTAAGTTTTTTTTTAGATTTTTTTAATGCAAATAAGAATCTAGCCTTCTGAAATCAGCAATGGACTAAGTAATTTCTTAGCAAACACTTTTGTTGATTTTAGCAGGACAGAGTGCTATTTGCATTCAAATAAATTTAATTTAAATATAACAAAAAATTTATAGATAAAACAATTTGTTATTGCCAGAACCCGTTTACCTGAACTTTAAGATATACCGCCTGTTTTTATAAAGCGAACGTAATTATTTCTCCAAAGTAATTGTGTGTATTTTGTTTTTGTTACAGTAACAAAATACACAGTGAGTTAGTTCACTAGACCCCTCTCTATTTCTCTTTTTTATAACCAATAATGTGTCACGATACGTATGAGTAATATAAATTATTACAAATAATAATCATCATACGCAACCATGTACTTTTTCTAAGACAATCATATTAAGGGGGATAAATACTGTAACAAGCAGCATTTTAAAGGGCATATTTGAGCGGTTGTCAAAAATTCAATTAACAATATTTTTAATATTTTTTATTTAAAAATCATGTTATTATAGTATATTTAAAAAAATATCAGTTTTATATTTCCCCAGCCAAAATCGCCAGAGTTGTCACTTCATTACTGGCAAAATCGGTTGCCACTGTGCAGCCTTCATTAATTATCAGAAAATAAAAATATAAAGTGATTCTTAATCTCAGGTAAATTCTCTAGTCTTTAGCGTGGCCGGATTTTTATTTTTAACATTTTTTTTAAACAAAATTCCAACACAAACTTAAAAATTCCAAAACAGGCAAGAAAAAACAACTTTGCTCGGGGATATAAAATTTATTTGACCAAAATTCAAAAAAAGGGCCACGATAAGGACTACAGATTTCTGTTGACTATGAAAGAAAAAAACCACATCGATATCGGTTTACCCGCTTTGGCTGTACAGTGGCAGCCGATTTTGAACTCATGGTTGTGGGAAAACGCGTTTAAAGTTAATTTTACGCTCAAAAAAAAAAAGCAAAATTTCTAAAAATCGTGTATGAATAAAATTAATATCTCCTAGTTTTCTACATGTGGCCAAATTTAGGACGAATTGGTTAAAGGGTAGTTGATATACTAACCCTAATATTCTTAAAAACGATGACAGAAAACTTATACATTTCATTTCGGTCAAAATGCTGTAATTTTGTATATTTTTAAATTTATTTTGTATATGTTTCTTATTTTTTATACACACTGATTATTTTTGTAGCTAATATAAGGCCATCAACACCTGCCTCATATGACGTGACTTCGCCCACAATCCGGGGGATTCGTCATTGGATTTTCTTTAAAGACTGCGTGCAATTCTTGCATCTTTGGATGTAGTTTTTCTTTTTGTTCTGCGAAATATTATTATTATGCAAAATAAGATTTCTAACAAAGACAACGACATAAAAATGCTGCCAAAAAATTTTGTATAACAAATTTAATGCATGGAATATTACTTTGTAACTAAAATATATTTTACAAAAAAACATGTGGAAATTTTATTTCTTCGAATTTTTTATTGATATTTTTGGTGCATATACTGAAGATATAAAATAAAATATACAAAAAAATTCGAAAGCTAAATTTTTCCAATAGTCGATACCCCCCTTAAATCATAAAGTGAAAATATGAAATAAAATATACAAAAAGATTCGAAAGCTGAATTTTTCCAATAGTGGATACCCCCCTTAAATCATAAAGTGTTAATATTATAGAGTGTTTATAAAACATTTTCTTTACACATTACCTGTATTTTGTTATTGTACTTTGGTTCGTGTGAGCCTAAACGTTTTTCACAGAACTTTTCATTCAGATTCAAAATATGTTACTGTTTATTTTTAACTTCCCAGTACCCCAGATTGCAATTAATAAATGTTAAAAAAAAAAAACACTTAACACTGAACCGAAAACCTTAAAGTAAAACTATATGCACTTAGAATTATAAAATCATTTTAAATTTCCCTACATTTCTTCAACAATGTTACACTGAAGCCGTAGGTTATAATAAAATATACATATGGAAACTTAAGGAAATCAAGACAACACAAATTACATATTAAGCCATTCAAAAACTAGGAATCTTTCCTAAGAGACATTAAGGAAACACAATATAAAGTTATTCTAGGCTATGTTGTATTCATTTGTATTTATTTCTCATAAAGCAGCCAAAGTGGCAACATCATCATCGTCGTCGTCGTCGTCATCACGATCATGAACATTGAAATTTTGCTTTAACACATGTAACACCTGGCCTTTTTTTTATAATATTATAAACACAAAATGTGTATTGTGGTCAACTAGAGTAATGTGTTCACATTCTTAGAGCGTAAATGGGAATCTCTAGTCTCAGGCAGACATATGACTACCAACAACATACCACAGGCTGTTTAGATTTGTATTTTTTTCGTTTGTTTTTTTATCTTTTCAAAGTCTATGTTATGTAGTACGTGTACACCGGCTGTTGCTGCTGGTGAAGCGAGCTGTAGCAGCAGCAACATATGACAGGTGCGTGTATGAAAACTTATGCAAAAAAATTTGAAAAGAAAAAAAAAATTAAAGTTAAGTGTGTCTTTGCCGCTAAGTTGTTTTATATTACTTTTATTTGTTGTAATTGTAAAGTCATACCGGTTAGTAGTTTGAGAGTAAAAAAAAAAAACTACAACAACAACAGGCAATAAACAATGTTTAAACACTGGAGAACAAAAAAAAAAAACAAATTACTTTTATAAGGTTAAAATCAATGTCCGCAACTTTGTTGCCTTCAACTATAATTTAAATTGTCATATAATTTAAATGTGTTTTCTTCATCGAGTTAAATTATTTTGATAGAAAACGTAATTTACTACATTTTCAGTTAACAAATTTTTCGTGTATAAGGCATGGTTTAGCATCCCAGGAAAATTTTCTGTTCCAAAGAATCGGTTGTACAATAGCTACTTTTCATTCACAACCCCTTCTACTGTCGATTCTAACACCGATTCTTTTTGTTTGAAATTGTCCCAAAAGCAACCCCTTCTATTGCTCTAAAGTGGAACCGGTTGCTCTAGAATCAGTTCTTGAACTAGTTCTGGAATTGATTCTACGTCACCCACACCTTCCATATAGGATCCCAGGAACTGGTTCCGGAACCAGTTCCATGGAATCGGTTGCAGTGGAACCAGTTGTAGAATGGGTGTGGTTGGCTACCGATTGTAAAAAATTTTCCTGGGATTAGTCGAAATGTAGTAAAACTTTAGTAAAGATTATAAAATTAAAAAAAAAACATCTTGCTGAAATTATGTTAAAGTGTCTTCTTTAAAAATAAATTGGAATTTTGGCTGAAGGACTCACAAAATGGCGGCAGGATATAGTTAAAAAAACATCGCACAAAATAAAACAACATTGCAGGCTAATCGAGGTTGGAGACATAGGGCAAATTGTGCATGACACATGCGAATAGGGGCGATTTCAATGCACGTAAGACTCAATGTTGCCTGTTAACCCATAGGTATGTGGGGTCATCAGTTTATATGGGTGGTATGTATCGATATTAGGGAATCGGATACTTCTGATGTTCTGGGCATGCGAATTCAGTGCGATGTCCGTTGGAGTAAACACGTATTTGCAGTGTCGAAAGAAGCATTCAAGTGTCTTGATTTCTTGAAACGGTGTAGGAAATATTTCACTCCATCCGTTCTCCTTACTATTTATACCGCCTATATCCGACCGAAGATAGAATACAATTCCCTTATATGGGCAGGGGCTTCAAAGTCTATTTTCGAGCTTTTGGAACGTGTTCAAAGGAGAGCGTCGGCGCTCGTCAATGATAGTAGGGTATTCAGCTCTATTGATTAGGGTATTCAATCGTTATTAGATTTATAATAATTTAAAATGTCCAAATTTCGAATAACGAATAATTCGAATAATTTCATACGATTAATCGATTAATCGAAATTACAAAAATGTTTAAAAAATATAAATTTTTTATTAAAGTAAATCTGCAAAAATTCAAAATTTTTTTCAAAAATTGTGATAAATAATTTGCTGTTTGCTTATACCTATCCGGATTTCATTCTGTCCTAAGAAAATAATTAAGGGACGACCTTTTAGAATTTCTAGAAATATTTGTTAAATTCAACTCAATGAGAATTTCATATTCTAAGTAGAAGGGTTAATAAATATCTTCAATCCCAAAGAAAAAATAGAAACAACATAAATTTATCACAGTTTGCTTTGTCAACTTCCGAATTACTACCCTGTTTTTGTGACTTATCTAGTAAAGTAGTGGTATCTATTTATGTATAATAAATTTTTAATTATTTTTTACGACTTTTTAAATGTTTATATTAAATGAAAGCATTAATATTTATTGTAATTAATGATTATTAGAATTATTAATTATAATTAATGCTCAATGTAATAAAGCTTGTTTAGTGAGCACTCTGAATTAATAAAATAAAGGGATGGGGATACAGAAACGTAGAGGGAAAATAAATTCTCAACAAAATTCCTCACTACATTTACGTTTTTATTTATTCAATGCATACGAAAGAGATACAAATTAATGTACGGGGTCTTATATTCTTCTTTCGGGTGTGTTTCTCCCCAATTTCGATAAAATTTTAATATGTGTAAGCGGGGACAGAAAAAATAAAAATATTGAAAAAATCTGATCTCAATTATTACATTTTTTTTTTATTTTTATAAATTTCAGAAGAGTTACTGAATTTATTTTTGTTCCTTTATTTAAATAAAATGATTAAAAACACATTATGTAGATTATTTTACAGAAATTTTTTTAGATCAATCGATTAATTTTAAAATTTTGTTCGATTAACCGGTTAAGAAAAAAACCAAAATAATTATTTGCACGATTAATCGATTAAAATAAAAAGCCGATTAATTGAATACCCTACTATTGATTCATTGGAGCATCATCGGAATGAGGGTTGCGCATCACTGTTCTATCGATATTACCATAGGAAGTGTTCTGCTGAGATTAACGAATTGATTCCCAGGCCCAGAGGTTTTGTTCGGAATACTCGCTTTTTTAGTAGAGCTCATCCGTTTGTAGTCGATTGTCACGTGGATGGCACAGCGCATTACAGGGGAATCCGTTTATTAGCCGTACAAGCCATATGTGGAACAAACTCCCCGCCGAATTCTTTCCAGTCTCTTAGAATATAGAGAAATTGAAGTCAAATGTCCGCAAACACTACTCCCTCTTTCCTCCCTCCCATAACCTATTTTACTAATTCTAACACAATGCACTTGCATCAATAGCGGCATCCCCTGAGTGTTAGTCCATCGTAAAAAAAAGATAGAGCAAAACGGCTAAACGATGATATGATATGGACAAATATTTTTGCGGAACATTTAATCCCTCTTAGTCTTCAATTTAAGGGACTTTTTTGATCGCGATTTAAAAACGGTCAAAGAAGACCCGTAAGTTTAAGAGTTAGAGGGTTAAAATATTCCGAAAAAATATTTGTCATGAAATTTTACTATAAGTATCTGAAGACATTAAAGTTGAAAATATATGTAACTTCAATGCGAGAAATAAGCCAAAACTTAAAATGTGTTTAAGTGTTAATCTCGTACTTATTCAGAATTGGCGCTTAATTGTCCAACAAACCTGGATTTTAGGGGGAAACCATGTGAATCTTCCAATTTAGGTATAGGATGTGTTCAGCGAACTTATGTAAAACACTACGAGTAACATTTTTGTTGGAAATTTTAACCCTATAACTCTTCAACTTACGGGTCTTTTTTGTCCCTTTTTAAAAAGGGGACAAAAAAGTACCTTTAATTAAAGAGTTAGAGAGTTAAAAATGTTTCTTGTAGTATTTTACATAAGTTTGCTAAACATATCCTATACCTAAAATGGAAGATTCACATGGTTTCCTATGCCGATTCAAAATAATGAGGAAATTTTAACTCCACTAAAATAAAATTCCGATGTGATATTTCAAAACGCCGACACGTATATTTTTTTTTAAACTCATCTACCAGAATCTATTGTCAGAACACCGTAATAGTTTTTCCTGTTGTACTGTGTAATCCAGCTTTTGTCCCCAACCTCCATAAGACCTGGCATATGATCGAAGGAATATGAATGAAAATGTAGATAGGATTGGAAGTTTGACCTAGAAAATCGTTAAGAAAAAGAGAAAGAGAGAAGGATAAAGAATAGACCCTTGTGGTACCCCTGCATTCAACTGAAACCTATTGGATGAGACCCCATATATAACAACTCTTATAGTGCGATCCCTGAGAAAAGAGAGAATTTATCGCTAACACCAAAAGCAATTAGCTTTGAAACCTTTACGTTCACCAAATTTGTGAATGAACCGACTTCAATGCTCCGATAGAAGCGCCATCAGGTCTTTGTAAAACGGCTTCCACGAAAGCCATACTGTCGACCGAGTAAATTGGACTAGAGACAGTTAACAAGATGGTGGTTAAACATGCTATCCATAACCTTCGAGAGCGCAGATTATATTGCAATTGGGCGGGAGTTATCAGGGTTGGTAGCCGCACCCTTTTTTGGGGATTGGCTGGACATTAGCAACCTTCCAAGACGATGGAAAGATACCCATGCGATACGACGTGCTAAAGAGGGTTTTTAGTGGACTCGATATCGCCGAGGGGCGATACCAGGATGGCGGTATACCATCCTGGTACGCTGACTTATTTACGTCGTAGTTCGCAAGAACACTTTTTACGGCTTGGGGACGATTTTTATGCTCTATATCTTAAACGGAAGCCAAATGTCTTCTCTATTCAGATAACTCCTTCAAAAGGTATAGATTTTTCAGCGCTTTCTGTGAAAATGTGCCACTGGGCGTCCCGTCTGTGCATTGCAACCTATTGATTTTGTTTAGCAACGGTCGATGTTTACAAAATCTATTCATTTTATTAAGAATCGGTCCATGTTAAGACTTAGTGCCCGTATGAAGCTCCTAATATGCTTATTGGCTACAGATCGCAAATATAAAGACATTTTAATGCAATTTGGTACTCTGAGGCGTATGGACCCAAGAACAAAGCACATTGATTTCGGATATATTCGGACCTTTAAGCCTTGCATCCATATGGACTGTATTGCCGACTTCGTCTTAAATGCTTCTAACATAATGTTACGAAATTGGATTAACCTAGTGTATAAAGTTCGGTAATTTTAGAAGAAAAAGTTGCCCAAGAGACGGACTTTAATAAATACGTCAATCTGGCAGCACTACATTGAAGTAGAATGTTAGTACTCTAGCTGTTTCCGGAATTCTCTACCACAACGGAAGTAAAACTATATAAGGCTGCCATATGTCATTTAATTAGTCAGTTGATTATTGGCGATTATGTAATTCAGTCAGGCTTTAATAAATCGTTGTGTTCAAATCACTAGAGTTTATGTGTGTGTAATATCGCTGAATAATAAAGTAATACAGCGTTTAATAAACAAGTGTTAAGCTAAATTAAACTAAAAACAGTGTAATTAAAGAAGAGTATAAGTACAATCAAACAAAATTTAAAAGTTATTTTATTTAATAAGAAGCACCAAACCGGATTATCTAAAGCAGATAAATGAACGTTTTTATAAGGTAAAACGTAACAATTTGTCTCAGCGTTGGGATTGGTTATTTTGATTGCAACAGAAAAGAACCCGGTTTAGTTAAAGGAAATAAACCAGCGGTTTTAAAAGGTAAAACCATAATAATAACATAACATTTTTTTTTACCAATTTATACACAAAATTTTACATACGTCCATTTCAACCCATTAAAATTTAGTATCTAAACATTAGTTTACTACTTGACTGGTGTAGGTTCGGTTACGCCAACTTTTCTACTGGTTTTATTATGAGTTTCTCTTATACGGCTCTGAGGCCTTACTTATCATTGTCCTGTGCTTAGCGAAGACACTTAGGCTGGATTACTGAATGTTCAGTTAGCTTGTAACTGGTACTTTAACTGACACATTTCTTGTTGTTTCTCATATAAAATTTAGATTTTTTTTTTTTTTTTTTTTTTTTTTTAAAGAGAAGCAACACTCAGGAAATTCTTCCTATTAATTAACGTGTTGCTTCCTTTGGAAAGGGGATAGAGAAGAAGTGAAAGGTGGTGAAAGATAAAGGGCTTCAAATATGGCAACACTGTAATTGCACGAGATGTTGAATTTTAGAACAGTTGTTGCGCGCCATCTGATGGTGAGTTGGCGAACTTTGTTGAAGCTTTTTAGTTCACAGCCCTGTTATATTATTTTACTTCGGTGGGGTTAAGTGCTATGGGAAGGGAACACCGAAGGAGGACGCTGCGATATGTATGAGGGATAGAAAAAACTCATACATATTACTATTTTCCATAAATTGATGTTGCCTTGGTTGGGGCTCGAACCCGCAACCTCACGTGTAACAGTCCAACGCGCTAACCATTACACCACAGCGCCCACAGATTTAACTGTGGGATAAATTTCAACTGGACATTCAGTAATCGGGCCTTATGTGTCCTAATTCAGCTGATATAAAATGTGTAAAAGAATATTTTCCCGAAATATTTAACTAGCATTTGGAATATTTTCTAACAATGGCCATCACTTTTAAAACAACTTCATGTTTTTCAAATTATTTTAATTTTGTTGTCAAGTGTTTCTTTCATAATTTTTTTTTTTTTTTTTTGAACACAAAAAAACTAGTATTGCATATTTGTTGTGCATTCGTCTACTATATCTAGTTAATACTGTGAAAATATTTATATAAACAGACTACAAGTCGAGTATGTTACAAGTCGAATCGAATTGAATATATGTTTGTTGTTGGTTGGTTGGTTTGTTTGAATATTATGTGTGTTGTTTTACTGCTGTTGTTGTTGTTGTTGTTGTTGTGGTTCATTTGTCTCAATGGCAGGCGTACAAAACTGGTATGGTTGCATTTTTCTCTTATTTAGACGCATTATAAATTCGTTACTATTTGGTCACATATCACAAAAACAAAATTAAAACACAGATTTAGCCGTATTTTCTTATAAAGTTGTTGTTCTTACTTTTTGTTGCTAGCAACTTTATGCTTAATGTGTTCAAAATATTCCTAGTCTCTATACTCTGTCGTATGTAGATTTTAAGATTTTTGTTTTTATTATCCATCCATCCATCCATACCACAGCATTACAAATTCAACAACATCACTTCAACTCCTTGCTGATAGTAACAATTACAATATTTATTGTCTTTATGTAAAACAAAAACAAAACAAAAAATATATATATAGCAATTTGTTTGTAAGATTTTTGTTTTTTTTTTTGTATTAAATTACATGATGTTGTAGTTTATTTTTCAACATATTTTTATTGTTTGTATGTTTACTACATTTCAAGTGTAAATAAATTATAAAAAAAGGTTAAGAAAACATATTTATATACATTATGTGCGACATATGAAATTAGTCATAGTGTTAAAAATTGCACAAATTTTTTTTATAATTTATAAACATTTTTATTAGTTTCTAATCTGTAGAACATAAAAAAAAAAATATTTTATTTTTAAGACCAACGATTTTAAACTTCATGATTTTTATATAGATTTAGCATATCATGCTAAATTTTAAAATGTTGCAGTGTATTTCTTATAAAATTTATTTGAAAACATTTCTTTTTTCTTTTAACTACAAAAAAATACTTTGATGAATGTATTAAAAAGTTTTTGGTCGACTAAATGAACACTAATTTTGACTGTTTTTGCTTGACAACAATTAGTTAAAGAATCTTTAAAGCCCGAGTAAAAAAAAATTATCTGGCGAAATATCTAATATCTAATATTATATTCCCTAAGATCTGCTGTAATATCTAGCTGATCCAATTAGATTCCAAAATTGGGTGTATCCAATGATATCGTATTATTATCCTATTGTATACATGGGGATATACAAATATCAACTTATATCTCAAAATTAGGAGGTCCAATGATATCCTTGGGGATACACTTGATTTAAATTGATCCGAAAAATGGCGGATCGCATTAGATCCAGCAATATATTTGGCGATTTAATAAGATCTAAATTTATCCGAAAAATTACAGATCGAATTAGACCCAGTAGATCGGTCATTTTTCTTTAGCCAACCAGCGTTATTTAACATAAAAAATGGTTCATTTTGACACCATGCTCTCAAAGAAGTTAAAATTCAATTTAATTTTAATAAACTGTAATTTAGTCGAAACAACTAACAAATCCTGTACCCCGTTTCTGTATCTGATGAGAGAAGTTTTCTGATCGAGAAATGCATGGTCTTCCTGCATTAAACAGGGTGATTTAAGCGATGATAAAATGCACTGGAGTTTTAGTCGTAAATCTTGCAGATATTGTAACTTTTATAACTGAATACACACGTACCCAGTCAGAAATCGCCAGTGATACAAAAAATCAAGCACTGGCATACCATTGGGTAACCACGGTGTTAAAAATAAATGACTGGCAGAACACTCATTTGGGACGTTTTGCCAGCGTTTGCAAAAAGCGTTTTACCAGTATTTGTTTTACAAAAATTTCGGTGGTTTATAAAAAAAACACTGGCAAAGAATTGGCTTAGAGTGATATGCCAAGGTTTGTAACCAGTGGTTATCCAGTGCTACCTAGCCAATGCTAACAGGCGTACAAAAATCAATTCACTGGAAAACCAATGATTTTATAAAAATGCTGACGCTTCGTTAAAAAAATGTTTGTAGTCAGGAGGTTCCGAGTTCAAATCCGGTTGCAAGCAAAAATTTTTTTTTGGATTTTTTTTAATTTAGAATTTTTTTTTGTTTTATAAAATCAATTTATTTGTATGTGGGAAAGCTCCTTCAAGACCAACTTTTTTTTTGCCCTCCCAACACTGGCATACTAGTTACAAAAAATTGTTTGCCAGTACTAGCATTTTGGCACAGCCAGTAGTTGTCCAGTGATTATCACTCATTTATGTGTTTAGCCATTAAATATTATATGTCTCTTTAGCTCAGTGGGTAGAGCAATCGTCTGCCAATCTGCCGACCTGGGTTCAAATCACGGCAGGACAAAAAAATACATATGAACTTTTTTTAAATTTTATTTTGGAAAATATATTTCCAGACCACCTATTTATTGGTTTTGCCAGCGTTTTGCCAACGTTTAAAAATTTTGTTCCTCCAGTGCTTTTCCGTCGCTTTTTGAACAGCCGGTCATTTTGTCTAATGATGTTATCATTTTGGGAATGGGAAAGCACTTATTGCTTTTTTCTGACTGGGTACCCAGTCAGAAAAGTACAAACGGGAAAGCGGTGGCAAAGCACTTTAACAGGTGGTACAAGTACTGCCAAAAAGTGCTTTCCCATTCCCAAAATGATAACATCATTAGACAAAAGGACCGGCTGTTCAAAAAGCGCCGGAAAAGCACTGGAGGAACAAAATTCTCTACATTTGGTTTCCCACCACACCAATTTGGCAACTGGTTCAACTATAACCGATTCCATGGAAATATTTCTGGATCACATTCCACGGAACTTAAATGTAAGATATAACTGACGGAGAGCCGGTTCTACTTTGGCGCTAAAGAAGCGGTTGCTTTTGGGGCAATTTCAAACAAAAATCATCGGTGTTAGAACCGTCAGTAGAAGGAGTTACAAACACTCAAAAAATTGTTTACCAAATATTACACTCAGAAAAGTTCTGCAGTTACTACATGACAGTTATTTGTGTAGTAATATTATATTATAATATTATTGTAGTTATTTTAACTACAATTGCAGTTAATTTACTTAGAGCAAATTTTTTCAATGCTTTTGACAGTTATTAAAAAACTACAAAAACTACTACATTGTAGTAACATATATTTTATGCAGTTGTTTAGAATTTTGTCATAATACAAATACTTCAATTGTGTGTGTACGAGTGCGTGTACTAAGAAAACTAGAATGTGTGTACGAAGAGCTTGTTTAGAAATTTCTAGTGAGAGAAGAGGAGAACAACATGTTTTCTCTTGTCTTAAAACAACACTAAAGAGTGAAGACGCGT
The DNA here is from genome assembly GCA_949987735.1 of Leucophora obtusa. Classification (NCBI taxonomy): domain Eukaryota; kingdom Metazoa; phylum Arthropoda; class Insecta; order Diptera; family Anthomyiidae; genus Leucophora; species Leucophora obtusa. Next base: position 49,853,856 of record OX465299.1, read on the forward strand.
AATACGGAAAATTTTATATATTTTATTAAATAATTAAAATAATAAGGTAAGTCTAATAATATAAAGTATAAATTTATTTACAGAAATATTAAAAAATATTGTATTTATTTTCTTTCAGTTATTTTATTTTTTCATCCCTTTCTACCTGGAGAAAAAAAGGAAGCCAAACAATATTTCATCCCCCACAGAAGGACATCTAGAACAATATCTTAACAAATACATAAAAATTTATTCGAGAATAAAACTAAGAGTATTTACAAAATATTGTTTTTATTAAATTAATTATAATTAAAAATTTTTGTTTATGTTATTTTAAACACATTTACAGTTGTTGTTTGCAGTTTTACAATAATTTACATATATTTTGTTTTAGATGCATTTGGAGTTGGTTCAGAGAACGGTTTGAGTACATTCGTTTTTATTGTGCAGTCATACCATTCATTGCTTTTGCCATGTATTCATGCAACAACAATAACTAATGCTAATGCTATTATATACATTCATTGTTTTTGATGAGTGGTTTTTAAGCATTATTTTTATAATGCCACTACATGCCAAGCAACGAAATGAAGAGATGACGCATTAAAAAAATAAAATCAATCACAACATTCATTTAGTAATCGTTGACCTGTTGCAGTATTTTGAAAAATGCAGTGTGAAGAAATTTCCATTTTATTTTTTTATTTAAATATGAAATATTTATATATTTTCTCATTTTGTTAATGTTTAAGTGAAAAAAATAAACACCAAAAATATACTAAAATATTTGACAGAAAAAAATGTTCAATTTTTATACAACCAACATTGAGACCATTCGTAATAATCGGTTTGTATTCATACCAATCATTTTATATTCGTTGCTTTTGCGAGTGTTATGTAAGATTAACAGAAGACATGCAGAGCAATGCATGGCTTTCGTCATACTCACTTTTTTTCAATTGTGTCTGTATTGCTTTACTGAAATGATGTGTATTGACAACAATATGCACATTTTTTGTGATTGCATTCAAAAGCATAAAATAAGGCACTCAAACCGTTCTCTGAGTTGGTTTTACTACATTTGTCAGTTGATTTTTAACAGTTAAAAATAAATATAGTAGTAGTCTACACCTTTTTAACTGCAAATGAAGTCATTTTAACTGTCATTTGCAGTTGATTTTAGCTACGTAATTCCCTGAGTCTAGGTCAGTTGAACAAAATTTTTGAGAAATTTCGAAATTATTTGGCTCCAAAGAAATCTTTACTTAAATCGAGTATACACTTTTCTTAACAACAAGTTAAAACCATTAACTTAAATTAAGTAAATTTTTACTTAAATTCAATAAGTTTTGTATTAGATTTTTTGGCAATTTACTAAAATTTAGTATATATTTTACTTAAATTTAGTAAAAGCTTGTTCTTAAATTTAATAAAAATATCATAAAAACAAGTAAATTTTCCTTAAATTTTAAGACGCCTAAACTTCTAATCGCTATTTTAGTTCAATCGTTTATTTTATTATATTTTTAATTAATTAAAATAAAAATTTTACAGAAAACATTTTCTTTTTCCTTAAAGTCCTTAATTTCTGGGATATTTTATATAATTTTTTTCTAAACTAAAAGGCGTGCAATATGAGTAGCTAACAAAATTACCAAGCGAACGATCGAAAAATTGTTTTATGAACGATTGAACGAAATTGTCACAGACCGATTAAACTGGAAGAGCGAATTGAAAAAATATTTAGATATGCACTGTCTATGGGGTTCCACAAGCGTTGCCCACTATTTTATCTCGCTCCGAAGTAAAATTGGAATTATGTACTTGCCTTAAGAATCTAAAAATACAACTAACTGTGAAATGTCATGTAAAAAGGTCTCGATTTTAACATGACATTTTTCTTGTAGCAGTGTTTTAAAAGCTCTTCATAGTCGCCTATAACCTACTCTAACTTATTTTGTTATCAAGTAATTATTTATGCTAATAGTTTTTCTTTTTAGTTGAATTGTGTGTGGTTAATGAATTCTCCAATATTTTTACGACCTTTTTTTTTAACTTGAACAACATTTTTAAAAGTTGGATATTTTTTATAGTATTTGCTGTTGATGAAACCATCTTTTTGGATTATAATTAAAAGTAGTCCGTGCATATGATGATATTTTCGAATATAATATGCTTCTTTATAACAATAATAACAAAAATTAATTTAATAACTTAATATTTTCATATCTATATGATCGTAAAAAAATTTATGACTAAATGATTATCATTTTGAAACGAATGATATAAAAAGCAATAAAATTGACTAGTTTTCATAAAATATATGTATATTTGACAATAAATAGGTATCTGCTTCTATTCTGCAGTGATTCCCAAATAAAACTTACAAGATATTTAACAGTTTTATTTTTGCTGTTCCTAATGTCTTACTAATATATAGCAAAAATATTCTCCTACTATAAGTAGTTTTTTCTGCAATATTATTTTTAACAATTTTTTAGTAGTTTTAACTAAATTTTTTGCATACTTTTTTCTATTAGTGTAGGTGAGGACATATATTTAAAATTTAAAATTTCTAGTCTCCTTTTTGCCACTCCCATAAAAATTTACAAAAATCCCCTATCAGATATCTATGCTGGGGAAGAAACATATATGCCATATTTCAAGTTCCTACACTCAATAAAGTTTGTCGGAGAATCTACTAAAAACTACAATTAAACCAAAGATAAGTGCAGTTAAAAAGGCGATAAAGGTGTTTTTTAAAATAAAATATTGTTACATAAGTGACAAAATTTTACTACAAAAATGTTTAAGTAACTGACAAAATAGGTAAAAACTACTGTTTTCTATAGTTAGTTCATTCAAAAAAGTCTATTTTAATAAATAAAAATATATATCTCTTCCAATTATAATAAATGTGTAATTACTTATTACCTTCTTATGCATTGGAGATACAATAAAATTTTCTGATATTTATTTACAAACTAAGAATAAGTACATTAATAATAACAAACATAATCTAATCAAGAATTAAAAAAAATCACCGAAATTTTTTATTTTTTAAATAACTAACAAAAATAACTGTTTACTGTAATACACGTAGTACTGTTTTCGTAGTTGTTTGTTATAGTTACTTGTTTTCTAAAATAACTTTGAAAACAATTGTTTTGTATTTTTCAATAGAAAAACAACTGTAATTACCGTCAAAAACAGCAGCTACTGTTAACTACACAAACAACTGCTATGCAGAAACTGTCAGAATTTTTTAGCTGTGGATTTGTATATAACAAAAATAACTATTTACTGCAAAGATACAGTTTTCGTAGTTATTTATTATAGTATTAAAAATAAATGCTGCTGTTACGATATTACAGTACTTTTCTTTAGTTGTTTTCTAAAATAACTGGCAAAATAGTTATTTTATATCTTTTCATAGAATAACAACTATAATTATAATTCATGACAACAACTATTACTGCACAAACAACTGCCATGTCAAACTTTTTGCTTATGTTGCATTTACATCTGCACCCACATCTCGAGATTTCGACTAAAATTGTGATTTCAGTGAAAATCTCATGTGAAATCCCGAGATTCCCCATACAAAATAAATCCCGTAAATTTGCGAGATTGCAAAGAAATCTCACAAATGTGGCTACTTCTACAGAATACAACACTGCGCTTCGCTTAATTTGTAGAGTTTTTGCATGAAAAAGTGGCAACGATGGTCAACAGCTGACTAAAAAAATAACCTAAAAATAACACAAAATAATGGAATAAAAAAATTATTATAAATGTAATAAATATAACTTTAGACTCAATGGAAATGTACTAATGATTATAAGAAGTGTTGGGTGGTTCTAATTTTTGCTTCCCGCGAAGCATAACTATGAAGAAAGCATTGAGAAGTGCATGTCTTCACCAAAATATTGCAAAATCTGGCTTCGAGGTTGTTGTCCTTACAAAACAACAAATTTACTAACATATTTAGCGGTAGATCTTTACATAGAATAATGTAATTGTACTCCGCCAATGAATAAAATGGTTTTTAGATATATTTTTAATTTGAGGTTATTTGTTTATGGTACTTTGTTTCCAAAAAAAAAAAAATGCAGTTGTCAAATCGAAATCTTGCTACTGTCATAAAGTGTAAGTGTAAACGGTCAAGATTTCTGATCGAGATTTCCATTGAAATCTCGGGATTGAATCCCTATTTTCAGCACCGCCCTGGCAAGTATTCGAAAAAATACCTTATTAGTGAAGGTATCCGAGGAATACACGTTATAAATTTAAGGCTACTTGATAAAATGGTTTGGCCAGGCCGTCAAGGGGGATTATATTCCCCTTTCAAAGCCCCATTTTTATCACATTCAAAATAAAATTCAAAAAACACTTCATCAGTGAAATAGCCTAGGGAATATATATATTTAATCTAGAGTGTCTAGCTGCATGGGTTTAAATAGGCCGTCAAGGGGGAGATTTTCCCCTCTCATCTCCTTCCGTACGAATTTCCAAAAATCCCACCCATATTTTCAGTTCCCAATAGCAGTGGTTTTAGCTGGTTAATTAAAGGGACATTTTTCCCCTTTTTAATCCCTTAATTTTATCACGTTCTTGGTGAAAATTCCAAAAAGTATAATAGTACGAGGGGTACTATTTATATTTTGGGAACTGCCAACACTAATGTCAATAGCTAAAATCTGGCAACACCATAATAAAATTTGACATTTTTTAGCATAAACGTACTCACAATGTTTTGGTGTACACTCAAAAAAATAAGTTAGTAGAAAAATTAGTAAAACGTCTTGTATATCAAGTGTACTAGTTTTCAGCAATTTTTTTGCTGAAATTCCGTTTTCAGCTAAAATTTTAGTTATATTTTTTTAGCACTAAACTAATTTTGAACTAATGTTTTACTAATTTATTTTGCTGCAAAAATTGTGCTGATAACCGCATTCATAGCGTGGACGACAACCAGATAGACAAGATGTAGATGTCGCAGCTTGTCTGGAAACGGAAATGACAAAAAAAGAAAAACAACTCTACACATATTCTATATTTAAATTTTCAGCAAATTAATTAACTAAATTAAAATTTCGCTACAAGTTTTTTGAGTTTTTTTCAGTCTACTAATATTCAGCAAAAAGTTTAGTGATTTTAGCAAGGATTTTTTTCATTTGCAGTCGACTAAGTGGTAGCAAAACTTTTGCTGAAGATTACTATTTTTTTGGTAAAAATCAGCTCGCTGATTTTCAGCAAACCTTTTGCTGAAATTACCAACTTTTTTGCAAGCACGCTCCTGACTAAAAATTTGCTGACACAGCAACATTTTTTGCTGACTTTACTGACTTTTTTTTGAGTGTACAAGTGCTGTTTGATTTGTTTACAGTGAGTTAAAAAATTCAATTTGGCCAAAAAATGGAAATTTCAAGAGAAGGTTTTCGTTGGATTATTTTTCACAACTTTCGACGTGGATTATCTAAACAAGAATGTGTCCATGAACTCAGTTCTTTGTATGCCGATAAATCAGCATCAAAAACGACAGTTTATCGCTGGTATAGTCAATTCAATCGTGGCCGTAGTTCGGACGCCTACGAATTCCGTGAAGATCGTCCAAAATCGGTCGTTGTGCCAAAAACATAGATGCAGCGCGTGAACTGATAATGCATGATCGTCATGTGACATATCGCGAGATAGAGGCATCCTTGCACATTAGTTCCACTTCAATACATTCGATTTTGCATGAACACTTAGTTGTAAAAAAATTTGCTCTCGTTGGATACCCCATGATTTATCAATCGCTCAAAAAAAGGCTCGCGTCGATTTTTGTAAGGGAATGATTAAAAAGTTCGACCGTGGTGCTTCAAAAGACGTGTATAAAATCGTGACAGGTGACGAATCATGGATATATGCGTATGAGCCGGAAACAAAACAATCGACCGTGTGGGTATTCCAAGACGAGCGAAATCCAATAAAAGTTGTTCGTGGAAGAAGCACAGCGAAGCAAACGGTCGCCTGTTTCTGCGGCCGAATTGGTCATGTGGCCACTATTCCGCTTGAGCAACGTATGACGTTCAATTCCGAGTGGTACACGACCATTCGTTTGCCGGAAGTCTTCGGAGAAATTCGTAAAACTAACCCCCAAAGACGAATTATTCTCTATCATGACAATGCCTGCTTTCACACATCTCGTCAAACAGGTGAATGTTTGAGCAGTCAAAATATCGAATTGATGACTCATCCTCCGTACAGTCATGACTTGGCACCCAATGACTTCTTCGTGTTCCCGAATATCAAAGGTAAACTGCATGGTCACCGATTTACGAGCGCCGAAGCAGCAGTTGAAGCGTTCAAAAACCATGTTTTGGAGGTGTCTCAAGAGGAATGGAAAAACTGCTATGACAAATGGTTTGAACGAATGCAAAAGTATTTTGATCATCAAGGGGAATTTTTTGAAATACAATAAAGCCATTTTTATTTGAAAATATTTGTTATTATTTGCTATTCCCGAAATATATATAGTACCCCTCGTATATCAGTACATGATCCAGTGCCGATGTTCTGTAACTATGTGCGGAGTTTCTCACAATAAAAAATGCAACTCTACCCTATTTAACACAGGGCGTCACATAATTTCAAATTTATATATAAGAAACAGTTTTTACATATCTCCAGCTAAATTTGACATTATGCGACCATACCTGTTTTAAATATGGCAGAGTTGCATTTTTTATATGAGAAAATTCTCACATAGTCACAGGTAACACGTTAAAAATTTAAAGTTTCTACCCAAAAGGGCTTGGCCAAGCCTTTTTCCCATTTGAATACCTAATTCGATATGTTCCTGGCTAAAATTCAAAAAAGTACATTATCGGTGTATAAGTTTTCATAGTTCCAGCGGTTTAGGATGGGCAATGTTGAGTCAGTGAGTTCAATCACGTTATTTTTTCATACTAATATAAGTATAATGAAAACTAATTTGATTTTATGACTTCTTTTTGGTTTTTATGCATAATTTTAGATTTTTTTGAAAGCATTTAATATCTTTTATTATTTACAAGGAAGATATACCCGGGGTTACCAACAGATTGCGTTGAAATTTGGATTTATTTTAGAGGAGATAAAATAAAGTCACTTGTTAGCGGTCAAATCTCACGCTAAAGAGTTAAAAAGTGGAAAATGTCGTGTTTTCCCAAAATTAATTGGATTTGAATTACATATCAAACGAAAGATATTTGAGTGACCAAAATCAAAATATACAAAATTGTTTTTCGAAATATAGTTGCGAACGTTTCTTGATCGTATTTTGTACCTCCTAGAATACATGTGTATTAAGACCCAACTATATTTAGCGAAGTCAAACTAAGAAAAGAAGCCATTCCCTATAAATTTATTGAAATACCCATATTTAGCTTAAGTCAACTTCAGAAAAGTCCCATCTCTGTTATTTTAATTAATTTCCAATCGAAACTTAATCAAATTAAAAACAATAATACAGAAAAACAACCAAGACGTATAAAAATAAAAAGTCTCAAAAATTGTGGAAATATGTGAAAATCAGCGAATTCATTTAAGCCAAATATGGGTGCCGTTTAATTTGTGGTGAACTTAAGTCAAACTTTGTATGTCAATTTTGACTACAGCTTTAGTTTCCTCCCCTCTATCTCATATCCAAATTTCATCAAAGCCCCTCCAAAGAGATCTTCCTTGTTGCTTTTAATGTGTTCACCTTAGAAATTATAAACTAATAAAATGCTATTTTGTTAATTTGATAAAAAGAAAGATATTTAATTTTATTTTATGATATTTATTATTTATGGACAAAACTGGTAGCATTTGCCTTTCCTACGATCATATGGCATTTATTATTTTTATGCCCTACGCATCGGTATAATGACTTTGTGCTGATGTTTGTAACATAAAATAATATAGGATCTACACCTACCTTTAAATATAAAGATCGACTAAGAATCACTTTTTGAGTCGATTTAGGCTTGTCCGTCTGTCTGTCCGTATATATGTCCGCTTGTCTGTTCATCCATTTATTCTTGTGCGTATATCGGCCCAAAGACGGCCCATATTTGAACTTTCCGATTTTCTCTTAAATTTACCTAAAAATAGGTAAAATCCAAATTTCTTAATGCTTTTGTAAATTTTTTACCATTCTATCGGATAAACAAGTCATTCAAATTTCGAATCGAAATATTAGTTGTCCTTTTAACAGACTGGTGTAGGTTATTATACAGTCGACATGCCCGACTTCAACTTTTTACACGTTATTTTATAAAACCCGATTAAATTCTTCACATTTCAACTGTTTTTAGCCAAATAATACATTTTTTTTTTTGTTCAAAAAAATGTTTGTTTAAACTACTTTCAACTAGATTATTTAAATGTACACCAATAATTATATTTATAAGAAAAAGAAATCTTTAAGCAAACCTTAAAGATACCCAGCAAAAAAAAAATTTAAGTAACCCGTGTAAAAAAGATCAGATCTGGCCAGATCTCAGCACATCTTACCAGATCTAATTAGATCTGAAAATTGGGGACAAATTTGAGATCTAATTAGATCTGATCAGATTTAGGCATATCTGGCCAGATCTTCGTAGATCTTACCAGATCTAATCAGATCTCAAAATTGGGGACAAATTTGAGATCTAATTAGATCTGATCAGATCTAGGCATATCTTGCGCATTTGTCCAGATCACTTTAGATTTGAACAAATTTGGCACTAGATGTTATCAGATCTTGCCATAAGGTATTATCACATATGCCAAATCTGATCATATTTGATGTGATCTGGTACAGGATCTAATTAGATTGAATCATATCTATTGAGAACCAAAAAGATCTGGTCAGATCTAAACTTTTTTACACGGGAATGCTTTACAAACTACTTCTTTCACTGATTCACAAGTATTCGTTAGTGTATTTTTACTGCTTTTTTAGATGTAATTCTGAACAACTTCAAAAAATAACTTCTTTCATTGCCTACAGCTTTTTTAGAATTACTTCTAAACTACATCCAAATAATCACTTAAGTATTGTTTATAAAGCATAAATGCTCTAAAAGTGATCCTAAAAAGTGATTTGGTATCATTTTATATTTCTAAACAGCTGATCGCGGGTTCGATTCCGGGAGGGACCAATATATTTTTAATTTTTTTTTTTAATATTTATATTTAATTTTCTCAAATTCAATATTTTTTGAATTCTTAAATTTTTTAAAATATATAAAATAAAAATGATGGAAAAGAACTGAAAACAGTGCACCTTGTGCACTTGTTTAAAAAGTACTTTTATTGAAGAGAATAAAGCACAATATCTCGCAATGACAAAGTGGTGTTTTTATGCCAATCAACTTTCATATCAAAGAATACCCAGTGTAGAAAATTATTACCAGATATGTGGTTATGTAACTACATACTTGGTAATGGTAACTAGTTACTTTTGTTATTACATTTCTTATTACCTTTATATGGCGATGTCGCGAAAAATAATGAGTTGTCGTTACACACCAGCATACGAAAAATCAAAAAATATATCGTTACCTATGTGCTTACCAGTACTGACAAAAATAATGAGTCTAAAAATAGATTTTCTAAAAAATAAATTATATAAAAAAAAAATATTTTTTATTGTATTTTTTTTTAAATAAAATTTGCTGGTGCGGGAATCGAACCTGGGTCTACAGATTGCCAGTCAACAGCTCTACCATCTGAGCTATATCGACATGTAGTATTTAATAGATAAAAACACAATTGACCTGCTGCACACAAGTAAGCTTACTCGCCAACATACAAAAAATCAAAAAATATGTGGTTACATATATCCTTACCAGTGTTTAAAAAATATTCAGTCTAAAAATAGATTTCAAAAAAATCTAAAAAATTATTTTCTATTTAAAATAATGATAAAAATAAGTCATTATCAGTAACTCATTATTATATGCTTTAAAATAATACAGAAGGTAAGTGGGTGTCATTACTGGTAGTCCAAAAAATAATGATATGTCATTACCGTTTCTATACTGGGTAGCTCAGCAGTAGAGCGCTAGACTAGCAATCGTAAGGTCGCAAGTTTGATACCCAGTAGCGGCAATAAAAATTTTTTGTAAAGTAAAAAAAATATTTTTTTTAAATTTATTTTTATCGGGATATACACTAATTGCATTAAAGGAATTAAATGTGCCAAAATCCCAATATAATTTTTTTTTGTGAAGAATTTTGTTTTTTTAACTTTTAATTGGTGAAAAAGAGCTTCCTTAGCACTTGTTCAAAAAGTACTGAAAAAACGTTGAAGTGAGAGTACTCCCCTGCTATGACAACTCAATGTTAAAATCATTTGTGTTTATGTTAAAAAAGAATCTCATCTAGATCTTCAATTGTAGTGCTTTTTCTACTGCTTCGATATCTCTTTTTTTTTGCTGGGTAAATTTCATGTCCAACCAAATCCACATTTGACTGTAATTCATATACAGCTGTGGTGGAAAAAAAAGCTTGTTATAGAAAATATTTTTTTTTACATTATTAATTTTACGCTAACTATTGAAAATTAATCTCTTCAGACTGTATAATAGGTCTAAATTAATTAACCTTAGTAACTTTTTGCTCTCACATGTCATTATGTAATGTGATTTGTTGTAAGTCACGGTTCAAAACTACTTATTTTTTTCTCAAACTTATTTCCCACAATTATTATCTCTTCTAAACCATATTTCTTTCTTTTTCTTACCCCTCTCCTTTAAAAGTAATGAAAAAAAAAATTGTTAATTTCATAGAATCAGAATCTTCTTTACTGTTAAGTACATACACACTCTACTTATTTGTTTATTTATGAATTTATAAATTATGGCGAAAAAATAATAAAAACAAAATATTAACATTAAATTGCTATGAAAATAAACAACAAAAAAAAAAATAAAAAAACGAATAATACTATTGTACATAGTCTTAATTGAAATTATTAGGGGTAAAAGTAAGTTTTCGTCTTATCGATTCAATTAAGTTTTAGCTTTGTTTTTTTTTTTTTACTATAAACCCAGCAAAAAAAAAGAGATGCCGAAGCAGTAGAAAAAGCAATACAATTGATTATCTAGATGTACTTATTTTTTAACTTAAACATTAATGATTTTAACATTGAGTTGTCATAGGAGAGGAGTACTCTCACTTCAAGAATTTTTCAGAACTTTTTGAACGAGTGTTAAGTAAGCTCTTTTTTTGAAATTTAAAAAAAAATTATATTTTTTTTATTTTAAAAAAGTTTTTTTTATTGCCGCCACCGGGTATCGAACTTGCGACCTCACGATTGCTAGTCTAGCGCTCTACCGCTGAGCTATTATTTGATATGAAAGTTGACTGGCATAAAAACACCACTGTGTTAATGCGAGACATTGTTCCTTATTCTCTTCAATAAAAGTACTTACTAAACAAGTGTAAAAGGTGCACTCCTATTCAATATTGTTTTCAGTACTATTTGTACAGGTGCATAAAAAGCAATTTCTCACCTTTTTTTATATATAGATAGGTATTTTTAAAAATTTTAAAATTAAAAAATATTGAATTTTAACAAATTAATTATAAATATTAAAAAAAAAATAAAAAAAAAAGAAATATTGTTCCCGCCGGGAATCGAACCCGCGACCCTCTGTTTGGAAATGCCAAATGATACCAAAATCACTTTTTAGGAACACTTTTAGAGCAATTATTCTTTAGAAGTAATACATAAGTGATTTTTTTGATGTTTTTTTTGAAGTAATTCTAAAAAGCTGTAAAAATATACTAACCGATACTTTGGAAGCAATGAAAGAAGTGATTTTTTGAAGTTGTTCAGAATAACTTCTAAAAGAAGCAGTAAAAATACACTAACGGATACTTGCGAAGCAGTGAAAAACTAATAACTAATTTTTAGAATAAATTATAGAAGTCTAGGTTTCACAAGAAAATTATGCTACACTCATAGAAATAAATCTGTAAAAATAGCAAACAAAAAAAAGCAAATAAAAATTTGTTAAAAATTATGTTGCAGTAGTAAAATAATAATAGCAAAAATAAAACTGTTAAATTAATTTAGCTTTTAGTTAATTGAAAATAAAAAGATTTACTGTAAAATCTACAGAAAATTTTGCCAAATATTAGTAGATTTAAAATAGCAAAAACAAACTGTGTATCTAAAAAATTTTAGTTATTTTAAGTTAAATTTAATTGAATGCAAACAGCAGTCTACCCTGTTAAATTAACAGAAATATTTGCTAATTGTAAACTACTGTTTTCAAAAGGCTCGATTTTTATTTGCATTTAAAAAAAAATCCAGAAAAAAGTTTCGAAAATTTTAAATTTTTTCGTGATTTCTTAGGCTACTAATTATTTAGCAATTTTTTTTTTGCAGATTTTAGCAGGTTAATTTGTTTATTAACAAAAATTTAACTCAATTTTAATTAACATTCTGTATATTTTAAACTTTATTTTTGCTGTTCCTATCTTACTAATATATAGAAAAAATAATCTGCTAATTCAGCAGCTTTTTTCTGCAGCATCATTATACCCTACACCACTATGTGGTCAGGGTATTATAAGTTTGTGCTGATGTTTGTAACACCAAAAAATATTGGTCCTAGACCCACCTTATAGTATACCGATCGGCTTAGAATTTTTTTTTATTTCCATTTAACGATGTCCGTCTGTCCGTCCGTCTGTCTGTCTGTCCATGCATTCTTGTGCGCACTCTACAGGTCGCAAATATTAAGATATTTTGATGAAACTTGGTACACCGACTTATGTCAGCCCAAGAACAAAGCCTATTGATTTTGGTGAACATCGGTCCATGTTTAGACCTAGTGCCCATATAAGGGTCCTACTAAAATTATATGGTTTATACGCTGCAGTTTGCAAATATTAAGACATTTTGATGAAATTTGGTACACAGACCTATTTTGGCCCAAGGACGAAGCCTATTGATTTTGGTGAACATCGGTCCATGTTTAGACCTAGTGCCCATATAAGGATCCCCCCAAAATTGGCTTGGTTACAAACTGCAGATCGCAAATATTAAGATATTTTAATGAAATTTGGTGCGCTGACTCACATTATAGAAAATTTTGACACAAGCCCCATTTTAACCCATCCGAATTTCGGATCCAAACATTAGTTGGCTTTTACCCAGACTGGTGTAGGGTATTGTATAGTCGGCATGCCCGACTTTAACCTTTTTACTCGTTTTTAACTAAGTTTTAGTAGGTTCAATTAAATTATTTTACACACTTTTTAATATTAGTGTAATGTATAACAAAGTTCTCTCAGCAAAACATTTAATAAATATTATTTTATATCTCAATGGAAAAATTTTAAAATATATAAAATTTGAAGATGTCCTTATCAAAGCCTAAGACATTAGTAATTTCTATAAAAATTGTTCTGCAAACTTTCTTATACCCCTAATACAACAATCATACAAATTGTAATTGTATGTACTACATATGTACAACACAATCCAATCCAATAAAAAAAAAACCAACAAGTAATGAAAATAAAAGCTGAACAACTCAAGAAAATAAAATTAATAAAAACAATATGCAAAATTTAAACAAACCAAAACACCCCCAACCAACTTAATGCTCCCTATTTGTATCAAAACAAATACATACATGTGTATATTACATACTCGTGCTACAATACTATACTAACACATGCATATAAAATTACTACTACTTACTACTACTATCTTACTTAACTTCATCTTCTGATATACATGAATAGAGCTTAAAAAAACTTGAAACAAATTTACAGAGTTAAAAATATATAATATGTACTTAATATGTAGCACAAATTATAAGTAAATAGTAACAATCATATGTACATATATGTACTACTGCATGTAAATAGTAATACAAAGTATATTTATGTATTGAGTTTATAGTAGAAAAAAAAAATATTTTTTTCTACAAGTACGCGCGCGAAAAGTGCAGCAACCTCTATTTTTTTCTTCTTTCGATTTTATTTTTCGCTTCTCATTGTAGACTTTGTGTCACCAACCAGACAGTCAACCACTAATACTTTGGAACAGAAAAAAAAATTAAACCGAACCAAAACTACCACAAACAAAAACTAACCGAAAAACCAAAATGAAAACTGTCACGATTACTTGTAGTTTAACATTAAAGTGTAGTGTATGCTTAAAGATAGTTTTGTGCTAAAGCACAATTAAATATTCATTAGCAATTCTCGAATACCCTACATACCGATGGCTCTAGTGTTGAAAGACCCTATAATAATACTTTACAAGGAAAACAACTTGAATAGAAAATTTCCTTAAATACAATTGTTTATTATATTGTTACCCCCTCTAAAGTAATACGAAATCAAGTTAGGGCATTTCTACATTAAGTCATCGATGCGTAGTAGAGTGGGCCGATTTGTATGGACAAAAATTTTTTGATATTGTGCCATCGATTTTTCGATAGCTTTTGGCATGAGGAAAAAAAACTTTCACTACGACATATCAAAAAAATCATTTTCGAGGCACCCAAATTTACATTTTTTATAATTTTCTATAATTTTTATAATACTAGATTAGCGCCATCTTGCGGTGGCTTTTTGAAACAACTAATAAAGTTGTAAACAATATAACATTACAACCTTTCCAGAAAGGTATTTCTTATGAAAATCGGATAAAAAATGTGGCAACTAGAGGTAAAAGTATATAAGTAAAATTATTTTCTGCTTGTTTTCATCAACATCATCATCATCATTTCATCATCAAGCCAGTGGTGTCAGATGTGACGATTTTACGTCATTTTGACGATTTTTTTAGTCAAAATTTTACCAATGACGATTGACGATTTTTGAATTAAAACTCCTCATGTTTTGACGATTTAGGAAAATTGCTTACTTTTGAACGAATTTTAAGCAAAATTATAAAGGAATTCGCAATATTTCGAAATTTCTATATTTATTTTAAAAGCATTTTTACAAACATACATGTTTTCTCTTTCTTTTAAGTCTCATAACTCCTATACAATTTTCATTATGAAAGAGAAAACATACATGTTTGTTAACCCTTTCGCTATATTGTTGCCATATGGAATCATAAACTTAGGGTGGATCTGGCAACCTCCATATTAGAGAAACGATTTGGATTTTAATTGATAATTGTTTTTTAATTGCAAGACATTAAGATCATTTGCAATAAAAATTTCCAAATAATTATCGGCACATGGTTGCCATATTTCCTTCTGAAAAAAGCATTTTTTATGTTTTTTTTTTGCAATTTTTGATCTTTAGTTATTACAAAATACATGAAATGCCCATTTTCTAAATTTCTTTGTCTGGTTTTATTAGGAGAGCTTCAGGGTTCATAGGAATATTCAGAAATTGGTTGTCCAACAATATATTTTTTCAAAATTTGACCGATCGTTACATGAAGATTGCGTCTATATAAAATGACAAATTTACAGATATTTGTCTGTTTTTTTAATTTTGGTATAAAATTTGACATTTTAGCTCTAAAAATAATTCAATTCACTAAAAATATTTATACCAGGGTTGCCATATAAAAATTTTAAGAAGCGGTCCAAAATTGGGATTTTTGCAAAAGCTCTTAAAATTCGGGCTTTAGAGGTTTTCGAAAACTTCATTTTATTTTGTATAGAGTTTTGTCGTGGAAATAATACAAAATTTAAAAGTAGAAAAAATCTTAACCCGTTTGGGAGCAGCAGCGTGTTAAAATTTGAATTTTTAGGCAAAATTTCTCCGCTAGGAGGCGAGATAAAGCTATAAAAACAAAACAAAGGTATTTCCTAAGCATAGGTTTATATTTCCACAAACTTTGGTCAAAAACTATTTGGCCAATCAAAATCTGTACCGAAAGGGTTAAAATGCTTTTAAAATAAAAATAGAAATTTCTGAAATACATTTGGAAAAACTTGAAATGCAATTAGAATTTTATTAAATACATTTGCAAAAATTTGGAATATAAATAGAGTCTGATTTCTGATTTCTGAAATACAATTTTTGGATAATTTTGAAACATTTTAGACAATTTTAAAATATATTTGGATAATTTTAAATTATATTTGGACAATTTTAAATTATATTTGGACAATTTTAAAACATTTTTGAAATATATTTGGAACTTTTTTAAATAAAACTGAAAATGGTATAGTGTTTTTATGATATTTAGCTGATGACGATTTCTTGACGATTTTTCATAAAATTGTTGACTATTTTGACGATTTATTTTTACATTTTTGACGATTTTTGATCAAAAAGGTCTACCACCACTGCATCAAGCAGAAAATAATTTTATTTATATACTTTTACCTCTAGTTGCCATATTTTTTATCCGATTTTCATAAGTAATACCTATCTGGAAAGGTTGTAATTAGGGTTTATCTCCCGGGAATTTTGTGCGGGATTTTCCGTAATTTTTTTTTATCCTTTACAGCATTTTTAACTAGAATATAACAATTTTGAAAGTTTTATTTAAAATAAAAACATCGATTGCTAAATCGACCCACCCTAATGCGCAGTGTCGTCAATTAATATAGCTGGTGGACAAATATAGAAATAGTTGTCTTAAGCATATGAAATTTGTTACACTTTCATATGTAGACATATGGTCAAAATAATAAGTACACCTGCTTATTTTTTCTTTAAATATTTAATTTTAGTTACTTTAATGGAAAGTAAACATGGCAATTTTTTTTTATTTAAATAACTTTAATATGGCAATGCCTTTAAAAGTAAAAACAAAACTGGGGCTTCCCCGTTGTTTTCATTGTGTATTAGTTTTGTACAGGTGTGATTTCAGTACTTGGTCAAAATAATAAATACATTGCTGAATTCTTTAATATTTTCGCAGTCTGCTCTAGTTTTTTGAAAAGGCTAGTTATTTTACTGTTATTTATCTCTATTCATAACGAAATATGTAGTAAAAAAAATCAGCGATGGGTCGAAAAAGTCATTGTTCTCCGGAGGAGAGAAAAATTGTTTCAAAATTAAGAAGAAGTGGCCAAAGTCTTTGTTCTATAGCAGAAACTATTAATCGGTCGCTATTTTTTGTACAAAAAGCTTTAAAGCCTAAAAATCCCGTCGAAACTCGCGGGAGACGCAAAAGAACTTCAAAAATAACAGATATCCGTATTGTAACTCTTGCGAAGTAGGACCCATTTGTGTCTTTAAGAGCGGTTTCAGCAGATATTGGAAATGTAATTTCATCGCGAACGGTTTGTCGTAGACTACAAGAAGCTCATTTACTAGGACGGATAGCCAGAAGAGTCCCTTTGCTTAGACAAACAATTTAAAGGCTAGGTTGGCGTTTGCAAGAAGTCATTCCAATTGGTCAGGAGCCGACGGTGAAAAAAAATGGCAAAACATGAAACAAAACTTAATTTACGACGAAACGACTGTGCCTGGAATGTTCGACGCCCTAAGGGTACGGAATTCCATGTTCGCTTTACAAAGAAGACGGTCAAGCGCGGGGCGGCAATATTATAGTCTAGGGTTGTTTCTCGTGGTATGGTGTCGGTACGATATATCAAATTACCGACACTATGACCAGATTCCACTACAAAGATATCTTGAAAAATACGATGTTGACCTATGCTGAGGAAAGCATGCTTCTTAGATGGACATTCCAGCAGGATAACGAAACATACTTCTAAGTTGGTAAATGATTGGTTACAAGGCAATCATGTGGCCCTTCTTGACTGGCGAAGTCAATCTCCGGACTTAAACCCAATCGAAAATCTTTGGGGAGAGTTAAAACAAAGAATTGGAAAATAGGTTTATAAAAATAAGAATCAGTTATGGAATTTTGTGCAAAAAACTTGGTATGAAATACAAGTAGAGAGCTGCAGGAGGCTTATTGCCAGCTTGCCAAAAAGACTCAACAAAATAATTCAAAATAATGGTGGATATAACGGCTTTTAACGAAACTCAATTAAAATCGCTCAATTTTGCAGAAAAGAAAGAATTTTTTACTGTTTTGTTTATTTTAACTAAATGTACTTATTACTTTGTCCAATGTTTTTTGATTAATTACATACTTTTTGAACAAGACTGAATTTAATGAACAAAATAGTATTTGTTTTTTCTTTTAATTTAAATAAATTTTCGGCTACGATCCTTTAAAAAAAAAAATATTTCAGGCTTTACTTATTATTTCGACCATATGTGTATCATGTTCACAATCATTTGTATGGTTTAGACAACTATAGGGTTTTCCAATAAGGACTTGACAACTTTTTTTTTTAAATAACGAACGTCGCTTCAAATGGTCCATCGGCTTCAATTCTTGAGTCAGCTTGATCTTGTATGGATGTAAACCAAGATCTTTACGCAAAATTCGCCATAAAGTGGGCTTGGCGATGCCCAGTTCTTGAGAACGCCGCAGAATCGACTGATTTGGATCGTTTGCTACGGACGCCTGAACGGCAGCGATATTTTCGTCACTTCGACCAACCCGTTGTCTCACTGGCACGGCAGCATCACACAATGAATATGTAGACTCAAATTTTTGCACTAAACTTATTATTGCTTGTCTACTAGGGCGAGAATAATGACCAAAAATTGGAGTTAACGCTCTTAAAGTTGCGGTCACCGACTCCGAATTTCGGTAGTACATTTTTGCATACGTTGTTCGTTCGTGTACTTTACCATGATGAAAATGTTGAGTTAACTGAAAAAAAAGGAAAGTAACAGTTAGATGATCAGTGAAATAGTGCGTTCACAAATTAAATTCAAAGTTGTCAAGTACCTATTGGAAAAGCCTTTATAAGGTGGTCAATATATTTTTATGAGCGTCATCGACTAGTTAGCGGCATTCTTGTTTGAGATTTTGTGAAAAGAAAGCAATCAAAGAAAGTAATGTATCGTAATATGATCCTAAATGATCACAAAATTTTCCACATGACAATAATATAAACATTAGGAAAATATTATGATCATCAAGAATATATTGTGATCATAAGGAACATGTTATGATGATTTTTGGATGTATTGTGAAATTGCATTCTTAACAATATTTTTCTACCTTCGATAGGTTCCATAATTTATTTTAATTTATATATAAGTGATTACTAAAACTAATTTAATTATGAATTATGATCAAAGTTTTGCTATAAAGGAAAAGTCCCATTAAAAAAAATTTAAAAATGCGATCCCTACGTTCGGCAAAAAGAAAGTAAAAATTTTTTTTTTACTGGAATTATCAAAAAACTTCCTTAGCAAAAGTTTAATGATTTTTGTGAGCTTTAATTTTCTGAAATTAGGGTGGTAGGAACTGAGATCTGGTGGGTAAATACTAGAATGGCGCACTTGAGGGCAATGGCCTTTTAAGCAGAACAGAGGTCTCCTCGATACGAAAAAATCGATGTATCACATTTTAAGATCCGACTATAAATGCCGAAGATATAACGAAAAATTCAAAAAGGCGACCACTACGTTAGGCAAAAATTATTTTTTTCGAAACCTCCTTGCAAAAATAATTTAGATTTGAACTTTTTTTGTGGTACGGACTATTGTATAAAATACTAATATACTATACAAATATGCCCGATGTGCCCTACTTTGGGTCCTAATAAAAAAACTCCTGGTAGACCTTAAATAAGAAGATTGATATTTCTTAAGAAGAAGTACATATTTGTTTTTATTGAAAGTTTTTGGAGTATTGGTACTAATTTAAAATGGGGGGTGTCATATGGTCGATCTTGACCGACTTTACATTTCTATATATTTTATTTATCCTTCAATTTTGTAAAAACACTTGAGTTTATAGTAGAAATAAAAACGTAGTAAATAAGTCGTGATAATGAATTGAAATTTCGTAGTGCAATTACAAAAAATATATATATATATATATATTGAAATAAACACTTGTCAAAATAAGAATGAAATGTTGTACATACAATAGTAGTATTGTAACAATTTTTATTATTTTTGTTTAAATAAACAAAATTAAATCTAAAAAATACACTTTAGAAAAAAATTAGTTTTTTTTTTATACAAATTTTGTAATTAAAAATTCTAAAATTACGTATATAACAAATCTGTTTAAAGCCGAAATACTCAAAAACTTAACCAACAGTTAAATTAAAATTTGATATGGAACACAGCAACAACTGTGTCCGTTTCCCCAATTCCATCCTATCGGCATATACATTAAGTGCACTAAAGGAATTAAATATGCTAAAATCCCAAACGTATTTAACAAATTGTGAAAAATAATCCGTTGTAGGCATGCCCCTATCCGGATTTCATTCTTGCCTAAGTAAATCGTCAGGGGACGACGTTTTTAGAATTTCTGGAAATATTTGTTAAGTTAAATTACAAACTCAATGAGAATTTTTTGTTCTCGTCCAGGAGCGTTATTAAACATTTAAAAAATCAAAGAAAAAACAAAAACAACAACAAAAAATTTTTTTTTTCCGTTATAATGAAGATTAGTGGCCTAAAATCTACTAGAGTTCAATTAGAGTGAAAAATTATAAACTTTTTTTGGGGTGTAAAACGCTTTTACTATTATTCGTACATGGGAATTTTTCATTACTACATGACAATTGTTTGTTGTGTAGTACATAATTAGAAGTTGTTGTTTTAAACTGTAATTACAGTTGTCTTCTATGGGAAAGTACAAAAAAAAATATTATCACAGTTATTATACAAAAATACTGTATTTTGTGACAGTTGTTTAAAATAGATATTTTTAATGTCATAATAAAGAACTACAAAAATAGTATTTTTACAGTAAACAATTAATATTGTTAAATTTTTAAAATAATTAATTTCAGTTCAAATTAGTATTTACTCGACCTTTCAATTTCTAATTAAAAAAAATATTCGAGCTCGTGGCCAGTTGTTGTTATTATAAAAATTTATTTTCTCAATATTTCGGCATTCATCGAATGTCATCCTCAGGAGTATTATCTAAAAGTTGTCAATAAAAACAATAGAACAACTTTTTGAAGAATAATTTAGAACTACATTGAAAAAACTTCGTTGAGTTTTTGATAATTGTTGTGTAGTTTATATTTGTTATTATGGATATATTCTAAATTTGAAAATCACAATGAATTGAAAGAAAAAGTTGTTTTTTTTTAATAACTTTTTATTAAAAATATCAGTTGTGTTTGCTTACTTTTTGACTAAAGTTTGTTAAAATGAGAGTTAACAGAAAATACTCTCACTAATTGTAAGTGGCAAGAATGTATAAAAGTACGCGAACGCGAAAAATCCTATTTCTGGCCCAAAAGAACAATCGTCAATAGACTTGTGTATTCTAATTCATTTTAGTAAGCCAGGCAATTTTCATCGCCTCTTTCGAACATTAACAGTTTGTATCGAAAACTGTTAGCCTTTGCAGACATGTGTAATTCTTATGGCAACATTTTTCGATACAAATTAAGAAGAGATTGACTTAACAGAGGTAGGGAGAGTTGGTACCTCTTTTAAATTATATGCTCGTTAGGTGAGCACTCTTTCTAGTTCAGTTTGTTGTAAAGACCTAATTCGCTCTACTTATTCAACCGCTCTTTGTAATTTTCAATAAACCAAAAATATTTTTATTTACCAAAAGGCATAGTTTATTAAAACTGAAAAATATGGTTATATTAAGCAAATACATCAATTTATTTAAAGAGTTTTCTCTTTGAACATTTATCTAAGCGTCTTGAGAAATTTATAGTTAACTAGCGGGCAAAGCCCGCTACGTTGTTAGCGTGTCTTAATTCCAGTTTATGTAAAAGTAGACCTGGCAATTCAAGGAAATTCACAAAATCAGTTGGAAAGTTTACTGCGTTGGTTTCTTCCACCGATGCTTCGTTAACGGCACCTTAAATGTCGGAATATATAAATTACATTCTTTTTCTAAGGGTTTTCTCTCTTAATTTCATATTTCTTGCTTAAAGTGTTTGCAAAGGTAATTAAAAGGGGTTCTTTACCCCTTTTTGTTCCTCCCCGTAGAAATACCCAAGTATATGTGATTTTGCCTCAGTGGATGTGTATCTATGTTAAAGGTAGTCAAATGCGTTGTCGAAAGCTTCAATTTCACTCGTTCCCCGTTCCATTTCGTTTAACGTTCGTTATTGTTTCAATGCAACTCGTTCCCAGATTCGATTTCGTTCACCATTCCATTCCACTTCGGTCCCACTGTCTTGTGATTCAATATCAGTCGTTCCCTGCTCCTTTCCACTCCTTTTTTTAACCATTCGTTTCCATTCAATGCCATCTGGCTTCGTATTCCATATCGTTTCATATTCCATTCCATTTCGTTCCCTCTTCCATCTCATTTCCATTGTCTGTTGCTTCAATTTCACTCGTTCACCGTTCATTTCCATTTCGTTCCACTTGTATAGTGCTTCAATTCCACTCGTTTCCCATTCCGTTATTAATTTTAGTATTCCAAATATACTAGTTTTTTAAATGTTAGGTTTCTAGCTAAAGACGCAGGCGTTAAGGGTGGCAATTTTCCCCTTTCGAACCCCCATTTTTATAACGTTCCTGTCCAAAGTTACAAAAAGTACCTTATCGATAAGTTAGCCGATACTCCAAGGAACATTATATTATAAATTTCAGGTTTCTAGCCGAAGGGGTTCGGGCAGGCCATTAAGGGGGAAACCCTTTCTCTTTTTACCCCTCCCGAGAGGAATTTCCAAAAAATGCCGTCTTAGCGGACGTGTAAGCTGGAGTAGGACAGGCCGTTAAGGGGCCACTTTCCCTTTCTGAGACCCAATTTTACAATGTCCGTGTCCAAAAATCAAAAAAGTACTTTCCTAATAATTTAGCCTATACTCCAGAGACACATATCTCAAATGTAAGGTTTCTAAACAAAAGGGTTTTGACAGGCCATCAAGGGGAAAGTTTTCTTCTTTTTGCCCCTCCCTGTAGGAATTTCCTTTATACCAGATTTCAACTTCGTTGCCTCAGCAATTTGGATAGCCGTTATTGGGAACATTTTCTCCTTTCGACCTCCGGTTTTACCATGTTCCTGCCTCAAAATCGAGAAAGATCATTCCCAATATACTCGTTCTTTAAATGTTAAGTTTCTAGCTATCGCACACCCATTTTTACCACGTTCCTGTCCAAAGTAAAAAAAGTACCTTATCGATAAGTTAGGTGATACTCCAAGGAACACATATTATAAATAAGTACCTCTTTTTTGGACAAAGTACTTTGTTTCTGGAAAAGTACGTTTTTTTAGAAAAAGATACTTCTTTTTTGGAAAAGTATTTTTTTTTGAAAAAACGACTTCTTTTGGAAAAAGATACTTTTTTGGAGAAAGGTACTTTTTTCGAAAAGGTACTTTTTTTGGGAAAATGTGTTTTTTTGGATAAAAGGTACCTTTTTTTGAAAAAGGTACTTTTTGGAAAAAGGTACTTTTTGGAAAAAGGTAATTTTTTTGGAAAAAGGTACTTTTTTTTAAAGGATACTTTTTTCTTAAAGGGTACTTTTTTAAAAAAATGTACTTTTTTTGTCCCCTTTTTGCCGTTTCTGGTAGGACTTTCCAAAAATGACGTCTTATCGGTCGCCTACGCTGGAGGGGGAATCTACGTACCGTAGTTTGAGCAGGCCGTCAAGGGAGGTAACTTTTCCCCCTTTCCAAAAACTACGTCTTAGTGGATGTCTACGACAGAGGAGGAACCTTTACACAAAATTTCAATTTCTTGGCAGTTACTTTCCAGATAAGTTAGCCCGTACTCCAAGGAACACATATTTTAAATTTCAGGTTTCTAGCGAAAGTGGTTTTGGCAGTTTGTTGTTAATGGAAAATAGCAAATTAACCCGTTAAAAACAGCAAAAATTTTTGCTAAATAATTTGTAGCCTAAAAAATCACAAAAAAATTTAAAATTTTCGAAGTTGAATGAGGGATATGTATAGTTGATCTTTTATTATGGTAAATGATTGTTCTTAGTTCGATTTTGATCATAAATTCATATCTCTTTCTGTTTTAAATTATTTTTCAAATTAAAGTAATTTGATGATACAATTTTTACAAGTAAATTACAAAAAAAAAATTTTTTTTATAATTTTCGAAATTTTTTTCGATTTTTTTTATATGCAAATAAAAATCGAGCCTTTCGAAAATAACAGTTTAAAATTTTTTTAGCAAATATTTCTGCTGGTTTCAGCAGGTTAGACTGCTATTTACATTAATTAAATTTAGCTTAAAAATATCAAAAAATTTTAAGATATAACAATTCGTTTTTGTTATTTTTAGTCTACTAATATTTAGCAAAATATTATGCAGATTCTACAGTACTATTTGTCACTTTTAATTAACTAAAATTTAATTTAAATATAACTAGAATTCTGTAAATTTAACAGTTTTAATTTTGCTGTTCTTATTTTACTAATATTTAGCAAAAAAAACTGCTAATTTCTGCAATTTTTTCTGCAGCATAATTTTTAACTAATTTTTAGTAACTTTTTCTGCTATTTTTACAGATTTATTTCTATTAGTGTAGTTGCCAAGAAACTTTGTCAATTTCTAATCTAATTTTTGGAAATTATAAAATTTTGTTCTGTTTGAAAAGAGCTATTAGTAGTGAACCAGATCTTTCGTTCAATTGAGAAAATAGTTGAATGGAACTATCTCTTTTACCAAGACACAACAAACATCATGGTTATACAGGTGATAAAAAAAAGTGTGGGCTTCTTCGAAATAGAATATTACTCTCTTATGGCTGCTCTCATTTACCCAATTTTCAAGTACGCGAACGCAATTTTTACTACGCGATTCTCTATTCTATTATTATAATATAGAAAAAATTCACTGTAAAAAGCAGTAGTTTTAATTAATTTTGAAAGTTATTTAAAAGTTGTTGTAGTAAAAAGGGGTCAGTTATTTTTAATTGGTAGTTATTTTTACGGCGTTTGCTTGTTGTTTTTCAGCAGTTAAAAATTACAACATTTTTAGTTTTTTGAAAGTTTTAAAGGTACATTTCCAATAACTGCATATAACTTTGTTTTAATTGACATTTTCAGTAGATTCTACCGGCAAACTTTTCTGACTGCGTTCGTTGAAGTTAATGTAACCGGAAAAAGTTTTGTTTTTTTATCAAATTGTCATTAAATATTTTACATTAGAAAACAGCATTACTAATGATAATGATAAAGCACAAATTCATAAATAATAATGTAATTAATTGATTAGTAAACCATTTGTTTATAAAAAAAATCCTACAAGTGAAAAATAAATAACGATGGTTACTACAGAAGTTATAATAAATAATTTATTATGCATGTCATGGAATGGAATGGAATGGGGAACAAGTGGAATTGGAACACTAACCATGGGAAACAAAATGGAATAGGGAACAACTGCAATTGAATTACTGCCCCTTAAAATCATTATCATTAGGTCAAAACAAAGTTATGCGACTAACTTCATTACCTTTGACATCAAGATAATGCTTATAAAATCATCAATCAGTAATTAGTCCAATCAATTAATTGATTCCATCTTTGCTATAATTTAGCTTTTTTTATTATAGTGGGTTGTAGTATTATGCTCTAAATATCAGTATTAAAACTTTATCAATATGTATAAACTACCCTTTTGCGTACTACGATTAGAGTGTCCCTATTTTTGCGAGCTTTGAAAATCTAAAATTTTAAATGCCCACACCCAGAAAACAGATTTGGTTCTGACAACCCCATTTGTTGCCAATCGAATGGTTCAGTTGCATCAAATGAATTTTTTGGTTGTGGCTACCGAATTATTCTTGATACAACTGAAATTCCGTTGCCACAGCCAAAATAGTCCTGTCTCAATTGGTTTTCTGTTGCCACAACTGAAAAATTAGGCTACCACAACCGAACCATGCGATTGGCTACAAATGCGGTTAGCAGAACTGAATCAGTTTTCTGGGTGCATATTTTTAAATTTCTCCATATTTTACGTTTAAGCAATAAAGATCAAAAATTGGAGGGGAATATTTTTTCTTTAACAAAAATTTAAGAGATGAGGGACACTCTAATAAACATCCATTGTAGTGAGGGCATTAATCGTATGACGTTTCAGCACATGCTTTACAAACGGGGGTTTATAAGATTGACATATTTACGATAAGCTGAAAGGAAGTGTCAATGAAAACATTTTGGTACAAGTTCATTGTCATTACGGGAAATAAGAAATTATAAAATTTTAAATTATTAGAAAAAAAATGTTTCAACTACGAATATAAAAATTAAACAACACCAGCAAAATGAAGGTGTATGACTTCTCATAGAATTACTTCTTAATTAACAACATTTTAAACAAGTAAATTATTCATATAGAGACAATCTGACAATAAAAATATAAACAATAATACAATTTATTGGAAGATCACTGATGAAGCCTGTCCATAAAAAGGCAGAAACTAGATCTAGTCTGATTTGCAAATTTAATGTGTTTATAACTTTTGAGGAAGGTTTATTCTTCTTCTTAACCTCAAACCTACTAAAAAAATTAAAGTCGGCCTTGTCGACTATATGTTATAAAACCCAACACACGATTTTGGTAATGTTACGAGAAGCAGATCAAATTCAGCAAAAGGAATTTTAATCAACCGTAGAATGAATACAGTGAAAAATATAATTAGGTTCTCAACAAAGTTTGACAGTTACAACATGAAAGGTTTTTGTGTAGCAAGTAATCAGTAATTGTTGTTTTTAACTCTAATTACAGTTGTTTGTCTATGGAAAAATAGAAAAAAACTGTTATGACTGTTATTTAAGAACACAACTAACGGAAAGTACTGCTAGTTCGTAACTGATTTATATTTTTAATATTATAACCAGGGATTCAAAATAACAATTATTTTTTTTAATCGCAAAATATTTTTTTAAAGAATCCTACATTAATTAATCCATGAATGTTGTAAACAATAGAAATAAATCTGTAAAACTAACAGCAAAAATTACTAAAAATTAGTTAAAAATTATGCTGCAGAAAAAACTTCTGAAATCATCAGATTTTTTTGCTAAATACTAGTAAAATAAGAACATAAGAAATTAAATTTGTGAAATTTACAGAATTTTAGTTATATTTAAGTTAACTTTTAGTTAATTTAAAATAACAAATTTTACTGTAAAATCTGCAGAAAATTTTGCTAAATATTGGTAGACTAAAAATAGCAAAACTAAACTTTTATATCAACAAAATTTTTGCTATTTTTAAGCTAAATTTAGTTGAATGCAAATAGCAGTCTATTCTGCTAAAATCAGCAGAAATTTTTGCTAAAAAAAATTGTAAACTGCTGTTTTTAAAAGGCTCGATTTTTATTTGCATTTAAAAAAAAATCGAAAAAAAACTTAAAAAATTTTAAATTTTTTGCTCATTTTTTAGGCTTCTAGTTATTCAGCAAAATTTTTTGCTGATTTTAGCAGGTTAATTTGCTATTTTATATTAACAAAAACTTCACTCAAATATAACTAAAATTCTGTTTTATTTTTGTTATATTTGCTAATTTTAGCAGTTTTTTCTTCAGCAACATTTTTAATCTGGGTATCTGGATTTGGTCGGCCCACTTTTTTTCATCAATAACTATTGTTTTCATAAATTTAGATATAGAAAAAATCCCAGTCAATATTAATTATATTTCAATGTAATCTCCACGATAGCCTTATTTAAATTATCTCTTTTTATAATTACCTCGGATATGTACAATACATATATTTAAAAAATACGTGTTTTTTTTCTTACAGATAAAACAATGAATAGGTACTCTGTACCGGACTTGTAAAAATACAAAAAGGTTCAAATAGGTATGTACATAACACGTCATTATATTATCCCTCATACTAATGCATAACTATCTAGTATCTGCCTTTTACATGCAAAATTAGTAAAAAAAAAAAAAAAAAAAAAACAAAAATATGCCTCATACTAATGCAGACCTACATATCTAATACCTGTCTTTTACATGGAAAATTAGTAAAAAAAAATATACCAATTATGCATTATATAACGGACTTTCTATCTAAATTTTTACCTCTTCATGTTTTTTTTTTACAAAATCGTAATAAAAAAAAATTTAAGAAATATCACAAAAATGCATTAAAATAATAATAATAATAATAAAATAATAATAATGAAATAATAATAATAATAATGTTCGGCTGAAATGGACCCCAGCTCGCGTGGTATCTGGGGGGGGGGAAAGAGGTGGGATAATAATAATAATAAAATAATAATAATGAAATAATAATAATAATAATAAAATAATATACCTAAACATGAAAAAAAAATGTCGAATATTAAATTTTGTCTTGAGTGTATTAGATTGACTTGATGGAATACATTATATAAACATCGTTAAATAGATAAATAAGTCTTCATTATTAATATACAAAAAAATGTTAAAAACTATTTAAAATATTAAACACTTCGGTAAAAACCAAAAAAAAAAATTCAATCCATTTTATTTCAAAATATTACATAGAACCTTGACTTTTTATATAAAAATAAAAATAACTATTAACAGTAACGAAATTATTTTTGTAAGGTATGTCAATTTTTTTACTTTTTAATTAAAAAATAAAAAACACATTTTACAAAAATAAATAATTTGAATACCCAGCAAACAAAGATGATCATTAATGACTCAAAAAAGAGCCCCCTTTGTACTCAGAAATGACTCAGAAAAAAGAGCTTATAAATTCGAAATTTTCCTCATAAATTTAAATAATTTTGGAATCTTCTTTGAGTCCGAAAAATGAACCCTCATTTTGAGACAGCTTTTTAGATTGTAGAGAAAATATTTTGGATTGTTTTCTGAGGGTTCATATTTTCTACCAAAAAAAGAGTGTTTCCAAAAAAACAATAATCACATCTATGAGCCATTTGAGAATCTTATTTATGAGCGCTCCGAAATTGCGATATGGGTATATTTTTTTTTTTTACAAATAAAAAAATGTTTTTGGAGATTTTACTTTTTTCACAAAATTTGCTCCCTGTCGATGTTTTTAAGCGGGCGTCGGGAAATTTAGAGGCAAATACTTTGGAGCATGTTTGTTTATGGTTTAAAGTTAAAAAACTAGATCTAATTGGCGTGACTTTTTTCCACATTCAAAAACATTAAATTTTGTTTAAAAATTCATCATTTTAGACCAATGCTGGACGTAGCGTGCACGTTCAAAAGTGTTCAAAATTGCACTCTTAAGCATTTCTCAAGCTTATTCTTTTCAAATATGTTCAAAAATATTAAAAACAAAAACTTTTTAAAACCTTGGAGACCCGTGTAAAAAAGATCAGATCTGGCCAGATCTCAGCACATCTTACCAGATCTAATTAGATCTCAAAATTGGGGACAAATTTGAGATCTAATTAGATCTGATCAGATCTAGGCATATCTGGCCAGATCTTCGTAGATCTTACCAGATCTAATCAGATCTCAAAATTGGGGACAAATTTGAGATCTAATTAGATCTGATCAGATCTAGGCATATCTTGCGCATTTGTCCAGATCACTTTAGATTTGAACAAATTTGGCACTAGATCTTATCAGATCTTGCCATAAGGTATTATCACATATGCCATATCTGATCATATTTGATGTGATCTGGTACAGGATCTAATTAGATTGAATCATATCTATTGAGAACCAAAAAGATCTAGTCAAATCTAAACTTTTTTACACGGGGATGAAAGTGAATAATTCAAATAATTTTTTCTGATAATGAAAAATTTATTGGTAAAAAACCACAAAAAGTCAAGGTAAAAAATGAAGATTTTGAAATTCAAAGTTAAATATTTTTTAAACTATAAGAGCTACTATAGTACTTGAGCATGTCGTTTCTTTATCTAGATTGTTAAAGTTGTACGACCATAAAGCTTTTATATACCCGAAGTGGTCAACTTTGACACCCTGTGCTAAAACAGGGTGACTACAAAACTAATTCTCCAAAAGCCTAGATCTTTCTCTTCAGTTGTTTTGAACATTTTTTTTCCGATTGGATCAGTAGTTTACAAGATCCATAATTATTATCATTTTTTTTTTTTTTTTTTTTTTTTTTTTTTGGTTTGGAACCACGAGGTCAGAAGTTTTGAGTAAAAAACCAAGGTTGAGAAAATTTAGAAGGTTTTAGGAAAGAGAACGAAAAAAGCCATTTAAAAATTTAACCAGTTAATCGACCAATTTTAATCCATTATTGGGGTCGAATACTTATTTGAGTTTTCAGTTATTTGTTTTGACATTAACTAAAATAGAGGCGATTAATCGAGGAATCGGTTAATCGATTAACTGAATTGGAAACACTAATTTTGGCAGTGTAACAACAGAGGTAAGAAAAAGAAGACGCTGGCCTTAAGATTTCGACAAAAGTGCTTAGGTGACAAAGTCCAAATTCGTTATAAAGTGGCTTGGAAAATTTGATTGAATAATTTTTTTTTTATATATTTTTTATTACACATGGCGCAATAAAATCTACTGAGATCTGGTCTGGTTATTTGAATCTTCCTGTAATCAAATTCAAATTATTTATATTAATTTTATTTGAATGTTCCTTTCAAATTTGATTTTTTTTAAATTCACGTTAAGTACATATAAGTTTTAAATCGATTATGGTGTAAATGTCTAGACGCTCAGACATTGATGTTTTTAGAAAAAATTATTGTGATGATGACAAATAGCTAGTGAGCACGAGTTAAGAATAAATTCTACATTCATAGAAATAAATCTGTAAAAATAGCAGGAAAAGTTACTAAAAATTTGTTAAAAATGATGCTGCAGAAAAAACTGCTAAAATTAGCAGATTTTTTTTACCAGATACTAGTAAAATAAGAACAGCAAAATTAAAACTGTTAAATTTACAGAATTTTAGTTATATTTAAGTTAACTTTTAGTTAACTGAAAATAGCAAATTGTACTGTAAAGTCTGCAGAAAATTTTGCTAAATATTAGTAGACTAAAAATAGCAAAAATAAACTGTTATATCTACAAAATTTTTGCTTTTTTTAAGCTAAATTTAGTTGAATGCAAATAGCAGTCTATTCTGCTAGAATCAGCAGAAATATTTGCTAAAAAATTGTTAACTGCTGTTTTCAAAAGGCTCAATTTTTATTTGCATACAAAAAAAAAATCGAAAAAAAAATTCGAAAATTTTAAATTTTTTGGTGATTTTTTAGGCAACTAATTATTTAGCAAAATTGTTTGCTGATTTAGTAGGTTTGAGGTTAAGAAGAAGAATAAACCTTCCTCAAAAGTTATAAACACATTAAATTTGCAAATCAGACTAGATCTAGTTTCTGCCTTTTTATGGACAGGCTTCATCAGTGATCTTCCATTAAATTGTATTATTGTTTATATTTTTATTGGCAGATTGTCTCTATATGAATAATTTCAGAAGTGATCAAACACACATATACAAACATTCTACTTCAGATTTTCTCTGTTTATCTTCTTATTTCCTCCGTGTCACCTTTTCACAAATATATATGATTTTAGCAGGTTAATTTGCTATTTTCCATTAACAAAAATTTAGCTCAAATATAACTAAAATTCTGTACATCTAACAGTTATATTTTTGTTGTTCCTATATTACTAATATATTACAAAAATAATCTGCTAATTTAACAGTATTTTTTTCTGCAGCATCATTTTTAACTAATTTTTAGTAGTTTTAACAAAATTTTTTACGGACTTTTTTTATTAGTGTAGTGATGATGTGAAATAGGCAGTTTGTCAGCACCACTTAAGAAAAAGTAAAAAAGTGCAGACATGTCTTTGGTATATCTTTACGCCTGCTGACTTGTCACTTAAACGGCGCTGCTGACATTGTCTATAAGACACATTTTCCAGCTGGTAGAATTTTAAGGTTGCTTAGGTGTTTGGAATACGTTTTATTATACATTTTTGTAAAAAAAAAAAAACTAATTCACACAAAAAACAAAATTTATAATCATCTCTTTTCAACTAATAGTGACTACCTTGCTGAATAAACATTCATCGTTGGAATTAAGAAAGTAAAAAAAGAGTAAGTGATAATTTTATTTTTTAAATACTGTTAGTTGTCTTCACAATTCGGTACTTAAACGTGTTTTGCATCAATATAAAAGAAAAAAAGTAATGTTATTAAGAATAAATAATTTAAATTGTTAAATCTTATTTTCGGAAATAAGTAAGAAAAAAAAAATAACAATAAAATCAGTGGAAAAAAGTGAAAATCATAATTACTGTTAAATTTGTTTTTGTGTGAAACAATATAAAGTTAAAAATAGAAGAAGATTAACATGCTTATAGAATCGTAATCTAGACTGAATGTATAAAAATATCAAATTGGTTGGAAAGTATTTAAGAAATTACAATTTTCTCAGATCATTGTAGGGTTAAAATGAGATAACTTATGAAAATAGTAAAAAATAAAATATTTGTTTTCAAAAACTTACAATGTTACACTCAAGTTTAATTTCTCAAATCCACAAATATTCAAATATAATTTTTTATCTCTCTTGGGTTATGATAACCTAGTCTCAGGTATGGCCAAAGATGGGATTTTTATACCCTACACCACTACGTGGTCAGGGTATTATAAGTTTGTGCTGATGTTTCTAACACCAAAAAATATTGGTCCTAGACCCACCTTATAGTATACTGATCGGCTCAGATTTTTTTTTATTTCGATTTAACGCTGTCCCTCCCTCCGTCCGACCGTCCGTCTGTCTGTCTGTCTGTCCATGCATTCTTGTGCGCACTCTACAGGTCGCAAATATTAAAATATTTTGATGAAACTTGGTACACCGATTTATATCGGCCCAAGGACGAAGCCTATTGATTTTGGTTAAAATCGGTCCATGTTTAGACCTAGTGCCCATATAAGGGTCCCCCCAAAATTATATTGTTTATACGCTGCAGGTCGCAAATATTAAGATATTTTGATGAAATTTGGTACACAGACCTATGTTGGCCCAAGGACGAAGCCTATGTTTAGACCTAGGTCCCCCCAAAATTGGATTGGTTACAAACTGCAGGTCGCAAATATTAAGATATTTTAATGAAATTTGGTTCGCTGACTCACATTATAGAAAATTTTGACACAAGTCCTATTTTAACCCATTCGAATTTCGGATCCAAACATTAGTTGGCTTTTGACCATACTGGTGTAGGGTATTGTATAGTCGGCATGCCCGACTTTAACCTTTTTACTCGTTTTTTATAAATTTGCAAAACTCTAGTTTTGAGTTTTTGAAAATTTTGTTCAACAAAATATAAAAATAAAAAAAAGTGGCCAAAGCATACAGCTTTCTTAAATACACCTTAGAGAATAACTCTACTGAAATTTAATTTTAGAGAAAAGTGTGATTGTGGCCAATAATTTAGATAATAGTATTAATTTTTGGTGTTTTTAGGTAGCTGTAACAAAATCACTTCGGATTTCTTTTAATTCTTTAATTCTGAATGTTTTCTAAAAATTTTGTAAATTAACATTAACCCTTTCCATACCAATGTTAAAAGTGAAATTTTTGAAATTTTTCAATTTTTCCTGGAAGCATATCAAAACAATATGTTGTTTTTTGTGGAATTTGGTGAAAATTGTCCAAATAACTCCATAACTCGAACTTTATATAAGGTAAAAAAAAATTAGAAATTAATCCACATGGGGTCGAAATTACCCCAACTTTTTAAAATATAAAAAAAGTGTCATTTTACATGAAAATCGATTTAAAAAACTTTAATTGAGCATTTTATAGAGACACAAAAATATAATCATTTGAAAATAATGGTGCTTTAAATTAGCTCAAAAAATTTTAAAATTAAGAAACACAAATTACTAAAAATTAGCATGATGAAAATAATTGTTATGCTAAATTGTATTAAAAAAAAATATTAGTTCAATTCTAAATTTTAAGGCAAAATAACAGAAAAATTAGTTCAATTGAATCAGAACGCATTTAACAGACTTTTGTACTAACTTTTTTATATGAGTGTACATTAGAGGTGTCCAAGTTTATATGGCAGTTTTTTAAAGCGCGAATTTGAAGAGTGTCGGGGCCCAACTTGGTTCCTTTCTATATAAAACTAATAAATATAAAGTTTGGGGGCAATCAAATAAAGAAAAGTCAAGGCGGAAATCGATTGAAAATTTCAAGAGTGTTTATATGGGAAATATATGACTTATTAACCTCAAACCTACTAAATTAGAATTAATAAAAATACATATTAATGACAATATTAATTGTATTTGGTCTATACGACGCGTTTGAAAAAATAACACTTTACTTTAAAAAATAAACAATGCCCTGTTGGCTGTCCGTCTCCAATATACACAAATTGCCTGCACTTGTACGTACAAACCATACGTAAATGTGGCAATATTTGTGAAAAGGTGACACGGAGGAAATAAGAAGATAAACAGAGAAAATCTGAAGTAGAATGTTTGTGTATGTCTGTTTGATCACTTCTGAAATTATTCATATAGAGACAATCTGACAATAAAAATATAAACAATAATACAATTTAATGGAAGATCACTGATGAAGCCTGTCCATAAAAAGGCAGAAACTAGATCTAGTCTGATTTGCAAATTTAATGTGTTTATAACTTTTGAGGGAGGTTTATTCTTCTTCTTAACCTCAAACCTACTGACTTTTTTCAGTTTTTAGGAAAATTTTTCGTACATGACTTACTTATATTGGCCCAAGGGCGCCTATGAATTTTGCTTAACATCAGTTAAACCATCGAATTTTTATTAAATATTCTGAATTTTTCAAAATCATAGAAAAGTTAATCCCTTCAGGGAATTAAACGAAAAAGTTAATTCCTTCAGGGAATTAAGTGCACAAAATTCATTCAATTCCTTAAGTTTGGTCAGGGAATTCATTCCCGAAATAAAAATTCAGTTCGAAAAAAGGGAATTAGGGAATTAATTCTTCGAAGCTCTGCTCATATTACTATGAAGAGCATCATAATATCTTTTAAAAATATATTGTTTTATAACACAAAAGGCATTGCATGTTAACAAAAACATTTTTTATCATAAATTTTTTGAACGTCATAATTTATTTTTTTTTACTACACTTGAAAAAAATATCTAAGCATCCGTTAAGCTTCACTGCTTCACAAGTATCCGTCAGTGTATTTTTGTTGCTTTTGTAGAAGTTATTCTAAACAACTTCAAAAAATCACTTCTTTCATTGCTTCCAAAGTGGGCGTTAGTATATTTTCACAGCTTTTTTAGAATTACTTCTGAACGACATCCAAAAAATCACTTAAGTATTGCTTCTAAAGAGTAATTGCTCTAAAAGTGATCGTAAAGTGATTCTGGTATCATTT
This sequence comes from Leucophora obtusa, assembly GCA_949987735.1. Classification (NCBI taxonomy): domain Eukaryota; kingdom Metazoa; phylum Arthropoda; class Insecta; order Diptera; family Anthomyiidae; genus Leucophora; species Leucophora obtusa. Next base: position 49,889,088 of record OX465299.1, read on the forward strand.
AGCATATCCCGGCGCCACCAATATTTTTTTATTGTTTTTTAAATTTTTTTTCAAAGAATAGATCAGCGGTAGAGCGCTAGACTAGCAATCGTGAGGTCGCAACTTCGATACCCGGTGGCGGCAATAAAAAAGCTTTTGCAAAATAAAAAAATTTAATTTTTTTGTGAAGATTTTTGTTTAACTTTTAATTGGTGAAAAAGAGCTTCCTTTGCACTCGTTCAAAAAGTACTGAAAAAATATAGAAGTGGGTCATCAATAGTAGTGCTTTTTCTACTGCTTCGGCATTTCTTTTTTTTTTTGCTGGGACTCGTTGCTAACTGACGACTAAATTAAAGAACCTAGGAATATGTGTGAAATAGTAAAAGCACACTTGTGCCATAAAAAGCCCATCCATGCTTTAAAGTAACATTTTTTTTAATTTTAAGTATTTTTGTTTAACAAAAAAAGTTATAAAAAACTTTTTTTTTTATAGATTTTCTTGGCCAAAAAAATTATAATTTTGAAAATAAATTTAAGTGATAACCCAATAAGCACATAGGTCTTAAAAATTCAAGTGCGTGGTTCGAGCTAGAGCCATTTTAATAGATTTTAAGCTCCAAAGGGGGTCAGAAAATGGTGCACTTTACTTATATACAAATATGGTACTCAAATGCGGTCCAAAGCCTCTCCAGAGACAAAGTTGTTCACATTGCTTAATTGTGCAGTTAAACACAACAGGGTTATATTCCAAAATGAAAGGTAATTTCCTCACCATTTAAAAAAATAAAAAAAAATTTTATAAAAAAATATTTTCTTGCGGCGTTTCTTATTTCACAAAACTATTCCTCTAAGCTTTTAATTTCCGAAAGCTATCCACTAAACATATCAAAAACGAAAACACTTTAAAGTTTCCGTACAATTTTACACAATTTCCCGTACAGTAGTCCCGCTTAACTGCGCCACCAAAAATGTCTAGTTTTATGTGCATTTAAGCGGGGAATCATGTACCCACAATTTCGGTTAAATGCACAATAACGCATTTATAAAACGAGTAAAAAAGTTAAAGTCGGCCATGCCGACTAAATGACACCCTATACCAGTCTGATTGAAAGCCAACTAATATTTGGATCCGGAATTCGAATGGGCTGAAATGGACTTGTGTCAAAATTTGCCTATATAATGATAACAAACTAGAAAACCGTAGGAAATTTTGATTTTATCTAATTCTGGGTGCATTTAAGAGAAAATCGGAAATATAATCCATATGGGCGACACTAATATAATAGTTCGCCTAAGAATTGGACACGGCAAATTCTCTCACAAACATCTATTGGAGAAAAATGCAGCCCCACGATGTTCTACTTGCAACACGCAGCTAACGGTTTCCCACATTCTGAATGAGTGCACCGATTACAATTCATCCAGATACATGTGGTAATAATATTAAATTAATTTGTAAATTCATATTAGAAAATAGTCTATATAATCAAATTTAATGTATTTTTGTTTTCTCTATTCGGAGTCGAAAGCCTCTGCTTCTAGTACTCCTTTCTTAAATTAGTTACGTAATTGTATTATGTAATTAATTATAAATAAATAAATAAATAAATAAATAAATAAATAAATAAATAAATAAATAAATAAATAAATAAATAAATAAATAAATAAATAAATAAATAAATAAATAAATAAATAAATAAATAAATAAATAAATAAATAAATAAATAAATAAATAAATAAATAAATAAATAAATAAATAAATAAATAAATAAATAAATAAATAAATAAATAAATAAATAAATAAATAAATAAATAAATAAATAAATAAATAAATAAATAAATAAATAAATAAATAAATAAATAAATAAATAAATAAATAAATAAATAAATAAATAAATAAATAAATAAATAAATAAATAAATAAATAAATAAATAAATAAATAAATAAATAAATAAATAAATAAATAAATAAATAAATAAATAAATAAATAAATAAATAAATAAATAAATAAATAAATAAATAAATAAATAAATAAATAAATAAATAAATAAATAAATAAATAAATAAATAAATAAATAAATAAATAAATAAATAAATAAATAAATAAATAAATAAATAAATAAATAAATAAATAAATAAATAAATAAATAAATAAATAAATAAATAAATAAATAAATAAATAAATAAATAAATAAATAAATAAATAAATAAATAAATAAATAAATAAATAAATAAATAAATAAATAAATAAATAAATAAATAAATAAATAAATAAATAAATAAATAAATAAATAAATAAATAAATAAATAAATAAATAAATAAATAAATAAATAAATAAATAAATAAATAAATAAATAAATAAATAAATAAATAAATAAATAAATAAATAAATAAATAAATAAATAAATAAATAAATAAATAAATAAATAAATAAATAAATAAATAAATAAATAAATAAATAAATAAATAAATAAATAAATAAATAAATAAATAAATAAATAAATAAATAAATAAATAAATAAATAAATAAATAAATAAATAAATAAATAAATAAATAAATAAATAAATAAATAAATAAATAAATAAATAAATAAATAAATAAATAAATAAATAAATAAATAAATAAATAAATAAATAAATAAATAAATAAATAAATAAATAAATAAATAAATAAATAAATAAATAAATAAATAAATAAATAAATAAATAAATAAATAAATAAATAAATAAATAAATAAATAAATAAATAAATAAATAAATAAATAAATAAATAAATAAATAAATAAATAAATAAATAAATATATTCAATAGGCTTAGTGCTTGGGCCCATGTGAGCCAGTGCATTAAATTTCACTAAAATATCTTTGTATTTGTGACCTGTTCCGTTTGAAGAACAATATTATATATGTATTCTAAACCAAGTCCACAAGCTTTCTCCATGGGCCCATATGAATCTGGGTACTAAATTTTATTAATGGTCCGAACTGTAGAGCAAGGACCATTGAGTAAGAGGATGTACAAAGTGCGTTTGCAATGGGTAAAAAAATAAAATCGAGATTAGATGGAATATTAATATGGTCACCGTTTTTTGGGTTGGCATAAAAAAGCAGACCAAAAATATGCAATAGCCATGGTAATATGCCATTTGTACTGGTGAATTTGAATTTATTTAAGAAATTGTAAAGTGGCACCAAAAACCTCGTGCAATAAATTATTTTTTTTTTAATTTTTTTTTATTATTATTAAATTTTTTTTTTACAAACTAAATTGCCCTAACAGCCCTTTGGTAACAGTGTCGTTGGTACCCTTCTTCGCTTTTATTTGTTGAATGCGATTCATTTGCCGCATTTCACAAATTACGCTATAAGCGTACGCGTCGTGCTCAACATATTCAGCATCCGGAGCATTTGGTGGAACATAAATTGTTCGTTGTTCTTCCTGAACTTCCCAGGAAAATTTTCTGTTCCAAAGAATCGGTTGTACAATAGCTGTTTTTCATTCACAACCCCTTCTACTGTCGATTCTAACACCGATTCTTTTTGTTTGAAATTGTCCCAAAAGCAACCCCTTCTATGGCTCCAAAGTGGAACCGGTTGCTCTAGAATCAGTTCTGGAACTAGTTCTGGAACTGATTCTACGTCACCCACACCTTCCATATAGGATCCCAGGAACTGGTTCCAGAACCAGTTCCATGGAATCGGTTGCAGTGGAACCAGTTGTAGAATGGGTGTGGTTGGCTACCGATTGTAAAAACTTTTCCTGGGTTGTTGTTCTGCTTTAAATTTATCGGTTGTTATTTGAGCAGTTTCAGACTTAATGTGCTGTTGTTCCGTTGGCCAATTTTGCAACTTTTCCACATTTTTTATGTCAGGATTTGTTTGCAAAAAATCACTTGATTGGCATATTGGCGGCTCAATTTCTTCAGTTTTTTCTAAATTTATAGTTGGGGAGGAACAGTATTTTCTTTTGAAGATTCATCCGGATTAAAACCAAATCTTCGAATTAAACTGTCTTCAGCAATATTTATTGGCGTTGCAACCTTTTGCTTATTTGGCAATGGCTTATATTCTTCTTCTTCATCATCTTCAAATTTGAATACATCCTGCTTTGAAGTTTTTGCTGATGTTTTTTTTATCTTCATCTGCTTCGTTCTTGAGAAAGTTTATTTTGTTGAAGTACCATATATTCGAAATATAAGAAGGGTTTTTTTGTTTCTTGGATAGTTCATGATAAAATCTTTTCTTTAGATGACTAATTCTTTGTTGTACTGAAGAGCTGTTGGCTTTCGGATCATCTCGTCTGCTGATAAGCACCAGTTTTTCTGTGGCAGTACTTATAGCAGCAGCATCTTCCATATTTGGCCTCTCCTTCCATGAGCATGGATTTTCTTTCCATACTTCTATAAAGTCATCGAGGCTACTATTTTAGTTTTCGTAACATACAAAATATTTAAAGTATACCTTAAAATTCTGTTTTAAATTTGAAGTTTTGACTTGTTTTTATTTTGTCGTTATTTATATTGATTTTATTGTTTTCAAATTTTGTTTTTTTAAATGAATGTTCTTTAGTTTGACTCTAGATCATAAATTAATATCACTTTCTGTTTAAATTATTTTCAAAAATTGTATCATCTTTCTTTAATTTGAAAATAATTTAAACAGAAAGTGATATTAATTTATAATCTAGAGTCAAACTAAAGAACATTCATTTAAAACAACAAAATTTGAAAACAATAAAATAATAATTTTTGAAAATAATTTAAACAGAAAGTGATATTAATTTATGATCTAGAGTCAAACTAAAGAACATTACTTTACCAAAATAAGAGATCATTCATTTTGTTTTATTTTTTTAATAAAAATAAACAAAATTTTTGAATGTATATTGTTGCCATTATTTTAAAAGTTCTATTGTTAAATATTTTGTATAGTACCTACGATTAAAACAAAACATTTACTTTAAAATAAAGTCGACTTTAACAAAAAATATACCATTGAAAAATATTGATAATAAGGCTAAATATTATTATGAATAAGAAAAAATTAGTTTTATAACTTTGAAAATATTGCCGCAATATTATTAATAAAAAAATTATTTTTGTATCAATAACACAATTTTGAAACTATAAAGTTTGTGTCTTAAGTCTTTTGCATTAAATATTCACTTAAATACAAATTTGATATTGCCGCAATATTATTCATAAAAAAATGATGACAAAAAATACAATTTTTGAATTAAAGTTTTGACAAAAGAATTAAATAAAACAAAAAATTGCTGATCAAAAAATTATATAAAATAATATTATTTATTTTATTATTATTTAAAATAATCAAATTAAAAAAAATTTTTTTTTATAATAATTTTATAAAATGTTTATTATTATTTTAACAATTTTAAATACGAATATTTTTATTATAAAAATAATAAAAGTAATTTCCTTGTAATACCAAATATTTTTTTATTACACTTTATTGTAGTACAAAAAATTAAATTTCAATAAAATTTGAAAAATTATTTTTTCCTTTATTTTATTCTAGATTTTCAAATTATTCCTGACAACAACAAAAATGTTTCTTTTTTTTTAATAAAATCACAACTATTTTTAAACATAACTTCAAAAAATGTTGTTAAAAAATATACCTATTTTTTGAGTTAGAAAATTTAATTCTCTTTACTATTTTGATAATTACAAAAATACAATCACATTATTCAATAATTCATGTGAAAACAATATTATTACGAATAAAAAATATTAATATTGAATAAGTACAAATTAAATAAGAAACAAATTGTGAAAAAATTATAATTTTATTAAATTTTATAGCTTTAAAAAATTTTATAAAACATAATTTAATACAAAAAAACTTTATCCATTTCATAATTTTCATATTTCATACTTCACAATTTCTTTAGCTCTTTGTGTATGTTTTTTAAATTTATTTTTCATATTTCTTTGCATTTGTTGATTTTTGATAATCAACACAAACTTTAAACCATTTGCATCCAGCAAATGAAATGTCGCAACATAGCAGTTTTTGTTTTATTAATTTTTCAATTTATCCCACAATCAATTTTATAAAAAAAAAGTTCTTTTCTCCTCTATCGAGATTTGAACACAAACACCCCTTCACACACCCCCTAATGTCTAAAAATAACTTTTCACCACACATACTACTTGTGCCACTTTACAATTTCTTAAATAAAATGTACATCCTCTTACTCAATGGTCCTTGTCCCAAGGCTGTTTGCCGCGCAAAACCACCTGACGCAATTAGTGAATGAACCAACGCACATTCCGTGCGTTTAATGTGAACACCAAAATACTCTTCACCTTTTTCTTACTTCTCATTCGGACAAGTATGAAGTAAGAACACTTGCACCTCTCGGCAATTCGGATCACTGTATCATTTCCGCATCTTTTGCGTTCACCGACCTTCGAAACGTTTCGGCAACGGCTGCGAAGCGTTCAATTTTTATTTACGAAAAAGCACGTTGGGCTGAGCTCAACGATTTTTTCCTGCATTTTAATTGGAAACTCTGTTTCCTCGACGACAACATCGATGCCGTCCAACATGTTATATTGCTTGGAATAAAATCTTTCATTCCTTCGAAGCAAATTTCTGTTCAACCAAAAGATGTGTTTTTTAGTAGGTTTGAGGTTAAGAAGAAGAATAAACCTTCCTCAAAAGTTATAAACACATTAAATTTGCAAATCAGACTAGATCTAGTTTCTGCCTTTTTATGGACAGGCTTCATCAGTGATCTTCCATTAAATTGTATTATTGTTTATATTTTTATTGGCAGATTGTCTCTATATGAATAATTTCAGAAGTGATCAAACACACATATACAAACATTCTACTTCAGATTTTCTCTGTTTATCTTCTTATTTCCTCCGTGTCACCTTTTCACAAATATTGCCACATTGACGTATGGTTTGTAATAGGGATGCCAATCGGGATTGATATTTGAAAATCCCGGGATTCGGGATTTTGTATGAAATCCCGGGATCCCGATCTCGGGATCCCGGGATTTTCGGGACTACGGGATTTTTCGGGATCCCGGGATTTTACGGGATTTCGGGATTTAAATTTTCCTTTATTTGTAAAAATTTGTATGTTATGTAACTAATTTTTTATAGAATAAAGCGTTTTATAATTATTTAATAGTTGTTAATTAATAATGTGGTACATTTTATGAATATTGAAACATATCAGTCAGAAATTGACAGTGGTACAAAAAATCAAGTACTTGCATACCACTGGGTAACCGCGATGTTAAAAATAAATGACTGGCAGAACACTCATTTGGGACACTTTGCCAGCGTTTGCAAAAATCGTTTTGCCAGTATTTGTTTTACAAAACATCACGGCAGGGCAAAAAAAAGATACATATGAACTTTTTTTAAATTTTATTTTGGAAAATATAATTCCAAACCACCTATTTTTTGGTTTTGGCAGCGTTTTGCCAAAGTTAAAAATTTTGTTTCTCCAGTACTTTTCCGGCGCTTTTTGAACTGCCGGTCCTTTTGTCTATTGACGTTATCATATTGGAAATGGGAAAGCAATTTCCTGTTAAAATACCTGTTAAAATACCTTGCCATCGCTTTCTCGTTTGTATTTTTCTGGCTGGGATAATATATGAAGGCCTGTCATTAAGTACACTTGCGCCCAGTATTTTGTAAGCCGATTTTAAAACAGATTCGTTGCGATAACCTTGCCCACTAAATCGTGTAATTACAGCAACAAAGTTATTTGGTTATCGTTATCAAATGTTTTCATGTAAGAATTCAAACTTACAGTCCCAGCAAGAAATCGAATTTCGCTTGGAAGAATAAATCGGTAAAATAACAAACAAACTTGATTTTTCGCATGTATTACTCAAAAACTTAATATTGTTTACCAAAATTCAAAATTTTTCTGCAAAGTCTTTGCATATTTTACTCAAATAATCTACTTAATTTATAATTTTACCAATATCTTGGCATCAATTTCTTGTCAATATGAGAAAATTGAAGAAAAAACGTAGTTAATCTAAAATGTCTCACTTTGTTTATTTGTGTTTATATTAATATTAAAAAATAAGAAAATCCCGGGATTTTTGAGAAATAATCCCGGGATTCGGGATTTGGCCAATCCCGAAAATCCCGGGATTTCGGGATTCGGGATTTCCCGTTTGGCATCCCTAGTTTGTACGTACAAGTGCAGGCTGTTTATAAAAAATTATATTTGCAAGAATTTTGTGGAGATTGTTTTGAATATAGTATTATTTTATATATAAATTATTTTATATATAGATGTGAAATTATTACCACTTAATTGATTTTTGCAGCTACATATTAATTTCATATAATAATTTATAAGTCTTAAATAGAGGTTAAAAGAAATAAAAAAAAGGATTTTTTTGAGGTTTAATTATAACAAAAAAGATTGCAACTTGTTTTCAAGAAATATTTAAAAGATGTTAAAAGAAATAAAAACACAAAATTTTTTAATTTTATAAAATTAATTTTGTTTTTATTAAAATTTCTTTTCAGGTTTAATTATAAAGAAAAAAATGCAACTTAAGAACAATAAATAGAAAATTTGAAATTAATTATAATAGAAAATGAAAAATGAAAATTAACAAAATAATTTCCAGTAATTTTATTCATTACACTGTGAGACAAATGGTAGGGGTCAGTGATCGGGAAGGGTTCAAACAACCGGGGAAAGTTATATCGGTAAAAAAGAAGTTATACGTGTCCCGGAGTTTCGCTGGGTCACCCCTAGGAATCGAGATATATCGATTTGACCTTTGGTGGTCTTTTTTTTTGACATAACTCGAGAACCACTAGTCCGATTTTGCTCAAACAATTTTAAAAAAATTAAAAATTACAATTCCTTTAATCTGTTCATATAATGTTTTTCTATATACTCCACAGTTTTGCCGGTAAAAATAAATGTATGAAGAAAAAAATATTTTTTGCCTAAAATATTAAAAAAAAGTAATAAACAAAAGGTTATTGATTTTTATGGTAGCGGTAACAAACATTTATTTTTACCGGCAAAACTGTTGAGTATATAGAAAAACGTTATATGAACAGATTGAAGGAATTGTAATTTTTAATTTTTTTAAAATTGTTTGAGCAAAATCGGATAAGTGGTTCTCGAGTTATGTCAAAAAAAAGATATATCTCGATTCCTAGGGGTGACCCAGCGAAACGCCGGGACACGTATAACTTGTTTTTGACCGATATAACATTTCCCGTTGGTTTCATCCCATTCCGATTTTGACTGTCGCATAGTGTTATTCGAATGGAATTAGAAAAGTGTATTTCAAATAAAAAAAAAATCACAATTAAAAACAAGTATTTTAAATAAAAACAAAATAACTAATACGCCCTTTTCACGCGTAGGTACTAATATTTTTTTCTGACTGTATGTTCAGTATAAAAAAAATGATTCATATTTTATAAATTTCATAAATAAATCAAATTTAAAAAAATTTTTTTTTGCATTGTTTCTTATATTTTATGTTTTCCTAATAGGCCTTTGACCAGCTTACGGGCCTTTTCAGCTTAATTTGCTGATTGCGGTCCATTTGCCGCATTTCGCAAATGATGCTGTACGCATACGCATCATGCTCATCATTCAATAGTAATCTATTGTGAAAAAATTGCTTGTTAGTAATAGTTAACTAGTTACAATAAAAAAAAAAAAAATACTGCACCTGCGAATTTGGTGCAATATATAGTGGCAGGAACTTGTAGCTCTTGATGCAGTTGTTGAACTGGCAGCACGTTTTTGGGTACCTCTATTGTTTGGTAATTTATCTTCTTGGTAGTCCTCTAATTTCTGAATTTTTATAATTACCGGCATTATATTTAAAAACTCGCCTTCTTTATTTTGTTGCATTTCATCTAATTGCTCCATTTCTTCACTCTGAATCATCTTCGGAGAACTTGTTGCTTGCGGGCATGATTCTTCCGAATTAAAGCCAAATGCTTCTAGCAAACTTTTATCCGTTGTGAAGATTTGTTTTGGAGACAAACTTTTCGCTGGAGGCTTATTTTATGATGAAGATGTTGGTTTTTCAATTTTTCGCATCTTCGTTAACGCTTCAATATTATCTTCAAAAAGATATGGATCAATTGGCTTTAGTTTTTCCGTTTCATTTTCCTTATGGTCAACACGTTTACGACATTCTTTTAAAAAATCTAGTTTTCTTCTTGTCTCCTTGCTTCTTCCATGTACCGCTTCTTCAGGAATTCTTCTATGCACCACTGAATCCATATTGGCATCTTTATCGTCTTCTCTATTAATGGCTAGTAGTAGAAGTGCAGTTTTCCTTGCTGTCGTATTTGGATTGGCGTTGCTTTTCTCTCCATAGACATGGATTGTCTTTATAAACTTGAATAAAATGTTCGAGGTTGGTTTGCGGAATATTGTGAAACATTTTGTTAATTTCACTTGCTTGTTTTCACTGGTTTTTACGTTTCTCACTTATTTTCACCTGCTTTATTAAAGTATTTTTTAACCCTTTTTGGTTTCTTAAGTGTAACAGATGAGAAGTGCATAGTAAGCAACATGCGAATTTTGTTGCAATTTTGCGTGAAATTGTAATATTCTTTTTTGAAGGGAAAATTTATTTTCATCTTTAACCTTTGAAAAGTTACGAAAAAAAATTTACGAAATTAATGAAATTACTATTAATTTTTTATTATAATTTTAAAAGAAAAGTTCTTGTGATTTCGTGAGAAAAAAAAGGGCAAAATTGAAGAATTTAACTATATATTTAAAAAATTATTTTTAAAATTAACTAAATATTATAGTAGTTTATAATTATTAGAAGAAATTATAGAAATTTATTAAAATTTTTCATTATAAATATTTTAAATATTTTTTTTAATTTAAGATTAAAATATTATTAAAACAAAAACTCACGCTGCATTGTGAATCGAGCTTAATGAATTCTTAAAAAATTTAGTCTGCTAGTGAGCAGACTAAAATTTTTAGAAATCGCGAATACAAGGATTTTAGTAAATTTTGTTCATAGAATATAAATGGAATACCATTATATATTCCTGCAAATAAGAGTTTCCAATATTTATATTCGCTTAGTGCTTAAAATTAATAATGTAACTTTTTACCCTACATGCATAAATAAAATTAATCCAATTAGATCGTTGCAATTCAAATGGATGAATTTTAACATTAACTAACATTTATGAATGACTGTTTTTCACGCTTTTTTAGTGATTTACATCCTTTTTTCCGTGCTTTTGAATTTGTTTGTAGTGATAATTACACTATGCGACAGTCAAAATCGGGATGGGATGAAACCAACGGGAAATGTTATATCGGTCAAAAACAAGTTATACGTGTCCCAGCGTTTCGCTGGGTCACCCCTAGGAATCGAGATATATCTTTTTTTTTTGACATAACTCGAGAACCACTAGTTCGATTTTGCTCAAACAATTTTAAAAAAATTAAAAATTACAATTCCTTTAATCTGTTCATATAACGTTTTTCTATATACTCAACAGTTTTGCCGGTAAAAATAAATGTTTGTTACCGCTACCATAAAAATCAATAACATTTTGTTTATTACTTTTTATACCCTACACCACTATGTGGTCAGGGTATTATAAGTTTGTGCTGATGTTTGTAACACCAACAAATATTGGTCGTAGACCCACCTTATAGTATACCGAACGGTTCAGAATTTTTTTTTATTTCGATTTAACGATGTCCGTCTGCCCGTCCGTCCGTCCGTCCGTCCGTCCGTCTGTCTGTCTGTCCATGCAATCTTGTGCGCACTCTACGGGTCGCACCTATTAAGATATTTTGATGAAATTTGGTACGCAGACCTATGTTGGCCCAAGGACGAACAAGTTTGATTTTTTTGAACATCGGTCCATGTTTAGACCTAGTGCCCATATAAGGGTCCTACCAAAATTATACTGTTTATATGCTGCAGATCGTAAATATTAAGATATTTTGATGAAATTTGGTACACAGACCTATATTGGCCCAATAATGCAGCCTATTGATTTTGGTGAACATCGGTCCATGTTTAGACCTAGTGCCCATATAAGGGTCCTACCAAAATTATACTGTTTATACGCTGCAGGTCGTAAATATTAAGATATTTTGACGAAATTTGGTACACAGACCTATATTGGCCCAATAACGCAGCCTATTGATTTTGGTGAACATCGGTCCATGTTTAGACCTAGTGCCCATATAAGGGTCCTACCAAAATTATACTGTTTATATGCTGCAGGTCGTAAATATTAAGATATTTTGATGAAATTTGGTACACAGACCTATATTGGCCCAATAATGCAGCCTATTGATTTTGGTGAACATCGGTCCATGTTTAGACCTAGTGCCCATATAAGGGTCCTATCAAAATTATACTGTTTATACGCTGCAGGTCGTAAATATTAAGATATTTTGATGAAATTTGGTACACAGACCTACATTGGCCCAATAACGCAGCCTATTGATTTTGGTAAACATCGGTCCATGTTTAGACCTAGTGCCCATATAAGGGTCCTACCAAAATTATTATGTTTATACGCTGCAGGTCGCAAATATTATGATATTTTGATGAAATTTGGTACATAGACCTATGTTGGCCCAAGGACGAAGCCTATTGATTTTGGTGAACATCGGTCCATGTTTAGAACTAGTGCCCATATAAGGGTCCCCCCAAAATTGGCTTGGTTACAAACTGCAGGTCGCAAATATTAAGATATTTTAATGAAATTTGGTGCGCTGACTCACATTATAGAAGATTTTGACACAAGCCCCATTTTAACCCATTCGAATTTCGGATCCAAACAATACACCAGAGTGGTGTAGGGTATTGTATAGTCGGCATGCCCGACTTTAACCTTTTTACTCGTTTTAAATATTTTAGGCAAAAAAAATTTTTTTCTTCATACATTTATTTTTACCGGCAAAACTGTTGATTATATAGAAAAACGTTATATGAACAGATTAAAGGAATTGTAATTTTTAATTTTTTTAAAATTGTTTGAGCAAAATCGGACTAGTGGTTCTTGAGTTATGTCAAAAAAAAGACCACCAAAGGTCAAATCGATATATCTCGATTCCTAGGGGTGACCCAGCGAAACGCCGGGACACGTATAACGTCTTTTTTACCGATATAGCTTTCCCCGGTAGTTTGAACCCTTCCCTGACCCCTACCATTTGTCTCACAGTGTTATTATCTAGCCGGCAAAAAAATAGACAAAATTTTTTTAGTAAAATATTTTTTTGTAATGATCATTAATTGTAATGAAATTAATTTTAATGTTCATTGCTAAATTAGACACGAATTTTCATCATTACCGTTACTTTTACACAAAGGTAAATATTTTTATTTTTTCGTATGCTTAATTTGAGTTCATAATATTCTGATTCGTCGCTGAAAGCCCAAATAATGTATAAGCTTCAATTTTGAGATCTTAAGCTATAAAATGCGCCATAAGTGCCCCACAATATTTTATATGAAAATTAATAACTTTGCCAATAAAGGCGCGACTATAGAATCACATATTTTTTCGAATCGCGGTTAGCGTTCCGCGTTAAATTTAACGTATATTTTTTAAACTATAAAAGTATTAGAATTTAATCCATTAGATGTGTGTTTTATAAATGCAATTGAACATTTTTTTTTTTTTTTGATTTCTTTAAAAAGTGAAGCGTTACGCGCTCTATCGCTGTTTTTAATTGGTAAATTGTGTGATTGTTAGTGAAATTAAAGTTATTCAAGTAAGTCGTACGTGTATGTGATTGAAAAAATCGCCGTGAGTCAGCTACAAAGTTAATGATACAGTTTTACGATTAACGCGATTTATGTGTGCTTTTTCTATTTGAAATTAGTTTATTTAATTTTTTGATTCAACGCGTAATCAACAGAAAGACGTGTGAAATATCTAACTTATGCAAACCGCGAAAGTTTCGTATCACTTTATATAATTTAGTCACTACAAAAATTTAAAATGGAAACGCAGGAAAAATCACGGTAATCCCAAAAATGTGCCACTGACTTTGTAACTGATTAACGGGGGTTATTTCAACCTGAAATACGTACAACTCACTTGAATAACCTTAATTTCACTAACGATCCAACATTTTCACAATTACAAAAAAAAAAGAAGCAAGAACAAGAACCGCGGTTAGGCGCATAATGCTTTAATTTAATTTTTTGTAAAAGATAAGCAACACTCAGGAAATTCTTCCTATTAATTAACGTGTTGCTTCCTTTGGAAAGGGGATAGAGAAGATGTGAAAGGTAGTGAAAGATGAAGGGCTTCAAATATAGCAACACTGTAATTACGCGAGATGTTGTATCTTAGACCAGTTGTTGGGCGCCATCTGATGAAGAGTTGGCGAACTTTATTGAAGCTGTTTAGTTCATGGCCCTGTTATATTATTTTTCTTCGGTCGGGTTAATTGCTATGGGAACACCGAAGGAGGACGCTGCGATATGTATGAGGGTGGAAAAAACTCATACATATTACTATTTTTCATAAATTGATGTTGCCTTGGTTGGGGCTCGAACCCGCGACCTTACGTGTAACAGTCCAACGCGCTAACCATTACACCACAGCGTCAATTGGGGGCAAAAGGCAGATTATGAATGACACTGAATCGTGACCTTTCTACAATCTCAGAGTGCTGTCGTACGCATAAGGTCGACTTTAATGCACGCAAATCCCAATGTTGTATGTTGATCCATAGGGCTGCGGGGTCAACACTGACATCTGTACATATGGGTGATATCGATATTGAGGAATCGCATACTATTGATGTCTTAGAATGAAAATTCAGTGTGATGTCCGTTGGAATAAACATGTTTTTCAGATGTCGAAAGAAGCATTCAAGTGTTTAGGTTTTTTACATCGGTGCAAGAAGTACTTCACGCTATCCGATTTACTCACTATTTACCACCTATATCCGACTGAAGATGGAATACACTCCTATACATAGGCAGGAGCTTCGAAATCTATTTTGGAACTTCTGGATCGTGTGCAAAGGAGTGCGTCGGTGCTTATCAATGACAATAGGGTACCCAGCTCTATTGACTCATTGGAACATCGTCGGAAATTTGGGTTATGTGACCCTGTTCTACCGATATTACCATGGGAATTGCTCTGCTGAGATAAGTGAACTTGTCCCCAAAGCCCAAGTTTTTATTCGTAATACTCGCAGTGGATCGCACGGCGAATTACAGAGAGAATTCGTTTATTAGTCGCACCAGCCGTATAAGGAATAAACTCCCCGTAGAAGTCTTCCCTGTTACTTACAATGTAGAGTAATGCAAATCAAATATTCACAAACACTACTCCCTCTTTTCTTCTCCCCATAACCTATTTTTCTAATACCTACACAATGCACTGCATTAGTAGGGGCATCTCCTGAATGTTGATACAACTTAAAAAAAATCTTCGTACCTGCGACCTGTAGTGTGCGAAAAAGCCAATTTTGGAGGGACCTTTATATGGGCACTAGGTCTAAACGTACAACAACTCTAAATAAAATCAATGAGCTTTAACTATGATTGCAAAAAATCGTTTATGTTTGGAGTGTTTCCCTGTTATTAAAAAAAAATTTTATAAAATCAAAATTTTTTTAACAGATCAATAACAACAAGATAAATTTCAACTACTAACATAAATATCACATACTCGTACTCTCTCTCTCTCTCTTGCGCGCGCTCCCTCGCGAGATCGTTCTACCTACTAAACAACTTGTTGTAGACAGACAAACTAACTTAAATAATTTCAGAGATCTAAAGAAAATAGTGCAACAACATAGTTTTATATTTTATGACCATAACAAAAAAATATATAACAACAACAACAAATAAGAGACACATATTTTAAAAGTTGTAATTATATTATCACGAGCCAAAGTCACAGACACTAAATACATTTTATATTGATACCAGAAAACCAAAATAAGAAAAAAAGTAAAATACACTTGTTTCAAAGCGACCGAACGAACAAGTGGCGAAGAAGTGTAGTCGCAACATAGACAATAAATACCATCCGTCGCGTCATCATAACAGTCGAGTAACAAACAACACAGGTAGTGTTTAAACAACAGGTGGTTAAAATGGACAACAATAACAACAACAAAAAAAATGTAGTATTTATTGTTATTAAGAGTTTAGCTCGATAAAAACGAAAGAAAAAAAATAGTACAAAAAGACTAGAAGAAATACTGAGAAATAAAAAAGAAAGGCAGGCATGTGATGCAGAAGCAATAGCAGCGCCGGATCGTAGTAGTAACAGCATCATACGAAGCAGGTATAAAAACGTCATATACTTGTTTATAAAGTTCACTGTTTTCTTGGAAAATAAGAAGAGCGTAAGAAGCAGCAAAAGTCAAGATTGAGAAGAGTTTTAAACAAATTAAAACTCTAATTTAAAATTTAATCTAACAAGAGATTTTATTATAATAACAACAACAAAGAAGGCGGAAATTTGTTTAATACAAAACAAAATTTCAAACCAGAGATTAGAAAATTTGAGAATGTCAAATGGATTAATAAAAAGAATTATAAAAAGAGATTATTAAACGTAAACTCTTAAAAATATATTAAGAGATTTTTGAAAAAATATAATCTATAAAAAAATAAGTGAAAAAAGTGTTAATTTGTTATATTAAGAAAAAAATAAATAAAACAAACACACCAACGCGTTTAAGATAATATAAATCTAAAGAAAAAAAAATAATTTGTTAAAAGATCAGTGATCATTATTTATATAAAATCGATCACGTAAACAAAATACGAAAAAATTTTTTGAAAAAAAAAACGCGCGTGCTTTAAATTAAATTAAACAAATTTAAATCACATACAAATAAAAATTAAGATCAGTGACATCTGCTGAAAAATTAACAAAAAAAAAAAAAAAAAAAAATGTATGTGAATTAAAAAAAAAAAAAAACAAAGCAAATACAATCGTTATAATGAGTAAACAAAACTGTATAGTAATTTAAAGAAATACCCACCTGCGCGTTCGAAAATTAAAAAAAAAATCTTAACTAATTACACTGTGCTCGAATCCGAGACCTTTTTTCCAACAAGCGGGCACCCGGTGGGTAAACCTAATTCGAGTACGCTGAATCCAGTGGTGAGAAACGTTTTCCTAAGTTTGCTCAATATTGTAGTTCCAAGACCCTTGTAATCAAACGACAGGGTGAAATTTGGCACTTAAGTTTGTATTGGACCAAGGACGAACCCAGTTGAAATTGCAGAAAATCGGTCCATATTTAGACCTAGTCCACATAGAAGGGTTGCCTAAAATTTCACTTAAATGTCCATTTTTATAACTAGCTCAAATTTGACACAAAAACGATTTTAACTCAAAAATGGATGTTTCAAGTTTGAACGCGACCAGTTATTTTTTATAGCAAGACCACATGTATTCGACCCCCCCCCCCCCCCCCCCACAAAAAGCAAACTTTTTATAAAAGACTACATGTGGACTTGGTCTATAAATTAACCGGTTGAGTTCAGACTTGACACAATCACTTTTAAGTTAAAAATATTTTTATATGTCAGATTTGAGTTGGTTATAAAAAAAAATGTTGTTAGTTCTATGGACATTTAAGTAAAATTTTCGGGGACCCTTCTATGTGGACTAGGTCTAAAAATAGACCGATTTTCTTCAATTTCAATTGGTCCAATACAAACTGAAGCATCAAATTTCACTCAATTATCTTAAAAACTGCTGCTGTAGTTTGATTACAAGAGTCTTGGAACTAAAATTTTTGATCTCAAATCCTCTTTTTTAAGAGCTAACCTAGAAAAACGATTATCACCACTGGATTCTAATTAGGTTTACCCACTGTGGTGTTGGATTTTTCAATAAGTATAGTGTTATTTTAAATATGTTCTTTACAACAATAACAAATTAAAAACAAAACATACATTTAACAAATACAACTTATGGTCTTAAAGAATTTAAAAAAATTAGCAACCAATTGTGTTTTTTTCAGAAAAAAAAAAAATGTGTCATTGCACACCAATCAATCAAAGATCCTTAAATAATATACATATCTTAAAAAAAAGTTCATGAAATTTAAAATCAGCAAATTGTTGAAACAATTATAAAATGAATCATTTTTAAAAAAAAATCTTATTATAACAACAATAACAAATGTGACAATATAAAGAATATAAAGAAAAGAAATTTTTATAGAAATCTTTGAAATAAAATAAATCTGTAAAGTTAATTTAACATTATTTGACAAAATGCTGTTGAATTTGAATATATTTTCATATCTTTGAAATAGTAGGATTAAACGACTTTTTATAACAATTTGAGGTGAGTTTAAAGCAGTGGTGTTCATTCCATAGGACAATTGTCCCTGCTCAATTCACACGTATTCTTACGCTCTTGCTTTTAGTCGTCACTGAAACAGCGACGAATGAACGTGAGTACGGATGTATGCTGATTTTTTTTTAATGTACTGAAAAAAATATTAATAACAATGTACGACAAATATTTTATGATTATAAATGCAGATTAAAGATATTTTATAAATATGTGTAAATACATTGAAATCATTGATATTGATTTAAAAAAAAATCGAAAACCTTTTGTTTTACATACCCGGGTAAAAATAGTTATATATTGTTATATATAATGTGATTGGGTTATATCTGACGGTGAATGGATTCACATTAAGACACATATCATTATATACAAAAACATCTGATATTATTTTTTCAATGAATTTGTTGTACGGTATATGATGTTATTACATATCCCCAAATCTGACTCCATATATAACGATATAAGCCATATAAAACTAATCAAAATATATGTAGTGACCGATATGATTATATGGTTCGATACTAAGTTATATAACACTGTATGTATCGTCATACTAAAAATATATTTCTTGTAATTTTATATAACTTTCTATATGATCTCGTACAAATTAATATAAATTAAGAGTTAATTTATCCACAGCCAAATAATTTTCACGTGATTTTTTTGCATATTAAATTAAATTAAAAATGATGCAAACGATTTAGATTAGATTTTTATTTTATGTTATAAAATTTGGGCCTTTGAAATTGTTTAAGCTATAGAAATTTCAATATCAATTTAAAGCCGGTATGCATAAAAAGTGTACCTACTATTAGACAAAATTGTATAAAATCAGATATTTTTATATCGAATTAGATGTAATTTGATGTCCTGGATATGGACAAATCTCGGATCAAACTATATCAAATAATATCTAATTTGATATAATTAGACACAAGTAGATGACCCATTTTTCGGATCAAGTTGTATTTCGTTGTATATGGGGACTTATCAAATAAGATATAATTATATATGACACCGTATTAAGATTTTTTACCCGGGTAGAATGAAAAAAGCCACCCTTATGTATGTATGTATGTATGTATGTATGTATGTATGTATGTATGTATGTATGTATGTATGTATGTATGTATGTATGTATGTATTTATTTGTTTTTTTCTTTCTTTATTTCAAAAATTGTTTTTTTGTTTCTTTAAAACAGTGTAGTATTTCTTTATATTTTCCGATAGTACTTCACTTTTTACACAAAACATTTCCATATTTTTAACAAAAAATAAATTCATACAGATTCTATTAACACATTCAACATTTCTTATAGTGTAATTCTCATTTTCTCACCAACACAACTACATTTTTACTTTTGAACACCACTGGTTTAAAGCAACATATTTAAATTAAAACAGTAATGGCATTCAAATCTTGATATATTCACGCAGAGAAAAGGTATGCTTGCAATATGATCACACCTACAAAACTATGCTCCCTACAACCATAAATAATTGTTGTAATCCAATTATATATGTATTAATCATATTTTACAAATGATATGGTCGCCTATAATGATTCTATATTTAAAATCTCTTTTTTTCGATATTATTATTATATTATCTGTACAATCATATTCATCTCTTCGAATTCCAACCATATTATTATCTTAATTGAGTGAGATCATGTTCATATTAGTATATTCAGTGGCCATTTCCTCGCTCAACCTACTCTCTTTATTTGTTCGTGAAGTCGGACAAAGCAAATTAAAACATGCTGGTAAAATATATATATATATTAGGGCGGGTCGATTTAATAATCGCCCATGGCTCAGTGAAAATCGTATTCTAGGGATCAAAATAAGAAACTTTGCCGAAGGAACCATACCTCTAAAACGAATTCTACTACCCCCAACTGTTGACTTTTGTCCCGTAGGGTCAAGTTTTGAAAAATCCCACTTTGACCCATTTAGAGTGCCCCAATCGAGTCCAAATGTATGACCGACCCCCACTAACTTTGGAGGGCCGATCCACCCATGCCAGTGGCACACCCCCTGGAACTCCCCTGGGGGGTTCCCCATACAAACATTTTAAAAAATCACCATTTTTGGCACTTTATTTTATTATTTTTTATTTATTTTATTTATTTTTATTATTTTATTTATTTTTTCTCTTTAGAAATTTATTTAGTCAGAACATATGTAAATGAAAAAATTAATTTAACTTAGTAATAGAAAAGAAAATAAAAAAAATTACTGTTTGAAGTTTTTTTTGCTTTCAAGTCTGGGCATTTTTTCTTTTCTATTACTAAGTTAAATTAATTTTTTCATTTACATATGTTCTGACTAAATAAATTTCTAAGGAGAAAAAATAAATAAAATAATAAAAATAAATAAAATAAATAAAAAATAATAAAATAAAGTGCCAAAAATGGTGATTTTTTAAAATGTTTGTATGGGGAACCCCCCAGGGGAGTTCCAGGGGGTGTACCACTGGCATGGGTGGATCGGCCCTCCAAAGTTAGTGGGGGTCGGTCATACATTTGGACTCGATTGGGGCACTCTAAATGGGTCAAAGTGGGATTTTTCAAAACTTGACCCTACGGGACAAAAGTCAACAGTTAGGGGTAGTAGAATTCGTTTTAGAGGTATGGTTCCTTCGGCAAAGTTTCTTATTTTGATCCCTAGAATACGATTTTCCCTGAGCCATGGGCGATTTTTTTGCCTCCCCACAAATCGACCCAGCCTAATATATATATATATATATATATATATATATATATATATATATATATATATATTCCTCTAACTCCCACTGGAGCATAGGGCGCCAATAACAGCAGATCGCCATCTGACCCGATTTTGAGCGATAGATCTTAATTCGTTCCAACATACACCTAGTTGGTTCATTTCGGATTCTGCTGAACTTCTCCATGTTGTACGTGGCCTAACACTTTCTCTTCCATTTTGATGAAATGGATTCCATTTAAGAGCTTGCTTTGAAAAACGAATGAACAAATAATTAAAATAAAAAATATTAAATTTTAATAGAAAAGACAATAAAAGCAAAATAAAAGTTCCTGTTGATAGCAAAAATTTTAGTTAACATGTTGTAATCAAATTTTTTCTACATATGTATGTATGCTTTCATTTACACTGTTAACATATAGGGTGAGAGAACTACGTAGCCATTACATAAAGCATAATTTTATTAGAAGCAGTCAAATAAAATAATACATATTACGTAGTCCCCCAAAAATGCCAATTTTTCTGCGCATTTAAAGGGGGAGTCATTTATCCGAAAAATTCGGATAAATGCGCAACAACGCAATTATGAAAATATTGCATGAGTCGGTAAAAAGGCATTAAACGAAATTATTTTCTTACAGTCTATTTTAATTTAGTAGATTTGAGGTTAAGCTTTTTCGTTTTTATAACGTTTTTGACATCTGAAGTCGACTTGAACCCGCAATCACCAGAATGTAAACATTATCGCGTTACCGATTGATCTAAATAGCCAAAACAAAATGATGTCATTATTTGGACTTTTATATTTAAATAATTTCAGTTTGCAACCCTAGCGTTCATAACTGGAACATATATCTATTTTAGTAATTAGCAAATTCAAAACCCTTATAAAAATTATAGCATATCTTACGGGTTAGTTGAAAATATATAATGAAAAAATTCATTAAATTAATGAACTTTTCATTAATTCAATGAAATTTTTTCATTAAATCAGTGAATTCAGATTAATGAAATCGATTCATTAATAGTATGAACGAAAATTCTATCAGTGTAGATCTCGCTAATGCCTTTTTGTATGGACAGTAGACCGTACTACAAACAAAATTTCGCCGTACACCGTCGAATCTAAATTATTTTTGCAAGGAGTTTTAGAATTTTTTTGCCGAACGTGGGGGTTGCCTTTTTAAATTTTTCGTTATATCTTTGGCATTTACAGACGGATTTTAAAGTATGAAACATCGATGTTTTTCTCTCGAGGGCACCAATGTTTTACTCTAAGGGCCTTTGACCTCAAGTACCCACCAGATCTCAGTTCCCACCACCCAAATGGACACCCTAATGTCAGAAAATTAAATCTCGCAAAAAATCATTAAACTCTTGCTAAGGAAGTTTTTCGATAAACCCAGCAGAAATTTTTTTAATTTTTTGGTAGGGGTCGCCTATTTAATTTTTTGTTTATTAAATGTTTCTTTTATAGCCAAACCCTGATCTCCTCGAGGCAAAAAATGTATATCACACTTTAAAATCCGACTTTAAATTCCGAATCTATAACGAAAAATGTAAAATGGCGACACCTACGTTCGGCAAAAAAAAACAAAAAAATTGTTTTTGAAACAGCATTGCAAATTACTTCATTTTAGAGGCTGTACGGCGCACTTTTTTTTGCCTGTAATGTGGTACGGTCTAGCATTCAACCTTTTTTCGTAATAAGCGTCTTCTCTCTTTAGCGTTGTTTTTATGACTAAAGACACAAGAGCAAATATGTTCTTCTATATTCTTTCACTAGAAATTTCTAAACAAGCGCCATATTATTTTTGTGTGCGAAATATTTGAACGAAGTTACACACACACTTGCCAATTGAAGTATTTCTCACAAAATTCAAAACAACTGCATAAAATAAATGTTACTACAATTTAGTAGTTTTTGTAGTTTGTTTAAAAAATAAATGTCAATAACATTGAAAAATATTGCCCTAAATAAAAAACTGCAATTGTAGTTAAAATAACTACAACCGCATTACTGCAACAATAACTGTCATGTAGTAACTGAGTGCAGTAAAAACGAATTGAATACGAATCAATAAATCCAATAATTAAATTTACTAAAGTTTGACTTTACATTCTTCTCGCTTAAAAATCGTTCGTCGCACAAAAAAAAACTAACTAATTATAATTTCTGTTGCATTGTAGAAGTCAAATGTGCTAAAACCCCAAAACTTATTTAACAAATTGTGAAAAATAACTAGAATGCCCAACTAGTTCTTTTTGGTGACCGCTCTTTCTAGTTCAACTTGTTGCAAAGAACTAGTTCGCTCTTCAAGTTCAAAAGCTCTTTGACAATTTCGTTCAATCGTTCAGAAAACAATTTTTTCGATCGTTCATTTGGCATTTTGAATAGGTAGCTAATTCATATAGCTCGTCTTTTAGTTAACAAGGATATAAAATATCAGACAAATTAAGAATTTTAAGAAAAAAAGAAACATGTTTAGTGTAGAAAATATTTTTAATTAATAAAAAGAAATAAAATTATCCCCGGCCAAAGGTAATAAAATGAACGATTGAACTAGAAGAGCGATTAGAAGTGAACTAGATCTTTCGATCAATTGAGTGACTAGTTCAATTAAACTAGTTCGTTCACGAACATGCCTTCAAGTCTATGTTGAAGGCATGTTCCTATCCAGATTTCATTTTTACCTAAGGAAATCGTCAGGGGACGACGTTTTTGGAATTTCTAGAAATATTTGTTAAATTAAATTACAAACTCAATGAGAATTTCTTGTTCTCGTCTAGGAGCATTATTTAACATTTAAAATATCAAAGAAAAAACAACAACAAAAAGTTTTACCACACTTTGCTTTGTCATCTTCCAATATACTATTGTGTTTGTTTCTGTCGTTGTAATACAACTGTTTTAATAAAAAATTGTTATTTAGCCACAAACTACTTAAGATCTGAAGACCATTTCTTTTGGCGGCCTTGGGCATTAGAGGGTTAATTGCTTATTTTTATATCCATTAAACAAATAATGTTTTATTTATAGTTAATTTCACTGAAATTTATCTGTTGTAAACACTAATTAATATGCTTTTTCATTTAAGAGTCGTACTGGAAAAAAATATTATTTTCATTTTTTTTTTATTTTTAATTAATGCATTGAAAATATAAATAATAACTACAACAACAAAAAAACAAAAAACGTAACGTGAGTAAAATTTATTAATAACCGCAATAGTAATAACAATAATAAAAAGAAAAACAAACTAAAAATAACATTATCAAAAATATTTCAACAATAAACAAAATGTAATTTAATGAAAATGTAATTAAGAAGAAAGGCTAATTAGCAAATGATAGAAAAAAACAACAATAAATTCATGAAAAATAATTTAAAAACAAAATATCTTAAATTCTTGAATAGAGATAATAAAAAATAAAAAATTTCATGAATTTTATAAATATTAAATGAATGTTATTTTTAGTTTGACTCAAGATCATAAATTAATATCACTTTCTGTTTAAATTATTTTTCAAATCAAAGAAAGATGATACAATTTTTACAAGTAAATTACAAAGAATAAAAATTATTGAAAAAATTCGATAAGACCAGCAAGGCAGAATGCGCATTTTCGGCTTTCGCTACAAAGCCATCATCAGTGCCTTTCGCCTTTGAGTGGGTTAATATAATTTAACATACATTTAAATTTAAATTTAACGGTTTGTTGTAATTCAAACATCTGTGTTTATCATACACAGAGTTGAATAGAATCAGCTGAGATATCTTAAGAATTAAGGTTCAAAGCAAAAAAGAGTAATAATAACAAAAGGATAAAAATAGCATTGTTAAATTTCGTTGATGTTAGTCTAAGTTGAGTTGTTGATAACAAACTCGATTTGCTTTCAACAGTCATATAAGTAGACGATTATCAAAATATTAACCCACTCAAAGGCGAAAGGCACTTATGATGGCTTTGTAGCGAAAGCCGAAAATGCGCATTCTGCCTTGCTGGTCTTATCGAATTTTTTCAATAATTTTTATTCTTTGTAATTTACTTGTAAAAATTGTATCATCTTTCTTTGATTTGAAAAATAATTTAAACAGAAAGTGATATTAATTTATGATCTTGAGTCAAACTAAAAATAACATTCATTTACTTAAATAACAGATCAACTAAAAACATTTCCCCCATTCATTTTATAAATATTTTCATGCGAACAAATAAATAATTGAAATTAGTTTTGTTAATATTTAATGATTGTCTTTAAGACTCTACTTAAAGCAATGTTTTCGGAAGAATTGAAAATAATATTATATTTACCAAAATTTTCATTTGAATTTAAATATTTATACTTCAATAGATTATAATTCTTTTGATTATAATTGTCATTAGCAGCTAATTTTTTGTAATTTTTTCTTAACAATTAACTAAGGTTATAGAAAACCCGCGATATTTTACGAAAATTCAGCTCTGCATGAGTCTACACAATGTAATTTCTAGGTCATAGACAACTTTAATCATATACTATCATCTTTAATTAGTAGAAATTTTGGAATAATTTGTTAAATTATTGAACATTTCAATTTATTAAATGCCCCTTTTGGTTTGTGGGAGAAAAAAAATATTGTGTGAAATAATAAAAACAACTACTTGGCCACTAGAAGAGATGGTAATTTTGCGCCTAAAATGAATGCTAATAAAATTAGAGATGACAGATTAGGATTAAACTCTACCAGATTTCTGTCCTGTGTAGGTGAGTCTTCAGAAATATCCCAAAAACACTTTGTTAATTTCTGATAATTAAAGCGAAAGTAAAAACAATAACAAGGCATCTAATAAATAAACCGGATTGAAACACCAATAAACAATAATTATTTTTAGGTGCGTTTTTTTACACAAAAAATATAAAAATATTTGTATTTTTTTTTTTTTTTTTCAACCATGAAGATGGGAATTCCGCAAAAATGATGCCAGTAATTAAAAGAAATACAACTTGTTTATTTATTTTAAATCATAAAAACTAAAATATATCGGAATGACAAAGCAAAAAAAAAATCAAATGATTTATAAAGAATTAAAAAAATAGCAAATAATAATAAAACCTATGCAAAAATTGCTTAATTAAATATTGACGGAAAAAATGGTCTCGAAATTCCTCATATAAATATGAAACACCGTTCGACAAAGTTCAACTTTTGGTTGCAGCCCTGAGAAAATGCAATATATTCTGAAAGAAGGGCAATTATCCGTGTCTTAAATTGATACATTTAAATCGTGAATTAATATTTACCATGCTGAAATTCGCATATGTTGTGTAGAACAAAATTGAAGGTTACGGTATCTAAAATTAGCGGCATTCTAGGATGTTTAGGAGGTTAAAAGCGGGTGGTTCCAGAAATACCCCTTTTTAAGTTTTTCAATTTGTTTAGCGGCTTGTTCGCTCGCTACAGGTAGCAAATATGAAAATATTTTAATAAAATTTGTTACAATGACTTACATAGGCCCAAGAACAAATCAACTAAAATCCATATTAAATTGAATGAGCAACTAACAAAATCTATCAGTCAATTTAACATATTGTTTAGTAAATTTATAATTTGACTTTTAACTATTTGATATGGTATTAATTTGACAAAATATCGTCAAATGTTTTAACAAAAATTAATTATGCCAACTATTGTAATTTATCAAATGGAATAAATACTTTTTTACTCGTTTTTTTTTTTTTAATTTCAATAATGTTTCCTTTGCACTTGTTTCCTCCTAATTTATTTTTCAAACCAATACCCTCTTCTTTTTGATAGGCCAAGTAACAAATATTCTAATTATTGTCAACGATCCCAAATTGCCTGCACTTGTACGTAAAAACCATACGTCAGTGTGGCAACATTTGTGAAAAAGGTGACAAAGAGGAGATAAGAAGATAAATAAAAAATCTAAAGTAGAATGTGTGTATCACTTCTGAGAGTAAATTACACTGTGAGACAAATGGTAGGGGTCAGTGATCGGGAAGGGTTCAAACTACCGGGGAAAGTTATATCGGTAAAAAAGAAGTTATACGTGTCCCGGCGTTTCGCTGGGTCACCCCTAGGAATCGAGATATATCGATTTGACCTTTGGTGGTCTTTTTTTGACATAACTCGAGAACACCTAGTCCGATTTTGCTCAAACAATTTTAAAAAAATTAAAAATTACAATTCCTTTAATCTGTTCATATAACGTTTTTCTATATACTCAACAGTTTTGCCGGTAAAAATAAATGTATGAAGAAAAAAATATTTTTTGCCTAAAATATTAAAAAAAAATAATAAACAAAAGGTTATTGATTTTTATGGTAGCGGTAACAAACATTTATTTTTACCGGCAAAACTGTTGAGTATATAGAAAAACGTTATATGAACATATTAAAGGAATTGTAATTTTTAATTTTTTTAAAATTGTTTGAGCAAAATCGGACTAGTGGTTCTCGAGTTATGTAAAAAAAAAAGATATATCTCGATTCCTAGGGGTGTCCCAGCGAAACGCCGGGACACGTATAACTTGTTTTTGACCGATATAGAGATATAGAGACAATCTGACAATAAAATGTAAACAATAATACAATTTAATGAAAAATCACTGATGAAGCCTGTCCATAAAAAAAGGCGGAAACTAGATCTAGTCTGATTTGCAAATTAATAATGTGTCTATAACTTTGAAACAATGTTTATTCTTCTTCTTAACCTCAAACCTACTTGATCCCAAGATGAATTAATGTTTTTCAACAGAAATTAATGCCTACATTTCTGTTGAAAAATATCACCAATTAACTACTGTCTCTTGTCTACGGATTAAGCCTCAATAAACATAAACATTTATTTTCTACGCAATCTTTAGCTGTCATAAAGTTTAAATTTCGTTTAAACAAAAAATTCCAGCAACTAAACACGAAAATACACAGTTAAACAACACTACAAATTAACATATGGTTGGACCCTAGTCGACCATTTTTTGTACACAAATTAAAGAGTCTAGTCTTGTGTCATTTAACGATGTTATGGCGTTAAAGGGTCCTTTGTTTTGCACACAAAACAACAAATATGGCTAAATTGTCCAAATGTTATGGCAAC
Source organism: Leucophora obtusa (assembly GCA_949987735.1). NCBI lineage: Eukaryota > Metazoa > Arthropoda > Insecta > Diptera > Anthomyiidae > Leucophora > Leucophora obtusa. The sequence goes on from OX465299.1 coordinate 49,917,252, forward strand.
AGAAGTGTTTATTTGAAACGTTAATGAATACGAAATGGTTTTTGGATTCCAAATATGAAAATGATACATTAAGGTGGCATTATGCTAATTGGATTTTTTTTTAGATTTTAAGGAACGAGCATAGTAGATATCATATCTTCATATCATCTTCTGACCATATTTGGAAAAATTTGAGTTAGGAATAGGTATATACAATATAATATATACACTCAAAAAAGTTTGATAGTTACTACATGACAGTTGTTTGTATTACTACACAAGTGTCGTTGTTAATAGTAATTACAGTTATTTTTCTATAGAAAAAGGCAGAACAACTTTTATGACCGTTATTTAAGAAAACAATTAATGAAAAGTACTGTAATTTGTAACAGTTGTTTAAATCAGTTATTTTTAATATCATAATAAACAACTAACAAAACAGTATTTTTACAATAAACAGTGATTTTTGTTAGTCAATTTAAAAATAAAAAATTTTGTTGCCTTTTTTTTGAATTTTTTAAAATTCTTGTTTAGTTTATATTTGTTATTATTGATATATTTCTAGTTTGCAAATAAAAATCACAACCTTGTATTGTATCTCCAATGATAAAAAGCATAATAACTGGAGAACGGTTTGGAATTTTTACTTTAAATTTTAAATAGGCTGAAGTAATACCATCTATTTTTGTAATCGAAGGAAAAAAAAATATTTTTTTTTTTATTAAAATATACTTTTATAAATAAAAAGTAAAGACTGTAAAAAACAGTAGTTTTTACCGATTTTGTCAGTTGTTTCGAAATTTTTGTATTAAAAATTTATCAGTTAATTTTACGACATTGGTAGTTATTTTTAATGCATTTGTTAGTTATTTTTCAACAATTAAAAATAACAAAAGTTTTAGTTATTTTTAAGGTATAAACCTTTGTTGCCTTTTTAGCGGCATACACCTTTGTTTTAACTGTAATTTTCAGTAGATACTACCGACAAACTTTTGTGAGTGTAGATGTATGTATATTAGAGCACCCATGAAATATATGGAATGTGCAAAAGTGTTATTTTTGCAGCTTGCCGTACATTTTCGGATAGGTTGAGAGTAACAAATAAGATCTGTGAAAAAATTGGGTTTCTGCGGTGTAAACCGGCCAGGCCATTTGCATTAATGTCCTCAAACTTACTCTAGAAAAGGTTCATATTTTTATCCATCTATAACTCTTAAATTAAAAGGTTCTGGTAATTTCGTTACACAGCTCTTTTTTTGCAAAATGAAAGGGCAAATATTTCAAAATTCATGTCAAAACTAAACTTTGAATGTCTCTCGTTAAATTTTGGTGATCTGTAAATACGTATACTCTTCATCATATAGTAGGAAACTTAATGTAAATTAAAAGAAAAACAAGTTCTTTTTAACATTTGGTCTATTCTAGGAGAGAAAGGCTAAAAACTGATTAAGAATTATAGATATATTATATATATGCACTAGCAAACCATGTCAATCTTTAATTTTTGATATACACCCAGAAAACAGATTCAGTTCTGATAACCGCATTTGTAGTCAATCGCATGGTTCGGTTGTGTTAGCCGAATTTTTCAGTTGTGGCAACAGAAAACTAATTGATACAGGACTAATTTGGCTGTGACAACGGATTTTCAGTTGTATCAAGAATAATTCGGTAGCCACAACCGAAAAATTCCTTTGATGCAACTGAACCATTCGATTGGCAACAAATGCGGTTGTCAGCACCGAATCTGTTTTCTGGGTGTAGGATATGTTCAGCGGACTTCTGTAGAACACAATAAGGAACACTTTTGTGGAAAATTTTAACCCTCTAACTCTTCAATTAAAGCTACTTTTTTGCCGCTTTTTAAAAAGGAACACAACGACCCATAAGTTGAATAGTTAGAGGATTAAAATGTTCCACAAAAATGCTCCTCGTAGTGATTTCCACAGGTTCGGTGAACACATCTTATACCTAAAATGGAAGATTCACATGGTTTCCTCCTAAAATTCAAGTTTTTGGGACATTTGAGCACCAATTCTGAATAAGTACGAGATTAACCCTTAAACACATTTTAAATTTTGATTTATTTCTGGAATTGAACTTATATTTTCAACTTTGATGTTCAGACTTATAGTAGAATTTCCTGACAAATATTTTTGCGGAACATTTTAACCCTCTAACTCTTCAACTTACGTGTCGTTTATGTCCCTTTTTAAAGGGAGCCAAATAGTTTTTGCAAAAACCGAAACCGCCCAGTCAGAAAAATACAAACGGGAAAGCGGTGGCAAAGCACTTTAACAGGTGGTACAAGTACTGGTAAATAGTGCTTTCCCATTCCCAAAATGATAACATCATTAGACAAAAGGACCGGCTGTTCAAAAAGCGCCGGAAAAGCACTGGAGGAACATAATTTTTAAACGTTGGCAAATCGCTGGCAAAACCAATAAATAGGTGGTCTGGAAATATATTTTCCAAAATAAAATTTAAAAAAAGTTCATATGTATTTTTTTTGGTCCACCCGTGATTTGCACCCAGGCAGTCAGATTGGCAGACGATTGCTCTACCCAATGAGCTAACGAGACATACTAATATTTGATAGCTAAACACATAAATAAGTGATAATAGCTGGACAACTACTGGCTGTGCCAAAATGCTAGTACTGGCAAACAATTTTTTGTAACTAGTATGCCAGTGTTGGGAGGGCAAAAAAAAAGTTGGTCTTGAAGGAGCTTTCCCACAAACAAAAAAATTTATTTTATAAAATAAAAAAAAATTTTAAATTAAAAAAAATCAAAAAAAATTTTTTGCTTGCAACCGGATTTGAACTCGGAACCTCCTGACTACAAACATTTTTTAACGAAGCGTCAGCATTTTTATAAAATCATTGGTCTACCAGTGAATTGATTTTTGTACGTCTGGTAGCATTTGCTAGGTAGCACTGGATAACCACTGGTTGCAAACCTTGGCATATCACTCTAAGCCAATTCTTTGCCAGTGGGTTTTTTTATAAACCACCGAAATTTTTGTAAAACAAGTACTGGAAAAACGCTTTTTGCAAACGCTGGCAAAGCGTCCCAAATGAGTGTTCTGCCAGTCATTTATTTTTAACACCGTGGTTACCCAGTGGTATGCCAGTGCTTGATTTTTTGTACCACTGGCGATTTCTGACTGGGCGGTTTATTGATAAAACTTTTTTCGAATAAACCGAAAACCGGGATTTTAAAAAGACGGTTTTTTAAATACCCTATATGTAGCACAAAACAAGAACATTTTTTTTGTGAAAGCTTAATAACTTTGGACTTATTGTATAAAAGCTTATAAAAATATGATTTTGTTTAAAATATATGCCGCAATTAAGCAGAGCTTTGAAGAATTAGTTTTTGAATGAATTCACTACCAATCGAATTCAATTTTCTTTAGAATGGAATGAATTCCTTTTCTTAAGTAATTCACTGAATTTGTTCAACTGAACGCATTCAACAAAAAACAAATTCAAAGACTTAATTTAATTGCTACAGTTCTTTTTATTAAATCAAGTGAATTAATTCCTTACTGAATTAATTCACCACTGAATTAGTTCAATTTCATTTTCGTTCAGTGAATTAAAAAAAATGCGTTCAGTGAAATTAAAAAAAATTACGTTCACTGAATTGAAAAACAAAAAATTACGTTTACTGAATTTAAAAGATGTTTTCTGCCGTTTAGTACACAATGGAGTGTTTTCAAAATATTTTGGGAATAATTCAGCCATTTCTGATTGGTTACTATTCTTTATACAGTAAAATACGTTTAAGGCGAACTCGGTTAATAAAAACCAATTTGTAAATCTCGACGTTTTGGTATCAGTTTTCATAGAAAAAACATTTGTTATTATGAACTCGCTTAAGAGGAATCCTAGGTTTAAGCAAACTGTTTGTCTCAGTCCCACATACTAAATTTCATAGATAAGATGAAAAAGATCCCAAACACTGTAAAAAATTTCCAAAAATGGGATGTTTTACTCGAATTCGGAATAGTCTGGGGAAAGAAAAATTTACAAGTGGAGAATATTTTTTCCATTTGGCCCATCTAAAAGAAGTATGCTTTCAGAAAAATATAAATACTATGTGTTCTTAAAGAAACTTTTAATCTGGAGGAAAAAGAGTCCTGCTATGGGCGTATGGACCAATAACGGTTGATTTTATTTCCAAAATATGTTGAAAACACTGTGTACTGAACGTCAGAAAATAGCTTTTGAATTCAGTGAATGTAATCTTTTGTTTTTAAATTCAGTGAACGTAATTTTTTGTTTTTTAATTCAGTAAACGTATTTTTTTCAGTTCACTGAACGTAATTTTTTTTTACAATTCATTGAACGAAAATGAAATTGAACGAATTTAGTGGTGAATTAATTCACTTTTTACCCGTTCGATTTATGAAATCGAACGCGTTCACCAGTGAATTGATTCATTTAATTTAATAAAAAGAGCTATTGCAAATTAATTAATTCGTAACAAAAGAAATCGAACGAAAACAAATATGAATTAATTCCATTCAGTGTATAGTCCCAGATAGAAAAATACGAACGACACAGTACTGGCTCAGCGTTGGAGACGGTAGTGCATGTGCTGGCGATGTGTCGGATTTTTTACGTTTTCAGTACTGGTACGGTGTCGAAATGATAACACCAATATACGCTTGGCCGTAGGTATTTGCCCACGTTGGCCCAGTGTTGCATTTTGTTACTTCCTGGTGTTTTCCCAGTACTATAAATTAAAAATATTCAGTAACTTGCCAGTACTTTAAATACAAAAAATTAGTGTATAGCCAGTACTTTAAAAACAATTAAAAATCTGGTGGTGAATCACCCTAAATTTTAATAAAATAATTAAAAAATATATATTTTTGTTTCAAATTAATTTTGTTGTTTTTTATTGTGTAATAAAATATTAAATAATTGCAAAACTAGAAGATAAAAAGTTTTTTTTTTTTTAATTTTCTGGTTTCTCGCTCAAAGGTTTAAAAGGCTTAATTCTTTCATTCACTTTTTAAAAATTAATGAAATTTGGGTTAAATTTCATTCACTAATAGCATTCGTATGGAATTAATTCCTTATAGCTTAAAATTATATGAATTCATTCTATTTTGATTGAATTCTAACTGAATGAAACCCAATTTACCTGAATTCATTTAATAAAAAAGTGAATGAAAAATTATTTGTTTTCATTCACTTAATCAAATGAAAAATTTTAATTTGTATGTAATTGCTGAAATATTAGCATATTACAATGAAAAACGTTTAAAATTCATCTAACAGAAATAAATAGTATCGTATGCTTTGTTACAGCTTGTATGCTTTGGTTTTGATTATATGTTAGTTTCAAACTATACTGCACTAAGTGAATGGTAATAAAACTTCTTCATTCAATTAGTAAAATGGTGAATGAACATGCGATTTGAATGATTCAAGTTAGGAATTCATTCAATTCATATTAAAGCTTTGGGAATGAAGCTTATGAATGAATTCTTTACGAATGGTTTAAGGGAATGGTACATGAATCTTTTTAAAATCTAAATTTAATTTTTAGTGAATTAAGCTTAAATTGAATTAAGTTTTTCGAAGCTCTGTTCTAGCTGTTTTATATAAAATATAATGAAAAAAGTTATATTGATATTCTTCATGATTGAATTCGGTATTAAAAATTAGGGTAAAAGAAGCGTCAGATAGAAAAATTTTGTTAAAATATCAGAAAACAGTGCCAAAGCACATTTTAAGAGGCACTGGCATAATAAAAAAAACAGTGCTCTCCCAGTACTATTTTTTTCTACCGTGGGCAATTTCCACCTGGGGTATATTAATACATTGAATTTCTAATTTAGAATTCAAAATCTGAAATTAAAGAATTTATTCTTCAAAGCTCTGCAATTAAGGGTGAAAATAAAAAAATATAGTTATAAAGATTTTAAGAAAAATTATTATAAACTTTCTTTATCGTTTTTCTCGATACTGACTTTTTGGCAAATGGGGCAAATCAATAATAGCTGGCGATATATTGATTTTTGTGCTTAAGAGGAAGGGGATACAAAATTATCAACAAGTACCTATAATGTGGAATAATCTATAATTTGTATATAAGTGCCACCCTAGTGCACATTGGGCTTGAGATCTAGTGAACAACAAATTTGGTTTATTTAGTTATCGCAGTATAATACTGTTGGTTTATTTTCTGTTGTTAATGTGATGTTATTCTTTATATATTATTTGTTGTTGGTCTTAACGCCATCGAAGGTAAGGAAGCAATTAAGGTCGAGTGCCAGCCGTTTGTCTCGTCTGGTCAGTATATTAGTGTGTTTCTTAAAGGTTTTGGTTTTTTTTTCTTAACTATGGAGTTGTTTTTATATGTTAAACTATGGATGGAGTTGTTTTTATTTCTCTACCAACAAAAAAATAGTGGTTGTGGTTATTGGTTGAAACTAGCCAGACTTTTGACAAAAAAATTAAACCGAGGTTAATACAATGAAATTGAATAAAACTGAGTTTGTATAAAAGACAAAAATATTTAAATGTGTCAATTTGAAAATAGATGTTTATGAAAAAACCAACACGATTTTAAAGGTTTTTTTGTTTCATGGTGTAAAACTATGTCTGTCTACTAGTTTGTCCGTCCGTCAGTTTGGTAGTATTCGAAATATGTTAATTTCAGTTTTTAATTATTTATAAATGTTTTTTTTTGTGTTTTCCATATTTTTGTTTTTGTATATTATTGTCTACCGTTGCCTATATATTTTTTGTTTGTTACTGTAAAATTATTTATACTTAATATTATCGATTTTGACATATATGCGAAGTTTATGATAAGATTTTGACTGACTTTAAGCAGTTGATTGTCATTTATTTATTTTTTTTTTTAATAAAAATAAAATCCAATCAAATCATAGTTTGAAAATATAAAACAAAACAATTTCACAATACTAAGGCCTCAATAAAAAGAGGTAGTAATAGTTGAGCTTTATATAGACTAAAAACAAAAATCATAAATTTTGTGTTAAATTACATGTAACACGTGGCCACAATGTGTTTGGTTGATTATTTAGATAAATAGATATAGGCATATATTAGAGCTACATTTACATAAAAAAATATATTGTTTCAAATTAAATTTTTTTATATAAAAAATTATGTTAATATTACTACACATTGGCATGTCATACACACAAAATAATATGTTTGTAGTTTACAAAAATATTAAAAATTTTAGGCTTAAAATAACAAGTATTGAAAATTTCAACATTTTGTGTTAAAAATTAGAAAACACTTTTAAATTTGTAAGTCTGGTTTGTTTAGTTAACATTAATTAAAAAAAATGTTGCTTTTCAAAAAGTGTTGATTTATGACAGGATTTACCAAAATCAGACAGTTCATACACAAAAGTACCAAATTATCGTCCCATTGAATTTTTGTTTATAGAAAGTCCAAAAAAATAATTTTTTTGTATTTTTTAATGAAAAAATTAAAATAATTGTTAATTAATTTTAATGTTTTTTTTTTTTTTTGAAAACAGGAATATTTCTTTTTAATTACAGAAGTATAATTTTCACCGAAATGAAAATTTACGAAAACAAATTTAAAATAAGACAGTTCCGAATCTTTTGTATGCTCCATTACAAAAAAATTAATGGGTAGATAACACTGTACAACAATTTCTAACTTTTTTTTTTTTTTTTAAGAGAAGCAACACTCAGGAAATTCTTCCTAACGTGTTGCTTCGTTTTGGAAATGGGATAGAGAAGTGAAAGGTGGTAAAAGATGAAGGGCTTCAAATATGGCAACACTGTAATTGCGCGAAATGTTGAATTTTTGAACAGTTGTTGCGCGCCATCTGATGGTAAGTTGGCGAACTTTGTTGAAGCTTTTAGTTCATAGCCCTGTTATATTATTTTACTTCGGTGGGGTTAAGTGCTATGGGAACACCGAAGGAGGACGCTGCGATATGTATGAGGGATAGAAAAAACTCATACATATTACTATTTTTCATAAATTGATGTTGCCTTGGTTGGGGCTCGAACCCGCAACCTCACGTGTAACAGTCCAACGCGCTAACCATTACACCACAGCGCCCACAATTTCGAACTTTTTCCAAAATTACGGGGTTCTGACCATGGATTCTGGTAGAGGAGACCAAAAACAAAAATGTACACGTATGTCGGCGTTTTAAAAGATTACATAGGAATTTTATTTTAGGGGGGTTAAAGTTTTCCCCCTTTTTCAAATGTTTATTGTGAATCCGCATATTAAACCATGTGAATCTTCCATTTTAGGCATAGGATGTGTTCAGCGAACTTATCTAAAACACTACAATGAACATTTTTGTGGAATATTTTAACCATATAACTCTTAAATTAAAGGGACTTTTTTTGGCCCCTTTTTAAAAAGGGACAAAATTTGAAGAGTTAGAGGGTTAAAATATTCCACAAAACTGTTCCACGTAGTGTTTTACATAAGTTCGCTGAACACATCCTATACCTAAAATGGAATATTCACATGGTTCCCTATGCCGATCCAATATAAACATTTGAAAAGGGGTGGACTCTTAAAAAAAATTAATTTCAACTTTAAAATGACATTTAGTAATTCATTTTGCAGAATGTTGTTAATTTCCTAAGCTTTTCTCTATTTGTAGCGTTTTTTCTGTGCTTGTAACTATTTTAAATAATTTTTAGCGACTTTTCGTTCGAACAAAATGTGCATCACTGCTTATTTGTTTACAATTTATATTTCTTATTCACTGTAATATTTGTTATTTCATTTCATTAATTCAATACAAAATTAAGCAAGCGTCATACGGGCTGAACAAAGATGACTTCGAAATAATAAAATTTGCTATTTTTATACTTTTAAAAAATTACCTAACCAAATAGTAAAATTTACTGAAATTACAATTGTTTTTAATACAGCTACAAAAAACAAATGACTTACCAAACTATAAAATTGGCCACATTTACATTTGTTTTTACTACAAGTATGATAAATTACTTACAAAAACAGTAAATTTTACTGCATTCGCTGTTATTTTGGTAAGTATTTTCACGCCCACAACCCGCCAATGCCACTAAAAAAGTCGCCAAAAACATCAGCTTTAATTTTGATGAGCCAATTATTTGCATATGTTAACCAAAATTCTGAGAAAATCGCTTAAAAATTATAAAAATCGTTAAAACTGGACAAAATCGATTATATTAAAAAATGGTCAAAACTAAAGAACTCCAAAAATAAAGTGAGCTAAAATTAGAAAAAAATCTGTAGAATCTTAATAAAACGCTATCGCTGAAATTAAAGAAAAAAACTAGAATTTGGAAAAAAACAAAATTAAAAATAAATTGATTTAAAACAATTGAAAATATTAAAAAAAAAACTAAAAATAAAAAAAAAAATCATCAAAATTTGAAATATTACCAAAATTGAAAAAGATCGATAAATTAAGAAAACAAAAAACTAATTTGAAAAAAAAAATGCCAAAAGTGAATAAAATTACTCAAATAAAAAAACCCGTAAAAATTAAAAAAAAAATTGACAAAAAAAATGTTAAAAATTTAAAGAATCGAAAAAATTGACAAAGAAAAAAACGCCTAAATTTCAGGGTTGGCAGGCAATACCGCTAAAATACCGTTATCGATTCAAAACCCTTTAAACCAACTACCGTTACCCCTAAAATACCGTTACCGAAATAACCCAAATACCGTTATCCTTAAAATATCATTGCCGAAATAACTTAAATACCGTTATCCTTAAAATACCGATACCGAAATAAACGAAATATCGATACCCTTAAAATACCGTTACCGAAATAAATGAAATACCGTTACCCCTAAAATACCGTTACCGTTATTTTTAATTTTCTGCTTTTGATAATTACACGTGGGTATTGAGTGTTTTTCGTACTTTAAGTTGGTAAATTGGTTTTGTTTTTAATATCGTTTGTTTTTTGTAAAAAAAATTGCGGGATGTATCGAAATAACTGACTACCGTTATCCTTAAAATATCGTTAACGAAATAATTGAAATATCGCTAACCTTAAAATACCGTTACCGAAATAATCAAAATACCGTTATCCTTAAAATACCGTTACAGAAATAACTAAAAACCGTTATCCTTAAAATACCGATACCGAAATAAATGAAATAGCGTTACCCTTAAAATACCGTTACCGAAATAATCTAAAATAGCGTTACCCTTACCGATAACCGCATCGTTTCGGTTACCATCTATGCTAAATTAAAAAAAAAATCAAGAGAATTATGAAAAAATTGCTTGAACTAAAAAAGTCGTCTAAACAATAAAACTGAAACAAAAATAGTTTTCAAGCACTCGGGGATTCTTGTAAGTACACACAAGTATCCCCGATTACTTAAAAACCCTAGACACATGCTGGCTTACTTTACCCAGGGTATGACCGCATTGCAAAGGCCACCAAGCAAATATACTTCGTAAGTACACACAAGTATAGTGGCATGTATGTAGGTTAGACAAATTTTTTTTGAAAATTTCAAATATTTTAATTTTCATGCACAATTGTTATACACAAGTATCCCATATCGTAAGAACACACAATGTGAAGTACACGAAATCGATTACATTGTGTGGACGTACACGTTTTTCTAAAGGGTTACGAAACATAGTGGGCACTGTGGTGTAATTGTTAACACGTGAGGTTGCGGGTTCGAGCCCCAACCAAGGCAACTTCAATTTATGAAAAATAATAATATGTATGAGTTTTTTCTATCCCTCATACATATCGCAGCGTCCTCCTTTGGTGTTCCCATAGCACTTAACCCCACCGAAGCAAAATAATATAACAGGGCTATGAACTAAAAATGCTTCAACAAAGTTCGCTAACTCAACATCAGATGGCGCGCAACAACTGTTCTAAAATTCAACGTCTCGCGCAATTACAGTGTTGTTGTCACTTCTTCTCTATCCCCTTTCCAAAGGAAGCAACACGTTCATTAATAGGAAGAATTTCCTAAGTGTTGCTTCTCTTCAACAAAAAAAAAAAAAAAAATATGGGCGCTAGGTCTGAATATGTACCGATTCTATCTCAAATAAATAAATAAATAGGCTCTATTCTTCGGCCAATTCAGTATACCAAATTTCATTTAAATATCTCCATATTTGCGTTCGTAACGTGGGAACTAGCTTAAGAGCCAATTTTTGGGGGGCCTTTATATATGCATTAGGTCTTACAAGAACCGACTGTAATGAAAATCGCTACACTGAAAATATTATTACCGTAACTGACTGTAGTTTATTTAAAAAGTTATCCGTACATTTATTTTTAAATGATTATACAGTTAAAATACAAAGAAATATATTTTTAACCGTTTTTGTCGTTTATTTAAAAAATAAATTACATAGAAATACGGATTTTCTGTTACAGTTAATATTTTCATTTAAAATATTTTGTTAAAAAAAAGAATTCCTTTTCGATTTCTAGATCAGTTAAAAAAATTAAATAAACTAAATATCATTTATTCTTACCGATTTTGTAGTTAATTCTTTGAAATTTAAAAAAACGAAATAAATGAAAAATCATTATTTTTTAAGGATTTTGTAGTTTATTTATTAACATTTAAAAATAAATGAGAAGTTCTTTTGATTTAAATGAAAAGTCAGTAGACCGGTTTTCAAGTGATTTTTCATTTATTTTAAATTACATTTTCAGTTAATTTAAATTACAAACTAGTTTGAGTGTAGGATTCGTCCTTGGGCTGAAATAATTTCATCAAAATATCTTGTTTTTGCGACCGGTAGTGTACGCACGAGAATACATGGACAGACGGACGGATTCAAAAAATGATTCTGAGTCGACCGGTATAGTAAAAGGTCCAATATTTTTTGGTGTTACAAATATTAACATAAACTCATTACACCCTGTCGACATAATGGTGTAGGGTTTAAATATTGTTAAAAAAAAGTGGGTGTCGCAGTAGTTTAACTCCTCCCATTTTTGGTGAGAACATTAATGACACTTTGTACTATCTATGTACCAAAGTCAGTATGTATCTTTAAAATTCCCCAGCAGAAATTACTGCTTGCTTGGAAGCAGTTTTGTCAGGGAAAGTTTTGTAGTGAAGCGATTGCATTATTGATGATATCATGCCTGATTTTTGTTCGACATAGGTCGCGTGAAAGCACTTGTTTCGAGATCCGAAAATGCATGAATTCACCGCTTTTAATTAGTGATCCTGTTTTTCTTTTGAAATGTCGATAATTCATGCCTTCTCGGAAGCGCATATTATAAAGCTTTTCAACTATTTAAAATCAAGCCTTCTCAAAAGCACAATATTACTGCATATTTTTCCGTGAAGAGAAAATGCCTCTTATTTTTAGTAAAACATCTTATTTTCATTAAAATAACTTTTTTCCGCATTTTAATAAATTTTGATAAAAGAACCGCAAAAATATTTAAGCAATCAAAATGGTATTGCTCATTTCATGCCTTTTTGAAAAGCACAGCAAAAACCGATGTAAACAATTAATCAACTTAGGCCTTTCATTAGTGCTGTTTACGAAGCCATACATTTTTAGAAGCGGCAAAAGTAGCAGTAAGGAAGCAGTAATCGTTTTTACTGCTTCCACATTTTTGCTGGGTCGATTATTTTTATTATAAATTGACTAAATATAACACCGTGCGACGATTCGATCGGCAAACCTCAAAATTGAAAAAATTTAGGTGTCTGAGTTTTTATTGTGCAATAAACAGTAGTTTTTATTTTTAACTGCAATTAAAGTTGTTTTTCTATGGAACAATACAAAACAACTATTATGACAGTTGTAAGAAAAAACTATTTCGTAACCGTTGTGTAAAGTAGTTATTTTTAATAGTATAATAAATAACTAGGAATAATTAGATAAAAAATTTTCAATTATACATTTACCTAGATTATATTTCATAAAATATGAATTGAGATTGGGAAATTCTAATAGTTTTAATACCATTTTACCTTAAAGTTATCAAATCAATAAATTTTTGCAAGGTGCTTGGGTCTGAAAGGGATAACTTATTATTCCTTAAAAACCTTAAAAAAAACTATTAGATCTAAGATATTTATCTCACCAAAAAAGATCCTGCTATATTTTCCAATTAAAAATGCTTTTCCTTTTTCGAATCAAATGCCTTCAGTTGCTTATTGAATAGCTCTGTGATTATAATAATTTTTCTTAAACAAAACCTCTTAGAGCCAGTTTTATAATCAGAGCTAAGATCGATTTGTTTCTTAAATATTTCGTAAGTAAGAAGTTTTCAAATAACATTTTTTTGTTTAAGAAGAATTTAATACAAAAATCGATCTTAGTTCTGACTATAAAATTATCAGATTCCAACAAATTATCTTTCTAGGAAACCAGTAGACATATTTAAAAAAAAAAAAAAATATTGTGATATTTTTTGCCAACAAAATCATAGATGCAAGAATTATAGGTAAATTTTTTAAAATTCTGGGTTGGGCAAAACACAGTCTAGGGTGGTCTTTGTCCACCCCAGACCGGTCTAAGTCCGCCAATGCAGAAAACTATCTTAATTGCATTAGAGGATTTAATTCATGATTTCTATATTTGAATTTATATTCTCTGAATTTAAATTAAAGATTTCTGAATTGTAAAAAGTGTAGTGAATGTTTCAGAGAATGTCTTAAATGCATTCATGCAGGCCTTTAGTGTCTACATCTTTTTGTTTTTTTTTTTTTTTTTTTTTTGGGAGTAATTCAGCACGTCACTAGTGACAGGGAGCCGTCATGACATTATGAACTGTGATATTTATGAAAAGCTTTATTAAATTATATATCGTTTATATGAAACGTTTCATAAGTTTTTAACAGATGTAGTAATCAATGTATTGTATTTTAATGAAAAATCTTAATTTTTTTTTTTTGGCCAGCTGTTAAACTTTATTAAAATCTACATCTGTATAGTTCTAAAAAAAATATTGTTGGCATTTAAACGATATTTACCAAAAAAAAACAAAAAAAAATCACATTTTCGCCAACACTTTTCGCGAAAAAGACTCAACTGCCAGACAATTAACATTGAACAATCAACAAATTTATTTATTTATGCATTTGTTTGAGTAGAAATCTAAATCTTTATAATTTTAATTCCCACATTTGGGGTCAATGGAGCAGCAGAGCAAATGATTGACATTCGTTTACACTTTACAATAACAACAATTACAAAAATGTACAGACATTTGACAGACAAATGTTGTAAAGAGATTTTTAATTTCTCAAACACAAAACTGAACAAAAAAGGAAGACATGCACTATTACAAAGAATTTTAAATAAAACGATTTATTTTTGTTCATATCACCACCTGAGATGCATTTTAATTTCGTTGTTTTCAAAAAAAATGTACACAAATAAAATAAGATTGACTTAAGATGTTTCAAAATTATTCAAATGTATTGAAAACAGCAAATGATTCTTTTTTTTTTTTTTTTTTTTTAAAATTGCAAAATCCGAACAATGTCAATAAACTTGTGAATTGATATGTGAATTACCGACGGAGTGAATGTATTCAACATGTTTTTGGTATCAATACGTGCTTGTAAAATTTGATTAAATTTTATAAAAATTCTTCTGTTTTGTAGACACATATTGAAATAGTAATTTGAAAAAATAATATAAAAAAAAAATTTGAAAAAGAATATCATAAGCATGATTAATGCAATTTTATTATTTAAGCCAGCCAGACATTACCAAATAAAGTATTAGTCATTTATTTTAGGCATGACTTGACATGTTGTTAAATGAAGATCATATTATGAATATGATTAAGAGATTGAGAATTTTTAAATTAAATTTATTAATTTTTTTTTTGGAACATGTTATTGACATACAAAATTGAATTATAATTTCAAAATATTTAGCTACACGAACACGCTGAAAAAAATGTCCTGTCCCAAATGTATTTTTGTTGGTAATTTATATACGTACATACATACACACATGATCATAATAATAGATACACCTAGTCAATTTTCGAAAAATGGATATTATTCTTGGAACCCATTTCTCAAATATCGAAGTTAAATTTTTTTTAAACGGTTTACTATGACATTGGAAATAATTATAAAAATATGGCAAGTACGTTAATTTTAAATTAGTAACCATAGATTACATAGATCTCTTACTCTTTGACATTCGCTGTCAGTGCATGTATCTTATGAGAATGTGTTGGACATACATACGTCCTATACCTATACAAAAAATATTTTACTGTATGTGAATTAAATTGTTCCCAGGAAAATTTTCTGTTCCAAAGAATCAGTTGTACAATAGCTGCTTTTCATTCACAACCCCTTCTACTGTCGATTCTAACACCGATTCTTTTTGTTTGAAATTGTCCCAAAAGCAACCCCTTCTATGGCTCCAAAGTGGAACCGGTTGCTCTAGAATCAGTTCTGGAACTAGTTCTGGAACTGATTCTACGTCACCCACACCTTCCATATAGGATCCCAGGAACTGGTTCCGGAACCAGTTCCATGGAATCGGTTGCAGTGGAACCAGTTGTAGAATGGGTGTGGTTGGCTACCGATTGTAAAAAATTTTCCTGGGTTGATCACAATAATAGATACACTTGATTTATCATTCCTGCCATAAAGATTTCCCAGTAAAAATTTTTACAATCGGTAGCCAACCACACCTATTCTACAACTGGTTCCACTGCAACCGATTCTATGGAACTGGTTCCGGAATCAGTTCCTTGGATCCTATATGGAAGGTGTGGGTGACGTAGAATCAATTCCAGAACTAGTTCCAGAACTGATTCTAGAGCAACCGGTTCCACTTTGGAGCCATAGAAGGGGTTGCTTTTGGGACAATTTCAAACAAAAAGAATCGGTGTTAGAATCGACAGTAGAAGGGGTTGTGAATGAAAAGCCCAGGAAAATTTTTTACAATCGGTTGCCAATCAGACCAATTCTGCAACTGGTTCCATTGCAACCGATTCCATGGAACTGGTTCCAGAACCAGTTCCAGGGATCTCATATGGAAGGTATGACGGTCGTAGAATGAATTCTATAACTAGTTCCAGAACTGATTCTAGGGCAACCGGTTCCACTTTGGAGTTATAGAAGTGGTTGCTTTTGGGACAATTTCAAACAAAAATAATCGGTGTTAGAATTGACAGTGGAAGGGGTTGTAGAGGAAAAGCAGCTATTGTGCAACCGATTCTTTGGAACGGAAAATTTTCCTGGGAGTAGCTATTGTACAACCGATTCTTTGGAACAGAAAATTTGCTTGGGTTGTTTTTAAAAATATTTTTATTTAAAATTCTAAAAATTTTTACAGTGGTGTGGTGTAATGCTTAGAGCTTTGGACTGTTACAAATATGGTTGCGGGTTCGATCCCCTGTGACCGTAACATCATTTTGGGAAAATAATATGTATGATTATTCTATCCCTTATAGCTATTTCAGGGACCTCTTTAGTGTTCTCATAGCACTTAACCTCACCGAAGTAAAATAATATAATATCCCAGGAAAATTTTTTACAATCAGTGGCCAACCACACCCATTCTACAACTGGTTCCACTGCAACCGATTCCATGGAACTGGTTCCGGAACCAGTTCCTGGGATCCTATATGGAGGGTGAGGGTGACGTAGAATCAGTTCCAGAACTAGTTCCAGAACTGATTCTAGAGCAACCGGTTCCACTTTGGAGCTATAGAAGGTGTTGCTTTTGGGACAATTTCAAACAAAAAGAATCGGTGTTAGAATCGACAGTAGAAGGGGTTGTGAATGAAAAGCAGCTATTCTACAACCGATTCTTTGGAACAGAAAATTTTCCTGGGATGTTTATCAAATAAACAGCTTTAACAAAGTTCGCCAACTCCCCACCAGATGGCGTGCAATAACTATTCTGGAATTCAACATCTCGGGCAATTAAAGTGTTGCCATATTTCAAGCCCTTCATCTTTCAACATCTTTAATCTCTCCTCTATTCCCTTTTCCAAAGAAAGCAACACGTTAATTAATAGGAAGAATTTTCAGAGTGTTGCTGCTCTTTAAAAAAATAAAATAAAATTACCCTTACCCTAGCAAAAAACATTGGAAGTCATGTTTTACAGACCAATTATTTTATTACTTCTGAAATATCCGTTAGGTTTTATTTTCTGCTTTTTTAGAGTTGTTCAGAATAACTTCAATAAAATCACTTCTTTCATTGCTTCCACAGTATTGTGCTGTATATTTTTGCAGCTGTTTTAGAAGTAATTCCTAACAACATCCCAAAAATTACTTTATTACTGCTCCTACTCGATGTCAAAAATCATTAGTGTTTTTGTTAAAAAAAGAAGTACATCTAGTAATCCTTCTTCTACTGATTTTGCATCTTTTTTTTGGGATGGTATTAATATGTATTTAAAATCAGTTGAAAAAAAATTACTTCATTAAATATTTAAAGATTTTTACAATGAAGTCAACATCGCATAATAAATAAGAAAAAGTTAAAAAAATTTTTTCCAGAATTTTCGCGAAATTTAACCTTCAATGCAAATATTTCCGATAAAATCCCAGGAAAATTTTTTACAATCGGTAGCCAACCACACCCATTCTACAACTGGTTCCACTGCAACCGATTCCATGGAACTGGTTCCGGAACCAGTTCCTGGGATCCTATATGGAAGGTGTGGGTGACGTAGAATCAGTTCCATAACTAGTTCCAGAACTGATTCTAGAGCAACCGGTTCCACTTTGGAGCCATAGAAGGGGTTGCTTTTGGGACAATTTCAAACAAAAAGAATCGGTATTAGAATCGACAGTAGAAGGGGTTGTGAATGAAAAGTAGCTACTGTACAACCGATTCTTTGGAACTGAAAATTTTCCTGGGATATATTCCAACATTATTTTATTACTTTCCCATAAAAAATAACGCAAATTTTTGAAATACAATTGATAAATCTGAAATACAATTGATAACTTCTGAAAAACAAAAGTAAATGGTGTAATAAAAATTCTCTCAACAACATCTCAGTAGTTTTTGAAAATTTTTAGATAAAAAGATTCCCTTGTATTCTACATACACAGCAGAAATGTGGAAGCAGTAAAAACGTTTACTGCTTCCTTACTGCTACTTTTACTGCTTCTAAAAATGTATAGCTTCGTAAACAGCACAAATGAAAGGCCTAAGTTCATTAATTGTTTACATCGCTTTTTGCTGCGCTTTTCAAAAAGGCATGAAATGAGCAATACATTTTAATTGCTTAAATATTTTTGCAGTTCTTTTATCAAAATTTTTTAAAATGCGGAAAAAAGTTATTTTAATGAAAATAAGAAGCTTTACTGAAAATACGAGGCATTTTCTCTTCAAAAATATGCAGGAATATTGTGCTTTTAAGAAGGCATGATTTTAAATACTTGAAAGCTTCTTAATATGCACTTCCGAGAAGGCATGAATTATCAACATTTTAAAAGAAAAATAGGAGCACTAATTAAAAGTGGTGAATTCATGCCTTTTCGGATCTCGAAACAAGTGCTTTCACGCGAGCTATCTCGAACAAATATCAGGCATGATATCATCAATAATGCAATCGCTTCACTGCTCAACCTTCCCTGACAAAAGTGCTTTCATGCAAGCAGTAATTTCTGCTGGGTAATTACATGCTCAACTCGTTTTGTTTTTTAAGAATGGACTGATACCAATTTACAAATAAGTGGTTTATAAGTAGGAGTTTATAAATTGTAAATTTTAAAACGTAAATTTAAATTTGATTTAGAAAAACGACTAGCTCCACTGGATGCAGGGTACCCGATTTAGTTTTACCCAATGGGTGCCCCGCTTAGCAGAAAAAAATGTCTCCGATTCGTGCAGTGTTTTCAATATGATCACGCAATTTTTATATCGCAATTTAAAATTATCGTAAGTTAGTTTATACGAGTAAAAACTTTTATTTTCAAACTTTTAATAATTTCTGTTCTTCTAAAAATTCAAAACTAATACTTTTCGGTTAGCTTGCCCACAAGAGTATATGCTAAATTAACTATAAATGTATAACCGCTTTCATGTATTTTTTTATATATATATTTTTTATTAGAAATCATGTTTTGATTTCTTAGATTAATGTCTATATAGATATTAGTATTCTATGGGTTTTATATCTTTAGGCCATAAAACAATCAATTGGTAGTTTAATTGGACGAACATGCAGTGACACCCCCATACGTGTATGACACAAAATAATTTAATACAAATTATAATTTATTAAGATCAATAAAAATAAATCCATACGTTTTTGCAAAACTTGCAAAAAAAAGAAAAATTATAGTTCTAGGAAGCAGTCTGACTAATTGGTAAAAAAAAAAATTATTAATACAATATTTTATCTGTAGACATTAATTGATGTAAAGTAAAAACCAAAGTATACGAAACCGGTTTTTTTCTTAACTAATATTTAAGCTCAAAACAGATAGTGAAAGTGTCAGTGAACAGTGGCAGTTCTGTCAGATGTTGTTCCTGAATTTTGCGAAAACTATTCATTATTTTTAAGAAGTTCTTATTGATTTTGTTTTTGCAGGAAGTTTTTGTTTATTTAGAAAATTTTCTAATTTCTTGACAGTGGAAAAAAAATTCAGCTTTATCAAAAAACTAACGCACTGAGGTAAAATACAGTCTATACTCGTACTGCGTTTACTCGTTTGGGCTTTAAACTTAAAGTTTATTATTCTTAATTTTGGGAATTTTGGACTTTTTTCATCTTTTTTTTATTAAACAAAATGATGATTGTTAACAACAACAACAACAAAATATGTATCGACAACAAACAAGTATTTATTGCTATTTAACACCTCAATAAATACATGCTATTACCAAATCAATAAATTATTTAAAAACCATAAAAATCATGATTTATACTATATTTAGCAAGGATGGATGCGGTAACTTAACCTCTAAAATACCGAATAAAATTTAAACTCTTAAATGATGTATAAACCGTAAATGTTATTTTTCAAATACCACAACCGTAACCTTAAGCGTTATTATAATGGATGGATCGGTTAATTTCGGTTTTAAGTGGTTAATTTCGTTTTCATGCCGTTACACAGTGGGCCAGCATCATGGAATTTTGGCCAAAACTAGAATATTGAGTATATGAGACTACAGAGTATCACAAAGGGGGGTTTGGAAGTTGCTTATAACGAATCTGAAATAAAAAAATTTTAAATTCCAAATAGCGGATCCAAGATGGCGGCCATGAATTTTTAGTTTTTAATAATAATTGGACTTAAAATAACACTATGCGACAGTCAAAATCGGGATGGGATGAAACCAACGGGAAATGTTATATTGGTCAAAAACAAGTTATACGTGTCCCGGCGTTTCGCTGGGTCACCCCTAGGAATCGAGATATATCTTTTTTTTGACATAACTCGAGAACCACTAGTCCGATTTTGCTCAAACAATTTTAAAAAAATTAAAAATTACGATTCCTTTAATCTGTTTATATAACGTTTTTTCTATATACTCAACAGTTTTGCCGGTAAAAATAAATGTTTGTTACCGCTACCATAAAAATCAATAACCTTTTGTTTATTACTTTTTCTTAATATTTTAGGCAAAAAATATTTTTTTCTTCATACATTTATTTTTACCGGCAAAACTGTTGAGTATATAGAAAAACGTTATATGAACAGATTAAAGGAATTGTAATTTTTAATTTTTTTTAAATTGTTTGAGCAAAATCGGACTAGTGGTTCTCGAGTTATGTCAAAAAAAAGACCACCAAAGGTCAAATCGATATATCTCGATTCCTAGGGTTGACCCAGCGAAACGCCGGGACACGTATAACTTCTTTTTTACCGATATAACTTTCCCCGGTAGTTTGAACCCTTCCCGATCACTGACCCCTACCATTTGTCTCACAGTGTAATCAATTATTTAGGTCTAGGGTCCGCTGATTTTCTGAAATTAAAATTTTGAAATTCAAAATGGCGGATCCAATATGGCGACAAACAATTTTTTCATTAAATTGCTTATGTCGTCTGATTTACTTAAAATTTACACCAGGGGAAGTTTTTGAAAATCAAATTTTAAAAATTCAACATGGCGGCCATAAATTTAAAATTGTTTTGTGTTGGAAAATAAATTACACTGTACAAAACAAAACAAAGTAAGGTTCTGACAACTGATTCTGGCAAAAAACAATATACATGTATCGGCGTTCTAAAAGTTGACTTTTGGCCGTTTGTTTTTGGGAGGTTAAAATTTCCGTCCTTTTGCAAATGTTTATTGTGAATCGGCATAGGAAAACATGTGAATCTTCCATATTAGGTAATGTATATGTTCAGCGAACTTATGTAAAACACTACGAGGGACTATGTTGTGGAACATTTTAATCCTCTAACTCTGTAATTAAAGGGTCTTTTTTGACCCTTTTTAAAAAGTGTCAAAAAAGACCCATAAGTTGAAGAGTTAGAGGGTTAAAATGTTCCACAAAAATATTTGTCATGAAATTCTACTATAAGTCTGTGAAGACATCATCAAAGTTCGAAATTTAACTTTAATGACAGATATAAGTCAAAACTTTAAATATGTTTAAGGGTTAATTTCGTACTTATTCAGAATTGGCTCTCAAATGTCCAACAAACCTGGACTTTAGGGGGTTAGTCTGTATGAGAAAACCAGTACCTACATTTAAGGTAATTTTTATTCCTATTTTTTAGGTTTTACTAAAATTCTGGAATGCTGGAAATCAGCGAGATCTGAGGGTATTTTTTCAGTTAAAGGGCAAAATCTCAAAAGTTTATGAATGGTCGCAAAAACCTAGGTACAAGACATCTTAGGGCACACATTGGCATTCAAGTTTTTCAAATATTTCTTGGAACATTTTGGAGCTTTTTCTTAAAAATTTAGGATTTTCAAAAAAAAAACCATGGATGGTAACCGAAACGATGCGGTTATTGGTAAGGGTCACGCTATTTTAGATTATTTCGGTAACGGTATTTTAAGGTTAACGGTATTTTGGTTATTTCGGTAACGGTAGTTCAAGGGTAACGGTATGTTGATTATTTCGGTAACGGTATTTTAAGGTTAGCGGTTTTTCAGTTATTTCGGTAACGGTATTTTAAGGTGTATACCTCAAAATTTTTTACAAAAAACAAACGAGAATAAAAACAAAATCAATTTATCAACTTACGGTGTGTCTCATACTTCATGTTTAAACTTTAGTTAATAGTTAACCCAAAAATTTGTTGTTGTTTTGTGTACATTTTTTTGATATTTTCTTTTGTTTATAGTTAAATTAAAGTTAAACCTGCAGTATGAGACCCACCGTTAATGTACGAAAAATACTAAATAACCACTTGCAATTACAAAAAGCAGAAAATTAAAAATAACGGTAAAGGTATTTTAGGGATAACGGTATGTCATTTATTTCGGTAACGGTATTTCAAGGGTATCGATATTTCATTTATTTCGCTATCGGTATTTTAAGGATAGCGGTATTTCAGTTATATCGGCAACGGCAGTTTAAGGATAACGGTATTTCGGTTATTTCGGTAACGGTATTTTAGCGGTATTGCTTGCCAACCCTGAAAAAAACCCATATTTTTGAGATTAATAAAATTAATAAATTAGTTTTTTCGTAAATATTTAACAGGTTTCGATTTTTTTTGATAACTAGTTTCAGTTTTATAATTTGAGATTGTTTTTGGAACTAATTATTGTTTATTTATGATTTTTTTATTTTATCATTATAAAATAAAAAAAATATCACAAAATTATAAAACTTTGATTTTGAACTCTCGCCAACTAACAACGATTAACCATAATGATACAATATTTCACTCACAAAATATTAAAAAATCATAAATTTTGAATATATAAACATATTTTCCCAAAAAACGAAGATCCTGGCCCACAGTGCGTTTTTGTTACACCCTGTATCACTCTATGGAATAGGGGATACAGAATTTGCGTTGATATTTTTTCAGTAACAGATCGACTCAGAATTACTTTCTTTCCATATATCTTTGTGATCAAACTTCAGATCGCAATTCTGAAGATACTTGGAAGAAATTTGGTGTATAAGTTTGAATTTCCACAAGTGAAATGGTTAAAATCGGTGCATGTTTTGATGTAGTTCCACTAGATCCACAAATATTCTTTTTTTTTTTAATTGTATTTTATCGGGATGGACATTAATTGCATTAAAGGAATTACATATGCTAAAATCCCAAACGTATTTAACAAATTGTGAAATATAATCCGTTGTAGGTATGTCCCTATCCGGTTTCCATTCTTGCCTAAGAAAATCGTCAGGGGACGACGTTTTTAGAATTTCTGGAAATATTTGTGAAGTTAAATTTCAAACTCAATGAGAATTTCTTGTTCTCGTCTAGGAGCGTTATTAAACATTTAAAATATCAAAGAAAAAACAAAAACAACAACAAAAAATTTTCCACAATTTGCTTTGTCATCTTCCAAAGTACTACTCTGTTGTTTTGACAGATCTAGAAATGTATTCACATCCATTCATGTAGAAACAACAATAGAAAAAATGTTTTCTAAAGTGTCAGTAACATTTAAATTTGCACAAGCACTTGCATATCAGTTTTTTAATTTTATTTTATCGTAATATACATTAATAATAATAAAGTGTGAAAAATAATAATAATAATCATTTTAAGTCTAAATTTAATTACACAAGGCTCTAAAAGTGCACATAATTTTTTAATGCAATATCACATATATATATAAATTTCGAACCTTTTTCTTCCCAAATTGGCTTTGATATTTAAAATCGGACTTCGCCTTATATTTAAATTAAAAAAAAAAACCTTAAAAAATTTTAAAATTTTCACTTTGAGCGAATATATTTAGAAAAGTTATTGAGATATTGATACACACTTAAGCTTAACTGTGTAAAGCGTTTTCTTTCCGAAGCTATAGTTACTACCCAGGAAAATTTTCTGTTCCAAAGAATCGGTTGTAGAATAGCTACTTTTCATTCACAACCCCTTCTACTGTCGATTCTAACACCGATTATTTTTGTTTGTAATTGTCCCAAAAGCAACCACTTCTATAGCTCCAAAGTGGAAGCGGTTGCCCTAGAATCAGTTCTGGAACTGGTTCTAGAACTGATTCTACGTCAGCCACACCTTCCATATAAGATTCCAGGAACTGGTTCCTGGGATCAAACAAAAGAATCGGTGTTAGAGTCGACAGTAGAAGCGGTTGTGAATGAAAAGTAGCTATTCTACAACCAATTCTTTGGAACAGAAAATTTTCCTGGGAAGTTATAAATTTTTTATTGAAAAACTTACCTGAAAAATTTAAAAAATTTAAATCGCGAATTGCGCAAAACCTAAAGCCAATTTGAATAAACTGATTGCAGATTCGAAATCAGAACCCCCTAACAGAGCTTTGAAGAATTAATTCCTTTTTGAATGAATTCACTACCAATCGAATTCAATTTTCTCTAGAAATGAATGAATTCTTTTTCTTAAGTAATTCACTGAATTCATTCAACTGAATGCGTTCATCAAACAACAAATTCAAAGAATTAATTCAATTGCAATAGTTATTTTTATTAAATCAAATGAATTAATTCACCGGTGAACGCGTTCAATTTTATAAATCGAACGGAAAAAAAGTGAATTAATCCTTACTGAATTAATTCACCACTGAATTCATTCAATTTCATTTTCATTCAGTGAATTAAAAAAGATAAAATTACATTCAGTGAATTAAAAAAAAAAAATAATAAGTTCAGTGAATTGAAAAAAAATAAAATAAGTTCACTGAATTAAAAAAAAATGAAATAAGTTCACTGAATTCAAAGCCTGTTTTCTGCCGTCCAGTAGAAGAAAACAATAATGTACAAATAAAAGTTTTAAATAAGCAATTTTACAGCGTGTGCTAGTAACAAATTAGAAACCGGATCCTGTTTATCAACCTACATGATTCAAAAATAAAGCCTTTTACTATTAAAAATAAAAACTTTACAGATATAGATAAATTTTGAAAAAATATAACTATTAATTTTTCAAACTAATTTTGAAAAAAATGTAACTATTAATTTTTCAAACTAATTTATTTTTGAATCATGTAGGTTGATAAACAGCATCCGGTTTCTAATTTGTTACTAGCACACGCTGTAAAATTGCTTATTTAAAACTTTTATTTGTACATTATTGTTTTCTTCTACTGAACGGCAGAAAACAGGCTTTGAATTCAGTGAACTTATTTTATTTTTTTTTTAATTCAGTGAACTTATTTTATTTTTTTTCAATTCAGTGAACTTATTATTTATTTTTTTTAATTCACTGAATGTAATTTTATTTTTTTTTAATTCACTGAATGAAAATGAAATTAAATGAATTCAGTGGTGAATTAATTCAGTAAGGAATTAATTCACTTCTTTTCCGTTCGATTTATAAAATTGAACGCGTTCACCGGTGACTTAATTCATTTGATTTAATAAAAAGAACTATTGCAATTGAATTAATTCGTAACAAAATAAATCGAACGAAAGCAAATATGAATTAATTCCATTCAATATATGGTGTTTAGTGAATTAATTCATCGAATTTTTAATTCAGAATTGAAAAACTGAATTAAGGAATTAATTCTTCAAAGCTCTGCCCCCTAATTATCCTAAAACCACTGGAAAGTTGTGTAACTTATAAATATTGTCATATTTTGTAGAGCTGTGTTATTCATTTCGATTGCCATCCTTGCTATTAGATTATCTATATAGGTGTTACTCGGCTATAGTGTAGTCATTGATATTGGTCGACCCGAGTCTAGTCATTGGAAATAAATATATAACAAAACAATAATATAAATTTTATGTTGTTGATGCTTAAAATTGACATACAAATAAAAAAAATCTAATAAAATCATATAAATAAAACATATATTTTCTAGTTTTTTTTTTTATTAAATGTTTTTTTTTTTTTTGTCTAAAGGAAAAAAAGTGTCATAAAAATCAGTAGTATGTCACAAATGTTAATATGTGTTGCTAAATATATTAAAATTATAAAAAATAAATTAGTCAGGGTAACGGGTAGTTTTAATCATTTTAATATTTAGGTCGCTATAACGGGGTTTTGACAAATTGTGGTACTGAAATATTTACGAATTTCAAGAGAACATAAGAGAATTTTTGTTTGGCATTTACGACTTAAGTTTATTACACTATATTTGGGAATTTCATTTTTGAAACAAAAAATTATTCTAACCTTAATGGCCTAAAAAGAGTTTGAAAAGTCAATTTGTGTGGTGAACATTTAATTATTATTACGTTTTACTTTTTAAAACGTTTATCTCCTTTAGATAAACCGGGTAGGTGTTCTTTGTAATTAAAATAACACACACTCTTTACTTTGATACTGAGCTTATACACTTATGTATTTAACACTTTAGTACTTTACAACTGTATAACACACACACACAAACTATAAAAATGCTAGTGTGCAACTCACTATACAATGCTAATACGCAATTAACAAACTCTAGTATACAACTAACTTAGCGCAACTTAATTCCACAAATGGCAATGTGCGACTTCCACCTCCTTCGTAACGTTCGGTCTTTTATAGTTTAACGATCGTGGTTGTAGAAGATGTTGGTATATTCCAGACATACACCAAAATTATAACACTTATTTATAGCACTTAACATTATAGCATATGCTGTGGTGTACACTTAAATTTAGTGTTACCAGATTAAGGGTTTTATAAATCCCGTCTCTTGGGACATTTTTCTTCCAAAATTGTAGAACTTTTCATACTAGGCCAATATAATTTCGAAACAATATGCATGTTTCTAATTATTAGGTATTTTCAAGTTTTTTTAAAACAAAATTCAAAATTATAAGCTATGCCCAGGGTAATGGGTAGTTTTAATCAATTTACTAAGGCTGGCAAGACACATTTTTAACAAATTTGTCCACTGAAATATTTATGAATATTCAAAAGAAAATAACAGAATTTTTTTTGGCATTTACGATTTAAGTTTGCACTATATAATTTTTGTTTGGAAAATATTGAAATTTTTTGAATATTCTTCTTTATAGTATTGTAAAAACATCACAGGGAGGGAGTTTGATTTAAAAACCAGAAACCGATTGCAACTGGTAACCTTAAACACCTAGAAAGCAGTTAAAAAGTCAACATGTGTATTGAAAATTACCGATCTTATTAAATATTATGCATATTTACTTCCTATTTATCCTACCCGATTACCCTGGCTATGCGTAAAAATATTATATATTTCAATATTGCAAATTACTTCATTAGTTACAAGCCATAATGAAATACAATATTTAGAAAAGAGAAAAAAAAGTGGTAACCTGGGTATGGGTTTTCTTGTTTCATTAATATATTGGCGCCAGTCAAAAATCATTAAATTTATAAGTATTTTTTTTTTTTTTTTGACGAAATCAACCAGTAACATAAGAAAGTCATAAATATTGAATTATGGATTTTTAATAAAGAACAACACCTTGTTTTTTTATCTTAGAATAGCAATTAAAAATAAACAAATTGTTGTAAATTACAAAATTTATGATTATGTTTTTTAAGTTTCTATTAAATTTGTGCTAAAAATATAAAAATTTATGGGAAACAAATCATAAAAGTTTTATGCAGCCAGAAAAAATATGAGTTGTTTCTACCGAATTGTTCGAAAATTCGGTTGTCACCTATTGCCTCTTTTTACAATATTTTCATTAGCACATACAGAATTGTATTACACAGTACCAGGCTTGCCAGACACTTTTTTTCGTTGTTCCCAAACAAATTCAAAAAAATCCCCAAAAAATGCTAAACTAGAAAAAATGTTGAAAAATGTAGTACAAAAACTACAATTAAATATAAAAAAATAGCACTAACAATAACTTCTTTTAAAAATTCTTGGATTGCTTTTGTGTAAATGTCTAAAAAAATTTTCAGTATTTAGGGACTTTTTTGAAGAAAAATTTAAATTTTTATTACCTTATTTAAACAAACCAATTTATTTTAAAATTTTCAAGAATTTTAGGCATTTTTAAAGAACTTTTACATTTGCATTTTTCAAGTTTGTCTGTTTAATACAATAGACTTTTATCCACAATCGATACGATACAATATTTTAGATTCTGGGACATTAATCATATAAAACTCTCAGGCAAAAAGGATTTATTTGTATTAAAAAGCTTTAAATTAATACAGAAAATCCACAAAAGGGTGAATTTGTTACTTTCTTTGAAATTATGCGAAAAAACTTGACGGCTATTTTCTGAAAACTATACAAAGTTAATAACATCTACAAAATTTTTGAAGAAATTTAAATATTCCCAAAACATTTTTTAAATCCCCAAAAAATCCCCTATCCTCAAATGAAAATTTTTGTCTCCAAGGCAAAAAAAAAAAATCCCAAAATTTGGGGGCAAAATGCCAAGTCTGGCCAGCCTGCAAAATACAGCTAAATAAAAAGAAAAATTGATGCACGGTAGTGCCACAGATCATTTCTAATTGCCTTTGGGACTCAGATCTCGAAAGTGGGCCTAGAATTTTAAAGTAACTTTAGCTTTTATATGAAATTGATTACTTAGATTTTAGGTGTCCAAACTATAATACTGATATATTTGAAAGTTTATACCTAATGAGAATTAGAAATTAATAAATAATATTATATAAAAAAATTTTTTGATTGTTTATTTTGAATCTTGAACCATGCGATTGGCTACAAATGCGGTTATCAGAACTGAATCTGTTTTCTGGGTGTACAAACCCATCATCAGTGTCATTTGCCTTGACGGGTTAATAATTGATAATCGTCTACTTATGTGAAAGTGGATATTAATTTATGATCTAGAGTCAAACTAAAAAACAGTCATTTAATTAAAATAAATTTAATTTTTGCTTTAAAAATTACAAAAAAAAAATTTTTCCGACTTTCTATATTTTCATAAATTTAGTTAGAATATGGTTCTATCTCAAGTTCAAATTCTAATATGATATTGTCATATTAGATTTTATTTGTTGTTTCAAAAAGGTTGATCATTTTCATGATAGACAATACAATTGTCTCGTGGGCATCACCCCAACTCATCAGTTGTCCGCATTAAAAAAAATTATGATTGGAACATCCAAACCAAAATATTACGCAAGGTACAAAATTCAACAGGACGAGAATTTTGTACTTTTGTATATGAACTGTGTGATTTGGTAAAACCGGTCATAAATCAACACATTTCGAAACGCAACATTTTACATAAA
The DNA here is from genome assembly GCA_949987735.1 of Leucophora obtusa. Lineage (NCBI taxonomy): Eukaryota > Metazoa > Arthropoda > Insecta > Diptera > Anthomyiidae > Leucophora > Leucophora obtusa. The sequence goes on from OX465299.1 coordinate 49,946,466, forward strand.
AGTTCCCTTTGGGCACTAGTAGCAAGCATCGAGCATTCAAAACTATCGCCATTTTACAACTTTAATGTAAAAACAAAATTTCCCCTAACGAAACTATTAAAACTTTATAAATATTTCATATATTTTTTAACGTTTTCCAAATAATTATTCTCACGTTTTCTTATGACCACCTACTATTTGAAAAAAAAAAAAATTATGTAAATTTGTTCTCAGTATATTAATGTCGGTATCTTTTGGTCAATTAAAAATGTCACATACATGCTCATATGTTATGATTTGATTATAGGTTTATGAAAACTTAAAGAAAATATTTAATAATAAAATATAAAAAAATATTCATATTTAATAACTGAAACTATGTGTACATACGTAAGTACCTACGTGTTAAACCAAAAAAAGATTGTCGCCACCAAGACGGAACATGATATTGTACATGTTAAATACTAGTTAGATTTTTATTTTCAAATTAAAATACAAATAGAAAAAAAATATCTCAAAATACAATAAAACATATGTACTCTCATACTCGTGTTTAGTATATTAAAATTAACATAACCCAGGTAACAAATTTTGGACCAGGTGTCAGTAATGATTTTGCTCGATTAATTTCGAGCTTTCTCAGAGATTGCACTTTACATGTTGTTATAGATGGTGTCTCTCATTCAACGAGTGCCACATGAATTTAGGGGCACCCTGAATAATTTTCAGAAAAATATCACTTAAATTTTAATTTCCAACTGGGTATTTTTACTGAAAAGTGAAAACATTAACCCTATAAGGATCAAGTTACACAAAACAATAATTTTTATCAATTGGAAATTTTTTTTTCATGAAGTGATATTTTTCCGAAAATTACGAAAGGTGTTATTCTGTAAATTTCCTAGTGGGTAATATTTGGCCAAAAGTATAAAAATTAACCCTGTATGGATCATTGACATAAAATAATTATTATTATCAAGTTTAGATTTTTTTAATTTAAAGGCTTTACAATGTTTTAGTCATATTTAACCCTCTAACCGGCCTGAGCTTTTTTGCAATGAAATTTATAACATGTGTTCCTCACGAAAAATAATCAATAACTTCTTCTACAACATTTTTTTTCGTTGCCTACTTTAGGCGATATGGGCCACAATATGTTAAGAGTGAATCTCGAAAACTACCGCATAAAAATTACTAGGTTTAAGCATAAATTATTCCTCTTACCAAAATGTAATTACAATAAAAAAATTACATTTTTTGTGCTGTTACTTAAGAGGATGTAGCGATTTTCGTTTTTGGAAAAATGCGAAATTGAGCGAAAACGCACCACAACTTCAATATACATTACTCAAACTTATAAGCTTTGCTACTTGTACAAAGTATATTCTTTCTACCAAATTTCAGAAAAATCCGTTCATTCGTTTTCAAGTTAAGGCGATGTCCTTTAAAGGTATCCTTATGGAATCCTGTATGTGCTTAGTCCAAAATAAGGATTTTTTTTGTACCTTAAGCTTTAGTCTTACTTTGCGGTTATTATCAATTGTTATAGTCGATTTTAATATGTTTTTAAGATTTTTGAAAATTTGGTTGGTTTTAAAATATTTATTTTTCGAAATTTTACGAAATTTTATTTTTGACACTTTCTCGCTTCCAAATGGTGCACTGTATACAAAAAAATTCTTCACAAAAAATTTTATAAATTTTGTTTTCTATTGAAAAAGCTTAATTTCTTATTATAAAATACGCATTTGTCGCATTTGTGGTCAATTTAATATACCCCGCCTGGAGGCGGTCTTGCCGGTTAGAGGGTTAATATTAAGTTTCATGGCTGTTTTTTGTCCCCAAACAAAAGTAAAGATAAGGGACATCCTAATGTATACTAGTGCTTTTCAAAATAGCAGTAGTGGGTATTGATCTTGTTTACATTAAGGTATGCGTTAAAGGAACTTAGAGGTCACTGCCTTTCTTTAATAATTTTCTGTCTTAAACGACCTCTTCTAAAAGTGTTATTTTATTTTTTTTTATCGTATAAAAAAATTGCATTAATATTTTAGGGAAAATAAAAAAAAATGTTTATTTAAGTTTTCGCAGAAAATAAATTGTGTTATCAATTTGCTTTTCAATTCTAAGATGTTTTTAAGGAAAAAGAAAATTTACCAAAATAAAAATCGTTACGAAATTTTTGGGTACAAAATATTTTTTAGGGCGAAAACATTTTTTTGCGTGGAATATTTTCGTTTATCAAAAAAATTGTTTTGAATAAAAAAAGTGAAATTTCTCCAGTCGAAAAATTACCGTTATTTCAGTAACGGTTTCTAAGGTAACGCTTTTTTATTTATATCGGTATTTCAGGGTTAACGGCATTTCAGTTATTTTGGTAACAGTTTTTAAGGAGAACCGTAATAAATCATTGCCCGAAAATGTTCACGTGTTAATTCCATTTTTTTGCTGACACTTAACTTTCACTTTTTTTGTAAACAACACAAATAATGCTCAAATGACAAAAAGTTATAAGCAGAGTTATGGTCAAAAATGTTAAACTTTCTAATGGAAATATCAGCTGGCGCCTAACAAGTGTAAAAGTGAACAAGGCTCACAATATAAATAGTTACCCTAGTACTTATATTTATTGAACGACTAAGCTACATATTGAAATAAAATTAAATTCATTTTATTTATCACTTATATGAAAATGAATTAAGGAAACATGTGATATTAACACGTAGAAAAATATTGTTAGAAATAGAATTTAGCAACACATCAAAAGTACTCATATGTTTCTAACGATCACAATATTTTCCTACTGATCATATTTCCCCAGCGATCATATTTTGGTCAGGTACACTCATAGAAAAAAGTTTGTAGAAAAGTTAGTAAAACTGTTAGTACTTCAACTTAACAAATTTTTAACTTATTTTTAGTTAAAATTTAATTTTTAGTTAATTTTTTGCTACCTCCACATTACTAACTTACAAATTTTTTTGCTATTTTTTTTGCGGAATTTAGTTACTAATTTTTAACAATAAATTTGCTAACTTTACAGTATTTTGCTGAATTTTAGTTACTAATTTTTAACAAAAGATTTGCTAATTATACAAATTTTTTGTAAACTAAACCACCAATTTTGGAGCGCTTATAAACAGAATGTTAAATGACTCATAAAAATTAATGCATATTTTTAACTCGCCAAAAATAATGCAAAAAGTTTTTAAATAAAGCTAAATTGAAATGGTTGAAAATTTGTCCTACTCATAAAAGATCTAAATTATTAAAATTTATGAGAAAAGTTTCTATTTATCGTAATACTTTAATTTTCAAAGATCAAGGTTTATTGTGGACGAACCATTTTAATATGAAAATTGTGATTAAAAGTATCTCTGAGGAGCAAGTGGAGTTTACGGGGATAACCCTAATTTGTTTCCCCCAATATTGTAATTTTTAAGCTTATTTAAAGAATACGATATTTTTAATCGGCCACACCTTCTTTCCTGTGGGTGGAGCTTTAGAGGTGAAAATGGAAACTCAAATAAATTCGGAAGTACATATCCGATCAGCAAACAATGAAAATCAAAAGAAGGGTCTCTGAAATACATTTTGTTATGGTTAACATATTATTTTCTATAAATATTACCACTTTTACAAAAAATCATTCTTGGGAAATTTTCATTGGCATTGAAATATAATTGGCATTACTTTATCTCAATGTCGATGCCCACAAATTTCATCACCATTCAATGCCAATGAAATTTTTCAATTTGCATTGATGAAAACAATGGTAATGAAATGCACACATAATTGAAGAAAAAGCATTGTAACCCAGTGTAGAAACGGTAATGACATATCATTATTTTTTGGACTACCAGTAATGACACCCACTTACCTTCTGCATTATTTTAAAACATATAATAATGAGTTATTGATAATGACTTATTTTTATCATTATTTCAAATAGAAAATAATTTTCCAGATTTTTTTGAAAATTTTTTGAAATCTATTTTTAGACTCAATATTTTTTAAACACTGGTAAGGATATATGTAACCACATATTTTTTGATTTTTTGTATGTTGGCGAGTAAGCTTACTTGTGTGCAGCAGGTCAATTGTGTTTTTATCTATTAAATATTACATGTCGATATAGCTCAGATGGTAGAGCTATTGACTGGCAATCTGTAGACCCAGGTTCGATTCCCGCACCAGCAACTTTTATTAAAAAAAAAATACAATAAAAAATATTTTTTTAATATAATTTACTTTTTTGAAAATCTATTTTTAGACTCATTATTTTTATCAGTACTGGTAAGCACATAGGTAACGATATAGTTTTTGATTTTTCGTATGCTAGTGTGTAATTATAACTCATTGTTTTTCGCGACATCGCCATATAAAGGTAATAAGAAATGTAATAACAAAAGTAACTAGTTACCATTACCAAGTATGTAGTTACGTAGCCACATATCTGGTTACGTTTTACCACTTTTACAAAAAATCATTCTTGGGAAATTTTCATTGGCATTTAAATATAATTGACATTACTTTATCTCAATGTCGATGCCCACAAATTTCATCACCATTCAATGCCAATGAAATTTTTCAATTTGCATTGATGAAAACAATGGTAATGAAATGCACACATAATTGAAGAAAAAGCATTGTAATATAAAAAAAATATAAGAAATACGCGAATTTTTAATTTTTTTTCTTAATTTATTCTTTTATTAAAACATGAAAACAAATACTTTTTTCATCAATTATAAATGGGCATTTAGGCATTGAACAATGCCAATTGAAAAAATTTCAATTAATTGACACATTCAATAAACTGGTCCCAAGTATGTTTTTAAAACACATTTATTTTTTATTTATTAATTTTCATTTCATTTGCTCCTTTTTTACCTTTTTCCAGTCCACTAGTAATCTGCCAAAAGTTTTGTTGATTTCAGAAAATTTTAGCAAAAATTTTGTAGATTTAACAGTTTTTTTTTGCTATTTTCATTCTACTATTATTTAGCAATTTTTTTGCTGATTTCAGCGAGTTAAATTGTTATTTACAATTAACAAAAATTTAGCTCAAATATTACTAAAATTCTGTAAATTTAACAGTTTTTTTTTTCTGTTTTCATTTTATTAATATTTAGCAAACTGATTCTGCTGATATTAGCAGTTTTTTCTGCAGCATCATTTTTAACTAATTTTTAGTAACTTTTTCTGCTATATTTACGGACTTATTTGTAAGAGTATAGTAAATGTTGTGATCGTTTTGGACAATATAATGCTTATGAGGAACATATTATGATTATTTCGTGCACATTTTATATTTTTTCCAATTTTTAAATTTTTTTTTCCATTTTGAGTTTGTACAATACTAAAATCTGTAATACTTCAAATTCAACAATTTTTTTTTCTACGTGAGTAAAAAGTGACAAAAAAAGTGTTTTTTTTTTACCACTTTTTATTTAAATTATAACACTCAGCACTTTAATGTATTTAGAGCAGGAGGTGCCTGGCAATCCACATTTTGCTGAGACTTCTTGGGTATATACGGAATCCTACTTCCACTGACAATGTCATGTCACTGTTATAGGTAATACCAATACGTTGCTTTTGCATTTTATGTGTTTTTATTTAATACCCAGTGTAGAAACGGTAATCACATATCATTATTTTTGGACTACCAGTAATGACACCCACTTACCTTTTGGCATATTTTAAAATATATAATAATGAGTTACTGATAATGACTTATTTTTATGATTATTTTAAATAGAAAGTAATTTCCTAGATTTTTTTGAAAAATTTTTTATATCTATTTTTAGACTCAATATTTTTTCAATATTGGTTAGGATATATATATGTATCCACATATTTTTTGTTTTTTTGTGTGAAGCAGGTCAATTATGTTTTTATCTATCAAAATGGAGTCACAGGTTCGATTCCCGCACTAGAAAATTTTATTAAAAGGAATTTTTACTATAAAAAAATAATTTTTTTATCAAACTAATTTTTTTGAAAATCTATTTTTAGACTCATTCTTTTCGTCAGTACTGGTAAGCATACTATATGTAGATAACGACATATTTTTAGATTTTTCGTATGCTGGTGTCTAAGCATAACTCATTATTTTTCGCGACATCGCCATACAAAGGTAATAAGAAATGTAATAAGAAAAGTAACTAGTTACCATTACCAGGTATATAGTTACATAACCACATATCAGGTAATGATTTTATACACTGGGTATGTGTGATTTCATTTAACTACTTCTTACAACTTATATTCACAAAATCTCAAACAAGAATGACAATAACTGATCGATGGCGCTCATAAAAAATATACTCACCACCTTATAGTGGGCGAAACTATGCCAGGCAGTTTTCAACTCTCTCTTTGGAAGATTGACATTTTGTATCGAAAAATGTTAGCCTTTGCAGACATGTGTAATTTATATGGTAACATTTTTCAATATAAATCAAGAGGAGAGTGATTTAACAGAGGTTGGAGGAGTTGGCACCTCTTTTGGTTGTATGTTTGTTGACTATGCCAATGATTGTGAACATGATCTCTCTCAATTCAGATAATAATATGATTGTTAGAATATAATCAGAGCTTTGAAGAATTAATTCCTTTTTGAATGAATTCACTACCAATCGAGTTCAATTTTCTCTACAATTGAATGAATTCCTTTTTTTTAAGTAATTCACTGAATTCGTTCAACTGAATGCGTTCATCAAACAACAAATTCAAAGAATTAATTCAATTGCAATAGTTCTTTTTACTAAATCAAATGAATTAATTCACCGGTGAATGCGTTCAATTTTATAAATTGAACGGAAAAAAGTGAATTAATTCCTTACTGAATTAATTCACTACTGAATTCGTTCAATTTCATTTTCGTTCAGTGAATTAAAAAAAATAAAATTACGTTCAGTGAATTAAAAAAAAACTAATAAGTTCACTGAATTGACAAAAAAAATAAAATAAGTTCACTGAATTGAAAAAAAAATAAAATAAGTTTCACTGAATTCAAAGCCTGTTTTCTGCCGTTCAGTAGAAGAAAACAATAATGTAGAAATAAAATTCTTAAATAAGCAATTTTACAGCGTGTGCTAGTAAAAATGAACAAATTAGAAACCGCATGCTGTTTATCAACCGACATGATTCAAAAATAAAGCCTTTTACTATTAAAAATAAAAACTTTACAGATATAGATAAATTTTGAAAATATATAACTATTAATTTTTCAAACTAATTTATCTACATCTGTAAAGTTTTTATTTTTAATGGTAACAGGCTTTATTTTTGAATCATCTAGGTTGATAAACAACATCCGGTTTCTAATTTGTTCATTTTTACTAACACACGCTGTAAAATTGCTTATTTAAAAATTTTATTTGTACATTATTTTTTTCCTCTACTGAACGGCAGAAAACAGGCTTTGAATTCAGTGAACTTATTTTATTTTTTTTTTCAATTCAGTGAACTTATTTTAGTTTTTTTTCAATTCAATGAACTTATTATTTTTTTTAATTCACTGAATGTAATTTTATTTTTTTTAATTCACTGAACGAAAATGAAATTGAACGAATTCAGTAGTGAATTAATTCAGTAAGGAATTAATTCACTTTTCTTCCATTCGATTTATAAAATTGAACGTGTTCACCAGTGAATTAATTCATTTGATTTAATAAAAAGAACTATTGCAATTGAATTAATTCGTAACAAAATAAATCGAACGAAAGCAAATATGAATTAATTCCATTCAATATATGGTGCTTAGTGAATTAATTCATCGAATTTTTAATACAGAATTGAAAAATTGAATTAAGGAATTAATTCTTCAAAGCTCTGAATATAATTGTCCTGATAATATATGATTATAGATGGGAGAATAATATGATAATCGAATGAAAGAAAGATTTTAACTATAAAATGATTATAGTCAACCATATCATTTGAAAAATATGATTACTACATTAATATGATTGCAGCAACCCTGTATGATAGTGGGGAATATAATTTTGTAGTTGTGATCATATTGCAACCATACCTTTTCTCTGCGTGTGTGCCTGATTTTGAATATTAGCCAAAGGAAGTTGCGGCATCATTCAGTATCAAGTGTTGCTACCACTGCTAAACTACTTATATCGCAAAGCCTTATATCCTGTGCATCAAAAAACATTCGACCGATAGAAGCGAATGCGGGCAGACCCAGAACAGAAGTTCGCCCTAACTCTGCATATATTATAAAAATCTCAATAAAATCTGTTACTCATCACGAAATAAATTATTAAATTCAATTTTGATATAATAAAGCTAAAATTTATTCCGCCTATACTTTTCCTTTAACAAAAAACTGTGCTGGGTTATGTGCATCGTTGGGTATTAAGGTTACAAAATAACACAAAAATGTGTAATTACTACTATTTATGCAGTTTTAAATGTTTATTATGATGTTTTATAATGTTATTAACCATAATCAACATCGACAACATAACTACTTACAACCACTACTGCCAGCAAACCACCACCAATAACCAAATTGGTAGTTGTTAATTTTTTAATCAAAACATAAGAATCATAAAAGAAAAAAAACGCATATAAATTAAAACATATATTGCAATTTTTATTAAACATTTATTACTATTAAACATGATTTCTTATTGCAAGAATTTTATGACTTACTCTTGTTGATGTTAATAGGGGTATTCACTGGAAGATGTGGGAAAATGATTTAAGTAAACCAATAAAAAATTCACAGAAATACCAGCTTTAACCCAATAATTCATAAATTCTTTATAAAAATATAGAAGGTTAATGAAAAAATTTTTAATGAAAAATTAGTTTTGTAAACCTACATTAATTTATAAAGTTTTTATGAATTTCCTCTTAAATCTTCGATTCTGCTGTTATTTATGTCAGTGATGATCTAGAGGTCCAGAGATGGATGATATTTGTTCAAAAGAAGTTTAGTTCTATTTATTTTATTTTTCCTTAAATGTCTTTCCCAACTTATTAAATGAACGCCCTTATATAATTTATATAAAATTAATTTTAATTGCCTTTAGCATAGAAAATATGTTGTTAAAACTTTTTTAAATCCCTTTAAATTTGTGTGGTTAAATACTTACAAGTAACCAAATCAATGACAAAGACTGACTCTTCAACCATCGAAACATGGAAGTTGGCTTGGGTTAAAAACCATAACACAGAAAACATTTTATGTGTTTTAGTTCTGGCTGGTTGTTGCTGACTGGATGGTTAAATGACTGGGTTGGTTACTTTTTCATTTAATTCAATTAACAACTTACAGAAAAATAAAAAGAGGATTTGTCGTTAAAAGACAAAACTGAAATACATTTATAAACAAACATTTAACATTCTGCTAAGAAAAAGAACAACAACAACATCAGCAACAAACAATGAAAACAAGTCATTAAACCAAGATCAGAGAGTGTGGTAATCCCTTGAGTAGCGATAATAAACAAATGGCGCCAACAAATATTTAAGTACTTTAAACAAACACACACACACACAGTCGTTCACAAATCGGTGGAAAGGAAAGAAAATGTTAAAGCCTCGAAGTAGTAAAATAAACAACAACTTGTAAATTCAGCTTCAAAGTTTTTTTTTTATGCCCAAGAGGCAGAACTTGGAAATAATGTTCTATTTATTTTAAGAACAAACTTTTAAGATTAATTAACACAAAGTTTGATTTAGTATTATTGATAATATATGATTTTTAAGATTATTTTCTAATAGCCGATAACATATTTTTAGTTTTATCGATAACAAAATTCTGTTTGTATATTAGGGTGGGTCGATTTAGCAATCGATATTGTGCCATCGATTTTTCGACAGCTTTTAGCATGAGAAAAAAAAGTTCCACTACGACATATCAAAAAAGTCATTTTCGAGGCGCCCAAATTTCAATTATTTACAATTTTCTAATAAATGCTAGATTTGCGCCATCTTGCGGTGGCTTTTTGAAACAACTAATGAAGTTGTAAACAATATAATATAACAGGTATGGGCACACAAATGGCTTGACGGGCCAAATTTAGGATTTCACAAACTTACCGAGGGCCGCACCAATTAATACATTACTCGACAAAATTGAATTTTTTGTACAGCCTTCTGCTAAAATCTTTTTTTGAGTATTTTGGTTTCCTAAGCCCGGATCTAAAGTCAAAAACGGTCCACTAAATAGCCTTCGAGTTGTGGGTTTTTCTTTTTTATCCCCTCACGCAGGAAAATACTTTATGAGTCAATGTTGCGGAGAAGTACATCAAAATCTTTTATATTTTTGTAATTTTTTATATTTCTGATCCAAATATATTTAAAAATATAAGGCACAGACTCAATAAATGTTTTTAAAATATTTTGCCCTCCATAATACGAATCTGAAATTAAAAAACTTTGTCGAATTAATCTTCGAAAATGTAGTTTTCGTTATTTCAAAAAATTTGGTTTAATGTTTTTACCAATTTTTCAAATATTTTTAAATTTACTTATTGGATTTTGATCCCTTGACTGATAATTTTGATACTTTTATGAGGGTTCTTATTTAGTAAGTCCAAAGAAAATTATTCAAGCAAAGCACATATTTTTTTTATATTTTAAACTTCTTTCTCAAAAATTACGCATTTTTTGGATGAAAATATTACTCTTAGTAAAATGAATCATGAAAGCCACAACAATTTCAGGTAAATTTTTAAATCCAAAGATGATTCAGAAACGACCCAGAAAAGTAAATAAATTTGAATATTTTGTGAACAATTTTTTAGCCCAAGGAATTTTTTAAAATATTTCTTTGAGCCATTTTTGAATCAAAAAGAAGGCTCTTTTGGATGCACCACTTTAATACAAGTGAAAGTTTAATAATATATTTTGAGCACTTTTCTGATTCATTTTTGGGCTCGTTTGTTGGCTGAGAGCTCTAGAAAAAATTAATTATAAAAACTTTATTCAAAAGTTTAATATCATATTAAAAAATTGGGGCAAGGCGGAATTGTTTGCTTTAAAAGCGAGATAAAAATTCGATTATACCGCTTTAAAAAGAGGTATAATCCCGTCAAAAGCGGAGTGGTTGTTCAGGTTAAGTACACTAATAGAAAAAAGCCTGTAAAAAGTCTTGCTAAAGCTGCTAAAAATTAGTTAAAAATTACCTTGAATAGAAAACTTCTAAAATAAGCAGATTTTCTTTGCTAAGATAAGAATAGCAAAAATAAAGCTGATAAATATATGGAATTTTAGTTTTATTTGAGCTAAATTTTAGTTAATTTAAATAAAAATTTACTCTGCTAGAATCAGCATCCAATTTTGCTAAATATTAGTAGAATCAAAAAAATCAAAAAATTTTTAATTGTTTTAAGAGAATAAAAATCTATTTGTGAAATCAGCAGTCTACTATTTTTCACCAATATTTCTATTGATTTTAACAGGATGACTATTAGTATGTTTAAGAGTTTATTTTTGCTCTTATAATCTTACTAACATTTAGCAAAAACCTGCAAAAATTTTGCTGCAAAGTTACTTTTAAATAATAACCCTGTAAAAATAGCAGAAAAAGCTACTAATTGTTTTGCTATTTTCCCAGGTTTATTTCCGTTAGTGTATAAATAAAATTTTATTGTTTCTAAGTGTTTCACCAAATTTAAGTGCTTGAAGGACAATTCTCACAAGTAGATTTTAGAGATCCTTACGAGGCCTGTAGAACAGCCTTAAACATTTCCTTAAATGAAAGGTAATTTTTTTGAATTCAAACTCATAAAAAATTAGAGAGTATTTCGACGTCATATTGAGCCATAAAGTATTTTTCCCAGGCTTAAGGTTTAAATAAAGAAGAAGGAATTTTCCACTTAGTATTCGTATATTGGAGGCGAAAATACTTTAAAAAGTTTTATAGGACGTCTGTGCAAAAAAGTCGATATTTGTTGATTTAAATTCTAATTTTAATTTTTTTTTATTTAATTAATATTTTTTTTAATTAAAAAAAAATTTTTTTTATTGTTTTAAAATTAATGAAGGGCTGGATTTGCCCATGTATGTAATATAACAACCATTCCAGAAAGGTATTACTTATGAAAATCGGATAAAAAATGTGGCAACTAGAGGTAAAAGTATATAAGTTAAATTATTTTCTGCTTGATGACGAAATGATGATGAAAGGATGATGATGATGTTGATCAAAACAAGCAGAAAATAATTTTACTTATATAAATTTACCTCTAGTATATAAAAATAAAAATCATAAAATATGCACTTAAAAGCAAAATATGCAAAAATATGCATTTATAACAAAATATGCAACAACAAATCGATGCCATTTTGTTGTAAATTCTTTGATTCGGAAAAGTATTCTGTCAAAATCATTTTTGGATTAATGACTAAAAACATGCATTTGCATGAAAGTCGCTGCCCTGGTTATCACTAATTAATGCCTACAGAATTCATTCTTTTAATATCTGTTTAAAACATTGTTTCATGGTATAACAGATATACAGGTACATTAAAAATAAATCCCAACCCAGGTTAAAGATGAAAAAGAAACTAAAGTTGAAGCTCAACTCACAACAGAAAGAAAGAAATCTTTCAGTTAAAAAAGAAAAAAAATAAAAGCGAAACAAAAATCGATCTTTCATGTCGTAAAGAAAAGATTGAAGGAAGGAAACAAATCAATGATCTTTGATTTACATACGACAATTTTGTTGCTGTTTGATGTTGTTGTTGTTGTTGTTATAGTCAATGGAGGGCAATGAATATTTTTATACAATGAATGTCTTTTTATAAACGATTGATGTCTTGCCATAAAACTTGTACTGGTCCATAAGCAAAAAATAAAATTTAAATTGTTGTGCTATTGCCACAATCCTACAATGTCGCACAGCTTTATAAATCTTTTGTTAAAATCTTCAATGTCGAAAAAAAATTATCACAACAAGCCCTTAAATTTTAATTTCTTAAGCCCTTGATTTTGATGTTGACATCTTTAGATTGCGTACAACAGAAAAAATTCTCTACGAAAAAATCTCAAAGAAGTACATAAAATTGTTAAAGAACATTTTGTTAAAACCATTAAATGTTTAACAGTCTTTAGCTGTTTTTATAGGCATGTTAATATTATATCGTTAGTACAAGGAGTTTCATTTTAAAGGGTCTTGCATTAGTAGCAGACCTTTAAATACATAATTCCTTAATTCGATTTTTAAATCTGATTCAATTTTGAACGAATCGATTCCCAAAACTCATTTTATTGATTGAATTCTTGCCTATTTTATTCAATCAATATCTTATTCAAAGAATCAATTTGATTTTTGTTGATTCTTTTCATAGACTCAAGCGAATGGATTCAATTGTAACAAATCAATTTAACAAGAACCCTATAAACAATTTCGCTGGAATTCAAGTTCAAATCAAGTTCAATTCCAGCCCTGTTTTCCAGTTTCAAGGCTTGAATACAACTTTTATTACATTTTATTTCAATAGCATACTCCAGCAAAAGGGAAACAAAAATTCAAGTTTGAAATATTTTTATTAAATATACAAATGCTAGAGTTTGAAATATACTTTACTTCAAGCAAAATTTAAAGCACTTGAATTTTTATAACCTATGTGCTTATTGGGGAAATAGTTGCCTTGATTTATAGTTTGCGAATCAAATCATTAAACAAATAATTTAATCGAGTCAAAATTGAATCAATTGAAATTTGGATAAATCACATCCTCATTTTATTCAATATTAAATCATTGATTTAAAGTGATAAGAAATTATTCACTGCTTCATAAAATTAATCACTTTTAATGCGAGTTTATTCAAAAAGAATTATCTTTTTCAAGCTCTGATTTATAGTTGTATCGTGATTGAGATAATTGGAAAACATGTTTTAGAATCAGCTGTTCTAAATCTACACAGAAAAAATTATTAACTTTAAATATCTAATTAAATGTATATTAAAAATAAAAATTCTTTATAAACAAATATTTTATTGAATCAATTAATATTTTAATTGACTTTTAAATATTTCTGCAAATATTTGTTACATAATTAATCCAAATATATAAACATGACATACACACACTTTTTTACAATTTCATATTATTTTTTTTTATTTTATTTTATTTTCAATTAATGTTTTAATTGATATTATTACTACTTTAATCGAAATTTGTTTCAATTAATCGTATACAATTTTTAGTAGTTAATAGTATCATTTGAGTGATTCTTTGTTAAAATTCGTTTTTAGTTTTTTCTGTGTATACAAATGTTGTACCAAAGTTTAAATCCCTGCAAAAAATTTATTTTGTAAAACTGTGTAAATTAAAAATAAGCCTAGTTCCAAATTTTGTTTTTAAATAATTGTTTTCAGCCACGAACAAATTTTTCCACTTAGACCCGGCGAGTATTGCGAGTTCCAAAAACAGGATTCGAAAATAACAATTTAATTTTTTTTAAACGCTTTTCTTTACAGTTGTGCTTAAAATTCGTTAAAAAGTCAGTAGTTTTCCTAAGTCATCTAAACATATGGAGTTTTTATTTAAAAATCCTCAATCGTCATTTGTACAATTTTGACTAAAAAAATCGTCAAAATGACGTAAACTCGACATGTCTGGCAACACTGATCACTCAGCAGAAAAGAACAGTGTTGCCAACAAAATTTCAAAATAAATGGCTAGATCAGATCCAAAAATCGCTAGAAAATCCCTAGATTTATAAACAGTGCAAGAATTTAGCAATTTTATCGCTAGATTGTCGAAAAATGGTACTTAAAAGAGTTTTTTACTCAAAAATTTCTTTAATATGTTCATAAGAAGTGTTATAAACTTGTAAATAATAAAAAAAAAAAATTTACGATTAAGCTGGAAATAATGAATCCCGATTTTCATTGAATTAATATTAGTATTGAAAATATTCAAAAGAGTGCATTCTACAGTGAAAAACTACATACCCATATTTTATCGAAATGTGCATTTTTTAGAAAGTTTTTTTTACTAAAATCGTTTAAGAAGTTTTTTTTATAACAAAAGAATATCAATATGCGAATTTTACTACATTTTTCAACATAAAACTGATTTTTATAAATTATATTACGGCTGATAAAAAATCGCTAGATTTTTGGCTAATTAATAGCTACAGGATAATTTTTACCGCTAGGTGCGAAATAAAATCGCTAGATCTGACGAGAAAATCGCCGTTATGGCAACACTGAACAAGAAGAAAAGAAAAAACCAAACCTGTTTCAGTTTGTTTATTGGTTTTCTGCGCAGAAGTCATTTATAAGTTCTTGCGGGTGATCGACTTTCTTTTCAACCAGAGATGGTACTTTTACGATAAAAATTAGTGCCAACAATATTAGAGATGGCAAATTTAACGCAAACTCTACGAAATTTCTATCCCGTGTAGATGTGCCTTAAAAATGTTTGTAAATTTACTACTATAATTTGGGTAAAGTTTAGTTTTAGTTGAATTTTATGTAAATTCGGTAAATATTGTACAAACAAAAAATGCTCAAACTTTTTTATACACACTAAAAAAATAAAAAAAAACACACAAAGTATTTTTAGACATTTTATGTTAGTCATCTTTTCTTAAATACAAATTTTACACACAAAGTTCGTAAATATACTAACATATAATAGTGATAAATACTCTGACATTATAAATTAGGAAAAATTCAAAAATTGCTTAAATATGAAAAAAAAATAAAACGGATTATTTTTTGTGAATTACTACATTTTTACAAACACATTATTATCTGGAAATAGCAACAAAAGAATAAAATTAAAAAAAAAAAATTTTTTTTGTTGTTGTTTTTGTTTTTTCTTTGATATCCGAGTAAAAAAGTTTTGATATAATCATATATTATTTTATGTAATTACATATAGTAACTTATAGTTAGATATGTCCACATATGCTTTTAAATTGAAGCATATAGACTTTTATATAGTCATATATTAAATATTTTTTCCTCAAAGGTTTTAATATTGAGACATATGTGATTTTATATTATTACATACTGGCCTACATATAAGTGTATGTGCTATATATAAGTACACAAAGTAATATATAAAAGATATAATTACATATACGTTTATATATAATTTAGTATGACACTATACATAATAATATAAAACTATATATGGAGCCATTTAAGAAATATTATATAATAGGTGTTATATATGATTATATATTGACGCATATGAACCCATATATAACTTAGTATGGTTTCATATCTACAATATTTCATGATTTCTTTTATATATAACGATATAACGTATTTTATAAAATCATCTATAATTATATATCATCCCACATTAGCAATTTTTTCAAAGTGATTTTATATAAAAATATATGTATGTATAAGGTCCTTTTAAAACCGTATTGTATTAAATGTGGTTCCATATTAAAAATGATTTTGAACTAGTTTTATATTTTGTAATTACTAGGGATTGGCGCATAACACGATCGTGAGTGAAGTTATTCACAAGTGATCGTGAGTAATAATTACTATACCAAAGTAATTCGCCCGTGAGCGTGAGAATATATAATTCGTACGTGAGCGTGAGTAAGAATATATAACCCGTGCATGATTCGTGTGTGAGTTTATTTTTTGCATCATATGTTTTTAGTAATTTTTACTGTTTTGCGTGAGAATTTTCTGATTGTGAGTAAGTTTTTAATATACTCATGTCTGCGTAAGTAAGACACGAAATGCTCGTGCGTGAGTAATTTGATTTTGTTTAGGAGCGTGAGTCAAAATGGCTAACGCGCCCATAAAATTAACAATACTGAAGCTTTAATATGGAATTCTCTATACTATAACGCACACTTGACTGATCTCTTATATCTTGGTTGTATATCACAATCCTATTAAGTTAAAAATTTCTGTGTTGTTAACCTTATTTTAAAATTACTAAAAACAAAGAAAAATTTGTTCGTGTTTAATGCACTGTCATGGTAAATCTGGATAAAAGTAATGGAAGATTTATCGAAATTATAGGATATCCAGTAGACCTGGGGGTTAATCATTACATTTTGTAATTAATTACACATTCATTTACACAATTACATGTAATTGAAAAAAACTCAATTACAATTACAAATTATTTGTAATTGTAATTCAAAAAAGAACAATTACAAGTAATTTATAATTTGAAAAATGTCAATTACATTTTTTGGGAAAATAAATAATGACAAAAAGCACAAGTTAGGGGTAATCCCAACATGACGTATTCTTTTTATACGCATCCATGCCTATGCAACCTATCCCAGTCAGATTTTTCTACAAAATTTTAACAAAAAACACTTTAATTCTAAATGTAATTGAAATTTGTAATTGAAATCACTTTCAATTACAATTACAATTACTAGTAATTTGTAATTGAAAATTTTCAATTACAATTACTTGTAATTTCAATTACAAATTACAAGTAATTGTAATTGAAATCCCTCAGGTCTGATCTCCAGATATTGTATATCTTTTTTTATTTAAAACGAGTAAAAAGGTTAAAGTCGGGCATGCCGACTATAGAATACCCTACACCAGTCTGGGTAAAAGCCAACTAATGTCACCAAAATCAATAGGCTGCGTTATTGGGCCAATATAGGTCTGTGTACCAAATTTCATCAAAATATCTTAATATTTGCGACCTGCAGCGTATAAACAGTATAATTTTGGTAGGACCCTTATATGGGCACTAGGTCTAAACATGGACCGATGTTCATCAAAATCAATAGGCTTCGTCCGTGGGCCAAAATAGGTCTGTGTACCAAATTTCGTCAAAATATCTTAATATTTACGACGTGCATCGTATAAACAATATAATTTTGGGGGGACCCTTATATGGGCACTAGGTCTAAACATAGACCGATGTTCACCAAAATCAATAGGCTTCGTCCTTCGGCTGCCATAAGTCGGTGTACCAAATTTCATCAAAATATCTTAATATTTGCGACCTGCAGCGTATAAACAATATAATTTTGGTAGGACCCTTATATGGGCACTAGGTCTAAACATGGACCGATGTTCACCAAAATCAATAGGCTTTGTCCTTGGGCCAACGTAGGTCTGTGTACCAAATTTTATCAAAATATCTTAATATTTGCGACCTGCAGCGTATAAACCATATAATTTTAGTAGGACCCTTATATGGGCACTAGGTCTAAACATGGACCGATGTTCACCAAAATCAATAGGCTGCGTTACTGGGCCAATGTAGGTCTGTATACCAAATTTTATCAAAAAATCTTAATATTTACGACCTGCAGCGTATAAACAGTATAATTTTGGTAGGACCCTTATATGGGCACTAGGTCTAAACATGGACCGATGTTCACCAAAATCAATAGGCTGCGTTATTGGGCCAATATAGGTCTGTGTACCAAATTTCATCAAAATATCTTAATATTTACGACCTGCAGCGTATAAACAGTATAATTTTGGTAGGACCCTTATATGGGCACTAGGTCTAAACATGGACCGATGTTCACCAAAATCAATAGGCTGCGTTATTGGGCCAATATAGGTCTGTGTACCAAATTTCATCAAAATATCTTAATATTTACGACCTGCAGCGTATAAACAATATAATTTTGGTAGGACCCTTATATGGGCACTAGGTCTAAACATGGACCGATGTTCAAAAAAATCAAACTTGTTCGTCCTTGGGCCAACATAGTTCTATGTACCAAATTTCATCGAAATATCTTAATAGGTGCGACCTGTAGAGTGCGTACAAGATTGCATGGACAGACAGACGGACGGACGGACGGACAGACGGACATCGTTAAATCGAAATAAAAAAAAAATTCTGAACCGATCGGTATACTATAAGGTGGGTCTACGACCAATATTTTTTGGTGTTACAAACATCAGCACAAACTTATAATACCCTGACCACATAGTGGTGTAGGGTATAATGACCACATAGTGGTGTAGGGTATAAATATAATTTTGTATATTGTTAGATATGGTCATATATATTATGGTAAAAATATAGGGTTAATATTTAGGTATAATTGTATCAAACTATGTCCACTTTTATAACATTTTATATAATTTTATACAAAAAGATATAATTTTATGTAATTGGATGAGGACAAAATTCGGATACAATTGTATCATATTGTATCGAATTGTATCAAATTGTACCAAATTGTATACAATTGTGTACAATTCGATACAATATGATACAATAAGACGTTCTCATTTTTCGGATATAATTATATCTAATTACATAGAAGATTATATATAATTAAATATAACTTTATATGGCTCCATATCATTTTTTTTTACTTGGGATTTTAAATGAGTTTGTAATTTAACTTAACAAATATTTCCAGAAATTCTAAAAACGTCGTCCCCTAACGATTTCCTTAGGCAAGAATGAATGAATAGGGACATGCCTACAAAGGATTATTTTTCACAATTTGTTAAATACGTTTGGGATTTTAGTATATTTAATTCCTTTGATGCAATTAATGTATATCCCGATAAAATAAAATTAAAAAAAATAAAAATGTTTTTGGTGATTATTACGAATGTGGTGTCTAAATCTCTTTTTAAAATTGATTTTAAATTAAAATTGAAGGTAAAGAATTTTGTACAAATATCTTAAGATCTCAAGACGACTAATTTCGACATAAAAAATGATTATGCGAGAATGACACGGATATTATTATTATTAATAAAATACGTACTAAAAATTAATTTGTTGTTTTATTTTATTCTTACGCATTCTATGTGTACATCCGCACTTAAAACATGTTTTTTTACACAAAAATTTAGTAAATTAATACACTAATTTCATTTGATTTTTACGCACTTTCAATGTAAAATTACACATTATTTGTGCATCATCTTAAACATATTGTGCGTATTTTTTTTTTAGTAAATTTGCCCAATTCATAGTAGAAGTACAGTTTCCTACTATAAGTTGGGTAAATTTCAACAGCATTTAATTAAAGTGCGTGTTTGTGTAATTTTTTTTTTTTTTTGTTTGTAAAGGATATAACGACAGATAAATCAATATGGAGGATATATTTCTCCTTCATACAATAACAATGATAATATTTCTAAAATATTTATATTTAATGCAATCTGATTAATATAAAAATCTAAAATTGGAGGATAAAGACGAAAAATTAAAAAGAATATAAGTAATATCTTGTATATAAATACAAAACCTAAATTCTAAAAGCCGAATGCATAAAGTTTCTAAACAGTTTCATTAAACGTTTTTAAGCAAATTTGGCGAAAACAGTATGCATAATTCGTTTAATAACGAATAATTTATCAAATAAAAGCGTTTCATAAAGTTTGGAAAGTAAAAATCTCTGTTGAAACCAAAAATATTGAGTTTTATTTATTTAAAGAATTGTTCAAGGGTCATCCATCCAAGAATATATAGAATCTAACATTTTCTAACCAACAAATTAAAAAATCTGGAACAATTGCACCATTTAAACCTCTTTTTTTAAAATTTTCTCAAATTCGTGTACGAATAAAACAAAAAATAAATTAAACAAAATAGTAATGTTGATGTAATCAAAACATATTCGTCATTCGAGTGCTTTCAGTGTTCTTAGTATTAAACAGTCTTTAAAATAATTTTTTACACTATGTATTACATAACCAAGATATGTATAGAAATTGTTTTTTACTATAAATTATTTTTATTGATAAAATCTTCAAAACAACATAATTCATCTATGATTAATGTGTCAATCGTTTACTAACTTTATGAATCACTAACAATTTATTTGAAAGTGGAGACACATTATATAAGGGTGTTGCCAGTATAAAATGTGAAATTAACAAACTGTTGTTTAACGGTTATGCATAACATTTTTTAATAAACCCCAGTGTAGAAAATCATTACCAGATATGTGGTTATGTAACTACATACTTGGTAATGGTAACTAGTTACTTTTGTTATTACATTTCTTATTACCTTTATATGGCGATGTCGCGAAAAATAATGAGTTGTGGTTACACACCAGCATACGAAAAATCAAAATCGTTATCTATGTGCTTACCAGTACTGACAAAAATAATGAGTCTAAAAATAGATTTTCAAAAAAATAAATTATACAAAAAAAAAATATTTTTTATTGTATTTTTTTTTTAATAAAATTTGCTGGTGCGGGAATCGAACCTGGGTCTACAGATTGCCAGTCAATAGCTCTACCATCTGAGCTATGTCGACATGTAATATTTAATAGATAAAAACATAATTGACCTGCTGCACACAAGTAAGCTTACTCGCCAGCATACAAAAAATCAAATAATATGTGGTTACATATATAGATTTCAAAAAATTTTAAAAAAAATCTAGAAAATTATTTTCTATTTGAAATAATGATAAAAATAAGTCATTATCAGTAACTCATTATTGTATGTTTTAAAATAATGCAGATGGTAAGTGGGTGTCCTTACTGGTAGTCCAAAAAATAATGATATGTCATTACCGTTTCTACACTGGGACGTTTAATAAGGAAAATTAATACTTTAGCAATTGTATTTCTTAGCGGTAAATTAAGAAAAGTTTATGCATTAGAGCCTAATTGTATTGGGTTTTTTTCCAGGCGCAATATATTGGTTTTCTTATGATATGGTATTTGGAAGACTTCGAAGACGTGGAACATGGTAAAACATCAGGAATAACTGGATCTGGGCATTTATTTTATAAGTATATTTAAAAATGTAATTTGTTATTATATAAATTACAAGTTTTAATAAAAATATTATTTTCAATAAATAAATAAGCATTTTTATTTACAAAAAGAATTAACATAGTTTATTGAACCTGGAAAAAGTTGTAATATTAAGCAATAGTTGCTTTTTCTAATCACTTGGATTTAATAAATCCAAAAAGTAGTTCTAAGTGCTCAACAGTTGGGGTTATATTCTCTCTATTTTAAAAAGAATTTTCTGTCCGACACTTTTTTCACCCTAATTTTTAATACCGAATTCGATGATGAAGGATTTTACTTTAACTTTTAAGTTTTAATTATATTTTATAGAAAACAGCGATAGACAGTCTGCCTTTTCAGTTTTATCACTTCAATTTATATTTTTACACAATTGAAGAATTCCATTGCAATATTTAATATTCACTAATTGGATTTAATTAAAGTACTTACAGTAGAGTGAAAAATTGCCATTTCTATTTCAGCTATTTCTCCATGTCCAAGATGGAAAATATGTATTTGGTGATGTGTAGTTTTTTTTTCTAAACATATTTCATAAAAAAAATTTAATAAAAAACTTAAAAAAACGCTAAATAGCTTTGATTGAAACCAGGAAATTATCCAAACTTTTACTCTAATTTCTGAAAATTTTACAGATTTTATTTAGCATGTACACTCAAAAAAAAAAGTCAGTAAAGTCAGCAAAAAATGTTGCTGTGTCAGCAAATTTTAAGTCAGGAGCGTGCTTGCAAAAAAGTTGGTAATTTCAGCAAAAGGTTTGCTGAAAATCAGCGAGCTGATTTTTACCAAAAAACTAGTAATCTTCCGCAAAAGTTTTGCTAACACTTAGTCGATTGCAAATTAAAAAAATCCTTGCTAAAATCACTAAACTTTTTGCTGAATATTAGTAGACTGAAAAAAACTTGTATCGAAATTTTACTTTAGTTAATTTAATTGCTGAAAATTTAAATATGGAATATGTGTAAAGTTCTTTTTCTTTTTTTTGTTATTTCCGTTTCCAGACAAGCTGCGACATCTACATCTTGTCTATCTGGTTGTCGTCCACGCTATAAATGCGGTTTAAGCACAATTTTTGTAGCAAAATAAATTAGTAAAACATTAGTTCAAAATTAGTTTAAAAAAATATAACTAAAATTTTTGCTGAAAACGGAATTTCAGCAAAAAAAATTGCTGAAAACTTGTACACTTGATATACAAGACGTTTTACTAATTTTTCTACTAACTTATTTTTTTGAGTGTAGTTGAAATTTTAGTGAAAATTAACTAAGGAATTTTTTCGTGTCCAATTCCATATAAACTTTTAATTGATTTTTGGTAAAAATTTTGATAAAAGTTTTTATTAAATTTACTAATATTTAGTAAAGTTTTTTTTTTGCAAAAATCAGCAGTTTTATTTTGCAAAATTGTTACTAAAATTTAGTTAAATTTACAAATTTTTCTATTAAATATTTAGTAAACAATTTGGCTGATTTTAGAAAAGCGATTTCCGTTATGAGTTTCTTTTACAAATATTTACTGCTACTTTCACTTAAATAATAAATACAGAAACGTTTTTCTAATATTTCTTAATTTTTCTGTAAAATTATAGTTTTCTGTAACTTTTACAGACTTTTTTATTTAAGTGTACAAGTCGCCGGGGTTGGATGAAATATTTCCGGTTTACCTTTAGTACGGAAAATTTTGTCTGATACCATTGCTAGTGGAGATTTTTAGGGATTGTCTGAGACTAAATTAGGTGCCGAATTTGGAGGACAACAAAGGTTGTATTTTTACCGAAATCAGGTTAAAACAATCATTTGTATCCCAATTTGCTCAAATAATAAAAAATTTCATAGAAAATTCTTTAATTCATAGGGATATTTTAGCAATCATAAAAAAAATTTTATTAGAAAATATGTATAAATTACTTTTCAGAAGCTATTTGGCTTATTAGTAATTTTATTCTTAAACATCTTTATTATCGGAAAATTTCATAGAACATCCAATCTTTTTAAAATCACATAAACTAGAATTTCACTTAAAAATTTGTTTATAAATAATAATCATAATTAAAAAGTAACAACACTTTTAACTAGAAAGCACCTGTTTTCTATAAAACTTTTTAGTCAAAACAAAAACATCAATATAATATTTATAAAAATAAATTAATTTGTTTAATTTCAGGAAAACAGCAATAATCATACGGCAAGCCGGTAAAAATTGCAAGTAATTGCAAAATTTCAATTGGCAGAAGCAAAAAAAAATACAAATAAATATTAAAAGAAAATGTTTATCTTGGAAAATTATACAAATTTAAAAAGGCGACGGAATAAAGTCCAGCAATGTATGGAACAGGAGCAAGAAGAGGAAAAATCAACATCAATATTGCCGTCATCAATAATAACAACATCGTCATTATTCGTAGAAACAATAACAACAAAAACTTCAGCACAAGCACCAACACCGGCAACAACAACAACAACAAAAACAACAATATTATCTATACCAGAAAATTGCAACTACAGCTACAATAATCATTTAACATCTAGAAAATCAAAAAAATCAATGAAAAGTATTAACAATTTTTATATGCCTTCTTCGATTTCTTCTTCTTTAATTTCTTGTAAAACAATATCAAGGAATTTATGGAAAACCACAAGCAAATCACAACCTCCATCACCATCGTCAT
The DNA here is from genome assembly GCA_949987735.1 of Leucophora obtusa. Taxonomy (NCBI): domain Eukaryota; kingdom Metazoa; phylum Arthropoda; class Insecta; order Diptera; family Anthomyiidae; genus Leucophora; species Leucophora obtusa. The sequence continues at coordinate 49,970,819 of OX465299.1, forward strand.
CACCATCACCATCACCACCATCATCATCAACACCATCTACCGCATTACATCCAAGTATTCCAAGTCAAAGTTGCTGTAGTAATTTTAACGTTAGTTCGAGTACGAGTCGACGTAGTTGTAGACGGCATATTTTATTAACTTTGATGCTATTACTAGTTGTCTGCATTGTCAACACTTCATCAGTAACGGCTGCTGACAGCTTGACTGGTAAGTGTTAAAACAAATATCTAATATACACAAAAACAAAAAAAAAAAAAAGCGCTATAATGTAAAAAATTAAATACAAACACCCAGAAAAGTTCTGCAGTTACCATATGACAGTTATTTGTATACTAAAGCAGTTGTAGTTACTTTAACTGTAATTACAGTTGTTTTACTTTTTATTTAAATAGAAGCAACAATCAAGAACTTCTCCCTATTAGCAGACGCTTAACTGTTGCTAATCCGCTACTCACCAATCTGGTGAACGATTTGATTAGCTACCACTAAGTCAACATGTTTTGGTAGCGTAAAAATTTTACGCTACTTGCGAGCAGTTAATGATACATCAGCTGTCGTTTGTTTTTTTGTTAATTTTTTTTTTTTAAGAATAATAAACATACACATATAATTATAAAGGAATAAAAGAGTTCGAAAAAATCAATGAAACGTCTACAAATATTTATATTTTAAAACAAAAACAAAAGTACCAGATTAAGGTAATCATAAAGCGCTACATATCAATTGTAACGGTAGCGGGTTTCTCTGGTAAACCTGCCCAATGTGTTTCTTTCTTTGGAAAGTGGCTAGAGTGAAAGAGAAAGGGCTTCAAACATGGCAACACTGTAATTGTACGAGATGTTAAATTTTAGCACAATATCTCCGCCTTATGTAGAGTTGGTGAACTTTGCTGAAGCTGTTTAGTACATAACCCTGTTATATTACACTGTACAACACAAAACAAAATAACAAGGTTCTGACAACTGATTCTGGCAGAGGTTACCAAAAACAAAATGTACGTGTATCGGCATTTTAAGAGTTTACGTCTGGCTCTATGTTTTTTGGGAGTTTTAAATTTCCCACCTTCTGTAAAAGTTTATTGTGAATCTGCATAGGAAACCATGTGGATCTTCTATTTTAGGTATAGGATGTGTTCAGAAAACGTATGTCAAACACTACCACGAATATTTTTGTGGAACATTTTAACCCTCTAATTCTTCAATTAAATTATCTTTTTTGAACCCTTTTAAAAAGGGACAAAAAAGAGCCGTAGGTTGAATAGTTAAAGGGTTAAAATGTTCCCCAAAAATATTTTACATGGAATTCTACTATAAGTCTCTGAAAACGTCAAAGTCGAAAATTTAACTTCCTTGCCAGAAATAAGTCAAAACTTAAAATGTGTTTAAGGGTTAATTTCGTACTTATTCAGAATTGGTGCTCAAATGTCCCACAAACCTGCATTTTAGGGGGTTAGTTTGTATGAGAAATATGTTTTACATAAAATTTCACTATAATTTACCTGACAAAAGAAATCTATCCATAGATATAACACATCGGCTGAAAAATCCGTAGGATGAGACATAAGTGGCTCTGCTAATGAAAACTCCACAAGATTTTTTTGAACTACCAACATTCAGATGATACCAGTCAAAATTTAATGACAATTCGTTCATAATTGAACAAGTTACAGCTGTTTTAGTGACGCTACATTGGCGGATGCACGGGAATTCTACGTCCTTCTTACGAATGGCAGGCTTCCTGAATGCAAATGATGTTCACGGATACGGTGGTAAGTGAAAAATGAACGGCACGCTTCCTGGAGGCAAATGTTCAAGGATCCGGTGGGAAATTACCAACGAACGGCACGCTTCCTTCATGCAAATGTTCAAGGATACGGTGGAAAGTGACCAACGAACGGTACGCTTCCTTCATGCAAATGTTCAAGGATACGGTGGGAAATTACCAACGAACGGCACGATTCCTGCATGCAAATGTTTAAGGATACGGTGGAAAGTGACCAACGAATGGCACGCTTCCTGGATGCAAATGTTCAAGGCTACGGTGGGAAGTGATCAACGAACGGCACGCTTCCTGGTGGCAAATGTTCTCAAGACCCCGAAGGATTCTCGAAGGATATTCGCAGGACCTCGAAGGGTATTCCCGGGACCTCGAAGGATATTCGCAGGACCTCGAAGGATATTCGCAGAACCTCGAAGGCTGTCAAAGGATGTAGTCCACGCACGGTACACGTCCTTGTCAAGATGAGTCTCCAAGACCTAGAAAGAGAAAGGATGATTAGTACTACCTTGTGAACCCTTTGGCGGCTGCCAGCAACTGATCCCGAGTTCTGTGATGCTGCGCTTTATATACTCTTGCGTGTGTCGAGGGCCATTTGATAATTATTAAGACAAGCTACGAGGGGTGTTTAAAAATTCCTAGAGTAAATTACAACGTGTGTAGACAGAAACGAGCGGAGCGACTTCTGTCGTTACAGTACAAACACCGATGACGCCAAAAAAGGTGGTGATACCAGAAAACATCACAAAATCGTTTTGGCAGACCGTAAAGTGAAGTTGCAGGAGATAGCTGATAACTTATTTTGCGTGAACATTTGTCCATGAGAAAGATGTTTTCGAAATAGGTGCCGCTTTTGCTTACAGTGCACCAAAAACAACAACATGTCGGTGATTCTGGGAGCTGTTCGGAGGTAACAATGGACGAAACTTGGATCTGATACTTCACTCCAGAGTCGAATCGGCAGTCACCCGAAGAAGCCAAAGACGCAACAGTCAGCTGGTAAAGTTATGGCATCAGTATTTTGGGATTCGGCTCGAATTTTTTACATTGATTACTTTGAAAAAGGCCAGATCATCAATAGTGATCTCTACATGACCCAACTGGTGCGTTTGAAGGAGGAAATCGAAAGAAAAACGGCCCCATATGAAGAAGAAAAAAGTGCTCTTTAACCAAGACAATGCGCTGTGTCACAAGTCGTTGGCTAACATTGCCAAATTTCACGAATTACACTTTCAATCGCATCCGCATCCAGATTTGGCTCCCAGTAATTCTTACCAGTTTACATGCTCCCTGGAAAGATATTTGGTTCGATCGAAGAGATGGTTACCGAAACAGAGGCCTATTTTAAGACCAAAGACAAATCATTCTATAAAAAATGTATTAAAATGTTGGGAAATGCGTTCGAGTGTTTGTAGCGCTCTTGAAGGAGACTATGTTGATGAATAAAGTCGAATTTTACCAACAAAAAAAATTGGCGAAATAAAAATAACTACATCTGTAGTTATTTCTTCTACATTTGTTAGTTGATTTTTAATAATTAGAAATAACTTCATATTGTAGTTAATTCAAATGAAACGGTAGTGTACACCTTAATCTAACACTGTCTGATTTGTTCATAATGCTTAAAAAGTTTTAAAGCCGACTTAAGGAATTTAAACCACATTTTTTTACACTTTAAATCAGTTTTAAATTAAATAAATAATAGGAAATTGAATTCGTATTAATCCAGGTACAATCATGGGAGGGAACATTTTGAATGCTACACCAAAATAATTTTACTTATATACTTTTACCTCTAGTTGCCACATTTTTTAACCGATTTCCATAAGTAATACCTTTCTGGAAAGGTTGTAATGTTATATTGTTTACAACTTCATTAGTTGTTTGAAAAAGCCACCGCAAGATGGCGCTAATCTAGCATTTATTAGAAAATTATAAAAAATTGAAATTTTGCCGCCTCGAAAATGATTTTTTTGATATGTCGTAGTGAACTTTTTTTCCCTCTTGCCAAAAGCCATCGAAAAATCGATGGCACAATATCGATTGCTAAATCGACCCACCCTAATGATTACACATATCTCGTATATTCAAAAATAGCTCTTTAAAATACCTTTCATTAAATTTAAAATTTATAAAGAATGGGGAGGATTTCGCGTTGCTCATTTCATATTTCAATAAGTTTTAAAAAGTTTTAATTGGCGGCTCCAATATGACAAAATTCCTTTTCATACAAAGATATTTTGTATGTACAAAGAGATTTTGCAATCCTTCAAATCTCAATAATGTCTTTCTTAAAACATTAACCCTCTCTCTGAAAAAAATTTTATTTTTTTTAATGTACAACATATTTTTTTATTAAAGTACACATTTTTTTTTGTTTGTCCGTATGATTTCAACAACTTAGGTGGTCCAATTTTGGTTTCTTTTTTTGTTCATGTATTATTGGTGGTGGTTACACACACATCACAAGTATATTTATGGTAACACATACAAAAATTAAGTATTTTTTAATAATAATAAAACATGACGTTTTGATTTCTTTTGTTACGAGTACGTGAAAATTGTTTTATTTATTATTAAAGACAACAAACAAACGAACCACACGATTTAGACATGTTAAGTATACGTACTCGTATACGATATGAATTGGAGTATCTTAAATTAAACATACACATGTACATTGTAAAAACTACAACACTTTATACATCGATGCACATACCCAGCAAAAACTTGGTAATGACTGGTCATTACTACATGCATTACTTAGATCTCATATCTCATTACCCGTTGAATTACTTTTAAACTGAATGTAATGAGTTACCGATAATTATACCCCACACATTACTATTTCACAATAGCTGAAACCAATAATATATGTTCTAAATTATTAAAAACCATAACTATGGCGTAGCCTAGTGGTTAATGTTTTTGCCTGACAGACATGAGGATCGCTGCTCAACTCGTGTTAGCTTCCATTGTTGTTTTTTTTTTTTGTAATTTATATTAAACATCTATTTATAGAAATGTTGATGTTCATTAAGCAGTATTTAATAACAACAAGTTTTGTGAAAAATAGACATGTATAACAGTTGCCACAATAAATGTGTACATAAGTTAAAGCATTAAAAATCATAGTGATGTCGTGGTCTAATGGTTAGAGTGTTTGCCTGACAAGCGTGGGGTACGCTGATCAATACGTGTCAGCTCTTATTGGTTTTTAAATTTTTATATTTTTTTAAATCTATATTCAACATCTATTTATAGAACAGCTGATAAACTACTTACAGGTAACATCAGTGTAATGACTTTCCTCCAATGACATCACCATGTTAAAATAAGTAGTTTAGTAATTAAAAGGTAACTAGTGAACACTTAAGATTTCAATACCTAAAACTCATTACATGGTAATGAAAGGTTTTGCTGGGTAAATACATATTTATACCCACTATTTCATACCACTCACTATTTGTATAAGGTATAATTTGTTTTATGATCTTTTCTACAATATCTTTTCATTTCATTTGTACATTTGTTTGTTTCTTGTTAGTGTTTTGTTGTAGAAGAAAAAAGTAATACATAAAGTTAAGCGCCACTTCAAAGGTTAAATATACCGCATACAATAACAAAGAAAAAATAGAATGAAAATAAGTACAGTGAATCTTATTTAAAACGAACTGGTATAAGATGAATTCTCGGCTAATTTGAACTAATTTCAGAGTCCCGATGTTTTGGCAAAAATGTTCATATTGTATTAAAAATTAATACGAACTCGCTTAAGACCACTGTTGCCAGAGCAACGATTTTCTAGTTCTAAACGATTTAAATTTGCCCCTAGCGCAGACTTGCCAGATACTTTTTTTCGTTATCCCCAAAGAAATTTTAAAATATCCCCAAAAAATCCCCAACTAAAAAAAATGTTGAAAAAGGTTTATTTAATTTACTCAAACTTTCAAGATTTTGAAATTTTTTTTTAAAGAATTCGTAAATTTGAATTTTTAAAGTTTGACTCCACAATCAGGCCTTTAAAAATATAATTCTTTAATTCGACTTTTAAATCTGAATCAATCATTTCCTACTTCAATTTGTCAATATCTTATTCAAAGAATTAATGTGATTTCTGCTGGCAGAATAATGCTAATTGATTCAATTTTAACAAATCAATTTAAACAAAATTGTTTGCCTCGATTTATAGTTCGCGAATCATATCATAAAACGAAAAATTTAATCGAATCAAAATTGATTCAATTCAAATTTGAATAAATATTATTCTAACTTTATTAAATTTAAATCATTGATTTAAAATGATAATCAATTATTAAATAATTCATAAAATTAATAAATTTCAATGCCAATAAAAAATATATTTTTCAATATTTTACATACTTGGACATTAGAGCGTACCATCTTACAGGCAAAAAAAAAGTGCGCCGTACAGCCTCCATTATGAAGTATTTTTGCAAGGAAGTTTCAAAAAAAAATTTTTTATTTTTTTTGCCGAACGTAGGGGTCGCCATTTTACATTTTTCTTTATATCTTTGGTATTTACAGTCGGATCTTAAAGTATGACACATCGATGTTTTTCTCTCTCGAGGAGACCAGACATTTTGACCTCAAGTATCCCGTTCTAGTAGTTACCCACCAGATCTCAGTTGCTACCACCCTAATGTACAACCCTAATGTCAGAAAATTAAAGCTCGCAAAAAATCATTAAACTTTTGCTAAGGAAGTTTTTCGCTAAACCCAGTAGAAATTTTTTTTTATATATTGGTTGCCGAACGTAGGGGTCGCCTTTTTAAATTTTTTTTTAAAATCTCATGCATAAAATATTTATTCATATTAAAAAGCATTGAATTGCTAGGAAAAATGTGTAGAAGGGTAAATTTGTACTTTTCGTTGAAATTATGTGAAAAAACTTGACTAATGTTTTCTGAAAATTAGTCAAAATTAATATAATCTTCAAAATTTACGAAAGGTTGTAAATATCCCCAAAAAATCCTCAAAACATTTTTCAAATCCCCAAAAAATTCCCCTGTCCCCAAATGAAAATTTTTGTACCCAAGACCCACAAAATATCCCCAAATTTGGGGACAAAACCCCAAGTCTGGCCAGCCAGCCCTAGCTGACTAAATTTGAGGGAGCAAATATTTTATCAGCCGCAACATAACATTTAAATAACAGATTTTTGTTCGAAAATATCATAAAACTCACATTTTGCCATGCTATTATTATAAAAAAAACAAACTCCTAAACAATATTTTTAAAATATTAAATATTTTCTAAAAAATCCATATTTCGATACCCAGTGTAGAAAATCATTACCAGATATGTGGTTATGTAACTACATACTTGGTAATGGTAACTACTTACTTTTGTTATTACATTTCTTATTACCTTTATATGGCGATGTCGCGAAAAATAATGAGTTGTCGTTACACACCAGCTTACGAAAAATCAAAAAATATATCGTTACCTATGTGCTTACCAGTACTGACAAAAATAATGAGTCTAAAAATAGATTTTCAAAAAAATTAATTATATAAAAAAAAATATTTTTTATTGTATTTTTTTTTTTTAAATAAAATTTGCTGGTGCGGGAATCGAACCTGGATCTACAGATTGCCAGTCAACAGCTCTACCATCTGAGCTATATCGACATGTAATATTTAATAGATAAAAACATAATTGACCTGCTGCACACAAGTAAGCTTACTCGCCAACATACAAAAAATCAAAAAATATGTTGTTACATGTATCCTTACCAGTGTTTAAAAAATATTGAGTCTAAAAATAGATTTCAAAAAATTTTCAAAAAAATCTAAAAAATTGTTTTCTATTTGAAATAAAGATAAAAATAATTCATTATCAGTAACTCATTATTATATGTTTTAAAATAATGCAGAAGGTAAGTGGGTGTTATTACTGGTTCTCCAAAAAATAATGATATGTCATTACCGTTTCTACACTGGGTAAGATATGAAAGCGCATCTTTTTATATACACTAAATAGTATTCAGTATTTAAAACTCTTATATTAACCGCTTTTTTAATAAATCCAAAAAGTAGTTCAAAAAGTGCTCAACAGAAGGGGTTAGATTCTCCCTATTTAAAAAAAAAAAAAAAATCTATCCCACACTTCTTTCATCCTAATTTTTCAATGATAAATCCTTTATCGCTGTTTTATATTTTATATAAAACAGCGATAAACAGTCTGCCTTTTCAGTTTTATCACTTCAATTTATATTATTACATAATTAAAATATTCGACTGCAATATTTAATATTCACTAATTGGATTTAATTAAATTACTTACAGTAGAGTGAAAAATTGCGATTTATATTTCAGCTATTTCTCCATGACCAAGATGGAAAACATGTATTTGGTGAGGTGTAGTTTTTTTTCTAAACAGATATATAAATCCAATTTTTTTTATTTAATAAATCCACTTTTTGTATGAAAAATTCTAAATCCATGTGATTAAAAAATGCGCTTAATATGTAATCTAAAAATAAAAAAAAAACATATATAATTTGTTTTCCATATTTTTTTCTTTTAAACTTTCAATGGATGTAAAAGATGTTCCTTTGCACTCGTTCAAAAAGTGTTAAAACAAATGTTAAAGTGGTAGTACTCCTCTCCTTTGTCAACTCAATGTTAAAATCATTAGTGTTTTTGTTAAAATAGAAGTACATCTAGATCAATAATTGTAGTGCTTGATTTTTTGGTTTCGTGGAGTTGATATTTATTGAGTTTTACTGTATAGAAAAATAAACATTGGCATTTGTGCGTGTTTTTTTTTATTAAACTAACGAATCAACTGTAAAATGTACTTTAAATTTGAGAGTTAAAACCGCCTACATGTCTATAAAGGAAAGTTTAAGATATAGACCAAAAAATAAATAAACTGAAACAACAGACAAAACATACACAAACTCTGCCAATATAAATAAATATGTACTGAAAACACTAGTTTACAAAATGTTTAAATGAATGTTTCACTTGCCAAATCGATTAACTCCACTCGCAGAATTTTAGAGAACTTTAATTTCAAAACATTTTATTGACCCCTAACTGTAAAATATTCAAAACAAATTTCTCTGATAATAAATACGAATACTACTAAATGACAAAATTTATAATTTAACAAGAATTTAAAAAACAAAAAACATTATTTACTATTTTCTCATTTTTCTCATTGAGGCTCATTCATTTTTCATTATGGAGTTAATCGATTTGGCAAGTGAAGCATTCAAATATCTCTGCGCATTAAGTACGAGTACGACTAGTGTTTTTAAGAATGTTTTTATGGATTAATTTTTTTTTTTTTATTTATATATTTTTTGATTTTCGTCAGAGGCCAAAGAACAGTCAATCAAAACATAGATTGTAGCAATTTAATTTAAAAGCAATCAAATATGAAACAAACTTTGTAAACGTTGTTTTTTTAATCAGTTCAGTCAGTAGCTTAAGTGCTATAGACAGAAATTAATTAAATAACACTCTGCAACAATTAGAAGATCATTGATTATGGTCTCAATCAAACCAAATGGAAATAAAAATACTTGTGTATAGTAGTAAAAACCCCGGTGGGTTTTGATAAACCCTGGGGTCGATGCATCAAAGTCAAGATGCTCAAAAATTTGAACAAATATCGGCAAATACTCTTTGGTCATCATTAGTTTTGGTAGATTATTCAAAAAAATCGCGCCCCTCTTAAGGACTAAAATGAGTTTTTCTTTAACTTTAGAAGTAATTTTAGTAGTCGTACGAATTTTTCCGATCATTTGAGTACCATTTTACTGTACAACAAAATCTCATACTTTTGGGCCCCCCTCTTAAGGGACTAAAATGGCTCTAGTTAGGGCTACATTTTATGGATAAAAAATAACATTTTTGAAATCGTGAGACAATTTCCTTTAATTTTAGTACCCCCACTTACATGTTACTATGTCCCCCCTTTTCTTACCCCCGAAGGGCCTCTCGGGGCCGAGCCCATTCCAAAATTCATTTCGATTATTTTCTTTTTTAATTCCAGAGGGGTCATATTTTTTTAACGAAACCCCATAAACTGCACTTTAGCCGAAACGGGAAGCGATTGATATTAACACACTAGACAATTGGAAAGAAATGGATTCGAACGGGAAACAAAACGGAACGGGGCTCGAGCATAATTGGATCTCTAAATTTTCAAAAAAATTGCCCCCTTTAATCACCCAACTTACTCCGCTGGAGTTTAGTACTTAAAATTTTGCACGAAGGTTTAGTGTAGACATTAGGGTCCCAGTGTAGAAAATCATTACCAGATATGTGGTTATGTAACTACATACTTGGTAATGGTAACTACTTGCTTTTGTTATTACATTTCTTATTAACTTTATATGGCGATGTCGCGAAAAATAATGAGTTGTCGTTACACACCAGCATACGAAAAATCAAAAAATATATCGTTACCTATGTGCTTACCAGTACTGACAAAAATAATGAGTCTAAACTTAGATTTTCAAAAAAATTAATTATATAAAAAAAAATATTTTTTATTGTATTTTTTTTTCTTAAATAAAATTTGCTGGTGCGGGAGTCGAACCTGGGTCTACAGATTGCCAGTCAACAGCTCTACCATCTGAGCTATATCGACATGTAATATTTAATAGATAAAAAACTTAATTGACCTGCTGCACACAAGTAAGATTAGTTGCCAACATACAAAAAATATGTGATTACATATATCCTTACCAGTGATTAAAAAATATTGAGTCTAAAATTAGATTTCAAAAAATTTAAAAAAAAATCTAAAAAATTATTTTCTATTTGAAATAATGATAAAAATAAGTCATTATCAGTAACTCATTATTATATTTTTTAAAATAATGCAGAAGGTAAGTGGGTGTCATTACTGGTACTCCAAAAAATAATGATATGTCATTACCGTTTCTACACTGGGGTATTCAATTAATTGGCTTTTTATGTTATTCGATTAACCGTGCAAATAATTATTTGGGTTTTTTGGGTTAATCGAATAAAATTTTAAAAAATGTCTGTAAAATAATATACATACACTCGTTGTGTTTTTAATAATTTTATTTAAATAAAGGAACAAAAATAAATTCAGTAACTCTTCTGAAATTTATAAAAATAAAAAAAAATTTAATAATTCAGATCAGATTTTGTCAATATTTTTATTTTTTCTGTCCCCGCTTACACATATTAAAATTTTATCCAAATTGGGGAGAACCACACCCGAAAGAAGAATATAAGACCCCGTACATTAAATTCTATCTCTTTCATATGCATTGAATAAATAAAAACTTAAATGTAGTGTGGAATTTTGTTGAGAATTGATTTTCCCTCTACATTTCCGTATCTCCGTCTCTTTATTTTATTTTATTTTATTTTATTAATTCAGAGTGCTCACTAAACAAGCTTTATTACTTTGAGCATTAATTATAATTAATAATTCTAATAATCATTAATTACAATAAATATTAATGCTTTCATTTAATATCAACATTTAAAAAGTCCTAAAAAAAAATTAAAAATTTACTATACGTAAATAGATACCACTACTTTACTAGATAAGTCACAACAACAGGGTAGTAATTCGGAAGATGACAAAGCAAATTGTGATAAATTTATGTTGTTTCTATTTTTTCTTTGGGATTGAAGATGTTTATTAACCCTTCTACTTAGAACATGAAATTCTCATTGAGTTGAATTTAACAATTATTTCTAGAAATTCTAAAAGGTCGTCCCTTAATTATTTTCTTAGGGCAGAATGAATTATAACAATTTTTGAAAAATATTTTGAATTTTTGCAGATTTACTTTAATAAAAAATTTATATTTTTTAAACATTTTTGTAATTTTCTACCAATTTCGATTAATCGTATGAAATTATTCGATTTATTCGTTATTCGAAATTTGGACAATTTAAATTATTCGAACAAAATTTGAGAAAAATTGTTCGATTAATCGAATAACGATTAATTGATTGAATACCCTAGTAGACTTCCAGTGAGGCAGCATAATTGAAAATTTTTGTAATTAAAACTACCGAAGCATTGGGCTTTTAAACTGCCCAGTAATAAAATTGGCGGTCATGCTTAACAAACAACTACTTTCACTACTTTAAAAGTATCCGTTAGTGTATTCTTACTGCTTTTTTAGAAGTAATTCTGCACAACTTCAAAAAAATACTTCTTTCACTGTTTCCAAAGTATCCGTTAGTATATTTTTACAGCTTTTTTAAAAATTATTCTGAACAACATCCAAAAATTAACTTAAGTATGGCTGATTTTGACACATTTTATTTCCAAGGAGATAATCGTGGGTTCGATTCCTGGCGGGACCAATATTTTTTTTATTTATTTTTTTTTTCTTAATATTTATAATTAATTTGTTTAAATTCAATATTTTTTAAGGTTTTTAATTGCTTTTATGCACCTGTGAAAAAAGTACTGAAAACAATACTGAATTGGAGTGCACCTTTTGCACTTGCTTAAGAGTATAAGTACTTTTATTAAAGAGAACAAAGCATAATATCTCGCAATAACAAAGTGGTGTTTTTATGCCAGTCAACTTTCATATCAAAGAATAGATCAGCTGTAGATAGTTGGACTAGCAATCTTGAGGTCGCAAGTTCGGTAGCGGCAAAAAAAAATTAAAAAGAAGTACATCTAAATCATTTGTACATCTAAATCATGTTTTTTTGCTGAGTTCTATTGATAAAGTAAGTGGTATAAGAAACCGAAGCAGTAGGTACGTATTAATAAAATACGTACTAACAATTAATTTACTGTTTTATGTAAAGAAAAATGTTTTCGGGTGGTTAACTTTAAGCCCAGATATGGTAAATATACGCATTTTTGGGGGATTTTTACGGACTTTCTGTGTGTAAAATTACTTATGCATTTATGCATTATTTATGTGCGTACTTTTTTTTCAATTACACATTTTACTATAAGTTGGGTAAATTTCAACAGAATTTAATTAGAGGTATAATCGTAATATGGTGAGCGGTATCATAACGTTGACATGTCCGACTTTAATATCTTTACTTGTTATTTTGTAAACTAGTGTAATAAGACTTACTGCTTAACATATGTACAACCGAATGTATAAATTGGTAAAGTGGAAAAACGAAATTCGGCCGATTTCACAAAAGAAAAGTATTTGTAATTTTGTGCATACACCGGCCAAGATGGTGTTAAAAATTTTAATTAATTTTTTTTAGATAAATTTTAATTTTATGGAAATTTACAAAATTTTTTGTGTATTTTTTTCTGTTGTTGTAAAACTTTGCCAATATCGGAATTTTATTTCTTGGTTTAAACTGTAAACAAATATTTAATCGGTCGTTCACATAAATAAATCAAATACGCACTCATTTCATTGTGATAAAGATTTTTGTTTTTCAAGTATCATTTAGTCAATCTTCCAAAATGTTTAAGAGGCCCACTTAATCTGTCATTCTATAATCGACATACTACATACATGTTTTTACATATAAATATATTTTGTTTGGAAAGTATTGTTGTCAAAACGTGTGTAAGCATATAAATTTATTTTTTTTTTTAAATATTTTCCCCTTAAATTATTACAAATTTGCTGAGTTTTGTTGTTGTGTAATTTATAATTTTTACGTCTTGTAATTGTTTAATCTAAGTTTTTTTGACAGCAGCTTTAAGATTTAGTATTCATAAATTTTATATTGAAATATTGAAAATGTACATATGTTAACCACGTATTTATTGCAATACATTGAGTATGCATATTGCAGTATATATGCATTCGAAATTGCATCTGTTAACATTCAAGTAAACACTATATCTCTCTGAACAAAAGGTTTATAAATTTTAAAATGGAAAAAATACAAATTAAAATTAACGTTAAGGAAATCGATTAATTAAACAAACAAACTATTGTTAATAATTTCCATATTTTACACATGAAATTGTGCAGAATTTTTTTTATTTGATAAATAATAAAATACATTTTGCGAAAGAAGGTGTCTAGAATAAAATGTGTCTGCACTATAAAAACAAAATGGCGAAAACAGAAATTGGCTAATTTTTGTACAAAACCAAATTATAAAAAACCGCTCTGTTACACCAGTAAACTACCCAGTGTAGAAACGGCAATGACATATCATTATTTTTTGGACTATCAGTAATGACACCGACTTACTTTCTGCATTATTTTAAAAGATATAACGAGTTACTATTAAATACTTACTTTTTTCATTTTTTCAAATTAAAAATTAATGTATTACCAATACTGACTTATTTCTATCATTATTTCAAAAATATAGTCATGTTCTAGATTTTTTTGTAATTTTTTTATAAATCTATTTTATATATAAATCTATATATGTAAGCTGACTTGTGCGCAGCAAGTGAATTATGTTTATATCTATCAAATATTACATGTCGAAATAGCTCAGATTATACAGCTATAGAATGGCAGTCTGGAAATTTTATTTAAAAAAATGTTTACATTAAAAAAATATTTTTTTATAAAACTTATTTTTTTGAAACTTACATGAAAATCTATTTTTAGAATCATTATTTTAGTCAAGACTGGTAAGCACATAGGTAACGACATATTTTTCTATTTTTCGTATGCTGGTGTGTAACCATAACTCATAATTTTTTTCGACATCGCCATTCAAAGGTAATAAGAAATGTAATAATAAAAGTAACTAGTTACCATTACCAGGTATATAGTTACATAACCACATATCTGGTAATGATTTTCTACACTGGGTAGTTTTTTTACATTTTCAATTATTTTTGGCATTTAAATTAATCAAAACCCAATCAGAAATCGCCAGTGGTACAAAAAATCAAGCACTGGCATACCACTGGGTAACCATGGTATTGAAAATAAATGACTGGGAAAGCACTCATTTGGGATGCTTTGCCAGCGCTTGCAAAAAGCGTTTTTCCAGCATTTGTTTTACAAAAATTTCGGTGGTTTATAAAAAAACCACTGGCAAAGAATGGTGTAAGAGTGATATGCCAAGGTTTGCAACCAAATGGTACAAAAACCAATTCACTGGTAGAGCAATGATTTTATAAAAATGCTGACGCTTCGTTAAAAAAGTTTGTAGTCAGGAGGTTCCGAGTTCAAATCCGGTTCCAAGCAAAAAAATTTTTTTGGATTTTTTTTAATTTAAAAATTTTTTTGTTCTATAAAATCAATTTTTTGTTTGTGGGAAAGTTTCTTTAAGACCAACTTTTTTTTCTCTACCAACGCTGGCATATTAGTTCCAAGAAACTGTTTGCCAGTGCTAGCTTTTTCGCACAGCCAGTAGTTGTCCAGCGATTATCACTTATCTATGTGTTTAGCTATGAAATATTATATGTCTCATTAGCTCAGTGGGTAGAGCAATCGTCTGCCAATCTGACGGCCTGGGTTCAAATCACGACAGGACCAAAAAAAAAAAAAATACATATGAACTTTTTTTAAATTTTATTTTGGAAAATATATTTCCAGACCACCTATTTATTGGTTTTGCCAGCATTTTGCCAACGTTCAAAAATTTTGTTTCTCCAGTGCTTTTCCGTCGCTTTTTGAACAGCCGGTCCTCTTGTCTAATGATGTTATCATTTTGGGAATGGGAAAGCACTTTTTGCCAGTACTTGTACCACCTGTTAAAGTGCTTTGCCATCGCTTTCCCGTTTATATTTTTCTGACTGGGACAATTTTAAAACATATCAACAAATGAAAAAAGAATAAACAATTTTCCATTTTAATACAGTCTTGGTTTCTTTCCGTTTTTTATCTCAAAATTTGAGAAATTTTGTATAGAGAAAATATCACAGAATCTGAGAAATTTTGTACAGAGAAAATATCGCAGAATCTGAGAAATTTTCTATACAGAAAATGTCCCAGAATCTGATAAATTTTCTAAAAAGAAAATATCACAGCATAGAAATTTTGTATAGAGAAAATATCGCAGAATCTGAGAAATTTTGTATAGAGAAAATATTGCAGAATCTGAGAAATTTTCTATAGAGAAAATGTCCCAGAATCTGAGGTATTTTCTATAAAGAAAATGTCACAGAATCTGAGAAATTTTCTATAGAGAAAATGTCAGAATCAGAGAAATTTTCTATAGAGAAAATATCACAGAATCTGAGAAATTTTCTATAGAGAAAATGTCAGCATCAGAGAAATTTTCTATAGAGAAAATATCACAGAATCTGAGAAATTTTCTATAGAAAAAATGTGGCAAAATATAAGAAATTTTCTATAGAGAAAATATTACTGAATCTGAGAAATTTTCTATAGATAAAATATCACAGAATCTGAAAAATTTTCTATAGAGAAAATATAACGGAATCTGAGGAATAAAAGATTTTAGAATCTAAAAATATTTCCATAGAAAAAAATTCTCAGAAGCCGAAAAATAATAATTGGGAATATGAGTAATTTCCAAAAAAAAAGGATTTTATTGTAGAATCTGAGAATTTTCTGGGGAAAAATATCTTTAAATCTTTTAATTTTTCTTATCTTTGAATTTAGTACAGAAATCTAAGAATTTTTCTCTAGAGCAAATATTTAAATTTTTTCAATAGAAAAAGTCATCTCATTTCCTCAGATGTTTTCTAAAAATAATTCAAATCCGAAAATCTTTATTTATAAAAATTGTTACAGAATCTTAAATTGTTTCTATAGAAAAACTAGTTTTGAGAATTTTTATATAAAAAAAATCTTTAAATTTTTAATAGTTATATGGAAAATAATATCTCAGTGTCTGAAACTTTTCTATTGAAAATAATATCACAGAATTTAAAAAAAAATATCTCAAAATCTATGGAAAGTAATCAGAACGATTGCAGTTGGGTTAACGATATCGACAGTTAGGCATTTTTACGTTTTAAAAACAACTTTTTTTAAATTTTACAAGCTAGTTCATCTCTAGAACCTCTAAATTGCAATGAATTTGCCGTGAGAATTATATTTATCTGTCATTACCATGTTTTTGCTGGGAGGCTTTTGATGAAAAAAAAATTTGGAAGTAATACTTTACAAACCACTTGTTTTATTGTTTCAAAAGTATCCGTAAGTGTTTTTTTACTACTTTCTTAGAAGTAATTCTAAACAACTTGAAAAAACTCACGTCTTTCATTGCTTTCAACGTATTCATTAGTATTATGACTAACATAAAAAAAAGTTAAAAAGTGATTTTGATATAGTTTAATTCCAACCAGATTATCGATTCGATTCCTGGCGGGACCAATATTTTTTTAGTTATTTTTTGTTTTTAATATTTATAATTAATTTGTTTAAATTCAATATTTTTTTAATTCTTTAATTTTTAAAAAACAGTTTTCATTAGGGTTTCTGTTAAAAAAGGATTACATACACTCACAATATATTTTCCATAACCGATTGAGGTTTATTTGAAAAGTAATAGGTAAATTTTGTTTTCAATTGAAGAATCAATTAAAATACATTGAAACATATTCTTTAACTTTTTATATTCGTCAATAAAAAACAAACTACAAGAAATATTTATCGTCTGTAGGAGTTGATATTTTCAGTCAAATAATCTATTTTTAGATTTCTATTTTTAAAAAAAATAATTTAAATAATTTCGTTGTTTTCTGTTTTAAAACAAAAAATTCAAATATTTTCGGTTTTCAGTTAAAAATTGACGATTGTTTTAACAGACTTTTCAATTATCTTTTCATTTTTTAATTGTGTTTTCAATTAATTTAATATGTATTTTAGGTGGTTTTTAACAATAAAATATTTTAAGTGTATACATATTTATAGAAAAAATAAAAAAAAAAAAAAATTTGGGATGAGATTTGAACCACCACCCTCAAAAATTGAAATTTTGTCAATGCCTGACCTTCCAGACATCTACACCACAACCGATTTGAAAATTGCATAAATTAAATTTGAATTTAAAATATTTTGAAATATTTATTTATACAACAAAAAGAAATTTAAACAAACAAATGTACCCAACACACAATTTGAATTTATAAAAATAATTTGAATCTATCGCACGACTAGAAAAACTGAACTTCGTTTTATATCTAAATTCTTTTGTTTATTTTAACTTAAAATAGTTGAATATTAAATAATATGAATTCAATCAGTGTTTACGATAACGAAATTATCGAAATTGATTGCCAAATTTATTTGAATTGTTAGTAAAAATGTTTAAATTGATTTGATAATCACGGGGTTGCCGGGTTGTAAAAATGTAAAGAAATCTCGATGATGTCAGCTGCTAGCAATAGGGTCGGCATATACGACTAAAATATTTACCATACAAATCGTTTTAAATGTTCACCATACAAATCGTTATAAAAACTAAAAATATAAAATACTAAAATAAAATTTAAAAACAAGCTTTTTTATAATGCCCTTTGAGGGGAATTTTTTTACAGAGTTTTTAATTTTAATTTTGTGTGGAAGTAAAAACGAAAGATTTTATGTTTTATGAATTTTTTTTATTCTCAAAAAGTTTTATGCATGTCAGAAATTAAATAAATACAGGGTTATAAATTTTATTCAAATGAAAATTTAACTTAAAAAATCAAAAAAAGTAAATATAACGCAAGTTCTTCTTAATTAAAATTAAATTTTATAACTGCAGTTAAACACTAAATTCTAGGGACTTTGATTTATGTAAATTGGTATTTCTAGTCAGTCGACTAATCTTATTCTCATCTAATTCAGAGAGTATTGTCACTTTTAAGATAATTGTCGTCAAACAGGATGATTTTAAAATCTTAAATAATTTTATGATAAAAATATTTTTGTGCAATTTTGCTCCAAAGTTTAATATCGATGGCTTAATAAAGAAAGACGCTACACAGAGAGAATTTTGCTGGACGAGTTTTAGTGAAATTTTTCAGTAAACTGTTGAAGTTTTCTTCACAATATAAATGAAAAATTTATGAAATTCGATGAAAAAGCTTCGTATATTTTATGAATAGTTTTAGTGAAACTTTTTTATGGAGCGTATGAAATTAAGCAAATAAAATGAAATTTTTGATAATATTTTATGAAAAATTCCATTAATTCAATGAAAAGTATCAATAGACGAGTTCCCGTGAAACTTTATCGATTTTATGCAAAAAGTCATTAATATCATGCAGATAATTCTCTCAGTGTATCTTTATTCTTAATTTCTATAGAGGTGAAGGCAATAAAAATATAAAAGCGGTGGAAATATTGTTTTTCAGAATGAAACTTTATATTAATACAAAAATAATAAAATAAAAAGTATAATCTAAGCTTTTCAGATTTCCATTTCCTCTAGTGGAATATTAATTCCAGTTAGGGCCTTTCTGCATTAAGCATTAAATTTATATACCAAAAATTTGAAAACAGCAGCATGTTCGTTGTTACATTTAGGACATTTCTTTTAACTATTATATTTATGTGTGATGGGTAATTTGAAATTTAAAAAGATAGATTCAAATAAAATAAAAAACAATTTGAATTATAAAAAAAATGTTTATGAAACTATTTGTATCAATATAGTTTGGCTCAAGGGGTAAGGCGATGAACTTCTAAGCCAAAGGTCGTTGGTTCGAATCGTGTCTGGTGTTGGAACAAAACAAAATTGCTTTGAATTTAAAATGAAAGAAAATTAAATTAAAGAGAAATTAAATAAACAAAGAACGTGTGTGTTATGTGTGCAGTGTTTTGAAAATTGAAACAAAAAAAAACTTTCAAATATGAAAAAACAAACCAAAAAATCATTTTTTTTTTTACGTTTTGTCAGTTAAAAATTGATGATTGTTTTAACAGACTTTTCAATTATTTTTATTTCTTTTATGGATTGTTTAAACAGTGTTTGAAAATAAATAGCAAAATGGTTTGAATATAATGAAAAATCAGTAGTCCTTTTTTAATTGTGTTTTCAATTAATTTAATATGTATTTTAGGTTGTTTTTAACGATAAAATATTGTGAGTGTAGTTTATAGTTTATTCATTTTGCGGTATAAAATTATTGAATAAATCGAGAGAACTCGGAAAGTAGAACTCGATAGATAGTTTAATTTCTAGACGTAAATGCGGCCCTTTGTTGATTTTAGTGCGGTCCTTGTTTAAATTCAAATTTCGATATTTTTTAATTTTTTTAATATTTTTTCACAATTTTTTAAAGTTTTTTATTTCTAAAGTTTTATAATCAGAACTAAGATCCATTTGAAAATTTGTTACTTCAGAAATATTTAAGAAATAAATCAATTTTTTTTACTGAAATTTTAAAATGGCTAAAATGGGTTATTATAAATTAGCTGGTGGTTAATTATAAATCTTTCGACTGATATGGCAACCCTATTAGTTATACGTGACGTGTGAGTAATAAACAAAATTTTATATATGTAATTGACTAATATTCAATATTTGACAAGAGTTTTGTTGATTTCGGTACAATTAACTAAAATATAACCAAAATTTTGTAGCATTACAGATTTTTTCTTGTTGTTTTTATTTTGAACTTACTAATATCTTACAAACAAATTTTGCTGATATTAACAATTTTTTCTGCAGGTTCCCTTTGAATTAAATATTAGTAACTTTTTTCTGTTATTAGTACAGGTTTATTTCTACGAGTGTATTACAGCTGAACATTACTGATTTAAATCTACCATTTTTTGAAAAAAAATGTCTACGCCTTATTTGTTATCTTTTGAAATATTTTAAAAATTATTATTTATTACTGTTGATAAAAAAGTCAACATATGATTAAAATTGTTTAACTAATAACTGCAACCTATTAGATTTATTTTTAATTCTTATCTTAAGATTATTTATTTAACACACACTTGTTAAGGAAAATGATAAACTAGTTTAAAAGTTGTAGGAGGTGTTGTTACAATGTTGTTGATTGATGACCATCGAAGTCACACCCAGTTTAGCAAATTGATTTGTTTTCGCTGTAGACCAAACAAAACAACACATACGAAAAATAGACATGTTTCATATCAACACCTTAAGTATTTCAAATTCAATTGTGTATTTTTTTTTTTTTTTGTTTCAATTTTTTTTACACATATATGAATAACATGAAACGAAAACAATAAGACACGCGAACAATTTTAGAGAAATCAAATTGAAATTTTGAAAAAAATAAACTACTACTACATTGTATTTTATGGAATTTTTTTATTTTTAAATAAATTGTTTTTTTATTACATTTGTACAATGTTTAATATGTTTTACTACATTTGTTTAATTCATTTCAAAAGTTTACATTCTTATTCGACATATCACTTTATTTCCTTGTTAATATTATTGGAGACTCCTACTGTGTAAATTATCTCTTTGATGATTTTCAATTATTCAATTGTTGCCTGTTTGTGTTATCAACTATATAAGCCATACGTTGGAATATAAAATCAATAAAAATTGATTTTAATATGTACATTTATTAGCCTAAAGGGCTTGTTTAAATAATTTACCCAGCAGGACATAAAAATTTCAAAAAACAAGAAAACGCCACCTCCCACCATTCACTTTATAGAATAAAAATCTTAATATTTATTTAAGTACCCACATGAGTCGACAGACTTTAATAAAATTGTTCAAAGCATTCATTAAAAAAAAAAAGATACTCTTATAAACGATGTATAAATGGGATATGATATTTATTAACCATAAATAAATGTGTATTTTCTCTCAATGGCATATTCTTGGTTAAACACAAATGATTAATGATATAGCGCCAATTTCGGGGAAGTGTAAGAATATAGTTAGAATAAAATGGTATTATAGCAAATTTACATTAAGCTCGAAATGCAAATAAAAGTGAATTTCGATATCGATTTCGGCGAAATCTAAATTGAAATCCAAAGTTTTTGATAGACCAGTGAATTTCCCTCTAATGTGCTGAGGTGTTCTCTGCACACCCTAAAAATATTTCATATGTTTGTAAATTTAAAATTTTTATAAATTTTCTCAGGGTTCTATAATATTTCCGCACATCAGGCACTTACTGTATTTATACTAAGTATATCGTGTACTGTTGTGATGTATTTTTTATACATATACGATGTTCAAGACTACATACACGATGTTCCTACGAAAATAAATGTTATTACTACTCTGCTAGTAGTAGTAACAAGCAAAAGAATAATTTGTGCGACAAACCTAACGGCACATTCCTGCTAGGAAAAAATATTTGTTGCGCAACATAGTTTAGACACAAATATATGTTAGAAATGTGCTGTAAAAAATGTCGAACCAAAACACACAATGTTGCAGAGAAAACACGAATACATACAAAAACATATTGTGCATTGAAAAGAATTGCACATATTAGTAAAATAAATACAGCTAGGGCTTGGAAGAAATATTTATAAATGAATTCATTTTATGAATCAGTGAATAACTATAGCATAGTAAGTACTCGTAAAATCTAAGAAAAAATCTGACTACAAAATATAGGAAATCAAAATAGCAAACAAATTAATATTGCCTCATTGCAGAGATGAAATTTTTATTATGTTATTAATTAATTAAATTTTTTAAAGAATTTTTTAAAGAATTTTTTAAAGAATTTTTTTCATTTTGCGGAGAAGTAACTTCTAAATACTTAAGAATTAAATAAAAGGAAATATTTTAAACAAAAATTAACTTCCTAATTTTTCATCTCTCTTCTATTATAATTGAAAAAAACCTAAAAATAATAATATACTACTTGTTATTCAAAAAATAGCAATTAATTTTAAAATGGAAATCAAACTCAAATGATTCTTTCTGCAAATCAAAAAACTGCAATTTCTTTTTAAATATTTATTTTAAATTAATAAAATTTACATAATAACCAAAGAACAATTTTTGTATTTTGTAACTACCCAGCGAAAAAAGAGATACCGAAGCAGTAGTAAAAGCACTACAATTGATGATCTAGATGTACTTCTTTTTTAACACAAACACTAATGATTTTAACATTGAGTTGTCATAGGAGAGAAGTACTCTGACTTTAACATTTTTCAGTACTTTTTTAACGAGTGCAAAGGAAGCTCTTTTTCACCAATTAAAAGTAAAAAAAAAATTCTTTTAAAAAAGTTTTTTTTTTTATTGCCGCCACCGGGTATCGAACTTGCGACCTCACTATTGCTAGTCGCTGAGCTCTACCGCTGAGCTATTCTTTGATTTGAAAGTTGCCTGGCATAAAAACACCACTTTGTTAATGCGAGATATTGTTCCTTATTCTCTTCAATAAAAGTACTTACTAAATAAGTGTAAAAGGTGCACTCCAATTCAGTATTGGTTTCAGTACTATTTTTACAGGTACATAAAAATCAATTTCTCACCATTTTTTTATATATACATATTTTTAAAAATTAAAAAAATATTGAATTTAAACAAATTAATTATAAATATTAAAAAATAATAATAATAGAATAAAAAAAAATAAAAAAAAATCTTGGTCCCGCCGGAAATCGAACCCGGGACCCTCTGTTTGGAAACGCCAAATGATACCAAAATCACTTTTTATGATCACTTTTAAAGCAATTACTCTTTAGAACCAATACTTAAGTGATTTTTTGGATGTGGTTCAGAAGTAATTCTAAAAAAGCTGTAAAAATATAAAAACGGATACTTAGGAAGCAATGAAGGAAGTGATTTTTTTAAGTTGTTCAGAAGTAATTCTAAAAAAGCTGTAAGAATGTAATAACGGATACTTGGGAAGCAATAAAAGAAGTGATTTTTTGAAGTTGTTCAGAATAACTTCTCAAAAAGCAATAAAAATACACTAGCGGATACTTGTAAAGCATTAAAAGAAGTAGTTTGTAAAGCACTACTTGCAAGTTTTTTTGCTGGGTAGCAATTTTAAATGAAAAAATGTCGTTTGGAATTCAAAAAATATCATTTGAAATTAAAAAAATATTATTTCAAATTCAAAAACCCCCATTTGAAATTAAAAAAAAAAAAAATTCGGAATAAAAAACACAAATGAAATTTAAAACAAAGCAAATTGCTATTCACAAAATTCTAAATGAAATAAAAAATACCAATACCGTTTAATATTCAAAAAACATCAATTCAAAATCAAAAAACACCATTTGCTACTAAAAAAATACCAATTGAAATTAAAAAAAAATATATCAATTAAAAAGCAAAAAAAACCAAATGAAATTGAAAAATATCAATTGCAATTCAAAAATACCACATAAATTAAAAAATATAAATTTAAATTTAAAAAAATATCCATTGAAATTAAATAAACGTAAACTGAATTTAATTTGGTACTTTTTATGCTTTTTTATTTCGATTTTTTTTCTTAATTTCAATTAGATTATTTTTTTGCTTTATTTGGTAGTTTTTACCTTTAAATTTTATTTGATATTTCTTTAATTTCAAACGGTAGCTTTTGAATTTTATGAATTTCATATTTTGATTTTTAAAATTTCATTAAAAAATCGTACTTTTTGTAATGCAAAAAAAAAATAGATAATGACAATTTAAAAATAATTAATTAAAAAGCATAGAAAATGGAAGGTGAAAAATAAAAAAATAAAAAAACAATGAAACGGCACCCCATTTATAACGATCTGGTATTGGTCTTGGAAGAAACCAAGAATAGACTTATTTAAACCCGTATGACACTTGCTTAATTTTGTATTGAATTGATGTAGGATTGATGAAATGAAACAACAAATATTAGAGAGAGTAAAAAATATAATTTATAAACAAAGTTTGTTCGAACGGAAAATCGCTAAAAATGATTAAAAATCGTTACAAACACGAAAAAAACGCTAGAAACAGAGAAAAACTTAGGAAATTTACAATATTATTACAAAAACACGAATTTACTAACATAATTGGCGTTAGATCTTTACATAAAATAATGTAAATTGTACTCCGCCAATGAATAAAATGGTTTTTAGTAATATTTTTAATTTAAGATTATTTTTTATGGTACTTGATTTACAAAAAAAATGCGGTTGTCAAATAGAAATCTCGCTACTGTCATAAAGTGCAAATGTAAACGGTCAAGAACTCCGATCGATATTTCCATTGAATTCTCGGAATTTTAAAAAAGAAATAAACGCAGAATTAAAGGTAAAATTTTTTAATTTTTTTTTTACCGTTTATCATTGATTTCCCTGATATGCAAGTATGGTTGTACTTTTTACACTTGTGTTATTTTCCTATGACCATAGATTTTCATTGTTCTCAAATATTTGTGGAGAATACCCAATTAAAAACTTCACCGCACGTCCCTGTGATAGACATATACAAAAATTAAATTTTGTGCTTTTTACCTATTTTCAGAAAAAAGTGGAAATATAAGTAAGCTGTTATTGTCATAGAAAAGTAATAAAATACAATAATAAATTTTTATAACTTTGAAAAACTAAAAAACATTAAAAAAAAAAATAATACAGTTTTTGTGTAGTTTTTAACTAAAAGAAGTATATCCGACGACGAAAAACAATGAAACACTATTTAATGGCGCCGACAAAATCCTTTATAAAAAATTGAGTATTTTTGCTTCCTCTAATCATCATACCAATATTTAAACAATTCTCTTGACAAAAATAACATTGTATTTTTCTTAATCTAAATGAATTAAGTGCTTCGTCATTAAATATGATGTTTTTTCGATTAATCTTTAATTTTTAAGGCTAGTTTGTTTAGAAAAAAATTGTTGTTGTCCAAGCGAAAGTTTAGCTACCCAATTCCAACGAGATGGATTTCAGATTGGATTTCGAAATGAAATCCAGTTAAGAGTAGAGATACAACGTTGCGGCTGCGGATTCCGTGATACAAAATAAATTAAATGACTGAGATTGTTTTTATGCATATTTACATTCACATTTACATAAATGTGCTTACACGTACTATATGTATGGTGAGCACGTCACATACGAGTATTATAGAAACACCGCCAGGAATGGAAAAAGAAGGTCTTATTTCGATACCGAAAAATTTATTATTTTTCTCATATTTTTATTTCAACATTACACCCGAGGAACTTCTGCAGTCAGAATTTTTAAGTTATTCAAGTAGTATTTCAGTTTTGTTATTTTAAACGAAAACAATATTCATTTGTAGAAATAGAAATTTAACTACACTCAAAAAAAAATAAGTTAGTAGAAAAATTAGTAAAACGTCTTGTATATCAAGTGTACTAGTTTTCAGCAATTTTTTTCCCTGAAATTCCGTTTTAAAGCAAAAGTTTTAGTTATATTTTTTTAGCACTAAACTAATTTTGAACTAATGTTTTACTAATTTATGTTGCTACAAAAATTGTGCTGATAACCGCATTTATAGCGTGGACGACAACCAGATAGGCAAGATGTAGATGTCGCAGCTTGTCTGACTGTAGTATAGACAACGGAAATGATAATTACAAAAAAAACTCCACACAATTTCTATATTTAAATTTTCAGCAAATAAATTATTAAATTAAAATTCCTCTACAAATTATTTGAGTTTTTTCAGTCTACTAATATTCAGCAAAAATTTAATGACTTTAGTAAGGATTTTTTCATTTGCAATCGATTAAGTGTTAGCAAAACTTTTGCTGAGATTACTATTTTTTTGGTAAAAATCAGCTCGCGAGGAACATTTTTGTGGAACATTTTAACCCTCTAACTCTTCAATTAAAAGGACAATTTGTTCTGCTTTTTAAAAATGGGGCAAAAAAGACCCTAAGTTGGGGAGTTAGAGGGTTAAGATGTTACACAAAAATGTTCCCCATAGTGTTTTACATAAGTTTTCTGAACACATCCTATACCTAAAATGAAAGATTCACATGGTTTCCCCCTAAAATCTAGGTTGGTTGGTCATTTGAGCGCCAATTCTGAATAAATACAAGATTAACCGTTAAACACTTTTTAATTTTGGACTTATTTCGGGCTGTAAGTCTCTGAATACATTAAAGTTAAAAATTTAACTTCAATAAATTTTTAACTTTAATATATTCAGAGACTTATAGTAGAATTTCATAACAAATATTTTTGTTTTCAGTTAAAGAGAGGTCAACTTTTTAGAAAGGGACAAAAAAGCCCCGTAAGTTGAAGAGTAGAGGATTAAAATGTTCCGCAAAAATATTCGCCATGAAATTCGACTGTAAGTCTCTGAAGACATCAAAGTTAAAAATTTAACTTCAATGCCAGAAATAAGTCAAAACTTAAAATGTGTTTATGGGTTAATCTCATACTTATTCAGAATTGGCGCTCCAATATCCAACAAACTTGGATTTTAGGAGGAACCCATGTGAATCTTCCATTTTAGGTATAGGATGTGTTCAGTGAACTTATGTAAGGCACTACGAGGAAAATTTTTGTTGTGCATTTTAACCCACTAGCTCTTCAACTTATGGGTCTTTTTTATAATTTTTTAAAAATGGGCCAAAAAAGTCCCTTCCTTTAATTGAAGAGCTAGAGAGTTAAAATGTTCCACAAAAATGTTTCAAGTAGTAATTTACATAAGTTCGCTGAACACATCCTATACCTAAAATTGAAGATTCACACGGTTTCCTATTAGGGTTGTGTCGTTCATGAACGAACTAGTTCATTTGAACGGTTCAGATCATTGAACGATATGACATCGTTTTTTTCGTTCATTTCGTTCAATCGTTCATTCCGTTCTTTTTTTTTAGTAATAGAAAATTTGTATCCCTTTCTTATTAATTTTATTACAGAATTAAATGTTTTTCTTAATAATTTCAAATTTTTAATAAAATTGTAATTTTCTCACGACACCGTTCACGAATCACTATTCAGACACAGCTCATGACAAAAAAGAACGATAACAAAAAAGAACGATTGAACGATTTGAACGAAATAGTTCAATAAATTTTAATGAACGATATGACCGAGTCACCAAAAAGAATGATTAAGCCCAACTCTATTTCTTATGCCGATTCACAACAAACATTTAAAAAAGGAAAAACCAATGAAATGCAAAATCAATTGTTTTTCGCTCCAGCACCTTAGGGTAAACGAGTAAAAAGGTTAAAGTCGGGCATGAAGACTATACAATACCCTACACCAGTCTGGTTAAAAGCCAACTAATGTTTGGATCCGAAATTCGAATGGGTTAAAATGAGGCTTGTGTCAAAATTTTCTATAATGTGAGTCAGCGCATCAAATTTCATGAAAATATCTTAATATTTGCGACCTGCAGTTTGTAACCAAGCCAATTTTGGGGGGACGCTTATATGGGCACTAGTTCTAAACATGGACCGATGTTCACCAAAACCAATAGGCTTCGTCCTTGGGCCAACATAGGTCTATGTACCAAATTTCATCAAAATATCTTAATATTTGCGACCTGCAGCGTATAAACAATATAATTTTGGTGGGACCCTTATATGGGCACTAGGTCTAAACATGGACCGATGTTCACCAAAATCAATAGGCTGCGTTATTGGGCGAACATAGGTCTGTGTACCAAATTTCATCAAAATATCTTAATATTTGCGATCTGCAGCGTATAAACAGTATAATTTTGGTAGGACCCTTATATGGGCACTAGGTCTAAACATGGACCGATGTTCACCAAAATCAATAGGCTGCGTTATTGGGCCAATATATTTCATCAAAATATCTTAATATTTACGACCTGCAGCGTATAAACAGTATAATTTTGGTAGGACCCTTATATAGGCACTAGGTCTAAACATGGACCGATGTTCACCAAAATCAATAGGCTGCGTTATTGGGCTAACATAGGTCTGTGTACCAAATTTCGTCAAAATATCTTAATATTTACGACCTGCAGCGTATAAACAATATAATTTTGGTAGGACCCTTATATGGGCACTAGGTCTAAACATGGACCGATGTTCACCAAAATCAAACTTGTTCGTCCTTGGGCCAACATAGGTCTGCGTACCAAATTTCATCAAAATATCTTAATATTTGCGACATGTAGAGTGCGCACAAGATTGCATGGACAGACAGACGGACGGACGGACAGACGGACATCGTTAAATCGAAATAAAAAAAATTCTGAGCCGATCGGTATACTATAAAACATCAGCACAAACTTATAATACCCTGACCACGTAGTGGTGTAGGGTATAAAAACTGATAACTCTTTTTGATTTGACGCAAAATTATTAGTTGAATCGTCTTTTGAACCATAAATATTAGTTGAATCATCTCTGTTTATGGTTGTTTTAAAATATTTTAAACATTTATCTACATTTATTTGAATGAAACCTGATGCAAACAATTGTGGTTACGGAGTTTACAGTTACGGAGTTTACATTTGGTTACATTTTTCGTTTTCTTTCAGAAACGCTTTGTCAGAATTTTTTTTCCGAAACAAAATCGCATGATGCCTACAATGTGAATCCAAATATGACATTGTTTTTCTTACTCGTTAAATAGTTTGGTGTAAAACTTAGGAACGGAGTTTACAACATTTTTTCAAATCTTATTAAAGACATCTTTTTTCATCTCGAGAATGTTACATGCTGCGGAAAAGCTTCAAGTCTGTTATACTGGATGATTACTTACAGTCCAACGATTATTTGAGTATAAATAACATTATACTTTTCGCAATATAAATAATAGATAACTCCAAAATTCTGGTATATGCATTTTTATCAAAAATTATGACGAAAAATCGTTACAGTGTTGAAGTCGTGATAGCTAAGATATACGAAAAAGTTTTTAAAATGTATTAATTTTTATTAAAATCGGCACTTTTCCTCTTCATAAAAATTCATACAGTTAGTGTTTATCTTTATTGGTTATTAAAATATAAGCTATTAAAGTTAAAAAACCTTATGAGTTACTTGTTACGGAGTTTACATTTGGCCTCTAAAATTGGTCACAAATTTTATGTATTAACCAAAAATTGGTCAGATTGTTATAAATTTTGTAAAACACGTGACATTGCGCTGATATATATCGAAATATGTAACTCAAATGTAATCCATGCATTAGAAATTAGGTAGTTACACGGTTTTTATCACATTTTTTGATATCACCCATATATATTTTTTTTAATCCCTTGTCAGAACCCCGTAATTTTGGTAAAAGTTCGAAATTGTTGTATTTATGTGATGTGCATAATTTTTGTTATTTTGTTGATAAAATTAAATTTTACATAGAATATTTTTAAATTTACTAACTTATAATACGCTAATAGAAAAAAGTCTGTAATAAAATTTTATTAAAATTACTAAAGATTAGTTACAAATGATGCTGCCGAAAAAAAATCTACTAAAATTAGAAGATTATTTTTGCTATATATTAGTAATATAGGAACAGCAAAAATAAAACTGTTAAATATACAGAATTTTATTTATACTTGAGCTAAATTTTTCTTAATGGAAAATAGCAAATTAACCTGCTAAAATCACCAAAAGATGTTGCTATTGATTAGTATCCTAAAAAATCAGAAAAAAATTAAAATTTTTGAATTTTTTTTAGATTTTTTTTAAATGCAAATAAAAATCGAGCCTTTCGACAACAGCAGTTTATAATTTTTTAGCAAATATTTCTGCTGATCTTAGCAAGATAGAATGCTATTTGCATTCAACTAAATTTAGCCTAAAAATAGCATAAATTTTGTAGGTATAAAAGTTTAATTTTTGCTATTTTTAGTTTACTAATATTTAGCAAAATTTTCTGCAGATTTTACAGTACAATTTGTTATTTTCAATTAACGAAAAGTTAACTTAATTAAATATAATTAAAATTCAGTTAATTTAACAGTTTTAATTTTGTTGATCTTTTTTTCTACTTGTAATTTTAGCAGTTTTTTCTGCAGCATCATTTTTAAATAATTTTTTAGTAACTTTTTCTGCTATTTTTAGAGATTCATTTTTATGAGTGTAATAAGAGTACATGGAAATTAACATTTGAAAAAATTTAAGAAATTGAAAATTATAAAATAATAAAACGTGTACCTACCAATGTTATCGGCGTTAGATCTAGCCGGACCAGTCACTGTGTTATGTCCATTCTTGAGAGGTAACGATAAATTTTGTTGTCTTTAAAAGATTTCGATTCACATAATTTTTTCTTTACAGACTTGTGGAATTTGGCGAATCAGGAAGTTTCATCGGTAGTGCATTGTTGCTAAATCGAAACCTTTTAAGTGATACCACCAGTTCTGAATAATTTTTATATAAAAATAAGAAAATATATTATTATTTGATAATGAGGATTTTTCAATAGGAAAAAACGGTCAGAACCTGTCAAATTCTCAATGGGCTTTAGAAATAAATCATCAGAAAATATATACTTCATATTTTTAGAGGTATTCTATAGGAAAACTCTGAGATTCTGGGAACTTTTTCTAAAATCAAAGCCACAGATTATGATGAATTTTCCTCTAAAAACCCACATATTCTGAAGATATTTTCTTATAGAAAAATTTTTAGCTTTTGAGGACTTTTCCTACAGAAAAACCCTGACAACTTGTTCTAAGATTTTATTACATTTGATATTCTGATAGATACAATTTGATGAAATATTCAATCTAATCGTTTTTTCACGGGTTATTTTTTTAGTAAATAAGAATGTTCAGCTATCTGAAATTAAATAAAATTTGCATTATTTGCAATATTATTTATTTTTAGTACAAATTCATATAGATTGTTTTAGTACAGTGTAAATTTTATTTTAGTTCATACATTTTTCTGAGTGTATATTAAAAATATTTATAAAAACAAACTTTAGTAATAAATGCAAGTGGCGATACTATTGCGTGAGTCAAAATTCACTCCCTAATAGTAATTAATCGAAAATTTCTTTTAGAACACTCAGAAAAAAATTTAGTAAAGAATTTTTATTTTACAAATTTTTTACTAATTTTTTACTAATTTTTAGTAATAATTGTAATTTTTACAGATTTATTTTTACAGACTTTTTGTAATATTAACTTATATTTTTTGAATAATATTAACGAATTTTATAAAAAAAATTTAAATTGAAATTGAGTGCGTTTACCAGACGCTCAACTGTTGCTAATCCGCTACTCAACAATCTGGTGAACGATTTGATTAGCTACCGCTAAGTCAACATGTTTTGGTAGCGTTAAAATTTTACGCTACTTGTGAGCAGTTAATGATACATCAGCTGTCGTTTGTTTTTTTTGTATATTTTTTTTAAAGAATAATAAACATATACAAATACAAATATATATACATATATTTGTGAAACATCTACAAATATTTTTATTATAAAACAAAAACAAAAGTAGCATCGTTCACCAGATTAAGGTTATCACAAAGCGCTACATATCATTTGTAGCGGTAGCAGGTTTCTCTGGTAAACTTGCCCATTGTTGCCTTCATCAGAAACCTAAAACTGATGAATAGGGCAAGGAATTGCATGTACATAAAAATCGAAAATATGAGCCTAGAAAATGCGACTTAAAAAGAAAAATATGCATTAAAAACATAAAAAATATGTATTTAAAGCACCCATCTGAAAATCGAAATATGTATATGGGCATTTCCACAGAAAAGTCCACCCTGACCGACAAATTAAAAGTTAGCCAACAGTTTTTTCTTTCATGTATTATTAAAGAGAAATATTCTAAATTAATTAAATTAAAGAGTTCAAAGCTTTTCTTAGTTGCGATGGCGAGATACAGGGCTTCAAAGTTCAAGTTCTCGTTTTGGTCAGTTTTGTTTTATTTCTAAGGGCATCTTCTCTTTACAATTTACATTTCTAAGAGTTATTGTGGAATTGCACTCTTACCGCAAAACTGTTATTGCAACAACAACTAAACGTAAAATAAATGAAAAGATCAAACAAAAATCAATTAACGGTAAAATTTTGATTTGCTTTTAATGATATTCTTAGATAACGTCACGCCAGATAAAAAAACATTTAGTCTCATTATCTCTACGCTGACGATCGCAAGTGCGTGAAATTTTTCATTTTAAGAAAGGTTAATAAAGTTAACTAATTATAATAAAAAACTCGGTTATTAAACAAATAGTTAATTTTATATTAATTTTCAAAAGTGTGTGACGTCACCCCACATTGTGAGTAATTTTCATGCATGGTATTATGTTTATTTTAAATTTACATTCAATTATGGTTTTTACAGATGGAATCATCGATTGAAAGTAAAAATTACTCAAAGCGCTATAGGCAAAAGCTAAAATCAGATTCGCATAGGCTTGAAATAAGCCGTGAAAGGGCAAAAGAAAGAGCATCGAGGTATAGAAAAAAGTTGTTGGAATCAAACCACATTAACATAGAAGAAGTAAAAGAAAAAAACCGTAAAAGGCAACAACAATTTAGTTTGAAAAAGAAAAATAAAGGTGAAAAAACAGTCAATCCACGAGCCAATCCACCCTACAGATGCAAACAAACCTTAGGAAAGGCATTAAATAAAGTCAAAACAGCTTTGCCGGTTGATCCAGAGAAAAGAGCACATATTGTTAATATTCTTTATGAAAAATATGGCACAAACAGTTCTTCATCTTTAGTACAAGAGACTAAATCGGCAATAGAAGAAGAAAAGCAATTTGTTAAGGACTTTTACTTGCGAGACGATATTAGTATCCAAGCTGCAGGTCGGAAGGATACATTAATTATTGATGGGGAAACAGTGGCCAAGCGCTTTATGTTGCTGACTGTTTCTGAGTCGTATGAATTATACAAAAGGGAGAGAAATATTGACTACGTTAGTAAGTCGACATTTTATGAATTGCGACCAAAATACGTGCAACTATCGTGCAAGATACCACATAATATGTGCGTGTGTAAGTACCATGCCAATTTCTCATTTATTTTGGAAAGCAGTGCTGAGGTGATAAAATCATTTTCCTCTAATTTTGAAACTTTTCTTAAATCTGCCTGTTGCAACATTGAAAACGAAAAATGTATGACAAGTAATTGCAGAAATTGTGTAACAAATGTGAAAAATGATTTAGTACCTCTTAAATATTTTTCATTAATGGAAAAAAACATTAAATGGAAACATTGGCGCAAAGTGGAAGACCGAATTGCGTTGACACATACCGAAGGTTCTCTATTTTTTAAACGCCATTTTTTTGTTAAGCGTTCCCAGCAAAATTATTTTGAAACCAAAAAAAAAAATATTAAGGCAGAAGATCTAGTCCTGCAAATGGATTTCGCAGAGAATTACAGATTAATCTGTCAAAATGAGGTCCAAAGCGCACACTTCAGCTACCGTCAAGTTACCATTTTTACTTGTGTGGCTTGGCTGATTGGCGGAGTAAAATCCTATGCGATAATCAGTGACAAACTCAGCCATAATAAGTTCGATGTTTGCTGCTTTTTGACAACACTTGTCGAGATGATTAAAAAAGAACATGGCAATTTCAAAATATATATATTTTTTCGGATGGATGCAGCTCACAATTTAAAAATAAGTTCATTGCTCGAAGTTTACCTAACTTTGTTTCTACATTTGCTTGCAAGGTTTTTGAGTGGAATTATTTTGCAACTTCTCACGGCAAAGGTGCGGTCGATGGGGTAGGAGCAACCATAAAACGAAAAGTTTGGCAGATGACAAAAACAAAAAATTTAATTTTAGAAAATGCCTTTTCGTTTTATGAATGTGCTCGAAATAACATCTTTGGAATAAAGTTAACGTACATTTCCTCGGAGCAAGTCGATTTGTTTTCTACTTTGTTAACTGAAAAGTGGAAGGAGGTGCCGAAAATACCTGGTATACATCAAATTCACTATTTTTCAAGCAGCGAAGATATGCAAATAAAAGCAGCTGAAACTGCATTTTCACATAAAACTATTATATTATAATTTAAGGTATATCCTAATAAATAAATATATAATATATATGTATATATGTATATATAATAAATATATTTATATAATTTTTCTATATATTTATATCTTTTTCTTATTTCTTAACCAAAAAAATATCAAATGGAAATTTAAGTAACGTAACGCCATGTAACGTCACGTCAGATAATAAAGCTAATAAAAAACAAGCGGGCTAAAGCCCGCTCGATGGTTTGTATAAGTCCCCAGGTGACTGGGAACTTATACAAACCAAAGATTAAATTCGGCTGTGCCGAGTCTTTAGATACCCTCCATCCTGGTGTTTTTATTCGGGGATTCTACTAAGTACAAACAAGTATGAATTATTACCCATTTTGTATTCGGTCAATCCACTGTGCAACAAATGTGTATGATTTTTTCCACCACTACAAGTAAATATTTCAGTTTAATCTTGTTTAATCTCAGTGCTGCCACAAGCAAGATTCAAAATTCCCAAAAGTGTAGACAAAATTACCCAAAAAATATGAAATTATAAATGACTTCAATTAACATATTATTACAATTTGAACTCGGAAAAAAGGTAATAACCTCATCAGTAAACTTAAAAAAAGTGATTTGGCCATTTCACTTTAGAACAAAACACTTAAAAAGCTTGTAAATAAGAGTCATTTATGATCACATGTAAACGATTTAAAAATAATCTTATTTTAGAGTCTTTCAAAAATCAAGTTTTATTTGCGTATTTAAATACACAAAAAAAAATCTTTGGCAAGCAATTGGGAGCACTTCAAATAAAATAATGTTTTTGTGGCATATACAATATAATAAATTATTCGATAAAACTTTATTAGTTGAAATTTGCTTAATTACTTGGTAACGATTTTTTTGTGTACGTTAATAGCTTATTTGTATAACGAAAGAATTTCAAAGCATGTATAGATTAATACACTTTCCTGATGTATCGGTTTAATTCGTGGATGATCAGTCGCTGTGAATCAATTCATTAACTCGTATGAATAAAAAATAGATATTGGAATTTTTATGCAAACTTCACAATTAGATGTTAAGTCATTCATAAGCCAAAAGTAATTACATACATTGAGGCAGGGTTGGTAGGCTCTATCGCTAAAATACTGTTATAGATTCAAATATCGATACATTTAAAATACCAGTACCGAAATTAATCAAATACCATTATCCCATTATCCTTACAACACCATTATTTTTTAGTTTAAAATTTTTGTAATTCCACGTCGTAATTGTGAATTTTACATACACTTAGTTAATAAATTTATTTTACTTTACTTTGTTTTTTCATAAAAAAAAATTTGCGGAATGCACCGAAATACCGCTTATCTTAACCCTCTAACCGGCCTAAGTTTTTTTGCAATGAAATTTATACCATGTGTTCCTCACGAAAAATAAACAATAAGTTCTTCTACAAAATTTTTTTTCGTTGCCTACTTTAGGCGATATGGGCCAAAAAAGTTTAAGGATGAATCTTGAAAACTAGCGCATAAAAATTCCTAGGTTTAGGCACAAATTATTTCTTTTAGCAAGAAATAATTGAAATGAAAAAATTACATTTTTTGTGCTGTTACTTAAGAGGATGTAGCGATTTTCGTTTTTCGAAAAATGCGAAATTGAGCGAAAACGCACCAAAACTCCAATATATATTATTCAAACTTATAAGATTTGCTACCTATACCAAATATATTCTTTTTACCAAATTTCAAAAAAATCCGTCCATTCGTTTTGAAGTTAAGGCGATGTCTTTAAAGGTATCCTTATGGAATCCTGTGCGTCCTTGGACCAAAGTAAGAAACTTTTTGAATAGCTTAAGCTCCAATCTTACTTCATGGTCACTATCAATTGTTTTCGTCAATTTTTTAATTGTTTTGTTTTTAAGATTTTTGAAACTTTTGGTTGTTTTAAAATATTTAATTTTTGAAATTTTACGAAATTTTATCTTTGACACTTTCTCGCTTCCAAACCGTGCATTGTATACAAAAAAATTCTTCACAAAAAATTTTATAAATTTAGTTTTCTGTTGAAAAAGCATAACTTCTTATTATAAAATACCCCTTTGGCGAATTTCTGGGCAATTTAATATACCCCGCCTGGAGACGGGCTTGCCGGTTAGAGGGTTAAAATATCATTATCGAAATAATTGCAATACAGTTAACCTTAAAATACCGTTATCGAAATACAATTATCCTTAAAATACTGTAACCGAAATAATCTATGATAGCGTTACTTACCCTCACCGATAATCGCACCGTTTCTGCTACCAACAATGCTTTGGAGTAATTGCTAAGTTGTATTCATAGACCCACTATCTATTGGCTAGTTTATGATTTAAATTCTTTTTTTATGTATAATATATTTTGATAATTTGATAACTTTCTCAATTCATTCATTTGAATTGAAATTTAAGTGAAAAACTAAACAATTTAATAATTGCTGTCATCCATGCCCTACCCATAAAGTGGCAACACTGCTTATGTTATTCATATAGATGTATGCAGACCTTTAAAAATATAATTCCTTTATTCGTATCTTAAATCTCAATTTTGCAATAAGTTGATCTCATTGAATTTTTTTTTTACCCCGATGTAGTACTTTCAAGCTGTTAAAAAAAAAAAAAAAAAATCCGCGGAAAGACCTCTGTAGGGAGTTTATTTCTGTGTAAAGTTTGAAAATGGACTTAGCTACATATATCTAAGTCATTATATCATTGAAAGATAGTAAAAATATCTTATGGACGACATTTTTTTTTTGTTTGCTTACCCATTACCGGCAAATGAGATTTATTTTTAAGATTTTTTAAAATAAACCGTTTTTATAAAAACCACCGTATACTACCACATAATTTTTTACTTATTAATATATTCTAAAGATTAAAAACTTTTAAGATGTAGTTCAAATTTTATCACTTCAAACACAGAAGATATTAGAAGTCAAGCCTATCTATATATCAAATAAAAGCTTTTCGTCTTGATAACATAATAAGCACAATTTTTGTTCTAATATAGGATTTTTATGGAATAAATACATTAAAAAAACAAAAAAATTAAAATTCCTACGCCGAATCATAATGGGTCAACAAAAAAATGCTACATAATCCTAGCACAACTATTTTGAGCGTGATCGTGATTTCAACAGACAGACAGACGGACACGGCTATTATATTTTCTTATATAGGTTTAAAAAAAAAAAACAAAAAAATTAAAATTCCTACGCCGAATCATAATGGGTCAACAAAAAAATGCTATCCTAAAGATATTTTTATTACCTTTCCAATGGTGTACATATTGTTCCAACCCTATCATAAATGAAGAAAATATAGTTAAGTTAATTTTTAAACTTAAAACCGAAGTAACTCCCCATACAGGCTTTTCGCTGAAAAAAAATTTCTTCGGGCCCCCAAAGGAGAGTTATATCAGTAATAAAAATTTAGAATCAATCGGTGAGGTGCCTCTAAAGCCAACATACGTCCAAATTATTCAATAGAATCGAAATTAAATCAACACAAATAGGAACAAATCTTATCTCACTTTATTCAATGTCCAATCATTGATTTAAAGGCATTATGAATTATTCAGTAATTTATAAAATGAATCCAATTTTATGCATATAAATTCAAAAAAAGAATTAACTCTTTCAAGGTCTGGGTGTGTATGTTTGTATTTTTTTCTTATTCAGTAACAACAACAACACACAGTTAATATATTTTTCATGTTAATATGGAAAATTCTAGTGGTGCTTCTACATTTTCTTTCATAACTTTTAAACGTCTGGACCAAATATGCCCATTTTCAATAGCAAACTGCTTAAGAAATTGGACCAAAATTTTGACTAAAAATTAACATCCTAGCACAACTATTTTGAGCGTGATCGTGATTTCAACAGACAGACCGACAGACAGACAGACGGACACGGCTATATCGGTTTCGCTATTGATAACGATCAGGAATATGTATTTTTTGTATGTCCCAGATTTTTTTTTCGATGAGTTACAAACGGAATGACAAAATGATATATACCCTCCTGCACAGTGGGATGGAGGGTATAAAAAAAAGGAAAGATTTTTAAATTTGATAACTTGGAAAATAAATTTATATTATTCCAAATCCTACTAAAAATGGTTTCATACAAAAAGTCTTGCCCAATTCGCAGAGTTATGCAATTTTGTAATCCAAGTCAAAAGCCACTTATGTTTTTTGTAACGTCACGCCAGCGCATATTTTTGCTTATATCTTAAAATCCTTATGGTCGATTGTTGTAGTTTTTTTACTGAATATAATGCTACTTAATTACTTCGCAAATATAAAAAAAACTTTTTACAAATTTGACTTTTTAATTTTTTTTATTAACATTTTGTCGTACAAATGTTACGTCACGCCACAATGGAAGTGCCCATATATGAACATACATGATCATACATTCACTTGTATATGATCATGCATGGGCATAAGCAATCATATACGTCCATGCATGGTTCAGTGCATGACCATTCATGATCTCATCCGAAATTTGAGGGTATATGGAGGTATATGGCGATATATGATCATATATGAGCGTATATGAATCATATATAAGCATATATGGTCATATATGAACATGTACGGTCATATACCCTCAAATTTCGGATCCAAAGATATATGAAAATATATGAGATCATATATGGTCATTAGAGTGGGCCGATTTGTATGGATAAAAATTTTTTGATATTGTGCCATCGATTCTTCGATAGCTTTTGGCAGGAGGAATAGAAGTTACACTACGACATATCAAAAAAATAATTTTCGAGGCGTCCAAATTTCAATTTTTTTATAATTTTCTAATAAATGCTGGATTAGCGCCATCTTGCGTTGGCTTTTTGAAACAACTAACGCAGTTGTAAACAATATAACATTACAACCTTTCCAGAAAGGTATTACTTATCAAAATCGGATAAAAAATGTGGCAACTAGAGGTAAAATTATATAAGTAAAATTATTTTCTGCTTGTTTTCATCACCATCATCATCATCATTTCATCGTCATTATGATCATTTCATCATCAAGCAGAAAATAATTTTACTTATATACTTTTACCTCTAGTTGCCACATTTTATACATAAAAATACATCAAATATGCATTTGAGGTCAAAATATTCAGAAATATGCATTTTTTTCAAGATATGCAACTACAAATCGATGCCATTTTTTTTTAAATTTGATGATTCGGATAACTATTTGATTAATTTTGTATTATCGAGCAAAAACATGCATTTTCATAGAATTCCTTGCCCTACTGATGAACTAATTTATTATGGAAACGTTTTCTTGATCCATATACATCTTGTCTGTTTCTTACACAATTTTACATGTTATTCAATATTTAAATTATATTTTATATTTCTTCCTTTACAGGTATCTTGCAATCATGTGCCAATGAAGGTGAAGAAGTTCAAATAGCCATAAAAAATTCCAAATGTTTTAAATGCGCCTGTGAGGTATGTGACTGTAATTTAAACAAAAAAAAAAAGTCATATAAAATTTATAAGAACGAACTTTTTTTTTAGAATAATTTATGCATATTGCTGTTATTTCTAAAGTTGTATACCGGAAATGTAAACATATACGGTTGACATTACAATTATACGAGGCTTGTGTGAGCTATTGTTGGTAGTATGACAAACACAATTGTAACATCTAGTGAACAGCCCTACTTTGTAGGCCCTATAAAACTATAGCAATGTTTTACAAAATCTATTATTAAATACAATTTATAAGCAAACAAAAAGTAGAATTTAAAAGATGTATATGACAATATCTGGCTGTTGCTAATAATTTTTTTGCAGTTTAATTTTTTTCTTCTTGGCAACATATAACAAGCAACTACTTGACCTGGCCATTTGCCATTAGAAAATGGAAAGAAATACATGTAAGAAAGAGTACTTCAAAAGAGTGGTAGGAATGGAAAAGGATTAATTTTTTGATTAAAATTTAAAAAAGAATCGATTTTTTTGTTACAAACAAAAGAAAATGTTTAATTTAAATTTAAACTGTTTTTTAAAACAAGTATGTGTCTTCATAATTAAAGTTTATAATTAAAACTTTTATATTTTAGTAATTTCCTTAAGGAAGTTTTTAACTTAATATATTTGCCAATAAATATTTTTGTATCCAAGTGATATTATTGCCAACTAAAATAAAAGACACTTAAAATTGTGTGTTATTTTTTTCTATTTATTTTGAAGCATGTTCTCATTTATGGAGCCAAAAAGAAAAAAAAAAAGTATACGGTCAGTTTTTATATTAAAGTTTGACCAAAGTTATTGACCTGTTTTAAGTAGTCCAGAACACTTCATAGTTGAAACTTTTTTTTTATCATCATCTACATTTCACTGCTGTTAAAAATATAATTTTTCGATTATATACATTTCATATTTACGCATTTTTTTGCTTGTTTGTTTATTTGGTGTGCTGAGTTTTGCAGCATAAAACTGCATTCATACTGTGTTTTCAGTTATCAAATGTGTTCAGTGTTAGGCGCCACTTTGTGTCACATAACAAATTTCAAAGTAGTGAGTGAGTTCAGTAGGATGACATTTATTTAAGCATGTTTTTTTTTATTGCTTTATCTCGTTACCTAAAATACAGAAGGTTAAAAATCTAGGAAATCTGTACAGATTTTTAAAAATTATACAATCTAAAAGCTCTTTTACACCCAAGGTCTTCAACTTTAACACACTGAAATGCTAAAAGATGGTGACTGTAAATAATTTTTTGAAAAATTAGCTCTTTCTTTTAAATTTTTTATAAACTCTTTATACTCATGTCAGGGTATAATGAATTTGTGCTGCTATTTTTAACAAAAAAAAAAAAACATCAGACGTAGGCAGGAAAAATTTGGTAATAGAATATTAACAGCCCTGATCTAGATGTACTTCTTTTTTAACATAAACACTAATGATTTTAACATTGAATTGTTATAGGAGAGGATATACTCCCACTTCAACATTTTTTCAGTACTTTTTGAACGAGTGCAAAAGAATTTTGCACCAATTAAAAGTTAAAAAAAATTCTTCGCAAAAAAATTATATTTTTTTTTATTTTACAAAAATTTTTTTATTGCCGCCACCGGGTATCGAACTTGCGTCCTCAAGATTGCTAGTCTAACTCTATACAGCTGAGCTATTCTTTGATATTTTTTTTTTGTTAATTTACAACCGTATTCTAAACGTTATAACAATGACAAAATTGTGACAACAATGGCCATTCACCTCAGTGTTGTCACAAGTTTGTTATTGTCATAAAGTTTAGAATAAGGGTGTTAATTTATTTATTTTTAATAACATAAAACTTCATGCTTAATGCCAAAAACTTCTAAGCCTATTGCTTGTCAGTTGATATGAAAGTTGACTGGCATAAAAACACCACTTTGTTACTACGAAATATTGTTCCTTATTCTCTTCAATAAAAGTACTTTAAACAAGTGTAAAAGGTGCACTCCAATCAGTATTGTTTTCAGCATTATTTTACAGGTTTACAGCATTATTTTACAAAAAGCAATTTCTCATCATTTTTTTATACACTCACAATATACTTCCAAAACCCATTTGAGGTTTATTTAAAAAGTAATAGGTAAAGTTTGTTTTCAATTGAAGAATCAATTAAAATACATTGAAACATATTGTTTAACTTTTTTTTTATCAATCAATAAAAAACAAACTGGAAAAAAATATGTATCGTCTGTAGGAGTTGTTATTTTCAGTCAAATATTCTATTTTTAGCTTACTATTTTTAGAAAAAATAATTTAAATAATTTCGTTGTTTTCTGTTTTAAAACAAAAAAATCAAATATTTTCGGTTTTCTTTTTTGTTAAAATAGTTTGTTTATATACAAAATTATTTCAATTCAAATTACAAGAAATTCTTTACTCATACACACAAATATAGCCAATAAAAATATGAAAGTGTGTGTTGTGTAGTGTTTTCAAAATTAAACAAAAAAAATAAATTTCAAATATGAAAAACAAACCACAAAATCGTTTTTATACCCTACACCACTACGTGGTCAGGGTATTATAAGTTTGTGCTGATGTTTGTAACACCAAAAAATATTGGTCCTAGACCCACCTTATAGTATAACGATCGCCTCAGAATTTTTTTTTATTTCGATTTAACGATGTCCGTCCGTCCGTCTGTCTGTCCTAGCATTCTTGTGCGCACTCTACAGGTCGTAAATATTAAGATATTTTGATGAAACTTGGTACACCAACTTATGTCGGCCCAAGGACGAAGCCTATTGATTTTGGTGCACATCGGTCCATGTTTAGACCTAGTGCCCCTATAAGGGTCCCCCCAAAATTGGCTTGGTTACAAACTGCAGGTCGCAAATATTAAGATATTTTAATGAAATTTGGTGCGCTGACTCACATTATAGAAAATTTTGACACAAGCCCCATTTTAACCCATTCGAATTTCGGATCCAAACATTAGTTGGCTTTTACACAGACTGGTGTAGGGTATTGTAAAGTCGGCATGCCCGACTTTAACCTTTTTACCCGTTTTTTTTACGTTTTGTCAGTTAAAAATTGATGATTGTTTTAATAGACTTTTCAATTATTTTTATTTCTTTTATCGATTGTTTAAACAATGTTTGAAAATAAATAGCAAAATGGTTTGAATATAATGAAAAATCAGTAGTCCTTTTTTTAATTGTGTTTTCAATTACTTAATATGTATTTTAGGTTGTTTTTAAGGATAAAATATTGTAAGTGTATATACATTTTTCTATCCCTCATACACATCACAGCGTCCTCCTTCGGTGTTCCCATAGCACTTAACCCCACCGAAGTAAAATAACAGGGCTATGAACTAAACAGCTTCAACAAAAGTTCGCCAACTCGTTGTCAGATGCCGCCCAATAACTGTTCTAAGATTCAAAATCTCGCGCAATAACAGTGTTGCCATATTTGAAACCCTTCATCTTTCACCACCTTTCACCTTTTCTCTATCCTCTTTCCAAAGAAAGCACACGCTAATTAATAGGAAGAATTTCCTGAATTTTGCTTCTCTTTATAAAAAAAAAAAATTATAATGAAAAAATCGTCAAAATGAAAAAACGGTGAAATTAGAAAAAATATCTGATTGAAAAAAATTGCTAACTTTTAAACTTTTAATTGGAAAAACGTCAAAATTCAACAAATTCATTAAAAAAAAAATAAAAATGCCAAAATTAATAAATTGCTCAAATTGGAAAAATTTCCCAAATTGACAAAAAGAATCAAAAAATCGCTGGAATTTAAAAATCCCCAAATTGAAAAAAATTTTATTAATTGAAAAAGTCCCACAATATTAAAAAAAAATTATAATTAGAAAAAAATAGTTAAAAAAAATTCCAAAAAATTTAAAATACTCAGTAAAATTTTTTAAATTAAAGAAAACAAATGTTTGCATGCAACCGGATTTGAACTTGGAACCTTCGTCATTATTTTTATTAAATTATTGCTCTACCAGTAAATTGATTTTTCTACTGCTTTTCTAAGCGCATTCTCTGTCAGTGTTTTTTTTTTTTTTTAACCAGCGAAAATTTTTGTAAAACAAATACTGGCAAAAGGCTTTTTGCAAACACTAGCAAATCGTAACAAATAAGTGTTCCTCCAGTGTTAGTATGCCAGTGCTGGATTTTTTGTACCATTGGCAATTTCTGACTGGGTAATTGTCAAAATTGAAAAACGCCAAAATTAAGAAACAAATGGATAAAATTAAAAATAGTGTCTATAATTTAAAAATGATTTTTCGCAACAATTTTAGTATTGTGTTTTTCAAATTTCGACAATTTTTTCTCATAAAAGTGATTTTTTTATTTTTTCTTATTCTGGAAATTTTTTGAAATTTTTGAAATTTTTAATATGTTTTCCGAATTTTTAAAATTTTGGTGATTTTTATTTATATCCGACGATTTTTTTTTTTTCAGCATTGACAATTTTTCTCAATTTTAACAATTTATTTAAATTTTGACGATTTTTTTTAAATTTTGGTGATTTTGTTTTAAGTTTTCAGTTTTTTTTTTTTTTTTAATTTTGTTAAATGTTTTTAATTTTGATTTTTCAATTTTGGCGACTTTTTTATTTCAGCCACTGACGAGTCTTTGGGTGAGTCTAAACTACGGCAGTCTGGGGATTCC
Organism: Leucophora obtusa; assembly: GCA_949987735.1. Classification (NCBI taxonomy): domain Eukaryota; kingdom Metazoa; phylum Arthropoda; class Insecta; order Diptera; family Anthomyiidae; genus Leucophora; species Leucophora obtusa. Next base: position 50,015,460 of record OX465299.1, read on the forward strand.
CTTGTGTCCGCTAAATTTTTCAATAAAAATGATTTATTCTTCTTTCTGCAATGAACTGACTTTTTAAGGAAGTAAGAAATGTCTCCCTAATATATAGGCAGACATACCCACGTGTATATATTGGGTGGCAATGCAGGCTTACGCACACACCATAATAGTTTGATATAATTTTGTTTAAAAGTTTTTTGATTAATTTAAACTTAGGAGTATACAAAATTCTCACTTATTTAAAATGGGGATTGATATAAACTCTGCTTTTGCACATAAGAAATCAGACTAACTTTAGTCACAACCTTTATGGTTATGATGTTGTGATGGATACTGATGGGGGGGGGGGGGGCTAAGCCCTCCGAAACAGATTGTCCATCATGTGTGCAAGAAGAATATTTTTAAAAACAGTACGCACGGTAATTATTAAAATAAATACTCGTATAAATACATACATCGAACTACAGGCTGATAAACTGCTTTCAAATGGCTCTTTCTCGTAAACGACATATTTAAAATCGGGCGCCACTGTGCAGCGTAAACGGGTAGACCGATTTTCAACATATCTTTTCTGTTTTATGGCGGACTAAAAACTTAAATAACTGGGTTGCCACTGTTGCCCGAATTGTAAATTTTAATTAAAAAAAAAAAATAATAATGTGTCTTTTGCCCACAAAAAGAATTTTATTAATAAATAATTTCTTTATTTTTTTAATATCTTAATATCGGTTAGATAGTTTTCCTGATAAATAAAAAATTGCGATTGCGGGTTTTTTTTCAATTTTTTTTTCAGTCTTGAAATTTGTCACAACAAACTTTTGGTTTGCTGGCTTCATGATATGTCCAACAATTGACCTATCAGTTAGGCCTTGAGTTTTACTTTGTGAATTGTTACGATCAATTCAACAAGTTCAAATTTTTGTAATTCTTCGATTTTTTCTGTCTACCAAATATTGTGAAAAGAATCGTAAGAACCTGAGTCAAAGTTGGACCCTTTTTTGCCAGAGATGATTATTGTGTAATTCATGAATAAAATTATATAGGTCCACGTATAAGAGCATACTTAAACTCGATTTGATCTGGTAATACCATTTAAGCACAGTGCATTCAAGCTCAGATAGGGCCCTTCTATGGTTACTGTTAAATCGGCTCGGCAAGTGATTCTGAAACACCAATCATCTCAGGTGAAAATCTGGTTTTATAGCTGGATTTAAACCAGTTTTTCTATACAAATAACTCCAGTTTTGTAGAAGGACTTTCGAATAATCCAGATTCATAATTAGATTTTAAATCCAGTGCCAATAAGACAGCACTGTGTTTTCCCAGTATTTTGCAAGGGAAATTTCCAATATATGGCATCACCTTTTGAAAAAAGTTCTAAATAAATAATAACCCAGCCAGCAATTTCGGAGCGCTCATAAATAAGATTCTTAAATGGCTCATAGAAATGATCATTGTGTTTTTGAAAACACTTTTTTTTTGGTACCCAGCCAGCAATTTCGGAGCGCTCTTAAATAAGATTCTTAAATAGCTCATAGAAATGATTATTGTTTTTTTGAAAACATTATTTTTTTGGTAGAAAATATGAACCCTCAAAAATCAATCCAAAAAGTTGTCTCTGCAATCTAAAAAGCTGTCTCAAAATGAGGGTTCATTTTTCGGACTCAAAGAATATTCCAAAATTATTTAAATTTATGAGAAAAATTTCGATTTTACACGCTCTTTTTTCTGAGTCATTTCTGAGTACACAGGGGGCTCTTTTGAGCGGACCACTTTCATAGCAAAAAGTAGAAAAATGTTTATGTTTTTGGAGCTCATTTCTGAGTCCTTAATGATCATCTTTGTTTGCTGGGTAGAAAATATGAACCCTCAGAAAACAATCCAAAAAGTTGTCTCTACAATCTAAAAAGCTGTCTCAAAATGAGGGTTAATTCTTCGGACTCAAAGAAAATTCCAAATTTATTTAAATTTATGAGGAAAATTTCGATTTTATATGTTCTTTTTTCTGAGTCATTTCTGAGTACACAGGGGGCTCTTTTGGACGGACCACTTTCATAGGAAAAAGTTGAAAAATGTTTATGTTTTTTGAGCTCATTTCTGAGTCATTAAAGATCATATTTGTTTGCTGAGAAACTGTAATTATTTGAGAAAACTTAACAAAATGAGTTGGGCGCCCAATAAAACTGCCTTTTTAATTGCAAGTGAAGTTAAGTGCAGCAACCAGTCTATTATTTTTGTTTTTCCAAAGAAAATAATCCTTGTAATGCTGCCGGGAAGAGCTACAATAGAACTGTAAATTTACAGCTTTTTAGAAAAATATTTAATTTAAGGTTATTTTTAACAAAATGTGTGGATTTGATTTTAAAATCGAATGCAGCTGTCAAATTGTTTAATAGATATCGGCAGGGGTATGGCATCACCAAAAAAATAAGTTATAAAAATATTGTTGTCACTAGATGGCACTTTGTTCAAAAAATTGACGATTTTCTTTTTTTTTTTATTTAAATTTAAATAATAACAAAGCAAAAAAACAAACGGATATATCAAATTTTATTATTTGAATATATTCCGCGCTTGGTTTTCCTTATTTTGAGCAGTTTTTGAGTTTTTAAATAAAGGCTCAGCTGATACTAAACTGATACTAAATAGTTGCTCAGGTAATACTAAATTTCAGCGCCCTCTATCGGTGAGTAGTGTAAGTTTTGATATCCTATCTCTATAATTAATAGTCTCTGGAAATCGGAGTAATTTGAAATTGGATTAATCTTGATTTTAGAAAAGATTTAAGAGAAGTCTAAATTCAATAAAAAAAAATCCTGCAAAATTCTAACATTTTAAATAAGTTTCTCTTTTATTTACATATGAGTTGAGTAGCAAAAAGTTATGCCCCCTCCCTTATGTTAGTTACAAACATGTAACTGTCAACATGTCAAAGTTTTTTATTATTAAATTTTTGTATTTGGTTACGTCGTCCATTTTGTCCATCCCTAAAATATGAATGTTTATGGGATCATAAATAATAAATATATATTTTTTTTTACAAAATCTTTTGTTCAATGTTGTGTTTCCAAGTGAATTTTTCTTTTCTTTTAGCAAACAGATAAAAATTTGCATTAACATGATTTTTATGGTACGATAATCCATAAATAATACGAGTATGTTAGAGTTATATTTTTGGAGAGAGAAAAAATCATAAGTAATATGAAAAAATTCAAAAGAAAATGTGAAAACAAAAATGAAACGTATCAATGAATATATTCATAATTTATGGAAAAATATTTATTATTTCTTTTCTTATCATAAATTCATTTTGATGGACATTTTTTTTCCGAAAAACTAATAATCATTTACAATATCTGTTTGTTTGAGATTCATTAATATTTTAGTTTGAAATTTATTTTTATAGTGTTGCGGGTCTTAAATTGGACTTTATAATCACTGTGTATAATGTTTAAGTTCCTCCAAGTATTTTATTTATCTTTAAATAAAAGATTAATTAAGATTTCTTTTTTTTTATAATTTTTTTTTTTTTTGTTTCCTTAAAGTTTAATAAATCTTGTGAAACCATTTTTTGCAAATATTTCTGATAATATTCAATTTAATTGTTAGACTTTTTCAAAGTTCATGTTATAATAATTCAACCTTGATTTAACAATTAAATATGAAAAAAAAAAATTGAATTTTTAATTAACTTTGTCTTTTTTTTATACATATATGTGCAAACAATCTGATTGTGAAATTTAATGTAATCCCTTAAAAATTATGAAGCAAAATACATACAAAATTAAACTTAACAAAAAAAAAAAAAAAAAGTCATCAAGTTTATTGAAAACGTATTAAATGAATTAATAGATTAATAAAGCAAGACAAAAAAGTACAACAACAACAATAATAATAACATAAAAGTTCAATTTACTACAATAATTACACAGCTAAACACTTGAAATGCATCGGTCATGCGACCCATCAATTCTGTTAAATTTTAGGATCTAGATCACTACAACACTAATAGAAAAAGTCTGTAAAAAACTAGGTAAAACTATAAAAAATTTGTTAAAAATTATGCTGCAGAAAAAACTGCTAAAATTAGCAGATTATTTTTGCTACATATTAGTAATATAGTACAAGCAAATAGAAAACTGTTAAATATGCAGAATTTTAGTTATATTTGAGTTAGACTTGGACATTCTACTCAGAGCTTTGAAGAAGTAATTCCTTAATTCAATTTTTCAATTCTGAATTAAAAATTCGATGAATTAATTCACTAAGCACCATATATTGAATGGAATTAATTCATATTTGCTTTCGTTCGATTTATTTTGTTACGAATTAATTCAGTTGCACTAGTTCTTTTTATTAAATCAAATGAATTAATTCACTGGTGAACTCGTTCAATTTTATAAATCGAACGGCATAAAAGTCAATTAATTCCTTACTGAATTAATTCACTTCTGAATTCGTTCATTTTAATTTTCGTTCAGTGAATTAAAAAAAATAAAATTACGTTCAGTGAATTAAAAAAAAAAATAAAATTACGTTCAGTGAATTAAAAAAAAAAATAATAAGTTCACTGAATTAAAAAAAAGAAAATAAGTTCACTGAATTCAAAGCCTGTTTTCTGCCGTTCGTAGAAGAAAACAATAATGTACAAATAAAATTTTTAAATAAGCAATTTTACAGCGTGTGCTAGTAACAAATTAGAAACCGGATGCTGTTTATCAACCTACATGATTCAAAAATAAAGCCTTTTACTATTAAAAATAAAAACTTTAAAGATATAGATAAATTTGGAAAAAAAATATAACTATTAATTTTTCAAACTAGTTATATAGTTATATTTTTTTTCAAATTTATCTATATCTGTAAAGTTTTTATTTTTAATAGTAAAAGGCTTTATTTTTGAATCTTGTAGGTTGATAAACAGCATCCGGTTTCTAATTTGTTACTAGCACACGCTGTAAAATTGCTTATTTAAAAATTTTATTTGTACATTATTGTTTTCTTCTACGAACGGCAGAAAACAGGCTTTGAATTCAGTGAACTTATTTTATTTTTTTTTTTCAATTCAGTGAACTTATTTTTTTTTTAATTCACTGAATGTAATTTTATTTTTTTTTTAATTCACTGAATGAAAATGAAATTGAATGAATTCAGTGGTGAATTAATTCAGTAAGGAATTAATTCACTTATTTTACGTTCGATTTATAAAATTGAACGCGTTCACCGGTTAATTAATTCATTTGATTTAATAAAAAGAACTATTGCAATTGAATTAATTCTTTGAATTTGTTGTTTGATGAATGCATTCAGTTGAATGAATTCAGTGAATTCAAAAAGGAATTAATTCTTCAAAGCTCTGATTCTACTTAGTTCATTTTGGTGACCGCTCTTTCTAGTTCAATTTGTTGTAGTTCACTCTTCTAGTTCAATCACTCTTTTACAATTTCGTTCAATCGTTCATAAAACAATTTTTCTGATCATTCGTTTGGCTATTTTATTAGCTATCTATTCATTTTGCTCGTCTTTTAGTTATCAAAGATATAAAATTCAGACAAATTAAGAATTTTAAGAAAAAAAGAAAAATGTTTAGTGTAAAATACGTTTTTTAATTAATTAAAAATTAATAAATTTACCCGACCAAAGGGAATAAAATGTACGATTGAACTAAAAGAGCGATTAGAAGTGAAATAGGTCTTTCGATCAATTGAGTGACTAGTTCACTTGAACTAGTTCGTTTACGAACGACATAAGTCCAATTTGAGTTAAATTTTTGTTACTGGAAAATAGCAACTTAACTTGCTAAAGTCAGCATAAACATTTTGCTAAATAAATTGTAGCCTAAAAAATAAAAAAAAAATTAAAATTTTCGAAGTTTTTTTTCGATTTTTTTAAGTGCAAATAAAAATTGAGCCTTTCAAAAACAGCAGTTTACAATTTTTTTAGCAAATATTTCTCTTAATTTAGCAGGATAGACTATTTGCTATTTTCATTCAACTAAATTTACCTTAAAAATAACAAAAATTTTGAAGATATAACAGATTGTTTTTGCTACTTTTAGTCTTAAATTCGGTAAATTTAACAGTTTTATTTATGCTGTTTTTATTTTACTAGTATTTAGCAAAAAAAACAACAAAATCTGCTAATTTAACAGTTTTTTTTTTAAATTTTGGTTGCTTTTTCTTCTATTTCTACAGATTTATTTCTATGAGTGTACAAACACAGAAAAAAACGATGGAAACAGAAACAACCAATGACTAAATGTATTTTTTTTTTGTAAGGTTAAATATTTGATCAATGCATAAATTCTCTATTCTTCAATAGTTTAATATTATTAAATTTTTTAATTCTTCGCAGCCAGCAAACAAGCCCCAAAATTAATCCAAAAAGAAAGCTCAAAAAAATTATTAAAAATTCAAATTTTTGTATGAAAGTCGTTCATCCAAAAGAGCCTTCTTTTTGGATTCAAAGCAGACTAAAAAAAAAAAGATTTAAAAAATTCAAAAGGCTCAAAAATTAATCATTTTTTTGAGTTATTCACAAAATATTCAAATTTGTTTACACTTCTGAGTCATTTCTGAACCATCTTTTAAATCTAATAATTTGACTCAAATTTTTGTGTCTTTTATGATTCATTTTAGCAATTTTTGACAAAAAATTTGAAATTTTCAACTAAAAAATATTTTATTTCAGTAAGTTTTGACTCATAGAACAAGAACCCTTAAAAAAGTATCCACATTTTGTTGGCTGGGTACTTAAATAATGTTCAAGACAAAAATTTTTCCTGGTTCTAACTATAAAACTGACCCTTAATTCCTCTGCAAAAACTTTTTTGTATATATTTCTCAACTTGTAGCTAGCTTTGAAGTACTATTACCATAATCACGATCTGTGTTCCAAAGTCTGTAAGAAATAATGGGTCGCAACCCTCGAAACATAACATAACATTTTTATATTTTGTTGTACTGTGTTATTGATCAAAATACAGACAATAACACCAAGAAATTCCCCAAAAAAAAAAAAAAACAATAACAACCAAACAAACTCTTCGTATCAACAACAACAACAACAGAAATGAAATCCAGCAAAAAAAACAACCTAAAGTAAGGTGGCGCCAACCAATTTTTTTGGTTACGCCCACTTAATAAAAGCAACAACAAAAACATGAAGAAATCAAACATGTAGACGTCTGCAAAAAAAAAACACATTTTAAACAAATCAAAGTCAATAAAGAGACTGACTTGTGAAGAAAAGTTAAATAAAAGAGAGTTAAATAAATAAACGTTCATTTAATCAAGACTTAAAAAGAGAATTTTTATTAATATACATTTTTAAATTATATTACAAAAACCAATGAATTGGATTATAATTTTGTTTTTTGCAGAAGTATTGTAATACTGGTTCAGAAATTTGTTTGAAATTGCGCTCATTGCAATCAAAATATATGGGGTGTGTAGATTTGGCATTTCTGATCCTAAATCAAATTTTGTATAATTTTTTAGCGTTTTTTTTTTAATCACCTGGATTTAGAATTTTTCATACCAAAAGGGGATTTACTAAATCCAAAAAAAATCTGGATTTAATAAATCCACAATAAAAGCACAAATATATGAAACATCCTATTAATTTAGTGTCAGAAAAAAATACGAATGAAAATTAAAAGAGCAACAAAAAAACTGAAAAACTAACAAATAAAAGGTTTTTATTAAATTTTTTATGAAATATGTTTAGAAAAAAAACTAAACCTCAGCAAAAATATATTTTCCATCTTGGACACGGAGAAATAGCTCAAATAGAAATGGCAATTTTTCACTCTACTGTAAGTAATTTAATTAAATCCAAATAGTGAATATTAAATATTGCAATGGAATTTTTCAATTGTGTAAAAATATAAATTGAAGTGATAAAACTGAAAAGGCAGACTGTCTATAGCTGTTTTATATAAAATATAATTAAAAGTTAAAGTAAAATCCTTCATCATCGAATTCGTTATTAAAAATTAGGGTGAAAGAAGTGTCAGACAGAAAATTCTTATTAAAATAGGGAGAACATAGCCCCATCTGTTGAGCGTTTTTAGAACTACTTTTTGGATTTATTAAATCCAAGTGATTAGAAAAAGCGGCTTTTGTCTCACGTATCATTTTTAAGATAATTGTAATTAATTGAAAATTCAAACGAATGAAAAGGTTAAAGTTCAACCACTATGGTTGAAAGCCAACTAAGGTTTGGATTCGAAATTCGAATGGGTTGAAATGGACTTGCGTAACCTGGCCAACCATTCCACTTTGGCTTATGTCGCTTTTTCAACAAAAGTACAGCTTTTCATATTTTAGATCTTCTAAATACCTACATTTTTCGTATTTTGTGAAATGGATTTTTGTGAAATTTAGTGTTTTAGAAATTTCTGAATTGTTTTCATTAAAATAAAATTATCAGAACTTAAAGATTTCCTATAATAAAAAATTTTGTTCTAATTAGAATTTCTGTGTGTTCTTATCAAAAATATTTTTGATTACTTTTCTTATTGGAATCTGAATTTTCTATAGCAAAAATGTCTAAATTTTTCAGAATTCCTCTATCAGTTTGAGGATTTTTATATAGGAAATATTTCATCAAACACAATAGTATGCCAATAGGAAAACATCCTAAGTTTTGCAATGTAATTCTCTAGAAAAATCTCTTTAGTATCGAATGAATCTAGTTAAAAAAAAAATATCCGCAAACTGAGCATATTTCTATATAATAATGATTATATTTAATTTTAATTTCAGATTTAATAATAGACATTGCTATTAATTTGTAAGTTTGAGATTGCCTTCAGCCCTTTTTAACGAACGATTTTAACAAAAAAAAAATGTAAATTTGATGAAATCCGAATTTTTATCAAATAAAATTTAATATCCCGCTTTTTGACGCGCCAAAATATGTCAATAAAATGATAACGAAATTAGAGAAACGATAAGAAATTTAGAATGGTAGGTGTATTTAAGTGAAAATAAAGTCCATACAGACCAATCCTATGTGGTATAAATAGGCTTTGTCTTTGGGCCGATGTCATTCAGCATACCAAATTTCATTACAATGTCTTCGTATTTACGACCTCTGGCGTGAAAACAATCCAATTTAGGGGAGACCTTTATACGGGCACTAGGTTTAAACGTGGACCGAATTTAACTAAGATCAATAGCATTTGTCTTTGTTTTTGTGGCAAATTTGATCAAAATACCTTAATATTTGCGACGTGTAGCGTGCGAACATGCCCATTTTTGAGGAACCTTTATACGGGCACTGTGTCTTAAAATGGACTGATTGTTAATAATCATGGACCGATGCGAACAAGCCAATAGGTCTAAACATGGACCGATGTTCACCAAAATCAATAGGCTTCATCCTTGGACCTATATAGGTTAGTGTACCAAATTTCATTGAAATATATTTATATTTGCGACCTGAAGCGTGCGCAATAGAATACATGGAATTTTGATCAACTAAAAATCAAGAATTTTAAAATTGAATGAAAAAACAAAATTCAAATGGTGAACTTTCTTAAATTTAGTTTAAACCTTTTAACTCCTTTTAGCCAAGTATTATTAACTTCTTCAATTCAAGTAAATATTTTCATGAAAATATTTTCAATGAGTGTTATTTTTGTTCGGTTTTAAGATCAAATATGACAAATTCCAAATAAAATTACTATTTATTTTACAACAAATAGAGAAAAAACTTATGAATAAACTTTCCTTGACCCAATGGTTGACAATTAATGCATTTTCAAGTGCAACCAAGCACTTTCATTAGATTGTCTTTATGGGGTTCTCTCGAGGTTATAATGTACATTTTAGTTTTTGTATATATGTTAACTTTCAAAGTGAAAGGTCATATGAATGAAACTTAGCAATTACTTCAATACTATTACTTTTGGCTTAGGAATGACTTTTAACATCAAATTAATCCATGGACTTGTAAAAAAGAATGAAATTTAAACGAAAATCAAAAAATTAAATTTTTAGTCTTCTCGTAAGTACACTAGAATTGTAAAGTATGGCTCATATGAATAAAAAATAGATATTACTAATAGGGGGAAATACAGGGTTTTTAAAGCAATTACTTCACAAATCTGGCAATTACTTCGAAGTAATTACTTTGGGCTTAGGAATGGCTTTTAACTCCAAATTTACCAATTGGCTGGTAGAATAGCATGAAATGTAAACGAAAATTAAAAAAATAATTTTCTAGTCTACTCCCAAGCAGACTAGATTTGTGAAGTAATTGCTTAAAAAACCCTGTATTTCCCCCTATTAGTAATATCTATTTTTTATTCATATGAGCCATTGTTGAAATCAGCACAAAACATATTTTTTTAATTACAATATTAAAAACGAGTAAAAAGGTTAAAGTCGGGCATGCCGACTATACAATACCCTACACCAGTCTGGGCAAAAGCCAACTAATGTTTGGATCCGAAATTCGAAAGGGTTAAAATGGGACTTGTGTCAAAATTTTCTGTAATGTGAGTCAGCGAACCAAATTTCATTAAAATATCTTAATATTTGCGACCTGCAGTGTGTAACCAAGCCAATTTTGGGAGGACCCTTATATGGGCACTAGGTCTAAACATGGACCGATGTTCACCAAAATCAATGGGCTTCGTCCTTAGGCTGCCGTAGGTGGGTGTATAGAAATTTCATCAAAATATCTTAATATTTGCGATCTGCAGCGTATAAACAATATAATTTTGGTAGGACCCTTATATGGGCACTAGGTCTAAACATGCACCGATGTTCACCAAAATCAATAGGTTTCGTCCTTGGGCCGACATAAGTCGGTGTACCAAGTTACATCAAAATATCTTAATATTTGCGACCTGTAGAGTGCGCACAAGAATGCATGGACAGACAGACGGACGGACGGACGGACAGACGGACATCGTTAAAACGAAATAAAAAAAAATTCTAAGCCGATCGGTATACTATAAGGTGGGTCTAGGACCAATATTTTTTGGTGTTACAAACATCAGCACAAACTTATAATACCCTGACCACATAGTGCTGTAGGGTATAATAACCCAAAAAAAACACAAATTTAACTTATATATTTTTATACCCTACACTACTACGTGGTCAGGGTATAATAAGTTTGTACTGATGTTTGTAACACCAAAAAATATTGGACCTAGACCCACCTTATAGTATACCGATCGACTCAGAATCACGTTTTATTTCGATTTAACCATGTTCGTCTGTCCGTCCGTCCGTCTGTCTGTCCATGCCTTGTGTGCACTCTACAGGTCGCAAATATTAAGATATTTGATGAAATTTGGTACACCGACCTACGTGGGCCCAAGGACGAAGCCTATTGATTTTGGTTAAAATCGGAACATGTTTAAACCTAGTGCCCATATAAGGGTCCCCCCAAAATTGGCTTGGTTACACGCTGCAGGTCGCAAATACGAAGATATTTCAATGAAATTTGGTTCGCTGACTCACATGGTCCCAAGGATAAGGCTTATACATTCTAGATAAGATCGCTCCATATTTGGACCTATCGGCCATATGGGCTATATTTAAGATTTTCTCTTTTATCATTTTTTAGATTAGACAATTTGACACAAGTCCCATTTTAACCCATTCGAATTTCGGATCCAAATATTAGTTGGCTTTTAACCAGACTGTACAATGTCGGCATGCCCGACTTTAACTTTTCTACTCGTTATACATATATTAAATTTCAAACGAATTTTTTATATAAAATAAATAAAATCTCAGTTTCATTTATTAAGGCAAACATACACGTTCAATATTATTGATCAATGTTTTTAAAATCAACCAATCAGAGCAATGTGTTTAAAAATAAAATGTTCTGATTGGTTTATTTTTGAAAAATTTATCAATAATATTTAACGTGTATGCCCTACTTTAAAATTATATTTTAGAAATAAAATAGATTCGAAATAGAACATTTTCAAACTAAGGGCCTGTTTATCTATTACGAAAATCGTCTAAACGAAAGAAATTGACAATCACTTTTGTCAAAAATATATGGGAAACAAAAACAAATTTTCGTTACTTTGCTTTCGTTTCGAGTGTTTTCGTAATACATAAACAAGGGCTAAATTTTCAATTTCAAAAGTGTGCAGCACTATGGTCAATTATCTGCACCAGCTTTTTCGAAGCATCCCAGCAAAATATTGCCCAGTGTAGAAACGGTAATGACATATCACTATTTTTTGGACTACCAGTAATGACCCACTTACCTTCTGCATTATTTTAAAACATATAATAATGAGTTACTGATAGTGACTTATTTTTATCATTATTTCAAATAGAAAATAATGTTCTAAATTTTTTTAAAAATTTTTTGAAATCTATTTTTAGACTCAATATTTTTTAAACACTGGTAAGGATTTATGTAACCACATATTTTTTGATTTTTTGTATGTTGGCGAGTAAGCTTACTTGTGTGCAGCAGGTCAATTATGTTTTTATCTATCAGACATTACATGTCGATATAGCTCAGATGGTAGAGCTATTGAGTGGCAACCCGGAGTCCCAGGTTCGATTCCCGCACTAGAAAATTTTATTTAAAAGGATTTTTAAATAAAATTAAAATATTTTTTTTATAAAACTTATTTTTTTGAAAATCTATTTTTATACTCATTCTTTTTGTCAGTATTGGTAAGCATATAGGTAATGACATATTTTTAGATTTTTCATATGCTGGTGTGTAAGCATAACTCATTATTTTTCGCCACATCGCCATATAAAGGTAATAAGAAATGTAATAAGGAAAGTAACTAGTTACCATTACCAAGTATGTAGTTAAATAACCACATATCTGGTAATGATTTTCTACACTGGGAAGTCAATTATGTTTTTATCTATCAAATATTATTTACATGTCGAGATAGCTCAGATGGTATAGCTATAGACTGGCAGTCTGGAGTCCCAGGTTCGATTCCCGCACGAGAAAATTTTATTTAAAAAAAATTTTACACTAAAAAAATATTTTTTTTTATAAAACTTATCGATCCGAGCAATTTAATTAGATTATAAATTTTTATTAAATCGTACTTTCGCATAATAAGTAGTTACATAATGCAATGCCAAAAACTTATTATTTTTCCCCTTATTAGTAAGTTCTTATATAACACAATATCAGTAATATATTATTTAGAAGTCTCCAAATAAGTAGCGATATATCTCTGTGTCGTTAACTCATTATTTCATACCTCCCACATAAGTAATGATGTATCACAATATTAGTAACGTATTACTTTACGTTTCTAAGTAAAACCAAGGGTAAAGAGGTACCCATTGCCCAGCAATGCGTGAAAAAGGTCCAACCCATTACTACCAAGGTTTTGCTTGGCTAGTCTCTTTTAAGGAACAGTATGCACTTATTTGCTAATAATATTTTTCGTTGTTTTTAAACAGTTCAGAAGTATTTCAATATCTGTAGATTTACATTAACAATTTTGTAAAAAAAATAACGCTGTTATTTGATTTGAAAATATCAAAAGTAGTAAACTTATTTCCAAATATTTCTCTAATGTTTCTAATGTTACTATTGTTTTTCTTAATGCTTTAAATGCAAATGAAAAAATGTAAGTTATTTCAGTTTTTTTCCACCACCAATAATTTGATTTATTTGTTATTTTCTTATTAAACCATAAAATTAAGTGCAATTGTTTTGTGGCTTTAATCTCTTAAAATGATTTATTGAAATATTTCAAAATAAATTGACGATTATTTTATCTAATTAATTATTAATTCTCTTATACATACACATAAGCCAACAACAACTCGATCTCACAAGTTCTCTTTGTTTCGAAATTTTTAAACTAATACTATAAATGTTTATTTTTTATAGTACTTAAGGGCCTTAAAAAGGGGAGGGGACGTTTGGAGGGTAACATTTTTTTTAGTTTGCCCGAGGGCCGACTGACTGGCTGGCGACAGTTAAATAGACAAACGCTTGTTATTGTGGCCATCACAGCCTCTGGCTACGATCACAGCACAGCAGCAGTAACAGTAACAGCAATAGTAGCTTCATCGGTAAACCAGCCAAAGCTTAATACCCATTCTCACACTCATACATAAGCCACAGCTGTTGCTATTGCCGGTGTAGCGGCTTATAAATAAGCTTATATAGCAGTTTACTATAAACATACATTTTTGTTTTTTCTTTTTTTGTTTGTTCGCCTGTAAATTCCTCGTGTATTAACGGCTTCTGATGTTAACGCTCTTTTGAGATATATTTTTATTCTTTCAAACATTAAGTATGTAGATTGTTTAGACGGCGTCATTATCTATGTAGTTTCAAATGTGTTTAGCACAAGATATTATAAAAAGATCTTTGACTTATTTTCGATTAATCGTTAATATTAGTTTATCCAAAGGTTCGTAATAAAACAAAAAAGAATATTACTATACAAAATTAGTTACATATAATTTTGAAATTTATCCATTGATTCTTTTTATTAAATTTCAGGTGAAAATTGTGTAGAGATTGTTTTTACGCAAATTTAATGTACGAGACTATTATTTTTCTTGGGAAAAAGTGACAATATGTGTTTATTGTGATTGTGTCTTTGTTATAGAATTAAAAAAATTGTTAATTTTTATAATTTAAATTGCAGTTTGAAGCCTTTAAAGTTCGAGTGAAATTTTTCCACATGAAAAACAACTTACGGTGCTTAAAGGGTAAAAAAAGCTCAAAGCTTTCGAAAATTCTTTACACCCAGGAAAAAGATTGGTTGGAATTCGATCAAAACCATTAAAATGAATTTGCCAGAACATTATTTTATTTGGAGTTGCCTATAATTGAATACTACACCAAAAATATTTTACTAGGTATTAAAAATAGTGAAAATGAACTAAAAAACAATCCTTTTAACAAATTATTGGTATCTCCAATCAATTTTAAAATTAGTATCAGTTTAGTAATTCTATGCAGTAGAAGCAGCCATTTATTTAGTGAATATACAAGAAAATTGGGGTTACGGATAACCTTTATTAAGTGAAAGTGGTAACTAGAAATACGGGTATCCTAATCAAATATGACCTTAAAGTCGAGTTTCTGTAGAACCAACCGAATTGTGAATTGTATTGATAACACACACAACTATTGATTGGTATTCGTAAACGAATTTTTTACTATATTTGCTTTCCAAGCAAACCATATAAATTCAAAATTAGACTTCAAAATTAATAAGTGTTTGTGGTGTAGTCGGTAAAGAGTTGGCCTAGTACGCCGGATTTCCGAGTTCGAATCCCGGAAAAGACAAAAATTTATGTTTTTTTAAAATTAAAATAAAATATTCATATGTATAAACAGTAAATATGGCTAAGAAAATTAAAAGTAGTTGTGGTGCAGTGGGTAAGAGTGTGAACTATTAACCTGAATGGCCGGGTTCAATACCAGAAAATTCAAAAAAAGTTTTTTAATTTCAATAAAATTTTGTGGAACATAATAATATTTATGTGGAACATAATATTGAATTAGACATCCGAATATTGGCTTTCACGACGAAAAATATAATTTAATATAAAGATAGTTGTCGTAACCGCACGAATTCGATTGGCAACAAATTCGGTAGCCACAACTGGGACTGTTTTCTGGGTGTACTTTTAGCTTTTTAAATGTTTTGATTGTAAAAAATTTTTAAATGCCTTTCAGTTGATATCCACAAACCTACACTAAAAGAAGTTTGTCTGTAGAATCTACTGAAAATGACAGTTAAAACAAAAATTAATATGGAGCTTTATATGGTATCCGAAAAATGCCTTGTTTATCAGTTTTTATCTAATTGCATCAGATCTTATTATTGATTAAATTATATATTAATCAAATCAATTGTATCCGATTTTAGACTTGAAAAAATTTTATTGGTTCATAGCTAATGTCTGTTTTGGCAAAAATTTTCTTTTGTTTTCCCCGTCTGTAGGGTATATCTGAAATTCGTTTCAAACTTAGATTTCTTACCCAGTTTTCTACGTTCAAATGCTATTTTTTTTCTAATGCGGCGCCAAGTGTGCCAAATGATCATAGTTATAAATTTTTGTTCTGCGGTTAGTATGAAGTTAAGATTACGTTTTTTTACATTTGTCACACACATAGTGTCGTAGAGAGTGTACGTAGTACACGTATCGTGTCGTATCTACAATATCTGTCCGTCTGTCCGTCTATCTGTCTGTCTATATAATTTAACATCCAGTAGTTATAGTATCTCTATCTAATTTGGTGCTTATAAACAAATAAAATATACATCACCCAGTGTATTATAGTAACTCGTTTGACGACCTTGAGTCGTAAAAATTAATTTCAAAAGTTTGAATGTTTGATTTCGATTTGTGTTTTTGTCATGTTGGTTTTCTTGGTATGTAGTTTGCTTGGATATTATTTGGTTGTTGTATCTAACTAAATAATCTCTCTCTTTCAGATTTTTGGGGACATTTGGTGTATTTAAAAAAAAAACGAAAAGAAAAGAACTGAGATTTACTTAAATTGGAATTGACAGAAAGTTTTTGTAAAACTGTAAATTTTGGTGATTTAAATGTAATAAATTGAAAGAGATCAGCTTAGTTTTGTATTAAGGTTTTAGGAACAATTTTTGTCTTAACTATATCATAAGTGAAAAACTATGTTTGAAAATTTCTTGCTGTTATAAAATTTTAGAGATAAATCGTCAAAGTTCTTATTATAAAACTGATCCTTAAATTAAAGTTTTCCAAAACACGCTTTATGTTTAATTCCCATTCTCACAATGTTCAGTTAGCTTCTAACTAGGTAAATATTTAACATCCATATTTGTTTTTGTTTACCATGAATTTAAATGTTTGTTAAATTCTAAGAGCACATTCAATAGTCGGACCTACATCTTAATTTGTATAGCTTTAATTACACTTTCATGTAGATATTTATATACATCGATTAATCGACTGAGCATGCACAGTTATAAGTAGGGCAAGGAATTTCATGCACTTAAAAATAGCAAATATGCGCCTAAAAAATGCGGCTAAAAAAGACAAATATGCATAAAAGTGCCTATGCATAATAATTTGTAAAAATTTATAACACATTTATAAAATGAATTTTGTATGAAAAATTTGTTTTATAAGTCACTTATACATTTTAAAAGTGATTTTGCATGTGACCCTAAAAATATAAAAAAATTTGCACTAAGAACTATTACACTGTGAGACAAATGGGAGGGGTCAGTGATCGGGAAGGGTTCAAACTACCGGGGAAAGTTATATCGGTAATAAGGAATTTATACGTGTCCCGGCGTTTCGCTGGGTCACCCCTAGGAATCGAGATATATCGATTTGACCTTTGGTTGACATAACTCGAGAACCACTAGCCCGATTTTGCTCAAACAATTTTAAAAAAATTAAAAATTACAATTCCTTTAATCTGTTCATATAACGTTTTTCTATATACTCAACAGTTTTGCCGGTAAAAATAAATGTATGAAGAAAAAAATATTTTTTGCCTAAAATATTAAGAAAAAGTAATAAACAAAAGGTTATTGATTTTTATGGTAGCGGTAACAAACATTTTTGCAAAAATATGCATTTCTGCCAAAATATGCAAAAATTTGCAACTACAAATCGATGCCATTTTATTCTAAATTTGATGATTCTAATAAATATTTAGTTCACATCAGTTTTGGACTATCGAGGAAAAACATGAATTTGCTTGGAATTCCTTTCGGAAAAACGAAAGACTTAAGACACAAACTTGTAAGCGTTTTAACCGAGAACTATCTATGTATTAGCAATTGAAGTCTTCGTTGATAGTAATAAATATTGGATACGTTGTAGAGGAAAACCACAGTGCTCTATAGAATATGAAAGCTTTTCTGTTATTTAAAACTTGTTTTTCGAAAAGCAACATGTCCTTTTAATACTTGGTATAGGAAATATTAATTAATAATGGGTATATGAAAGTTTCGATCAATTTACCATGACACTATTTTGATAAATTTTCGCACTGAAATAGCGAAATAACACAGGGAAATATTTTAATGAATTCATGGAATACACACATATGAAAAAAAATTGCCAAACGAATTGCTAAGCCTATTTTGGTTGCTATAACCAATAAATTCGGTTGGTGAAACCATATTGGAATGTGATTCCTAAATATTTTGAGTATTGCAACTAAAATTCAGTTGTATAAACTGAATTTTGTTGTGAAAACCAATATTCAGTTGCACCAACCTATTTTCGTAGATGTAACCGAACTTCAGTTGGAAAATGACATATTTTTTTCTCTGTGTGCATGTGTGTAACATATTCTCAAAATTTAAATTCATTTATTAAGATGCTGGGAGATATCGTATGAAATGGGCGATATACATATTTCTAAATTAATTGTTCAACAATTATTTAAATTTTTGCATTAAAAAATACAAAAATTGTTTTTTCGGACTTTCATATATGTATTTAGTTAGAATATTCTTCGAACTCAAGTCCAAATTCTAATATGATATTGTCATATTAGAATTGTTTCGTGGGCATCACCCCAACTCTTCAACACAACTTCTACAAAAACCGAGACATTATATAAGGTACAAAAATTCAACGGAACAAGAAGTACCTTTTTTGTATATGAACTGTCTGATTTGGTAAAACCAGACATAATGACCAAATCTGTTAGTTCATATGCAAAAGTACAAAATTCTCGTCCCGTTGAGTTTTTGTACCTTATATAATGTGTCGGGGGATAATTTTATTTCGTGTTAATTAATTAAAGTAAAAATTTTACACAAAAAATTTTTTGACAGGTCATTACCATACGGATTACCAAGTAATGATAGGTCATTACCTTTTGCATTACTTTAAAATACAAAGTAATGACTTACTGATAATAATTTATAGAAGTACTTATATATTCTTTCGAAGTAATGACTTACTGGTAATTGATTAAATAAGTACTGATTTAGTAAAATAATGACTTACTGATAATAATTTATAGAAGTACTTATATATTCTTTCGAAGTAATGACTTACTGGTAATTGATTAAATAAGTACTGATTTAGTCTTTTATATTAATACCCAGTATAGAAAATCATTAGCATATATGTGGTTATATAACTACATACTTGGTAATGGTAACAAGTTACTTTTGTTATTACATATCTTATTACCTTTATACGGCCATGTCGCGCAAAATCATGAGTTATGGTTACACACTTGCATACGAAAAATCGAAAAATATATCGCTACATATGGGCTTACCAGTACTGACAAAAATAATGGGTCTAAAAATAGATTTTCAAAAAAATAAATTATATAAAAAAAATATTTTTTATTGTATTTTTGTTTTTTTTTTAATAAAATTTGCTGGTGCGGGAATCGAACCTGGGTCTACAGATTGCCAGTCAATAGCTCTACCATCTGAGCTATATGGACATGTAATATTTAATAGAAAAAAACATAATTGACCTGCTGCACACAAGTAAGCTTACTCGCCAACATACAAAAAATCAAAAAATATGTGGTTACATATATCCTTACCAGTGTTTAAAAAATATTGAGTTTAAAAATAGATTTCAAAAAATTTAAAAAAAAAATCTAGAAAATTATTTTCTATTTGAAATAATGATAAAAATAAGTCATTATTAGTAACTCATTATTATATGTTTTAAAAAAATGCAGAAGGTAAGTGGGTGTCATTATTGGTAGTCCAAAAAATAATGATTTGTCATTACCGTTCCTACACTATTTATTAAATTGTTTCGAACATTTTTCCAACTGAATAGAAAATTTTCCGGGGTAAAAATTTATATTTCCAATATGACCAACTATTTCACCATGTAGGGTAACTACTTATTTCCTAACTTCTGAATTACCAATTATTCTACCTTTGTGAGTAATTACTTATTTGCACTTTTTTTGAAAGCGAGAGGGTAATGACCACCCATGCATTTTTGGACATTCGAACAAAATGCGAGTAAATAGCCTGGTAAGTAGTGAAACCCTTTGTGTGCTACTTAATCGCTTAATTACTCGGTAATGTCTATTTTTGCTCGGTATTTATCAATGACAGTATCGTATACAATTGTTTGATTCATTGGAGCATTATTAGAATATCGACTGCTGACAGTTCTAATGATAGACTAATAAAAAAATGTGTAAAAATTTTAGTTAAAACTACTAAAAATTAGTTAAAAGTAACCTTGCAGAAAATACTGCTGAAATTATCAGATTATTTTTACAAATTATTTTTAAGATAGGAATAGCCAAACTAAAACTGTTAAAAATACAAAATTGTTGTTATCTGTGAGTTAAATGTTAGTTAATAGAAAACAACAACTTAAACTGCTAAAATTAGTTTCTTAGTAGACTAAAATATTACAAAAAAAATCAATATTTGTGAAAAAGGAGACACGAAGGAGATTAGAAGAAAAACAAAAGATCTAAAAGTAGAATGTTCGTATGTGTCTGTTTGATCATTTCTGAAAGTAAAAAAAAAAAAAAAAAACAATAACAGAAAGCTGAATAGGAAAGAAAACTGTGAAATAACTAAACTACATTCAAGGCCTTACTTGGGTTAGATGGCTAAGCTGTCGAACTTTAGTATAGTTACGTTTGTAATGTAGAAATATGCACATTAGACCGTACCTCAAAAAAAAAATCGCCGTACACCCTCTAATATGAAGTATTTTTGGAAGGCGATTTTTTTAATTTTTTGTTATAGCTTTGGCATTTAAAATCGGATTTTAAAGTGTGATATATCGATTTTGTTTGCCTCGAGGAGACCAGTATTTTGCTATATAGTAAAAATCTAATTAAAAAAAATTTAAAAAGGCGACCCCTACGTTCTGCGACCAATATATGAAAAATATTTCTACTGGGTTTAGCGAAAAACTTCCTTAGCAAAAGTTTAATGATTTTTTGTGAGCTTTAATTTTCTGACATTAGGGTGGTACATTAGGGTGGTAGCAACTGAGATCTGGTGGGTAACTACTAGAACGGGATACTTGAGCTCAAAATGCCCTTAGAGCAAAACACTGGTCTCCTCGAGACAAAAACATCGATGTATCATACTTTGAGATCCGACTGTAAATGCCAAAGATATAACGAAAAATGTAAAATGGCGACCCCTACGTTCGGAAAAAAAAAATAAAAAATTTTTTTTGAAACCTCCTTGCAAAAATACTTCATATTGGAGGGTGTACGGCGCACTTTTTTTTTGCCTGTAAGGTGGTACGCTCTAATGCACATGTTAAATCCCTACAGCCGACTGGTTTTTTTTTTTTTTTAAGAGAAGCAACACTCAGGAAATTCTTCCTATTAATTAACTTGTTGCTTAGGAAAAGGGATAGAGAAGAAATGAAAGGTGGTGAAAGATGAAGGGCTTCAAATATGGCAACACTGTAATTGCGCGAGTTGTTGAATTTTATAAAAGTTGTTGCGCGCCATCTGATGGTGAGTTGACGAACTTTGTTGAAGCTTTTTAGTTCATAGCCCTGTTATATTATTTTACTTCGGTGGGGTTAAGTGCTATGGGAACACCGAAGGAGGACGCTGCGATATGTATGAGGGATAGAAAAAACTCATACATATTACTATTTTTCATAAATTGATGTTGCCTTGGTTGGGGCTCGAAACCGCAACCTCACGTGTAACAGTCCAACGCGCTAACCATTACACCACAGCGCCCCCGACGGGTTGTTGAAAAATTATCATATAGAGACAATCTGAGAATAAAATATAAACAACTAGCGGGCACAGCCCGCTACGTTGTTAGCGTGCCTTAAAGTTTATTTAAAGTACAGTTTTTATATAGTTAAAGCCTTCACCCAGTCACCACAAATAAATAATTATGCACAACAATGGGTTTAAAATAAATAAATAAATATTTGATCACTTTTTCTCATGAAAGTGGATTGTTAGTAATGAATCCATAATAAATTGCAATATACGTGTGTATGTTAAGATAATTTGGTAAAGTGCGAACTTAGGTAGATAGACCCGTAAGTAGTTTTGTTCATTTGTGTTTTGAATGAAAATAAATAACGTAAAGCAGGGTTGTTAGCGTGCCTTAAAGTTTTTTTTTTTTTAATTCCAGTTTATGTAAAGGTAGACCTGGCAATTCAAGTAAATTCAAAAATTCAGTTGGAAAATTTAGTGCGTCGGTTTCTTCCACCGGTGCTTCGTTACATGAAGTTTAAATATCGGAATATATAAGTTCCATTCCTTTTCTAAGGTTTTTTCTCTTTTAGAAAATTTGCTTAACTTTTTTGAGAGTATGTTTCAATGCTACATAAGTTTCATATTCCGTGGACAGTGTTTGAACAGGTAATTCCCTCTTCCAATCCATTTGAATTATCTATAATTTCAATTCCACTCGTTCAACGTTTATATCCATTTCATTCCACTTGTGTAGTGTTTCAATTCCACTCGTTTCCTATTTAGTTTCTTAATTTAAGTGTTCCATATACACTTGTTCTTTAAGTTTTAGGTTTCTAGCTAAAGACGTTTAAAGCAGACGTTAAGAGAGGGGCAATTTTCCCCTTTTGAACCACCATTTTTACCACGTTCCTGTCCCCCCTTAAGGAGGAGACTTTTCCTGTTTTTGACCCTACCTGTGGAAATTTCCAAAAATCTCATCTTAGCGGATGTCTACAATAGAGGAGGAACTTTAATACCAAATTTCAACTTCCTACCTCCAGCGGTTTGGGCAGGCCTTTAAGCGGCACTTTTCGCTTCATTAATCCCCATTTTTGCAATGTCCCTGTCCAAAAAGCACCTTCCCGGTAAGTGAGCCCATACTCCAAGTAACATATGTTTTATATTTCAGGTTTCTAGCCAACTTTTACTATTTGTGCCCCTCTCGGTAGGAATTTCCGAGGAAGAACTCACATTCCGAATTTGCTTTTGGGATATCCTATAGGGAATTAGTCGATGTCTACTACAGTGGAGGAACCTTTATACCAAATTTCAACTTCATAGCTCCAGCAGTTTGAGCAGGCCGTCAAGGGGGAGACTTTTTCCCCTTTTTGCCCGTCCCTGTAAAAATTTCCACAACTCCCGTCTTGGTGGATGTCTACGATAGTGGAGGAACCTTTATACCAAATTTCAACTTCCTACCTCCAGCGATTTTGGCAGGCCGTCAAGGGGGCCTTTTTCCCCTTTTAACCCCCATTTTTACAACGTCCCTGTCCAAAATTCCAGAAAGTACTTTCCAGAAAAGTTAGCCCATACTCCAAGTAACACATATCTTAAATTTCAGCTTTCTAGCCAAAGGGGTTTTGGCAGGCCGCCAAGGGGGAGACTTTTCCCCTTTTTGCCCGTTTCGGTAGGAATTTCCAAAAATCCCGTCTTAGCGGACGTCTACGCCGAAAGAGGAACCTACATACCAAATTTCAACTTCCTAGCTTCAGCGGTTTGGGCTGGGCGATGTTGAGTCAGTCAGTCAGTCATTCAGTCAGTCAGTCACGTTATTCTTTTATATATAGAGATAATACAATCAATAGAAAAAGGCAGAAACTCGATCTAGTCTGATTTGAAAATTAATGTGTTTATAGCTTTTAGAGAAAATAGTTTATTCTTCTTCTTAACTTCAAACCTATTAAATCAAAGTTTATTTTTTTGGAGTTTTTTATGCAAATAAAAATCTAGCCTTCTGAAATCAACAGTTTAGTATTTTTCAGCAAATGTTTTTATAGATTTTAGCAAGACAGACTGCTAATTACATTCAATTACATTTAGTTTAAACATTTTGTGGATACTCGAATAACAGTTTGGTTTTGCTATTTTGAGTCTGCTAATATTTAGGAAAATTGTCTGCAGATTTTACAGTACAATTTGTCAATTTCAATTAACTAAAAGTTTTCTTAAATATAACTGAAATTCTGTATATTTGATATTTTTATTTTTGCTGTTCCTTTCTTACTAATATATAGCACAAAACTAATTTGCAAATTTCAGCAGTTTTTCTGCAAGATAATTTTAAATAAATTTTTGTAGTTTTAACTAAATTTTTTACAAACTTTTTTCTGTTAGTATTAGATATTACTTTATTTATTTAATTGATTCCATTTCCATATTCCATTCCATTTTTTATTTTACAAAAAAAAAAAAAAAAAACTGGAAATTTTACTTCTTCGAATTTTGTATTGAAATTTCCAGAGAAAAGTATACCCTATTTAAATAAAATATAAAAAATAGAAAACAATTTGTTTTTTTTGTAGTCGTTACCCTAAATAATATGATTTTGTTTTAGTTGGAAAATATCCAAATCGCGTTTTTTTAAGATCCCGCTAATTTTTTTCTTCTTGTAGTGAAAATATGTTTGTGGAGGGCTAAAGTAATATTTTCTAGCGAGAAACCCCATGTGCATCGACCTTGCATTTAACTTGGTATTAAACACGCCGTATACAGAATTAAATTTTGTTAAATTTAATAAACTTTTCTGTTGAAGTGCAGCTAACATTTCTATATTTCCTAAGTTTACTTTTTGAGGGGTTAAAACCATAAAATAAAGTTAAATTATTCTTTTAAAGAAGATTTCTTAATATTTCAAGCATTGTTCCCTAAGAGTTAATAAAATCTTTAAAAAAAAGAAATATTTTTTTTGTGGACCTTTGAACCCTTCAATATATCAAACTTATAACAATTACATACTTTTACAAATATTTATGTTAAAATCAAACCAGTAAATAAAAATTTCTTAGTTCTTAAGAACCGGATCTCATCACAACAACTTTATAACATCGTTCACTTTTTTTGTCCAATTCTAGTCTTCTTTAATATCCATGTTCCGTGCCAATAGCAAGCAATATAATAACTTAAATTCTACATATTCTTCTTTAACAAAATTCTTTATAATTTATGACATTTATGTGTGTAAAATTAAAAAATTATGTTTAAATGATCATAGTCTTTATATTAAGGCTAATAATATTTTAATAATCATTAAAACCTATAAAAACAAAACAAAATATGCTAAAAGACACTGTAAAATAATTACACTAGTTAACAAAATAATTATATATTTTTGTGAAGTAAAGCCCAGTATTTTGTTCACAGGAGGGATAAAAATTTCCCTCTAAAATGTACAACCTTTTTACAGTCATTAGCAATTAAATTGAGGCAAAAAAAATCCACTGCAATTTCGCAGGAATTCCGCGCAAGTGAAAAGTAATGTTTTTTATATGGAATTTGATACATTTTTTCAAAATAACAAAACACCGGGCTTGTAACTACCAAAGATAATGAACATAGAGTCCACGCTGTAGACCTACTTTATAGTTATAGCATACCGATCGACTAAGAATTACTTGCTAAATCAATTTAGCGAAGTGCTTTCATCCGTCTGTCCCTGTAAAATGAACTACCTTGTAATCAAACTATAGTTCGCCATTCTAAAGATAATTGGAAGAAATTTGATATATAAATTTGCAAATATTTTGACTTGATAGCCCTGGAAAGGTCCTATCTGTGCTTGAATTATTGCTTTTAAGTAATATTACCAAACTAAAGTGATTTTAAACGATTTCTTGCACGGGACATTTATAGTTTTATTTCTTAGTCAGATAATGTCATTTCGAACAAAAAAACGAACAAAACAAAAAAAAAGGGCCCTGATTTGGATCAGGTACTTCTAGATTATATTCTATAAAGTTTTGAAGTCCAAAAAGTTTCCAAAAATTTGACACTATTATTCCCCTTTCGTAGATTTTTCTTTCTTTATTTTAAAATTGTTAAATTAATTGTACCAATTCGGAAAGTAAAGCTTGAGGTATAAGTGTTACATTAGCTTTTAAGCATCAGAGGGGAAATTCAGTAACGTGTTAACAACAAAATTCGGTAGTTAAATTGACAAGTTTTCATGGAAAACTGACAACAAAGTAAAGTACCGAATTTTGTCGTTAAAAAGTTAGCAAATCCCACTGCTGACTCGGCTAGATTAATTTTTCTTGGATCGATATTTAGTCGAAATATTTCAAATGCCTCTGACAAAAATCTGAAAATGAAAAAACAACATTTCTAAAAACCAATTCATAAAACATTTTGAATCCGACTTTCCTATTTAACAGGCTAGAATACATACATACCCCGCAAAAAAATCGGAAGTAAGGCTTTACAAACTACTTCTTTCGCTGCATCACAAGTATCCGTTAGTGTATTTTTACTGCTTTTTTAGAAGTTATTCTGAACTACTTCGAAAATAACTCTTTTCATTGCGTCCAAAGTATCCGTTAGTATATTTTTACAGCTTTTTTAGAATTACTTCTGAACAACATCCAAAAACTTACTTAAGTATTGCTTCTGAAAAGTAATTGCTCTAAAGCTGATCGTAAAAAGTGATTTTGGTATCATTTGCCATTTCCAAACAGAGGGTCGCGGGTTCAATTCGCGGCGGGACCAATATTTTTTTTTATTTTTTTTAATTTTTTTTTTATTCTATTAATTTTTTTTTTAATATTTATAATTAATTTGTTTAAAATCAACATTTTTTTAATTTTTAAAAATATATATACAATATATAAAAAATTATGAGAAATTGCTCTTTACCCAGCAAAAAAATAACCTGATAAGCAGTAAACTTCATGAGTTCAAGAAATCAATTAAAGAAGGCAGAAAATCAAATCTATTTTAATTTGCTTTGCCTTCTTAACTGCATACTTTTGAAGCAGTAACGAATGCAGAGATTTCTTTTGTTGTTTATACGATTTGTTACGAACAGTACAATGTTTTTGACTTACGATCTGTTACGAGCACACATTTTTTTATTTTGCCTTCTAAGCTGCTTCTTTTATAAGCAGGAAAGAAGGCAGAGATTTTATTATCGATTTTACGACAAAGTGTTACCAGAATGGACTTTGTCGGGAGCTCCTGAAAAAAGTACGTGACCCCAGAGCGGCAATTCTGTAACTTTTTAACGACAAAATTCAGTAGTTAAGTTGTCAGTTTACTATGAAAACTTGTCAATTTAACTATCGAATTTTGTCGTTTAAAAGTTACAGAATTGCCCCTCAGATTATGTTTTGAAAAATTTTCTTTTTTTCAATTCCAGAAGGAGTCCTTCATTTTTATTAGCGCATTACTGAAGCAAGTATTTTACTGCTTCTTTGGAGAAGTGAATGAAGTGCTTTAAATTTTATTAAATACACATTATTTTAGTGCATCTCGAAGCTGAAGAAAATGCGCATTTCATTGCTTATGAAGGCTTGATTTTATTGCTTCTTAATTGCCATGGAAAAAGCGCTTTCCACCTGCTGAAAAGAGACATACCAAGTGGGACATCACGAACAAAAATCATGTCTTCTGGAATTAGTTTAGGAAGCGCACGTTTATTAAATAATGCCTTCCAAAACTGCTTATAGGTATGCAGTATTTTTTGCTAGGTATGCACCTGTGAAAATAGTGCTGAAAACAATATTGAAGAGAATAAAGCACAATATCTCGCATTGACAAAGTGGTGTTTTTATGCCAGTCAACTCTCATACCAAAGAATATCTCAGTGGTAGAGCGCTAGACTAACAATCGTGAGGTCGCAAGTTCGATACCCGGTGGCGCCAATAAAAAACTAGTGAAATAAAAAAATATAAACTTTTTTGCGAAGAATTTTTTTTTTAAATTTTAACTTGGTGAAAAAGAGCTTCTTTTGCACTCGTTCAAAAAGTACTGAAAAAATGTTGAAGTGGGAGTACTGCTCCCCTATGACAACTCAAGGTTAAAATCATTAGTGTTTATGTTAAAAAAGAAGTACATCTAGATCATCAATTGTAGTGCTTTTTCTACTGCTCCAGCATCTGTTTTTTTGCTGGGTAGCAATACACTAACATAAAACAGTCCGTAAAATTTTTATTTAAAACTACTAAAAGTTAGTTAAAAATTACCTTGCAGAAAAAACTGTGAAATGAGGAGATTAATTTTGCTGAATATTAGTAAGATATGCACAGTAAAAATAAAGCTGTTAAATATATAGAATTTTAGTTATATTATTTGAGGTAATTTTTAGTTAACAGCTAACAAATTAACTTGCTAAAATCTGCTAAAAAAATTTACTAAATAATTAGTAGACTAAAAAATTACAAATTAATGTACAATTTTTCGATTTTTTTTTAATGCAAATAAAAATCTAGAATTGTGAAATCAGCAGTTTACTATTTATTTATCAAATATATCTGTTTATTTTAGCAAGAAATTTAACTTATAACGAATTTACATTATGATCGAAATCGAGTTAAAAGTAGATTTCGATAAATTTCGCCGGAAATCCAATAAAAATTTGGGATTTCAAACAGATTTCCCATAGGAAATGAAATCCCAATTTAATTTGGATTTCAGCGAAATCTCATCGAAATCCAAATTGAAATCCAATTTTTCTCCCATATTTGCAGAAAAGTAGGGAAGTTTGCAGAAAAAGTGGCAACATTCAGCAGCTGTTTATGTCACAAAAAATTAATACATAAATAATAAATTTTAATAACTTAAAAAAATTAAGGAATAACATAATAAAATCTGTTATTTTTAATTGAAAGAAATATTTAATGTTGAATATGGCTATTTTATTGTATCCGACGAAGAGAAAGTATGAAAAATCATTTGATGGCGCCGGCAAGACCACTGATAAAGCATTGAATATTTTAGCTTTCTACTAATCATCCCTATAATTAAACACATTTCTTAGCAAATATAATATTGTATCTTTCATAATATAAATGATTTTTGTGTTCCGTCATTAAATAAAATGGTTTCTAGAAAATCTTTTAATTTTGGTTATTTTTTAAGGTAAGTTTGTTTACAAAAAAAATTGTTGTTGGCCGATCGAAATCCCATTCATCTGTCAAATATTCTAATGTAAACAATATAGATTTCGAATTGGATTTCAAAACGAAATCTAGTGAAAATTTTAACAATGTAAATTCGCTATTAGAAATAACAAAAAAATTTTGATATAATTGTATGTTTTTGCTATTTTTAGTATACTAATATTTAACATGAAATTTCTGCCAATTTTACATGTCATTTTCAATTTACTAAACGTTAATTCAAATATAACTAAAATTCTGCAATTTTAACAGCTTTATTTTTCATGTTCTTATTTTACTAGATACTATTATTTTGCAAGATAATTTTTAACTAATTTTTAGAATTTTTACTGCAATTTTTATAGGTTTATTTTGATGAGATTATTTATACTCACTGCGCAAAATGGCTGTAAACTAGTGTTATTAGAGTTGAAGCTCGTTTGCATAACAACTTTAGTGGAATTAGAAATTTGAATATTACTTTGTTAAAGAATTTGAGAGTGTGGCCAATTTAAGAGTAAAGAAAACCTTTTATTTCTGCTTTGTTTTAAAAACAAAGTTAAACGTGCGGCAGCATGTTATTTTATGGTATAAATCGTAAACACACTTAAACACGCAAGGTCGTTAAAGGCCGTTTGTATAAAAAAATACACATACAGTTAAGAGCAGTTTAAGTTTTAGTAGAACTGGAGTCTTGTCCCCTAGTAAGAAGAGTCTTGGCTATTGTAGAGAATTTAAGTAAAAGAGCATGCGTAACTGTATAAAACATTGATAAAATCAATCATTATAAAGAAGTTACACTTTGAAAAATTATATGGTTGGTGTTATTAATGCTATTAAATATTATGACAGCGTGTAACGCTATGGGAAACTAATTGTGAAAATATTTAGGAAATATTAAATGAAGCATGAAACATGAACATCGTTTTATGGTAATTTTTTAAGAGTCTATATTAACTAACTACATAATTAATATCAATTTATTAAAGTCTTAAATTTTTTGGATCGATTAAATAAAGCTGTATTTGAAAGATTTAGTGCGCCATATAATTTTTTCTTTATACATATAAAAAGCCTAGCAGTGTGTAGAAATCAGAACTTCGAATTAATTAATTCTTTAATTCACTTTTGAAATTTCTATTTAATCTGATCATTCTGTTAAGCCTTAGAATTAATTTATAAATTAACTCGCAATAGAATGATGATCGTTCACTTAAATTACATAACAGTTCGTCAAAACAAATCTTTTACAAATTAGCTGAAAGATCTCTCATTTATTTTGTTATATGTAGAATAAAATAAATATTTGCGTCTTAAAATTATGCTTTGTGTCTTAATAAAATGCCGATATCATGCACAATCATGTACCTATAGCGTTCCCAGAAATTGTTTATCAAAAAGCGGGACAATATCCAAAATTTCATAAAAATGGCGGGATTTTAAAAACTTTGCGGGAAATTTAAAATTTTTGTTGAACCCTCTAACATGCAAGAATGTCTCAGGGTAGCCACTATCATAAAATTGCCCACAAATTCGCCAAATGTGTATTTTATAATCATAACTGAAGCAATTCCGATGCAAAACATAATTCCCTAAATATTTTAAGAAGAAAATTTGTGTATGCCCTGTACCGTTTGGAAGCGAGAAAGCATCAAAATTAAAATTTCGTAAAATTTTAAATAATAATTATTTTAAAATGAACACACTTGTTTCGAAAATCGAAAAAGCGTATTTAAGTCCACTAAAAACTTTTGGTAATGAACTCAAAGCAAGATTGAAGCTTTAACTTTTATCATCAGTCTTTATTTTGTTCCAAGGACACACAAGGTTCTATCAGGATACCTTTACAGGACATTGTCTTAACTTGAAAACTAATGGGCGGACGTTTATGAAATTTGCCCAAAAGAATATATTTACACTCAGAAAAAAAGTCCATAAAGTCAGCCAAACATGTTGCTGTGTCAGCAAATTTTTAGTCAGCAGCGTGCTTGCAAAAAAGTTGGTAATTTCAGGAAAAGGTGTTTGCTGAAAATCAAAGAGCTGATTTTCACCCAAAAAAATAGTAATCTCAGTAAAAACTTTGCTAACACTTAGTCGATTGCAAATGGAAAAAATCCTTGCTAAAATCACTGAACTTTTTGCTGAATATTAGTAGACTGTAAAAATCTCAAAAAAGTTGTAGAGAAATTTTACTTTAGTTAATTTATTTGCTGAAAATTTAAATATAGAAATTCTGTAGAGTTTTTTTTTTTTAATTATCATTTCCGTTGTCTCTACTACATCCAGACAAGCTGCGACATCCACATCTTGTCTATCTGGTTGTCGTCCTCGCTATAAATGCGGTTATCACCACAATTTTTGTAGCAAAATAAATTAGTAAAACATCCCAGCAAAAACAGAGATGCCGAAGCAGTAGAAAAAATACTACAATTGATGATCTAGGTGTACTTCTTTATTCACATAACAACTGATGATTTTAACATTGAGTTGTCATAGGAGAGGAGTACTCCCACTTCAACTATTTTTCAGTACTTTTTGAACTAGTGCAAAGGAAGCTCTTTTCCACCAATTAAAAGTAAAAAAATTCTTCGCAAAAAAAAAATTATATTTTTTTTTATTTTACAAAAGTTCTTTATTGCCGTCGCCGGGTATCGAACTTGCGACCTCACGATTGCTAGTCTAGCGCTCTACCGCCGAGCTATTCTTTGATATGAAATTTGGCTGGCATAAGAGCACCACTTTGTTATTGCGAGTTATTGTTCCTTAGGGTGCGTACAGAGTGGCCTCTTATTGCCGAGCCGAGCCGACTGACGCTTATTGCGAGAACTTGTTCATGCGAGAAACAAGTTTGGGTGTGCATAGTGGATGCGAGAATCAGCGCTGATATTTTATCTATTATTTGTGTTTTCTGTATGTTTGTATGCATTTGGGTTTGTTGTTCATTCGTGTTTGTGAAATTGAAGTGAAAAGATATGGATTCGTCAGATGATGAGTATTTAGCATCGGCTACTGTTTTTAAGTATTTTATCAATAAAAAATCATTTGGAAAACATCCAATAAATGATAAACGAAGTGAATTTGGAGAATTTCATCACTTATAAAGTGATTTAAGAAAATATTTTTTTTAATAATTGTTATAATTTTATTTATTTTTTATTATTTATTTGAATTTTTATGTTGAATTTTTATTTTATTAACATAACATAAACAATGTTTTCGGCGCTGAAATACGCTTTGGAACTGTTTTTCTCGCATTCAATCAGCTTTGCGCTCTGACCAGCTCGGCTAATTTGTATAGTACCAGTTTTCTCGCATTGGTTCTCGCAATAAGCGTCATTCGGCTCCGCTCGGCAACAAGCGGCCACTCTGTACGCACCCTTATTCTCTTTAATAAAAGTACGTAATAAACAAGTGTAAAATGTGCATTCCCATTCAACATTGCTTTCAGTACTATTTCTACAGGTGCATAAAAAGCAAATTCTCACCATTTTTATACCCTACACCACTACGTGGTCACGGTATTATAAGTTTGTGCTGATGTTTGTGACACCAAAAAATATTGGTCCTAGACCCACCTTATAGTATACCGATCGGCTCAGAATTTTTTTTTATTTCGATTTAACGATGTCCATCTGCCCGTCCGTCCGTCTGTCTGTCCATGCATTCTTGTGCGCACTCTACAGGTCGCAAATATTAAGATATTGTGATGAAACTTGGTATACCGACTTATGTCGGCCCAAGGACGAAGCCTATTGATTTTGGTTAAAATCGATTCATGTTTAGACCTAGTGCCCATATAAGGGTCCCCCCAAAATTATATTGTTTATACGCTGCATGTCGCAAATATTAAGATATTTTGATGAAATTTATTACACAGACCTATGTTGGCCCAAGGACGAAGCCTATTGATTTTGGTGAACATCGGTCCATGTTTAGACCTAGTGCCCATATAAGGGTCCTACCAAAAGTATATTGTTTATACGCTGCAGGTCGCAAATATTAAGATATTTTAATGAAATTTGGTTCGCTGACTCACATTATAGAAAATTTTTACACAAGTCCCATTTGAAAAAATTAATTATAAATATAAAAAAAAAAATTAATAGAATAATCAAAAATTTAAAAAAAAAATAAAAAATATATTGGCCCCGTCGGAAATCGAACCCGTGACTCTCTGTTTGGAAATGCCAAATGATACCAAAATCACTTCTTAGGCGCTTACACAAATTGACAAAAGGGTTTAAAATTTCTTTAAAATTGTTTAAAAAAAATTTTCTAATTTCAAAGAAACTTGTAAACCTGAATTTAGTTTAGCCGGTTCGCACACACCCTTACAATCACTTTTAGAGCAATTACTCTTTAGAAGCAATACTTAAGTTATTTTTTGAATGTTGTTCAGAAGTAATTCTAAAAAAGCTGTAAAAATATACTAACGGATACTTTGGAAGCAATGAAAGAAGTGATATTTTGAAGTTGTTCAAAATAATTTCTAAAAAAGCAATAAAAATACACTAATGGATACTTGTGAAGCAGTGAAAGAAGTAGTTTGTAAAGTATTACTTCCATTTTTTTTCACTGGGATTAGTTCAAAATTAGTTTAGTGCTAAAAAAATATAACTAAAACTTTTACTGAAAACTTGATACACTTGATATACAAGGCGTTTTACTAATTTTTGTACTAACTTATTTTTTTGAGTGTACACTAATAGAAAAAGTCTGTAAAAAATTTAGTTAAAACTACTAAAAATTTGTTAAAAATGTTATGCTGCAGAAAAAACTGCTGAAATTAGCAGTTATTTTTGCTAAATACTAGTAAAATAAAAACAGTAAAATTAAAACTGTTAAATATACCGAATTTTAGTTCTATTTCAGTTAAATTTTTGTTAATGGAAAATATCAAATTAAATTTGCTATTTTTGATTTTGCTAAAAAAATTTGCTAAAAAATTTTGTAGCCTAAAAAATCAAAAAAAAATTTAAAATTTTCAAAGTTTTTTTTCCATTTTTTGTAAATGCAAATAAAAATCGAGCCTTTTGAAAACAGCAGTTTACAATTTTTTTAGCAAATATTTCTGCTGATTTTAGCATAATAGCATGGTATTTGCATTCAACTAAATTTAGCCTAAAAATAGCAAAAATTTTTTAGATATAACAGTTTATTTTGCAATTTTTAGTCTGCTAAAATTTAGCAAAATTTTCTGCAGATTTTATAGTACAATTTGTTATTTTCAATTAACTAAAAGTTAACTTAAATATAACTAAAATTCTGTAAATTTAACAGTTTTAATTTCTCTGTTTTTATTTTACTGCTAATTTCAGCAGTTTTTTCTGCAGCATGATTTTTAACTAATTTTTAGCAACTTTTTCAGCTATTTTTACAGATTTATTTCTATGAGAGTAAAATTAGTAAAAGTAAATTTAAAAAAAAGCGGTTATTAATTTATAGAAGACAGTACTGACAAAGCACGTTTCGAGTGGTAAAGGGATTTTGAAAAAACCGTGCTCTCGCAGTAAAATTTTTTTGTGTAATGTCGGCTATTTCTACATGGGTTGTTGACGGAAAGTGAATGTTCGGTTGGACTTTAATTACCCTACGGGCAATTTTAACAAACTGTCACCGAACTGGCCCCTTTATATGAAATAGACTGGTCACTTTTACATGGCGTTGTCATAGGAGGGGGAAATTGACCCATTGTGACATGTCCCAAGACAAATCCTAGGACAGGTTACTGAACTCTCATAAAAAACAAAGTTCAGGGACCTGTCCTGGGATTTGTCTTGTGACATGTCACAAGGGGTCAATTTCCCCCTCCTATGACAACGCCATGTAAAAGTGACCAGTCTATTTCATATAAAGGGGCCAGTTCGGTGACAGTTTGTTAAAATTTCCCGTAGGGTGGGTATTTATAACAAAACCACTGTGGAGGGTATGTTTTGTTATAAATCTTGAATTTCTACACAGTTTCGGGAGAAACTTTGCAAAAAGTTTTGCTAAGCCTTTAGTATTTTTAAAATAATCTAATTTTCCAAGTCGATATCGAATTAATTTAATTTTGATTTATTACAATAATAATAAGAATTAGTTTTTTTGTAATTTTTTATATGATCATTTTTTATGATTTTATTTCATTTATTTCAATACTAATCGTACAAGGTGATCTACATTACAAAGAAAAATTAGAACAAAACCTCAAAATTGTTAGTTTTTTTTCATCAACCACAACAAAAATTTTAACAAATCTTTATCTCCAGTTTAAAAACTGAAAAAAAAATTATATAAATAAAAAATAATTGTATGTTAAAATATGCATATTTATGCCTTTAAATAATAATGTTAAAATATTTTCCACTTCTAAGTAAAAAAGTTATAGAAAAATATTTAAAAAAAAAATCGAAATGAAAAATATTTTTATGTTCACATTATAAATAATTGTGTGTTACTTTAATAAATCGTTTGAACAACAACAAAAATATTGCATAGAAATACATTTGGCAGTAATTTTTTCAAAGTTGATCGATTACTGCAAGTCAAAATTATAGAAAAAAAATTAAAAATATGGTTTATACCAAAAGGCATTGGCTAAAAAAAAAAACTATATTCAACTGCATTGTAAATTCATAACTCCAACATTGTAGCAATTCAAGTTGATTCTAAACTTGAGAATTGAAAATAGTTATTGCACCTGACTATTGATCCAAATAAGAAAACAACAAATAAATACATGCAGGTTGAACAATTTTTTGTTTTTGTGCAATTTTAATAGTGAAACCATAATTAAGCGTTGAAATTCGTAGTAAAGTTGTAATAAATTAAAAACGACAGCGGTTTAAGATTATTAACTAAAAAAAAAATGTAGATAACACTAACTTACAGCTATTTTCAATGCAAAATTCTACTTGAGTTTTCCATATGTTCCGGCTTGTACTATACTTAGATTCACCAAAATCACTATAGCAAAAAGCGTGTAGGATAGAGATAGAAGCTCAATCTTAAGCCACAGCATCACAAGCCTGACTTAAGTCGAATGTGTTAAGCTGCCCATTTCTAAAGCGCATTTCGTAGAGTATGTGGGATAAGGCGCAGATTCGATTCCTTCAGCTGGCAATACAAAATTAAAAAAACAACAACTAATCACAATGTTGAATAGTATTTCTGATGCAAATATCCAACAAAAAAATTTACATTCTTTATGAAATCCCCACCGGAATGGGATTGGAAACGGATTGAATTCTGTAAACGGGTTTATAAAAATTAATGGAAATAGCATTACAATGACATCATAAAACTTTTTAAATACTTATGTTTCAGAACATTTAATAAATATGTGTATCAAATAAATAACTCTAAAAGTTGGCTGTCAAAATTTGTAGTATTTTTTGTAGTTGGACTGTTACACGTGAGATTGCGGGTTCGAGCCCCAACCAAGGCAACATCAATTTTAGAAAAATAATATGTATGAGTTTTTTCTATCCCTCATACATATCGCAGCGTCCTCCTTCGGTGTTCCCATAGCACTTAACCCCACCGAAGTAAAATAATATAACAGGGCTATGAACTAAAAAGCTTCAACAAAGTTCGCCAACTCACCATCAGATGGCGCGCAACACCTGTTCTAAAATTCAACATCTCGCGCAATTACAGTGTTGCCATATTTGAAGCCCTTCATCTTTCACCACCTTTCACTTCTTCTCTATCCCCTTTCCAAGCAACACGTTAATTAATAGGAAGAATTTCCTGAGTGTTGCTTCTCTTAAAAAAAAAAAAATGGAAGATTCACATGGTATCCCCCTAAAATCCATGTTTTTAGGACATGTGAGCGCCACATCTGAATAAGTACGAGATTAACCCTTAAACACATTTTAATTTTTGACTTATTTCTGGTATTGAAGTTAAATTTCCAACTTTGATGTCTTCAGAGAAATATAGAAGAATTTCATTGCAAATAGTTTTGCGGAACATTTAACTCTAACTCTTCAACTTATGGGGCTTTTTTTTTGTCCCTTTCTAAATAGGAGTCAAAAAAGTCCTTTTAATTGAAGAGTAAGTGGGTTAAAATGTTCCACATCACAAAACTGACTAAAATGGCTACCTAGCTTAGAAAATCATTTCCAGATATGTCCTTTTTTAACTACATACCTGGTAATGATAACACTATGGAACATTTTTGGGATTATTGTCTGGGGGGTGAGAAATTCCAAGTCAGGGTGATGGTACTAGGTCAGTATAGTAAAACCCTCAAAGGGTTTGGCGTTCGTATGTGTCATTTTTTTTATGACCTTTTAAATTTTTTCCTTATCTTGATGTTTTTTCGCTTAGTTGTAACTCGAGAACCACTTGTCCGATTTTGATGAAACAAATTTAGAAAAATTTAGAATTACAATTTCTTTAATCCGTTCATATAACAGTTTTCTTTATAATCAACAGTTTTGCCGGTAAAAATAAATTTGTGGAGAAAAAAAAATATTTTTTTTGCCTAAAAATTAAAATTTTTTATGAATTTAAAAAAAAAAATTTAATTTTTAGGCAAAAAATATTTTTTTTTCTCCACAAATTTATTTTTACCGGCAAAACTGTTGATTATAAAGAAAAATGTTATATGAACGGATTAAAGAAATTGTAATTCTAAATTTTTCTAAATTTGTTTCATCAAAATCGGACAAGTGGTTCTCGAGTTACAACTAAGCGAAAAAACATCAAGATAAGGAAAAAATTTAAAAGGTCATAAAAAAAAATGACACATACGAACGCCAAACCCTTTGAGGGTTTTACTATACTGACCTAGTACCATCACCCTGACTTGGAATTTCTCACCCCCAGATTGGCTGTTGTACTGTGTAATTGGTTACATTTCTTATTACCTTTGTATGGCGATGTCGCGCAAAATAATGAGTTATGGTTACACACCAGCCTACGAAAAATCAAAAAAAATGTCATTAAATAATGCTTACCAGTATTGACAAAACTAATGGGTGTAATAATAAATTTTCCAAAAGTTAATTTCATAAAAAAATATTTTTTTATTGTAAAATTTTTTTATAAAATTTGTTCGTGCCGGGAATCGAACCTGGGACTCCAGATTGCCAGTCGATAGCTCTATAATTTGAGCTATCCCGACATGTTATATATAAAAATATAATGCTTACTAAATCACAACATACTAAAAATCACAAAATATGTGATTATATATACATTAGAGCACCCATATGTGCAAAAGTGTTATTTTTCAAGCTCCCCGCTCATTTTCGGATAGGTTGAGAATAAAAAATAAGATATGTACAAAAATTGGGTTTCTGCGATGTAAACCGGCCAGGCCGTTTACATTTATGTCCTCAAAATTATCCCAAAAAAGGTTCATTGATTTATCCATCTATAACTCTTAAACTAGAAGCTTCTGGTGATTAAGCAGCTGTTGTGTACACAATGAAAAGGCAAACATTTTCTTTATACAAACTTTTAACCCTCTCATGACCGTTAGTGGTGTTTTAAACGGTAAACATCAAAATTTGTGTCAAAACTAAATTTTGAATGTCTCTCATTTAATTTTGGAGATTTGTAAATACGTATAATCTTCATAATATAATAGGAAATTTAATGCAGATTAAATGCAAAATAAGCTTTTTTAATATTTCGTCCACTCCATGACAGAAAGCCCAAAAACTGATTCTGAGTTGAAGATTTTTTATATATGTGCACTAGGAAACCATGTGAATCTTTCATTTTGGGTATAGGATGTGTTAAGCGAACTTATGTAAAACAATACGATGTACATTTTTGTGGAACTATTTAACCCTCTAACTCTTCAATTAAAGGGACTTTTTTGACCCCGTTTTTAGAAGGGGCAAAAAGACCCATAAACTGAAGAGTTAGAGGGTTAAAATGTTCCACAGAGATGATCCTCATAGTGTTTTATATGAAATGAAAGATTCACATGGTTTCCTCCTAAAATCCAGGTTTGTGGGCATTTTAGCCCCAATTCTGTATAAGTTCGAAATTAAATGTGTTTAAATTTTAAGTTTTGACTTATTTCTGACATTGAACTTAAATTTTCCAAAATTTTCAACTTGAATGTCTTCAGAGACTTATAGTAGAATTTCATGACAAATATTTTTGTGGAACATTTTAACCCTCTGAAAATGGACTAAAATTAGTTCAAAGTTTATTTGCGCATAACTCTTATTAAAGTAAAGGTTTTACTGAAAAATACTAAATAAGCATATCTACAGACAATAATGTGGCTAGCATTTTTCTCATACACAATTTTGATGTATAGATGACGCGTCATGGTGATTTATGTGGTTAAAATCAAAGTGATTTGTATGGTTAAACACAAATTTTTACTTGACCACTTAAATCACCATGACGCGTCATCGGTACGTCAAAAATGTGTATGAGATTAATGCTAGCCACATTATTCCCTGTAGATATGCTTATGTGATATTTTTATGTAAAACCTTTATTTTAAGAGTTATAGCGCAAAGAAGCTTTGAATTAATTTTAGTCCATTTTTAGGGCTTAAAGCCGAGGGTGACTGGCCTGTTTTAATACGAGAGGACCAATTTTTGCGGGGATATTATTTTTTACGTCCAATTTACTGGAAAATACGTGGGGAGGTGAAAAAAACAACACTTTTACAAATTCCATATACTTCATGGGTGCTCTAATATACATATACCTACCAGTGTTGAAAAATATGGAGTCAAAAATAGATTTACAAAAAAATTTACAAAAAAACTCCAGAACATTACTATATCCCAGTGTAGAAACGGTAATGACATATCATTATTTTTTGGACTACCAGTAATGACACCCACTTACCTTCTGTATTATTTTAAAACATATAATAATGAGTTACTGATAATTACTTATTTTTATCATTATTTCAAATAGAAAATAATTTTTTAGATTTTTTTTTACATTTTTTGAAATCTATTTTTAGACTCAATATTTTTTAAACACTGGTAAGGATATATGTAACCACATATTTTTTGATTTTTTGTATGTTGGCGAATAAGCTTACTTGTGTGCAGCAGGTCAGTTGTGTTTTTATCTATTAAATATTACATGTCGATATAGCTCAGATGGTAGAGATGTTGACTAGCAATTTGTAGACCCAGGTTCGATTCCCGCACCAGCAAATTTTATTAAAAAAACAAAAATACAATAAAAAATATTTTTTTTTATATAATTTATTTTTTAGAAAATCTATTTTTAGACTCATTATTTTTGTCAGTACTGGTAAGCACATAGGTAACGATATATTATTTCATTTTTCGTATGCTGGTGTGTAACGACAACTCATTATTTTTCGCGACATCGCCATATAAAGGTAATAAGAAATGTAATAACAAAAGTAACTAGTTACCATTACCAAGTATGTAGTTACATAACCACATATCTGGTAATGATTTTCTACACTGGGATATGTGTTTTAAATAATGATAATAATAAGTATTATTACATTTTTGTTAATACATTTTTGGATAGAGATAACCCCTTTCGCTGGGGTAGTCGAAATTTTGCTCTATCTCTCATAGTAAACGGGAGGGAAAGTAATAGCGCCATCTTTTAAACTTCGGATACATTGATGGCGCCATCTACCGGGCAATAACAGAAACATAAAAATATTTTTTTACAATAAATTGTGTAAAATTTAACAAATTTAACACTCAAAATTTTTTAAAGTACTGAGGATTTTTCGTAGAGTGTTAAATGAAGATAAGTAAAATCTTTAGTTAAATCAGTGATTTAACAAAAATTTTATAAAAATTAGTCAAATCGATTTGAAACCCGTTTGGCAGATTTTTCTACTGACATATTATTTTAAGTGTAGTTATTGAGATACTTTTTCTTACGTTAGAACAACGCTTAGGGTATGCCCCCTAATAATGCAGAGCATTGTGTTGTCTTGAGCTGCTTTTACGCTGCATCGAAATCCCGAGATTTCGATACTCACCACTCTGAAAAAACAGTGAAGATATACGTATAAACTTTAATTTTTTGAAAAATGTATTTATTAGAACTAAATATGTGTACTTTATTCAAAACTGAACGGTGCTGTGTAAACGCAGCTTTAGGGGCGGCATTTGCCCACCGTTGCTGTATATTAATCCTATTCTTGACTTTTCATAACAAAAAGTTATGAGGAAAACAAATTATTTAAATATACATTCTTTATTTTAATTTTAAAATCATTGTGATATAAAACATTTAGATGATTTGTTTTTTATTTTTACTAACATACTTCTAAAAAAAGAGTTAGTCAAGTTAATTCACCATAACATATTAAATTTCATTATTTATAATGATTTTTTATTTTAACACAAAATCATTTGCAATTTGCATAAATCTTATTAAACAAGACTTAAAAATTGGTCTCCCATATACTCGTTACTTATAATTTGAGACATTGCAGTCTAAAATTTCATATGCAATATATTTGTTCAACTTTTTGTTCTGCATCTACTTTGAAAAATATTTTTTATCAACTGTCGGCTAAATAATGGATTTTCCTAGTTAACAAAAAAAAAAAAAAAACATAAGTTAAATTAAATCAAGTGCGTCATGCCGGCTGCTGTAGCAGATAGATGCAGTTTTTGCATATCTTATATGCAAAATTTTAAATATTACTGCTGCACTTATATTACCATAAAGTGTTTTTTGAGGTATATTTAGATTGCAACATATACATATATATTTTATTTATGAGTCTTTATGCTGATTTTAAAGTATTTTATTTTTAACTTTATTTCTTGACATACAAAAAGATTTCAGTAGTTTTATGTTCAAAACTTACACCAAAACAAATTATAAAAAATTATGATTTAAATTTTTAATGTTCACAAACAACATATTTTATGTATGTAAAGTGGTAATAAAATATATTTTAAATTAACTTCAGTAATAACGGTTTTTATGTTGATTAGATTATAGTTTTTTTTAATACATAGCCAGAAGAAATTTATCATAGATTGGTTGAAAGCAATAAAATATTACTGAAATGCAAAAACAATAAATATTTGAAAATTTTAAAACTTCAAAAAAAATAGTATTAAACTACCCAGTCAGAAATTGCCAGTGGTACAAAAAATCAATCACTGGCATACCACTGGGGAAGCATGGTGTTAAAAAATGGTTTTGGCAGTATTTGTTTTATTAAAATTTCATGGTTTATAAAAAAAGAATTACCTTACAGTGCAATCCCAATGTTTTCAAAAATTGGCTATCCAGTACTACCCAGTCAGAAATCGACCAACTGTGCAAAATAATTCACGTGAATATATTCCTACTCATTCATAAAAATGTTTAAAATATTTTAGCTCATGGAATTCTCATTTGGTTTATAGTTTATATTATATAAGTGTTTCAGTTTTATCTAGTAAAATTTAAATAATAGATTCACATACTTGTATTTTGAATATACTTAATATGAGCATACACTAATGGAAATAAATCTTTAAAAATAGCAGAAAAAAGGACTAAAAATTAGTTTAAAATGATGCTGCAGAAAAAACTGCAAAATTAAAATTGATAAATATACAGAAAAAAAAAATTATAATTTGTAGCATAAAAAATCAAAAAAAAAAATTAAATTTTCGAAGCTTTTTCTTTTTCTTCTAAAAATCGAGCCTTTTGAAAACAGCAATTTACAATTTTTTTAGCAAATATTTCTGCTAATTTTAGCAGTATAGACTGCTATTTGCATTCAACTAAATTTAGCTTAAAAATAAGATCAATTTTGTAGATATAACAGTTTATTTTTCCTATTTTTAGTCTACTAATATTTAGCAAAATTTTCTGCAGATTTTACAGTACAATTTCTTATTTTCAATTAACTAAAAGTTAGCTTAAATATAACTTAAATTCTGTAAATTTAGCAGTTTTCATTTTGCTGTTCTTATTTTACTAGTATTTAGCAAAAAAATTTTCTAATTTAAGCAGTTTTTTCTGCAGCATCATTTTTAACTAATTTTAAAAAGCCGAATTTTCAAAGCACTAGCTACCTACTGAGTTATTTTATTTAAAGTACTGGCAATCTACTAAATCCCAGCGCTGTGCCAACGTTGGCAAATAACTACGCGCAAGCGTATATTCGTGATACCAGTACTGTAAAAGTTAAAAATCCGACATATCGCCAGTACTAGCATCTCCAACGTCGTGCCAACACTAAACTAAAAAAAACCCACAAAATTGAGATAAAAATTAATGTTAAGATGCTGGCGTAAAAATATGTTGTCGCTGTCGACAAATTTTTTGCTAACCAGTACTGATATCAACTATTTTTCAAAATAAATGGCTAGATAAGACTTAAAAATCGCTAGAAAACTACTAGATTTATAAACAGCGCAAAAATTTAGCAATTTTATCGCTAGATAGATTTTTGAAAAGTGTTACAAAAGCCACTAGTACACTTAAAATATTGTGTATGTACCCAGCAAAAAACCTGCTTCGCTGGATGCAGCTTTGTAAGGGAATAAATAAAATTAATCCCTTACAAACCTGCTTACGGAAGGCATTATTTTTCCATACAAAGGGCCCGCTTGGAAGCACGTTGTTTTGTGAGAAAAAGCGCATTATTC
This sequence comes from Leucophora obtusa, assembly GCA_949987735.1. Taxonomy (NCBI): domain Eukaryota; kingdom Metazoa; phylum Arthropoda; class Insecta; order Diptera; family Anthomyiidae; genus Leucophora; species Leucophora obtusa. Next base: position 50,058,796 of record OX465299.1, read on the forward strand.
GCTGCTGAAAAATTGCAGTAAATTCATGTTTTTTGTGAGTGCATTTAACCGCAAATAAATTCATGCACTTTTTTTTAGAAAAAGTGCTTTTTTTGCTGCTGAAAAGATGCAGTAAATTCATGATTTTCTTTGAGCGCATTTAAACGAGACTTCTTATGAAAATAAATGCAGACTGACTCATGTTTATGTGGCGTCTATACATTAAACTCTACTAAAGAAGGGTAAAACACGATTGAGATGACTCAGATTTCGTGCGCATTAATCTTTGGATAACTTGCATTTTATTTTGCTCCCTTACAACCTGCTTCGTCGTAAGGGAATAGCGTAGCACTATAATTTTTTAAATAACTTGCTTACGATTTGCTTCGTTTAGGGCAGTTTTGCAGGGTATACAATCAAATTGCAAAATTTTTTGTGTATTGTATATGCATAAAGTGGCGCAACTCTGTAAAGCAGAATTTGTAGCGCGTTTTTAAGCGCTTCGTATTTTTACTGCTTCCAAAATACTAAAAATTTTTTGCTGGGTATAGACCCCTGCAAATGTATTTGAAAACAGTAAATTTAAATTAAATTTTCCTCGAAAACAGGACCACTAAAACTGCCCACACACTAGGGAACATTCTCAAAAAAGAGAGCATTTTTTTGTGAATGTGTGAGTGCTTTGTGTGTGTTGAGATCGTGCAATTCGTGTTTACAAAATTTTTTAATATTTTTTGTTTCATCAACCATGTTCCCTAGTGTGTGGGCAGCTTAACATTTCATTAAGTTCAACAACAATTTTGTTTTGTTTTTGATTGTTAACAAAATGAACCACAAATTAGTCAAAACAACTAACAAAAATTACTTACGTACACTTATTTGTTTTATTTATTTTGAATAACAGACTGAATAAAATAAATGTTACGTATTCTCAATATTTTTTTTTAAGGCTTACGAATATAGTTAAAATTTAGGGTCTATTACGAAAATAGTCTACACGAAAGAAATTGACAATCACTTTCGTCAAAAATATATGAGAAACAAAAACAAATTTTCGTTACTTTGCTTTCTTCTAGAGTATTTTCGTAATACATAGACTGCCAAGTGTAGAAAATCATTACCAGATATGTGGTTATGTAACTACATACTTGGTAATGGTAACTAGTTACTTCTGTTATTACATTTCTTATTACCTTTATATGGCGATGTCGCGAAAAATAAAGAGTTATGGTTACACGCCAGCATACGAAAAATCAAAAAATATATCGTTACCTATGTGCTTACCAGTACTGACAAAAATAATGAGTCTAAAAATAGATTTTCCAAAAATTTATTATATAAAAAAAAAATATTTTTTATTGTATTTTTTTTTTTTTTTTTATAAAATTTGCTGGTGTGGCAATCGAACCTGGGTCTACAGATTGCCAGTCAACAGCTCTACCATCTGAGCTATATCGACATGTAACATTTAATAGATAAAAACATAATTGACCAGCTGCACACAAGTAAGCTTACTCGCCAACATACAAAAAAGCAAAAAATATGTGGTTACATATATCCTTACCAGTGTTTAAAAAATATTGAGTCTAAAAATAGATTTCAAAAAATGTTTTAAAAAATCTAGAAAATTATTTTCTAATTGAAATAATGATAAAAATAAGTCATTATCCGTAACTCATTATTATATGTTTTAAAATAATGCAGAAGGTAAGTGGGTGTCATTACTGGTAGTCCAAAAAATAATGATATGTCATTACCGTTTCTACACTGGGTAGGGTTTACATTTATTCTACAAATTAATATTATTTTCAGTTAAAGTATATTCGAATAAAGCGCATCATAATGTGATAATTACTTGTAAAGAGGAGAAGAACAATAGGATTAAGAGAGGAAACATTCTAATTTAAAAATAAATTGCTCATTTATTAGTTAATTATGGCTCTTCTGATTACGAACATACATTGTGTATGCTGTGATTCAGAAAAATTTAATTAGCCACACTCATCGCTGTGCCGACCGTGGTGTATCTCGTAAAGAGGTGATGCTACTAATCACAGCCTGTGTATATGGCTGCCGGTTCGGTACCCAGTCATGGCATATGCAAAAAAGTTTTTTATATAGAGACAAATTAACAATTAAAATTATTTTGATTAACTGACAAATAAAAAAATTTTTTTTTAATTTTTTAAAGTTATTATAAACAGAGACTAAGATAAGACATCAGAACTTGCACTTGTGACGGTTAGTGGCAGCTAAATTTTAATAATACCTGAGCAACTATTTAGTATCAGTTTATTACCCAGCAAAAATAAATGGAATGACTTCTAAATGAATGACTTCCTTCATTACATCACAAAGAATTACTCCCTTAGGAATGGGTTTTCCACAACATCTAATGCTGCAATGAATATATGCTAGTCAGAAGTTCTTTTTCATGGGTGTTAAGAAGTTAATATTTTGTATGGGGGTTGCACAGGAACGTGCTGGCACAGAAATCAGAGGGTGGCGAATCCTACTAGGTCGGAAAAAAATTTTGGAACTATTTTTACACAATTAATAATTTTTTGTAGTTTTCAATGTAAAATTTTTATTTTTTTTTTTATTTCTGTACACTCAATTAATTTTTGAAACGATTTAAGATTTTTTTTTTAATTTTCTGTTAATTTTTAATATTTTAGAAATGTAAAAATTCTAAATAAAAATGTAATTCGTCAAATATTTATTTTAAATACCAAAAAGTAAATATTACAATTTCGTTGTGTAAAAAATTGTAATTTTAAAATCTATTTTGATCAAATTTTTACGAAATATATTTAATATTACACTAACAGAAAAAGGAAAATGCTATAAACATTTTAATTAGAACTACTAAAAATAAGTTAAAATTTACCTTGCAGAAAAAACTATTTTTTGTCTACTAATATGCTGCAATTTTTTTGCGGATTTTATCAAGGTGACTTGATATTTTTAATTAACTAAAAGTTAACTTAAATGTAACTAAAATTTTGTAAATTTAGCAGTTTTATTTCTTCTGTTCTTATCTTACTAGTATTTAGCAAAAAAAAATCTGCTAATATCAGCAGTTTTTTACAAGGTCATTTTTAATTTTTTTTTTTTTTTTTTTTCAATTCATTTTTTATTAAAAAAAAAAATAATTAATATACATTTTAAATTAATTCGGATCCTACGAAGCCATTTGGCTTATCTGTAGGATACATAATTTTCAGTAGCTTTTTCTCCTATTTTTACAGCTTTATTTCTTTCTATGAGTGTATTAGTAAAAAAAAAAAATAACACTTTAAAAAAACAACTTATATCATTTGCAATTAAGAAATACTGCAATTGCATATAAGATGCATTCTCATTTGTTTATTTTTTTAAATAATATATTTTTTGTTTCTTTCAGAATGGTTTCGTTAAATGTCATCAGGAAAGTTGTCCGCCCATAGATGATTGTTATTTACTGGAAAAGAAAACCTCCGATACTTGCTGCAATAAATGCAAAGGTGAGAAATATTTGTCCTATTAAAAATGGTTATAATATAATGGTATATAATTTGATACAATCATATCTAATCAAGTGTGGTTAATGTGATATCATATAAAATTGTATGTAATTTCATCAATTAAACAAAATTATACAACTTAGATCTAATAACATTGGGTCATTTCCCCTATAAAATTTTATATGGTTATATATGGTGTAATAATTTATATATACGTATATACAATTTAATAGGGAAATTTACCCAATGTTATTAGATCTAAGTTGTATAAATTTATTTATGTTGATTTAATTATATACAATAATATATGACATCACATTAACCACACCTGATTAGATATAATTGTATCAAATTACACAACATTTTATTAAAACTTTTTTTACTAGGGTGTTTAGATAATTATAATAAAAAAAAAAAATGAAAAAATCAATAAAATATTTTATAATAATTGTTAAAGGTTGCATTTTTCGTGGCATACCCTATGCTAGTGGTTCGGAATGGACGGATCCAGAAGATGCCTGTAAATCATACAAATGCGTTGGCAGTGTTGTTACCGAAACAATAATGAAATGTTATACGCAGTGTGATGACAGTCAGTTGACAAAACCAAAACCGGGAGAATGTTGTCCAACGTGTCAAGGTAAGAGATAAAAAAAATTACTTTTTAACAAAAACACACTTATTTTAATATTACCTATATTTTGACTCGGCTTAGCAAAGACACAATTTTCAACTAAATTAAACATAATGTTCTAGTTATTTACAACCTTGTTAAGTTTATGCTTCACATTTTGTCTTTGAAATTTTAGATTTTTTATCTTTTAAAATTAAGACAGTTGTTTATTATCTAATTTTATTAAAATCATGTTTAAACATGTAGCAACTTGTTGTGGTTTTGTTTAAACAAAACCATAACATTAACCAGCAACAGCAACAACTACTGTTCTTAATTCATATTTGTTTTCATTCATGTTTAAAAATAATTTTGTGTGGTCTTTTCAACAAAAACAATTCGTAATCGTTCTACAGAGTTCGGTTTTACTTTTTTTTTTGCTGGTGCTGAAATCTTAGCAATGGACAAAAAATAAACCCAAGAACATTGAAATCGTGATTTCACCATAGAATGCAACATGGTTGAGAACATGCTTTTGCTGTCTTATTATCCCTTTAAAAGACTCATAATTAACTTCACAAAACAGACATGTTTTTAAACAAAAAAAAAAAGCTTTTTTTAATTTTTTGTTGTCGAAGTTGATAATGTTGATGTTCGAGTGTTCTTTTGTTCTGACTTTGTTGTTAATGCTTTTGGTTTTGTTTTATTCTTAAAGGTTGCAAGATCAATGGACAAATAGTTTTGGAAGGCCAAGAGGTTGTCGCCTCAATCGATGATCGTTGTTTGGTATGTCAATGTACGGGTAATCAATTAACGTGTGCTAAAAAAACATGTCCTGTTTTGCAATGTCCAATATCGAAGCAAAAATTACATCCCAATGAATGTTGTCCACGATGTACAGAACAAAGGGAATTTATGCCATTACCAGGTAAGAGGGAAAACGAACTATAATTTTTATTTTATAAAATTATTTTTATGTTTAGTTGAAAGTGCTTATGCACAATAAATAGGAAACCTTATAACACGTACATCAACATTATACATAATAAATAGGAAATCTTATAACACAGAAAGTGAATTCTGAATGAAAAATCTTTTTTACAAGTCACTTATAAATTTAAAAAATAAGTGTGTTTGCGTACCCGAAAATTTGTACAAATTCGTACAAATTTGTACAAGTTTTTACTGGAAGGTGTTTGTTTACACAATTACTCAGTAAGGAGAGAGGAAAAATAGAGGGTAAAGTGTCAATTCAATACCAGAGAACTTACAAGTTTTTACTGGATGAATTTTTGCTAGTAATAATTTGTAAGAAAAAAACATATGATTTAAAACATATGATTGAAGAAACAAAACATTTGTCGAAATAATTTTGAAATCATTTTTTGCAAAAATAAAAAATATTTAAATATAAGCTTATTTACGATGGAAGGACTAAGTAAGTGATCATTTTATTAGGTTTTATTTATTAATCCAATAATTTGAATAGGTTTATTTCGCAAACAGCTATTTTAATAACTGTTGCCAATTTAGCTATTTTCTTGGCAAATCTAGTGATACTTCAACTCGCCATAAAATATAATTTAGCTATTAGCGGGAAAACTAGATCTTTTTCTTTTTAAGACAGTCTTGACATTTTCTTAGCATTTTTTACATTTATCTACTTGAAAGAATTTTTGAATCATTATAATTCATCGATTTGTCGCTAAATTTTTATGGAAAACCTAAAAGTTTGGCGATGTATTGATAATTTTTTAAAAAAGTTTTAAGAAGTTTGAAAAATATAGCTTTTTTTCTGAAATTTTTTTAACAGAACCTGAAAAGTTCGTGAAATTTAGCGATTTATCGCTTTTTAAAGTTTTTTATAATTTAGATATTTTCTAGAGATTTTTTAGTTTGATTTAGCGATATTTTTAGGAAAGAAGTTGGCAGCAGTATTTTATTAATTCTTACAATTTTTCTGTTTGCGTACATTTTTAGATATTTTTCTTTTTGGGAGTAAATTTTGCCTTACTCTCTGTAAATTTGTTGCTGAGTAATTTTTACTGGACTTTATTGGAAAAGTACCCAAACACACCTAATGATACTGCATTTTACCCTAATAACACAAGTTTAAAACCATTTTGCGCAAGGAATGTCAGTCAGGTCAGGCTACGGCTGAAAAGCAAAATATTTCGACACCGCGACACCTCCGTGAAATTAGCGATATTGGCAACTTTTTTTTTATTTTTTTAGCAAATAACAGGGCGACTCAGAGAAAAAAATTTCGTAAAAAATACTACTTTTATCAACTCTAGCGACGTCGTTCAATTTTTCTACTACTTTTACTAACTCTGATGACGTCGCCAAATTTTGAGCAACCCGCCTTCGCCAACTTTTTTATAAAAAAAATCAAAACAGTAGAAATTTAGTAAACAAAACCTGAATTTCTGGACTACCTAGACTAGTCGCCGTATCTCTAAATGTGGACTCTAATAGATTTTAGCCATACGAACATTTTGGTGTATCACACTTACATCCTATCAGCTTTTTGTCTCAACAACTCATTGCTCCATGAAAATGTGATTCACCAATGGTGGTCAGTAAACAAAATCTGAATTTCTGGAATACCTAGACTAGTCGCCGCATTTCTAATTATGGACACAAATAGGCCTTATTCATACGAACATTTTGGTGTATCACACTTATATCCTATCAGTTTTTTGTGGAGTTGCTCCATGAAAATGTGATTCACCAATGATGGTCAGTAAACAAAATCTGAATTTCTGGAATACCTAGACTAGTCGCCGCATTTTTAATTATGGACACAAATAGGCCTTATTCATACGAACATTTTGGTGTATCACACTTATATCCTATCAGTTTTTTGTGGAGTTGCTCCATGAAAATGTGATTCACCAATGGTGGTCAGTAAACAAAATCTGAATTTCTGGAATACCTAGACTAGTCGCCGCATTTCTAATTATGGACACAAATAGGCCTTATTCATACGAACATTTTGGTGTATCACACTTATATCCTATCAGTTTTTTGTGGAGTTGCTCCATGAAAATGTGATTCACCAATGGTGGTCAGTAAACAAAATCTGAATTTCTGGAATATCTAGACTAGTCGCCGCATTTCTAATTATGGACACAAATAGGCCTTATTCATACGAACATTTTGGTGTATCACACTTATATCCTATCAGTTTTTTGTGGAGTTGCTCCATGAAAATGTGATTCACCAATGGTGGTCAGTAAACAAAATCTGAATTTCTGGAATACCTAGACTAGTCGCCGCATTTCTAATTATGGACACAAATAGGCCTTATTCATACGAACATTTTGGTGTATCACACTTATATCCTATCAGTTTTTTGTGGAGTTGCTCCATGAAAATGTGATTCACCAATGGTGGTCAGTAAACAAAATCTGCATTTCTGGAATACCTAGACTAGTCTCCGCATTTCTAATTATGGACACAAATAGGCCTTATTCATACGAACATTTTGGTGTATCACACTTATATCCTATCAGTTTTTTGTGGAGTTGCTCCATGAAAATGTGTTTCACCAATGGTGGTCAGTAAACAAAATCTGAATTTCTGGAATACCTAGAGTAGTCGCCGCATTTCTAAATACGGACACTAATAGATTTTATCCATACGAACATTTTGGTGTATCACACTTATATCCTATCAGTTTTTTGTGGAGTTGCTCCATGAAAATGTGATTCACCAATGGTGGTCAGTAAACAAAATCTGAATTTCTGGAATACCTAGACTAGTCGCCGCATTTCTAAATACGGACACTAATAGATTTTATCCATACGAACATTTTGGTGTATCACACTTATATCCTATCAGTTTTTTGTGGAGTTGCTCCATGAAAATGTGATTCACCAATGGTGGTCAGTAAACAAAATCTGAATTTCTGGAATACCTAGACTAGTCGCCGCATTTCTAATTATGGACACAAATAGGCCTTATTCATACGAACATTTTGGTGTATCACACTTATATCCTATCAGTTTTTTGTGGAGTTGCTCCATGAAAATGTGATTCACCAATGGTGGTCAGTAAACAAAATCTGAATTTCTGGAATACCTAGACTAGTAGCCGCATTTCTAATTATGGACACAAATAGGCCTTATTCATACGAACATTTTGGTGTATCACACTTATATCCTATCAGTTTTTTGTGGAATTGCTCCATGAAAATGTGATTCACCAATGGTGGTCAGTAAACAAAATCTGAATTTCTGGAATACCTAGACTAGTCGCCGCATTTCTAATTATGGACACAAATAGGCCTTATTCATACGAACATTTTGGTGTATCACACTTATATCCTATCAGTTTTTTGTGGAGTTGCTCCATGAAAATGTGATTCATCACCGGTGGTCAGTAAACAAAATCTGAATTTCTGGAATACCTAGAGTAGTCGCCGCATTTCTAAATACGGACACTAATAGATTTTATCCATACGAACATTTTGGTGTATCACACTTATATCCTATCAGTTTTTTGTGGAGTTGCTCCATGAAAATGTGATTCACCAATGGTGGTCAGTAAACAAAATCGGAATATCTGGAATACCTAGACTAGTCGCGGCATTTCTAATTATGGACACAAATAGGCCTTATTCATACGAACATTTTGGTGTATCACACTTATATCCTATCAGTTTTTTGTGGAGTTGCTCCATGAAAATATGATTCACCAATGGTGGTCAGTAAACAAAATCTGAATTTCTGGAATACCTAGAGTAGTCGCCGCATTTCTAATTATGGACACAAATAGGCCTTATTCATACGAACATTTTGGTGTATCACACTTATATCCTATCAGTTTTTTGTGGAGTTGCTCCATGAAAATATGATTCACCAATGGCGGTCAGTAAACAAAATCTGAATTTCTGGAATACCTAGACTAGTCGCCGCATTTCTAATTATGGACACAAATAGGCCTTATTCATACGAACATTTTGGTGTATCACACTTATATCCTATCAGTTTTTTGTGGAGTTGCTTCATGAAAATGTGATTCACCAATGGTGGTCAGTAAACAAAATCTGAATTTCTGGAATACCTAGACTAGTAGCCGCATTTCTAATTATGGACACAAATAGGCCTTATTCATACGAACATTTTGGTGTATCACACTTATATCCTATCAGTTTTTTGTGGAGTTGCTCCATGAAAATGTGTTTCACCAATGGTGGTCAGTAAACAAAATCTGAATTTCTGGAATACCTAGAGTAGTCGCCGCATTTCTAAATACGGACACTAATAGATTTTATCCATACGAACATTTTGGTGTATCACACTTATATCCTATCAGTTTTTTGTGGAGTTGCTCCATGAAAATGTGATTCACCAATGGTGGTCAGTAAACAAAATCGGAATATCTGGAATACCTAGACTAGTCGCGGCATTTCTAATTATGGACACAAATAGGCCTTATTCATACGAACATTTTGGTGTATCACACTTATATCCTATCAGTTTTTTGTGGAGTTTCTCCATGAAAATGTGATTCACCAATGGTGGTCAGTAAACAAAATCTGAATTTCTGGAATACCTAGACTAGTCGCCGCATTTCTAAATACGGACACTAATAGATTTTATCCATACGAACATTTTGGTGTATCACACTTATATCCTATCAGTTTTTTGTGGAGTTGCTCCATGAAAATGTGATTCACCAATGGTGGTCAGTAAACAAAATCTGAATTTCTGGAATACCTAGACTAGTCGCCGCATTTCTAATTATGGACACAAATAGGCCTTATTCATAGGAACATTTTGGTGTATCACACTTATATCCTATCAGTTTTTTGTGGAGTTTCTCCATGAAAATGTGATTCACCAATTTTGGTCAGTAAACAAAATCTGAATTTCTGGAATACCTAGAGTAGTCGCCGCATTTCTAATTATGGACACAAATAGGCCTGATTCATACGAACATTTTGGTGTATCACACTTATATCCTATCAGTTTTTTGTGGAATTGCTCCATGAAAATGTGATTCACCAATGGTGGTCAGTAAACAAAATCTGAATTTCTGGAATACCTAGACTAGTCGCCGCATTTCTAATTATGGACACAAATAGGCCTTATTCATACGAACATTTTGGTGTATCACACTTATATCCTATCAGTTTTTTGTGGAGTTGCTCCATGAAAATGTGATTCATCACCGGTGGTCAGTAAACAAAATCTGAATTTCTGGAATACCTAGAGTAGTCGCCGCATTTCTAAATACGGACACTAATAGATTTTATCCATACGAACATTTTGGTGTATCACACTTATATCCTATCAGTTTTTTGTGGAGTTGCTCCATGAAAATGTGATTCACCAATGGTGGTCAGTAAACAAAATCGGAATATCTGGAATACCTAGACTAGTCGCGGCATTTCTAATTATGGACACAAATAGGCCTTATTCATACGAACATTTTGGTGTATCACACTTATATCCTATCAGTTTTTTGTGGAGTTGCTCCATGAAAATATGATTCACCAATGGTGGTCAGTAAACAAAATCTGAATTTCTGGAATACCTAGAGTAGTCGCCGCATTTCTAATTATGGACACAAATAGGCCTTATTCATACGAACATTTTGGTGTATCACACTTATATCCTATCAGTTTTTTGTGGAGTTGCTCCATGAAAATATGATTCACCAATGGCGGTCAGTAAACAAAATCTGAATTTCTGGAATACCTAGACTAGTCGCCGCATTTCTAATTATGGACACAAATAGGCCTTATTCATACGAACATTTTGGTGTATCACACTTATATCCTATCAGTTTTTTGTGGAGTTGCTCCATGAAAATATGATTCACCAATGGCGGTCAGTAAACAAAATCTGAATTTCTGGAATACCTAGAGTAGTCTCCGCATTTCTAATTATGGACACAAATAGGCCTTATTCATACGAACATTTTGGTGTATCACACTTATATCCTATCAGTTTTTGTGGAGTTGCTCCATGAAAATGTGGTTCACCAATGGTGGTCAGTAAACAAAATCTGAATTTCTGGAATACCTAGACTAGTAGCCGCATTTCTAATTATGGACACAAATAGGCCTTATTCATACGAACATTTTGGTGTATCACACTTATATCCTATCAGTTTTTTGTGGAGTTGCTCCATGAAAATATGATTCACCAATGGTGGTCAGTAAACAAAATCTGAATTTCTGGAATACCTAGAGTAGTCGCCGCATTTCTAATTATGGACACAAATAGGCCTTATTCATACGAACATTTTGGTGTATCACACTTATATCCTATCAGTTTTTTGTGGAGTTGCTCCATGAAAATATGATTCACCAATGGCGGTCAGTAAACAAAATCTGAATTTCTGGAATACCTAGACTAGTCGCCGCATTTCTAATTATGGACACAAATAGGCCTTATTCATACGAACATTTTGGTGTATCACACTTATATCCTATCAGTTTTTTGTGGAGTTGCTCCATGAAAATGTGATTCACCAATGGTGGTCAGTAAACAAAATCTGAATTTCTGGAATACCTAGACTAGTAGCCGCATTTCTAATTATGGACACAAATAGGCCTTATTCATACGAACATTTTGGTGTATCACACTTATATCCTATCAGTTTTTTGTGGAGTTGCTTCATGAAAATGTGATTCACCAATGGTGGTCAGTAAACAAAATCTGAATTTCTGGAATACCTAGACTAGTCGCCGCATTTCTAATTATGGACACAAATAGGCCTTATTCATACGAACATTTTGGTGTATCACACTTATATCCTATCAGTTTTTTGTGGAGTTGCTCCATGAAAATGTGATTCACCAATGGTGGTCAGTAAACAAAATCTGAATTTCTGGAATACCTAGAGTAGTCGCCGCATTTCTAATTATGGGCACAAATAGGCCTTATTCATACGAACATTTTGGTGTATCACACTTATATCCTATCAGTTTTTTGTGGAGTTGCTCCATGAAAATGTGATTCACCAATGGTGGTCAGTAAACAAAATCTGAATTTCTGGAATACCTAGAGTAGTCGCCGCATTTCTAATTATGGACACAAATAGGCCTTATTCATACGAACATTTTGGTGTATCACACTTATATCCTATCAGTTTTTTGTGGAGTTGCTCCATGAAAATGTGATTCACCAATGGTGGTCAGTAAACAAAATCTGAATTTCTGGAATACCTAGAGCAGTCGCCGCATTTCTAATTATGGACACAAATAGGCCTTATTCATACGAACATTTTGGTGTATCACACTTATATCCTATCAGTTTTTTGTGGAGTTGCTTCATGAAAATGTGATTCACCAATGGTGGTCAGTAAACAAAATCTGAATTTCTGGAATATCTAGAGTAGTCGCCGCATTTCTAAATACGGACACTAATAGATTTTATCCATACGAACATTTTGGTGTATCACACTTATATCCTATCAGTTTTTTGTGGAGTTGCTCCATGAAAATGTGATTCACCAATGGTGGTCAGTAAACAAAATCTGAATTTCTGGAATACCTAGAGTAGTCGCCGCATTTCTAAATACGGACACTAATAGATTTTATCCATACGAACATTTTGGTGTATCACACTTATATCCTATCAGTTTTTTGTGGAGTTGCTCCATGAAAATGTGATTCACCAATGGTGGTCAGTAAACAAAATCTGAATTTCTGGAATACCTAGAGTAGTCGCCGCATTTCTAATTATGGACACAAATAGGCCTTATTCATACGAACATTTTGGTGTATCACACTTATATCCTATCAGTTTTTTGTGGAGTTGCTTCATGAAAATGTGTTTCACCAATGGTGGTCAGTAAACAAAATCTGAATTTCTGGAATACCTAGACTAGTCGCCGCATTTCTAATTATGGACACAAATAGGCCTTATTCATACGAACATTTTGGTGTATCACACTTATATCCTATCAGTTTTTTGTGGAGTTGCTCCATGAAAATATGATTCACCAATGGTGGTCAGTAAACAAACTCTGAATTTCTGGAATACCTAGAGTAGTCGCCGCATTTCTAATTATGGACACAAATAGGCCTTATTCATACGAACATTTTGGTGTATCACACTTATATCCTATCAGTTTTTTGTGGAGTTGCTCCATGAAAATATGATTCACCAATGGTGGTCAGTAAACAAAATCTGAATTTCTGGAATACCTAGAGTAGTCGCCGCATTTCTAATTATGGACACAAATAGGCCTTATTCATACGAACATTTTGGTGTATCACACTTATATCCTATCAGTTTTTTGTGGAGTTGCTCCATGAAAATGTGATTCACCAATGGTGGTCAGTAAACAAAATCTGAATTTCTGGAATACCTAGACTAGTCGCCGCATTTCTAATTATGGACACAAATAGGCCTTATTCATACGAACATTTTGGTGTATCACACTTATATCCTATCAGTTTTTTGTGGAGTTGCTCCATGAAAATGTGATTCACCAATGGTGGTCAGTAAACAAAATCTGAATTTCTGGAATACCTAGACTAGTAGCCGCATTTCTAATTATGGACACAAATAGGCCTTATTCATACGAACATTTTGGTGTATCACACTTATATCCTATCAGTTTTTTGTGGAGTTGCTCCATGAAAATATGATTCACCAATGGTGGTCAGTAAACAAAATCTGAATTTCTGGAATACCTAGAATAGTCGCCGCATTTCTAATTATGGACACAAATAGGCCTTATTCATACGAACATTTTGGTGTATCACACTTATATCCTATCAGTTTTTTGTGGAGTTGCTCCATGAAAATGTGATTCACCAATGGTGGTCAGTAAACAAAATCTGAATTTCTGGAATACCTAGACTAGTCGCCGCATTTCTAATTATGGACACAAATAGGCCTTATTCATACGAACATTTTGGTGTATCACACTTATATCCTATCAGTTTTTTGTGGAGTTGCTCCATGAAAATGTGATTCACCAATGGTGGTCAGTAAACAAAATCTGAATTTCTGGAATACCTAGACTAGTCGCCGCATTTCTAAATACGGACACTAATAGATTTTATCCATACGAACATTTTGGTGTATCACACTTATATCCTATCAGTTTTTTGTGGAGTTGCTCCATGAAAATGTGATTCACCAATGGTGGTCAGTAAACAAAATCTGAATTTCTGGAATATCTAGAGTAGTCGCCGCATTTCTAAATACGGACACTAATAGATTTTATCCATACGAACATTTTGGTGTATCACACTTATATCCTATCAGTTTTTTGTGGAGTTGCTCCATGAAAATGTGATTCACCAATGGTGGTCAGTAAACAAAATCTGAATTTCTGGAATACCTAGAGTAGTCGCCGCATTTCTAATTATGGACACAAATAGGCCTTATTCATACGAACATTTTGGTGTATCACACTTATATCCTATCAGTTTTTTGTGGAGTTGCTTCATGAAAATGTGTTTCACCAATGGTGGTCAGTAAACAAAATCTGAATTTCTGGAATACCTAGACTAGTTGCCGCATTTCTAATTATGGACACAAATAGGCCTTATTCATACGAACATTTTGGTGTATCACACTTATATCCTATCAGTTTTTTGTGGAGTTGCTTCATGAAAATGTGATTCACCAATGGTGGTCAGTAAACAAAATCTGAATTTCTGGAATACCTAGACTAGTAGCCGCATTTCTAATTATGGACACAAATAGGCCTTATTCATACGAACATTTTGGTGTATCACACTTATATCCTATCAGTTTTTTGTGGAGTTGCTCCATGAAAATATGATTCACCAATGGTGGTCAGTAAACAAAATCTGAATTTCTGGAATACCTAGAGTAGTCGCCGCATTTCTAATTATGGACACAAATAGGCCTTATTCATACGAACATTTTGGTGTATCACACTTATATCCTATCAGTTTTTTGTGGAGTTGCTCCATGAAAATATGATTCACCAATGGCGGTCAGTAAACAAAATCTGAATTTCTGGAATACCTAGACTAGTCGCCGCATTTCTAATTATGGACACAAATAGGCCTTATTCATACGAACATTTTGGTGTATCACACTTATATCCTATCAGTTTTTTGTGGAGTTGCTCCATGAAAATGTGATTCACCAATGGTGGTCAGTAAACAAAATCTGAATTTCTGGAATACCTAGACTAGTCGCCGCATTTCTAATTATGGACACAAATAGGCCTTATTCATACGAACATTTTGGTGTATCACACTTATATCCTATCAGTTTTTTGTGGAGTTGCTCCATGAAAATGTGATTCACCAATGGTGGTCAGTAAACAAAATCTGAATTTCTGGAATACCTAGAGTAGTCGCCGCATTTCTAATTATGGACACAAATAGGCCTTATTCATACGAACATTTTGGTGTATCACACTTATATCCTATCAGTTTTTTGTGGAGTTGCTTCATGAAAATGTGTTTCACCAATGGTGGTCAGTAAACAAAATCTGAATTTCTGGAATACCTAGACTAGTCGCCGCATTTCTAATTATGGACACAAATAGGCCTTATTCATACGAACATTTTGGTGTATCACACTTATATCCTATCAGTTTTTTGTGGAGTTGCTCCATGAAAATGTGATTCACCAATGGTGGTCAGTAAACAAAATCTGAATTTCTGGAATACCTAGACTAGTCGCCGCATTTCTAATTATGGACACAAATAGGCCTTATTCATACGAACATTTTGGTGTATCACACTTATATCCTATCAGTTTTTTGTGGAGTTGCTTCATGAAAATGTGTTTCACCAATGGTGGTCAGTAAACAAAATCTGAATTTCTGGAATACCTAGACTAGTCGCCGCATTTCTAATTATGGACACAAATAGGCCTTATTCATACGAACATTTTGGTGTATCACACTTATATCCTATCAGTTTTTTGTGGAGTTGCTCCATGAAAATGTGATTCACCAATGGTGGTCAGTAAACAAAATCTGAATTTCTGGAATACCTAGACTAGTAGCCGCATTTCTAATTATGGACACAAATAGGCCTTATTCATACGAACATTTTGGTGTATCACACTTATATCCTATCAGTTTTTTGTGGAGTTGCTCCATGAAAATATGATTCACCAATGGTGGTCAGTAAACAAACTCTGAATTTCTGGAATACCTAGAGTAGTCGCCGCATTTCTAATTATGGACACAAATAGGCCTTATTCATACGAACATTTTGGTGTATCACACTTATATCCTATCAGTTTTTTGTGGAGTTGCTCCATGAAAATATGATTCACCAATGGTGGTCAGTAAACAAAATCTGAATTTCTGGAATACCTAGAGTAGTCGCCGCATTTCTAATTATGGACACAAATAGGCCTTATTCATACGAACATTTTGGTGTATCACACTTATATCCTATCAGTTTTTTGTGGAGTTGCTCCATGAAAATGTGATTCACCAATGGTGGTCAGTATACAAAATCTGAATTTCTGGAATACCTAGACTAGTCGCCGCATTTCTAATTATGGACACAAATAGGCCTTATCCATACGAATATTTTGGTGTATCACACTTATATCCTATCAGTTTTTTGTGGAGTTGCTCCATGAAAATGTGATTCACCAATGGTGGTCAGTAAACAAAATCTGAATTTCTGGAATACCTAGACTAGTCGCCGCATTTCTAATTATGGACACAAATAGGCCTTATTCATACGAACATTTTGGTGTATCACACTTATATCCTATCAGTTTTTTGTGGAATTGCTCCATGAAAATGTGATTCACCAATGGTGGTCAGTAAACAAAATCTGAATTTCTGGAATACCTAGACTAGTCGCCGCATTTCTAATTATGGACACAAATAGGCCTTATTCATACGAACATTTTGTTGTATCACACTTATATCCTATCAGTTTTTTGTGGAGTTGCTCCATGAAAATGTGATTCATCACCGGTGGTCAGTAAACAAAATCTGAATTTCTGGAATACCTAGACTAGTCGCCGCATTTCTAATTATGGACACAAATAGGCCTTATTCATACGAACATTTTGGTGTATCACACTTATATCCTATCAGTTTTTTGTGGAGTTGCTCAATGAAAATATGATTCACCAATGGTGGTCAGTAACCAAAATCTGAATTTCTGGAATACCTAGAGTAGTCGCCGCATTTCTAATTATGGACACAAATAGGCCTTATTCATACGAACATTTTGGTGTATCACACTTATATCCTATCAGTTTTTTGTGGAGTTGCTCCATTAAAATATGATTCACCAATGGTGGTCAGTAAACAAAATCTGAATTTCTGGAATACCTAGAGTAGTCGCCGCATTTCTAATTATGGACACAAATAGGCCTGATTCATACGAACATTTTGGTGTATCACACTTATATCCTATCAGTTTTTTGTGGAGTTGCTCCATGAAAATGTGATTCACCAATGGTGGTCAGTAAACAAAATCTGAATTTCTGGAATACCTAGACTAGTCGCCGCATTTCTAATTATGGACACAAATAGGCCTTATTCATACGAACATTTTGGTGTATCACACTTATATCCTATCAGTTTTTTGTGGAGTTGCTCCATGAAAATGTGATTCACCAATGGTGGTCAGTAAACAAAATCTGAATTTCTGGAATACCTAGACTAGTCGCCGCATTTCTAATTATGGACACAAATAGGCCTTATTCATACGAACATTTTGGTGTATCACACTTATATCCTATCAGTTTTTTGTGGAATTGCTCCATGAAAATGTGATTCACCAATGGTGGTCAGTAAACAAAATCTGAATTTCTGGAATACCTAGACTAGTCGCCGCATTTCTAATTATGGACACAAATAGGCCTTATTCATACGAACATTTTGGTGTATCACACTTATATCCTATCAGTTTTTTGTGGAGTTGCTCAATGAAAATATGATTCACCAATTGTGGTCAGTAACCAAAATCTGAATTTCTGGAATACCTAGAGTAGTCGCCGCATTTCTAATTATGGACACAAATAGGCCTTATTCATACGAACATTTTGGTGTATCACACTTATATCCTATCAGTTTTTTGTGGAGTTGCTCCATGAAAATATGATTCACCAATGGTGGTCAGTAAACAAAATCTGAATTTCTGGAATACCTAGAGTAGTCGCCGCATTTCTAATTATGGACACAAATAGGCCTGATTCATACGAACATTTTGGTGTATCACACTTATATCCTATCAGTTTTTTGTGGAGTTGCTCCATGAAAATGTGATTCACCAATGGTGGTCAGTAAACAAAATCTGAATTTCTGGAATACCTAGACTAGTCGCCGCATTTCTAATTATGGACACAAATAGGCCTTATTCATACGAACATTTTGGTGTATCACACTTATATCCTATCAGTTTTTTGTGGAATTGCTCCATGAAAATGTGATTCACCAATGGTGGTCAGTAAACAAAATCTGAATTTCTGGAATACCTAGACTAGTCGCCGCATTTCTAATTATGGACACAAATAGGCCTTATTCATACGAACATTTTGGTGTATCACACTTATATCCTATCAGTTTTTTGTGGAGTTGCTCCATGAAAATATGATTCACCAATGGTGGTCAGTAAACAAAATCTGAATTTCTGGAATACCTAGAGTAGTCGCCGCATTTCTAATTATGGACACAAATAGGCCTGATTCATACGAACATTTTGGTGTATCACACTTATATCCTATCAGTTTTTTGTGGAGTTGCTCCATGAAAATGTGATTCACCAATGGTGGTCAGTAAACAAAATCTGAATTTCTGGAATACCTAGACTAGTCGCCGCATTTCTAATTATGGACACAAATAGGCCTTATTCATACGAACATTTTGGTGTATCACACTTATATCCGATCAGTTTTTTGTGGAGTTGCTCCATGAAAATGTGATTCACCAATGGTGGTCACTAAACAAAATCTGAATTTCTGGAATACCTAGACTAGTCGCCGCATTTCTAATTATGGACACAAATAGGCCTTATTCATACGAACATTTTGGTGTATCACACTTATATCCTATCAGTTTTTTGTGGAGTTGCTCCATGAAAATGTGATTCACCAATGGTGGTCACTAAACAAAATCTGAATTTCTGGAATACCTAGACTAGTCGCCGCATTTCTAATTATGGACACAAATAGGCCTTATTCATACGAACATTTTGGTGTATCACACTTATATCCTGTCAGTTTTTTGTGGAGTTGCTCCATGAAAATGTGATTCACCAATGGTGGTCAGTAAACAAAATCTGAATTTCTGGAATACCTAGACTAGTCGCCGCATTTCTAATTATGGACACAAATAGGCCCTATTCATACGAACATTTTGGTGTATCACACTTATATCCTATCAGTTTTTTGTGGAGTTGCTCCATGAAAATGTGATTCACCAATGGTGGTCAGTAAACAAAATCTGAATTTCTGGAATACCTAGACTAGTCGCCGCATTTCTAATTATGGACACAAATAGGCCTTATTCATACGAACATTTTGGTGTATCACACTTATATCCTGTCAGTTTTTTGTGGAGTTGCTCCATGAAAATGTGATTCACCAATGGTGGTCAGTAAACAAAATCTGAATTTCTGGAATACCTAGACTAGTCGCCGCATTTCTAATTATGGACACAAATAGGCCTTATTCATACGAACATTTTGGTGTATCACACTTATATCCTGTCAGTTTTTTGTGGAGTTGCTCCATGAAAATGTGATTCACCAATGGTGGTCAGTAAACAAAATCTGAATTTCTGGAATACCTAGACTAGTCGCCGCATTTCTAATTATGGACACAAATAGGCCTTATTCATACGAACATTTTGGTGTATCACACTTATATCCTGTCAGTTTTTTGTGGAGTTGCTCCATGAAAATGTGATTCACCAATGGTGGTCAGTAAACAAAATCTGAATTTCTGGAATACCTAGACTAGTCGCCGCATTTCTAATTATGGACACAAATAGGCCTTATTCATACGAACAGTTTGGTGTATCACACTTATATCCTGTCAGTTTTTTGTGGAGTTGCTCCATGAAAATGTGATTCACCAATGGTGGTCAGTAAACAAAATCTGAATTTCTGGAATACCTAGACTAGTCGCCGCATTTCTAATTATGGACACAAATAGGCCTTATTCATACGAACATTTTGGTGTATCACACTTATATCCTATCAGTTTTTTGTGGAGTTGCTCCATGAAAATGTGATTCACCAATGGTGGTCACTAAACAAAATCTGAATTTCTGGAATACCTAGACTAGTCGCCGCATTTCTAATTACGGACACAAATAGGCCTTATTCATACGAACATTTTGGTGTATCACACTTATATCCTATCAGTTTTTTGTGGAGTTGCTCCATGAAAATGTGATTCACCAATGGTGGTCACTAAACAAAATCTGAATTTCTGGAATACCTAGACTAGTCGCCGCATTTCTAATTATGGACACAAATAGGCCTTATTCATGCGAACATTTTGGTGTATCACACTTATATCCTATCAGTTTTTTGTGGAGTTGCTCCATGAAAATGTGATTCACCAATGGTGGTCAGTAAACAAAATCTGAATTTCTGGAATACCTAGACTAGTCGCCGCATTTCTAATTATGGACACAAATAGGCCTTATTCATACGAACATTTTGGTGTATCACACTTATATCCTGTCAGTTTTTTGTGGAGTTGCTCCATGAAAATGTGATTCACCAATGGTGGTCAGTATACAAAATCTGAATTTCTGGAATACCTAGACTAGTCGCCGCATTTCTAATTATGGACACAAATAGGCCTTATTCATACGAACATTTTGGTGTATCACACTTATATCCTATCAGTTTTTTGTGGAGTTGCTCCATGAAAATGTGATTCACCAATGGTGGTCACTAAACAAAATCTGAATTTCTGGAATACCTAGACTAGTCGCCGCATTTCTAATTATGGACACAAATAGGCCCTATTCATACGAACATTGTGGTGTATCACACTTATATCCTATCAGTTTTTTGTGGAGTTGCTCCATGAAAATGTGATTCATCACCGGTGGTCAGTAAACAAAATCTGAATTTCTGGAATACCTAGAGTAGTCGCCGCATTTCTAATTATGGACACAAATAGGCCTTATTCATACGAACATTTTGGTGTATCACACTTATATCCTATCAGTTTTTTGTGGAGTTGCTCCATGAAAATGTGATTCACCAATGGTGGTCAGTATACAAAATCTGAATTTCTGGAATACCTAGACTAGTCGCCGCATTTCTAATTATGGACACAAATAGGCCTTATTCATACGAACATTTTGGTGTATCACACTTATATCCTATCAGTTTTTTGTGGAGTTGCTCCATGAAAATGTGATTCATCACCGGTGGTCAGTAAACAAAATCTGAATTTCTGGAATACCTAGACTAGTCGCCGCATTTCTAATTATGGACACAAATAGGCCTTATTCATACGAACATTTTGGTGTATCACACTTATATCCTATCAGTTTTTTGTGGAATTGCTCCATGAAAATGTGATTCACCAATGGTGGTCAGTAAACAAAATCTGAATTTCTGGAATACCTAGACTAGTCGCCGCATTTCTAATTATGGACACAAATAGGCCTTATTCATACGAACATTTTGGTGTATCACACTTATATCCTATCAGTTTTTTGTGGAGTTGCTCCATGAAAATGTGATTCATCACCGGTGGTCAGTAAACAAAATCTGAATTTCTGGAATACCTAGACTAGTCGCCGCATTTCTAATTATGGACACAAATAGGCCTTATTCATACGAACATTTTGGTGTATCACACTTATATCCTATCAGTTTTTTGTGGAATTGCTCCATGAAAATGTGATTCACCAATGGTGGTCAGTAAACAAAATCTGAATTTCTGGAATACCTAGACTAGTCGCCGCATTTCTAATTATGGACACAAATAGGCCTTATTCATACGAACATTTTGGTGTATCACACTTATATCCTATCAGTTTTTTGTGGAGTTGCTCCATGAAAATGTGATTCACCAATGGTGGTCAGTATACAAAATCTGAATTTCTGGAATACCTAGACTAGTCGCCGCATTTCTAATTATGGACACAAATAGGCCTTATTCATACGAACATTTTGGTGTATCACACTTATATCCTATCAGTTTTTTGTGGAGTTGCTCCATGAAAATGTGATTCACCAATGGTGGTCAGTAAACAAAATCTGAATTTCTGGAATACCTAGACTAGTCGCCGCATTTCTAATTATGGACACAAATAGGCCTTATTCATACGAACATTTTGGTGTATCACACTTATATCCTATCAGTTTTTTGTGGAGTTGCTCCATGAAAATGTGATTCACCAATGGCGGTCAGTAAACAAAATCTGAATTTCTGGAATACCTAGAGTAGTCGCCGCATTTCTAATTATGGACACAAATAGGCCTTATTCATACGAACATTTTGGTGTATCACACTTATATCCTATCAGTTTTTTGTAGAGTTGCTCCATGAAAATGTGATTCACCAATGGTGGTCAGTAAACAAAATCTGAATTTCTGGAATACCTAGACTAGTCGCCGCATTTCTAATTATGGACACAAATAGGCCTTATTCATACGAACATTTTGGTGTATCACACTTATATCCTATCAGTTTTTTGTGGAGTTGCTCCATGAAAATGTGATTCACCAATGGTGGTCACTAAACAAAATCTGAATTTCTGGAATACCTAGACTAGTCGCCGCATTTCTAATTATGGACACAAATAGGCCTTATTCATACGAACATTTTGGTGTATCACACTTATATCCTATCAGTTTTTTGTGGAGTTGCTCCATGAAAATGTGATTCACCAATGGTGGTCACTAAACAAAATCTGAATTTCTGGAATACCTAGACTAGTCGCCGCATTTCTAATTATGGACACAAATAGGCCTTATTCATACGAACATTTTGGTGTATCACACTTATATCCTATCAGTTTTTTGTGGAGTTGCTCCATGAAAATATGATTCACCAATGGCGGTCAGTAAACAAAATCTGAATTTCTGGAATACCTAGAGTAGTCGCCGCATTTCTAATTATGGACACAAATAGGCCTTATTCATACGAACATTTTGGTGTATCACACTTATATCCTATCAGTTTTTTGTGGAATTGCTCCATGAAAATGTGATTCACCAATGGTGGTCAGTAAACAAAATCTGAATTTCTGGAATACCTAGACTAGTCGCCGCATTTCTAATTATGGACACAAATAGGCCTTATTCATACGAACATTTTGGTGTATCACACTTATATCCTATCAGTTTTTTGTGGAGTTGCTCCATGAAAATGTGATTCACCAATGGTGGTCAGTATACAAAATCTGAATTTCTGGAATACCTAGACTAGTCGCCGCATTTCTAATTATGGACACAAATAGGCCTTATTCATACGAACATTTTGGTGTATCACACTTATATCCTATCAGTTTTTTGTGGAGTTGCTCCATGAAAATGTGATTCACCAATGGTAGTCACTAAACAAAATCTGAATTTCTGGAATACCTAGACTAGTCGCCGCATTTCTAATTATGGACACAAATAGGCCTTATTCATATGAACATTTTGGTGTATCACACTTATATCCTATCAGTTTTTTGTGGAGTTGCTCCATGAAAATGTGATTCACCAATGGTGGTCACTAAACAAAATCTGAATTTCTGGAATACCTAGACTAGTCGCCGCATTTCTAATTATGGACACAAATAGGCCTTATTCATACGAACATTTTGGTGTATCACACTTATATCCTATCAGTTTTTTGTGGAGTTGCTCCATGAAAATGTGATTCACCAATGGTGGTCAGTAAACAAAATCTGAATTTCTGGAATACCTAGACTAGTCGCCGCATTTCTAATTATGGACACAAATAGGCCTTATTCATACGAACATTTTGGTGTATCACACTTATATCCTGTCAGTTTTTTGTGGAGTTGCTCCATGAAAATGTGATTCACCAATGGTGGTCAGTAAACAAAATCTGAATTTCTGGAATACCTAGACTAGTCGCCGCATTTCTAATTATGGACACAAATAGGCCTTATTCATACGAACATTTTGGTGTATCACACTTATATCCTATCAGTTTTTTGTGGAGTTGCTCCATGAAAATGTGATTCACCAATGGTGGTCACTAAACAAAATCTGAATTTCTGGAATACCTAGACTAGTCGCCGCATTTCTAATTATGGACACAAATAGGCCTTATTCATACGAACATTTTGGTGTATCACACTTATATCCTGTCAGTTTTTTGTGGAGTTGCTCCATGAAAATGTGATTCACCAATGGTGGTCAGTAAACAAAATCTGAATTTCTGGAATACCTAGACTAGTCGCCGCATTTCTAATTATGGACACAAATAGGCCTTATTCATACGAACATTTTGGTGTATCACACTTATATCCTATCAGTTTTTTGTGGAGTTGCTCCATGAAAATGTGATTCACCAATGGTGGTCACTAAACAAAATCTGAATTTCTGGAATACCTAGACTAGTCGCCGCATTTCTAATTATGGACACAAATAGGCCTTATTCATACGAACATTTTGGTGTATCACACTTATATCCTGTCAGTTTTTTGTGGAGTTGCTCCATGAAAATGTGATTCACCAATGGTGGTCAGTAAACAAAATCTGAATTTCTGGAATACCTAGACTAGTCGCCGCATTTCTAATTATGGACACAAATAGGCCCTATTGATACGAACATTTTGGTGTATCACACTTATATCCTATCAGTTTTTTGTGGAGTTGCTCCATGAAAATGTGATTCACCAATGGTGGTCAGTAAACAAAATCTGAATTTCTGGAATACCTAGACTAGTCGCCGCATTTCTAATTATGGACACAAATAGGCCTTATTCATACGAACATTTTGGTGTATCACACTTATATCCTATCAGTTTTTTGTGGAGTTGCTCCATGAAAATGTGATTCACCAATGGTGGTCAGTATACAAAATCTGAATTTCTGGAATACCTAGACTAGTCGCCGCATTTCTAATTATGGACACAAATAGGCCTTATTCATACGAACATTTTGGTGTATCACACTTATATCCTATCAGTTTTTTGTGGAGTTGCTCCATGAAAATGTGATTCACCAATGGTGGTCACTAAACAAAATCTGAATTTCTGGAATACCTAGACTAGTCGCCGCATTTCTAATTATGGACACAAATAGGCCTTATTCATACGAACATTTTGGTGTATCACACTTATATCCTATCAGTTTTTTGTGGAGTTGCTCCATGAAAATGTGATTCACCAATGGTGGTCAGTATACAAAATCTGAATTTCTGGAATACCTAGACTAGTCGCCGCATTTCTAATTATGGACACAAATAGGCCTTATTCATACGAACATTTTGGTGTATCACACTTATATCCTATCAGTTTTTTGTGGAGTTGCTCCATGAAAATGTGATTCATCACCGGTGGTCAGTAAACAAAATCTGAATTTCTGGAATACCTAGACTAGTCGCCGCATTTCTAATTATGGACACAAATAGGCCTTATTCATACGAACATTTTGGTGTATCACACTTATATCCTATCAGTTTTTTGTGGAATTGCTCCATGAAAATGTGATTCACCAATGGTGGTCAGTAAACAAAATCTGAATTTCTGGAATACCTAGACTAGTCGCCGCATTTCTAATTATGGACACAAATAGGCCTTATTCATACGAACATTTTGGTGTATCACACTTATATCCTATCAGTTTTTTGTGGAGTTGCTCCATGAAAATGTGATTCATCACCGGTGGTCAGTAAACAAAATCTGAATTTCTGGAATACCTAGACTAGTCGCCGCATTTCTAATTATGGACACAAATAGGCCTTATTCATACGAACATTTTGGTGTATCACACTTATATCCTATCAGTTTTTTGTGGAATTGCTCCATGAAAATGTGATTCACCAATGGTGGTCAGTAAACAAAATCTGAATTTCTGGAATACCTAGACTAGTCGCCGCATTTCTAATTATGGACACAAATAGGCCTTATTCATACGAACATTTTGGTGTATCACACTTATATCCTATCAGTTTTTTGTGGAGTTGCTCCATGAAAATGTGATTCACCAATGGTGGTCAGTATACAAAATCTGAATTTCTGGAATACCTAGACTAGTCGCCGCATTTCTAATTATGGACACAAATAGGCCTTATTCATACGAACATTTTGGTGTATCACACTTATATCCTATCAGTTTTGTGTGGAGTTGCTCCATGAAAATGTGATTCACCAATGGTGGTCAGTAAACAAAATCTGAATTTCTGGAATACCTAGACTAGTCGCCGCATTTCTAATTATGGACACAAATAGGCCTTATTCATACGAACATTTTGGTGTATCACACTTATATCCTATCAGTTTTTTGTGGAGTTGCTCCATGAAAATGTGATTCACCAATGGCGGTCAGTAAACAAAATCTGAATTTCTGGAATACCTAGAGTAGTCGCCGCATTTCTAATTATGGACACAAATAGGCCTTATTCATACGAACATTTTGGTGTATCACACTTATATCCTATCAGTTTTTTGTAGAGTTGCTCCATGAAAATGTGATTCACCAATGGTGGTCAGTAAACAAAATCTGAATTTCTGGAATACCTAGACTAGTCGCCGCATTTCTAATTATGGACACAAATAGGCCTTATTCATACGAACATTTTGGTGTATCACACTTATATCCTGTCAGTTTTTTGTGGAGTTGCTCCATGAAAATGTGATTCACCAATGGTGGTCACTAAACAAAATCTGAATTTCTGGAATACCTAGACTAGTCGCCGCATTTCTAATTATGGACACAAATAGGCCTTATTCATACGAACATTTTGGTGTATCACACTTATATCCTGTCAGTTTTTTGTGGAGTTGCTCCATGAAAATGTGATTCACCAATGGTGGTCAGTAAACAAAATCTGAATTTCTGGAATACCTAGACTAGTCGCCGCATTTCTAATTATGGACACAAATAGGCCTTATTCATACGAACATTTTGGTGTATCACACTTATATCCTATCAGTTTTTTGTGGAGTTGCTCCATGAAAATGTGATTCACCAATGGTGGTCACTAAACAAAATCTGAATTTCTGGAATACCTAGACTAGTCGCCGCATTTCTAATTATGGACACAAATAGGCCTTATTCATACGAACATTTTGGTGTATCACACTTATATCCTGTCAGTTTTTTGTGGAGTTGCTCCATGAAAATGTGATTCACCAATGGTGGTCAGTATACAAAATCTGAATTTCTGGAATACCTAGACTAGTCGCCGCATTTCTAATTATGGACACAAATAGGCCTTATTCATACGAACATTTTGGTGTATCACACTTATATCCTATCAGTTTTTTGTGGAGTTGCTCCATGAAAATGTGATTCACCAATGGTGGTCACTAAACAAAATCTGAATTTCTGGAATACCTAGACTAGTCGCCGCATTTCTAATTATGGACACAAATAGGCCTTATTCATACGAACATTTTGGTGTATCACACTTATATCCTGTCAGTTTTTTGTGGAGTTGCTCCATGAAAATGTGATTCATCACCGGTGGTCAGTAAACAAAATCTGAATTTCTGGAATACCTAGAGTAGTCGCCGCATTTCTAATTATGGACACAAATAGGCCTTATTCATACGAACATTTTGGTGTATCACACTTATATCCTATCAGTTTTTTGTGGAGTTGCTCCATGAAAATGTGATTCACCAATGGTGGTCAGTATACAAAATCTGAATTTCTGGAATACCTAGACTAGTCGCCGCATTTCTAATTATGGACACAAATAGGCCTTATTCATACGAACATTTTGGTGTATCACACTTATATCCTATCAGTTTTTTGTGGAGTTGCTCCATGAAAATGTGATTCATCACCGGTGGTCAGTAAACAAAATCTGAATTTCTGGAATACCTAGACTAGTCGCCGCATTTCTAATTATGGACACAAATAGGCCTTATTCATACGAACATTTTGGTGTATCACACTTATATCCTATCAGTTTTTTGTGGAATTGCTCCATGAAAATGTGATTCACCAATGGTGGTCAGTAAACAAAATCTGAATTTCTGGAATACCTAGACTAGTCGCCGCATTTCTAATTAT
Organism: Leucophora obtusa; assembly: GCA_949987735.1. Classification (NCBI taxonomy): domain Eukaryota; kingdom Metazoa; phylum Arthropoda; class Insecta; order Diptera; family Anthomyiidae; genus Leucophora; species Leucophora obtusa. The sequence continues at coordinate 50,087,015 of OX465299.1, forward strand.
GGACACAAATAGGCCTTATTCAGACGAACATTTTGGTGTATCACACTTATATCCTATCAGTTTTTTGTGGAGTTGCTCCATGAAAATGTGATTCATCACCGGTGGTCAGTAAACAAAATCTGAATTTCTGGAATACCTAGACTAGTCGCCGCATTTCTAATTATGGACACAAATAGGCCTTATTCATACGAACATTTTGGTGTATCACACTTATATCCTATCAGTTTTTTGTGGAATTGCTCCATGAAAATGTGATTCACCAATGGTGGTCAGTAAACAAAATCTGAATTTCTGGAATACCTAGACTAGTCGCCGCATTTCTAATTATGGACACAAATAGGCCTTATTCATACGAACATTTTGGTGTATCACACTTATATCCTATCAGTTTTTTGTGGAGTTGCTCCATGAAAATGTGATTCACCAATGGTGGTCAGTATACAAAATCTGAATTTCTGGAATACCTAGACTAGTCGCCGCATTTCTAATTATGGACACAAATAGGCCTTATTCATACGAACATTTTGGTGTATCACACTTATATCCTATCAGTTTTTTGTGGAGTTGCTCCATGAAAATGTGATTCACCAATGGTGGTCAGTAAACAAAATCTGAATTTCTGGAATACCTAGACTAGTCGCCGCATTTCTAATTATGGACACAAATAGGCCTTATTCATACGAACATTTTGGTGTATCACACTTATATCCTATCAGTTTTTTGTGGAGTTGCTCCATGAAAATGTGATTCACCAATGGCGGTCAGTAAACAAAATCTGAATTTCTGGAATACCTAGAGTAGTCGCCGCATTTCTAATTATGGACACAAATAGGCCTTATTCATACGAACATTTTGGTGTATCACACTTATATCCTATCAGTTTTTTGTAGAGTTGCTCCATGAAAATGTGATTCACCAATGGTGGTCAGTAAACAAAATCTGAATTTCTGGAATACCTAGACTAGTCGCCGCATTTCTAATTATGGACACAAATAGGCCTTATTCATACGAACATTTTGGTGTATCACACTTATATCCTATCAGTTTTTTGTGGAGTTGCTCCATGAAAATGTGATTCACCAATGGTGGTCACTAAACAAAATCTGAATTTCTGGAATACCTAGACTAGTCGCCGCATTTCTAATTATGGACACAAATAGGCCTTATTCATACGAACATTTTGGTGTATCACACTTATATCCTATCAGTTTTTTGTGGAGTTGCTCCATGAAAATGTGATTCACCAATGGTGGTCACTAAACAAAATCTGAATTTCTGGAATACCTAGACTAGTCGCCGCATTTCTAATTATGGACACAAATAGGCCTTATTCATACGAACATTTTGGTGTATCACACTTATATCCTATCAGTTTTTTGTGGAGTTGCTCCATGAAAATGTGATTCACCAATGGTGGTCAGTATACAAAATCTGAATTTCTGGAATACCTAGACTAGTCGCCGCATTTCTAATTATGGACACAAATAGGCCTTATTCATACGAACATTTTGGTGTATCACACTTATATCCTATCAGTTTTTTGTGGAGTTGCTCCATGAAAATGTGATTCACCAATGGTAGTCACTAAACAAAATCTGAATTTCTGGAATACCTAGACTAGTCGCCGCATTTCTAATTATGGACACAAATAGGCCTTATTCATACGAACATTTTGGTGTATCACACTTATATCCTATCAGTTTTTTGTGGAGTTGCTCCATGAAAATGTGATTCACCAATGGTGGTCACTAAACAAAATCTGAATTTCTGGAATACCTAGACTAGTCGCCGCATTTCTAATTATGGACACAAATAGGCCTTATTCATACGAACATTTTGGTGTATCACACTTATATCCTATCAGTTTTTTGTGGAGTTGCTCCATGAAAATGTGATTCACCAATGGTGGTCAGTAAACAAAATCTGAATTTCTGGAATACCTAGACTAGTCGCCGCATTTCTAATTATGGACACAAATAGGCCTTATTCATACGAACATTTTGGTGTATCACACTTATATCCTGTCAGTTTTTTGTGGAGTTGCTCCATGAAAATGTGATTCACCAATGGTGGTCAGTAAACAAAATCTGAATTTCTGGAATACCTAGACTAGTCGCCGCATTTCTAATTATGGACACAAATAGGCCTTATTCATACGAACATTTTGGTGTATCACACTTATATCCTATCAGTTTTTTGTGGAGTTGCTCCATGAAAATGTGATTCACCAATGGTGGTCACTAAACAAAATCTGAATTTCTGGAATACCTAGACTAGTCGCCGCATTTCTAATTATGGACACAAATAGGCCTTATTCATACGAACATTTTGGTGTATCACACTTATATCCTGTCAGTTTTTTGTGGAGTTGCTCCATGAAAATGTGATTCACCAATGGTGGTCAGTAAACAAAATCTGAATTTCTGGAATACCTAGACTAGTCGCCGCATTTCTAATTATGGACACAAATAGGCCTTATTCATACGAACATTTTGGTGTATCACACTTATATCCTATCAGTTTTTTGTGGAGTTGCTCCATGAAAATGTGATTCACCAATGGTGGTCACTAAACAAAATCTGAATTTCTGGAATACCTAGACTAGTCGCCGCATTTCTAATTATGGACACAAATAGGCCTTATTCATACGAACATTTTGGTGTATCACACTTATATCCTGTCAGTTTTTTGTGGAGTTGCTCCATGAAAATGTGATTCACCAATGGTGGTCAGTAAACAAAATCTGAATTTCTGGAATACCTAGACTAGTCGCCGCATTTCTAATTATGGACACAAATAGGCCCTATTGATACGAACATTTTGGTGTATCACACTTATATCCTATCAGTTTTTTGTGGAGTTGCTCCATGAAAATGTGATTCACCAATGGTGGTCAGTAAACAAAATCTGAATTTCTGGAATACCTAGACTAGTCGCCGCATTTCTAATTATGGACACAAATAGGCCTTATTCATACGAACATTTTGGTGTATCACACTTATATCCTGTCAGTTTTTTGTGGAGTTGCTCCATGAAAATGTGATTCACCAATGGTGGTCAGTAAACAAAATCTGAATTTCTGGAATACCTAGACTAGTCGCCGCATTTCTAATTATGGACACAAATAGGCCTTATTCATACGAACATTTTGGTGTATCACACTTATATCCTATCAGTTTTTTGTGGAGTTGCTCCATGAAAATGTGATTCACCAATGGTGGTCACTAAACAAAATCTGAATTTCTGGAATACCTAGACTAGTCGCCGCATTTCTAATTATGGACACAAATAGGCCTTATTCATACGAACATTTTGGTGTATCACACTTATATCCTATCAGTTTTTTGTGGAGTTGCTCCATGAAAATGTGATTCACCAATGGTGGTCACTAAACAAAATCTGAATTTCTGGAATACCTAGACTAGTCGCCGCATTTCTAATTATGGACACAAATAGGCCTTATTCATACGAACATTTTGGTGTATCACACTTATATCCTATCAGTTTTTTGTGGAGTTGCTCCATGAAAATGTGATTCACCAATGGTGGTCAGTAAACAAAATCTGAATTTCTGGAATACCTAGACTAGTCGCCGCATTTCTAATTATGGACACAAATAGGCCTTATTCATACGAACATTTTGGTGTATCACACTTATATCCTGTCAGTTTTTTGTGGAGTTGCTCCATGAAAATGTGATTCACCAATGGTGGTCAGTAAACAAAATCTGAATTTCTGGAATACCTAGACTAGTCGCCGCATTTCTAATTATGGACACAAATAGGCCTTATTCATACGAACATTTTGGTGTATCACACTTATATCCTATCAGTTTTTTGTGGAGTTGCTCCATGAAAATGTGATTCACCAATGGTGGTCAGTAAACAAAATCTGAATTTCTGGAATACCTAGACTAGTCGCCGCATTTCTAATTATGGACACAAATAGGCCTTATTCATACGAACAGTTTGGTGTATCACACTTATATCCTGTCAGTTTTTTGTGGAGTTGCTCCATGAAAATGTGATTCACCAATGGTGGTCAGTAAACAAAATCTGAATTTCTGGAATACCTAGACTAGTCGCCGCATTTCTAATTATGGACACAAATAGGCCTTATTCATACGAACATTTTGGTGTATCACACTTATATCCTATCAGTTTTTTGTGGAGTTGCTCCATGAAAATGTGATTCACCAATGGTGGTCACTAAACGAAATCTGAATTTCTGGAATACCTAGACTAGTCGCCGCATTTCTAATTATGGACACAAATAGGCCTTATTCATACGAACATTTTGGTGTATCACACTTATATCCTATCAGTTTTTTGTGGAGTTGCTCCATGAAAATGTGATTCACCAATGGTGGTCACTAAACAAAATCTGAATTTCTGGAATACCTAGACTAGTCGCCGCATTTCTAATTATGGACACAAATAGGCCTTATTCATACGAACATTTTGGTGTATCACACTTATATCCTATCAGTTTTTTGTGGAGTTGCTCCATGAAAATGTGATTCACCAATGGTGGTCACTAAACAAAATCTGAATTTCTGGAATACCTAGACTAGTCGCCGCATTTCTAATTATGGACACAAATAGGCCCTATTCATACGAACATTTTGGTGTATCACACTTATATCCTATCAGTTTTTTGTGGAGTTGCTCCATGAAAATGTGATTCATCACCGGTGGTCAGTAAACAAAATCTGAATTTCTGGAATACCTAGAGTAGTCGCCGCATTTCTAATTATGGACACAAATAGGCCTTATTCATACGAACATTTTGGTGTATCACACTTATATCCTATCAGTTTTTTGTGGAGTTGCTCCATGAAAATGTGATTCACCAATGGTGGTCAGTATACAAAATCTGAATTTCTGGAATACCTAGACTAGTCGCCGCATTTCTAATTATGGACACAAATAGGCCTTATTCATACGAACATTTTGGTGTATCACACTTATATCCTATCAGTTTTTTGTGGAGTTGCTCCATGAAAATGTGATTCATCACCGGTGGTCAGTAAACAAAATCTGAATTTCTGGAATACCTAGACTAGTCGCCGCATTTCTAATTATGGACACAAATAGGCCTTATTCATACGAACATTTTGGTGTATCACACTTATATCCTATCAGTTTTTTGTGGAATTGCTCCATGAAAATGTGATTCACCAATGGTGGTCAGTAAACAAAATCTGAATTTCTGGAATACCTAGACTAGTCGCCGCATTTCTAATTATGGACACAAATAGGCCTTATTCATACGAACATTTTGGTGTATCACACTTATATCCTATCAGTTTTTTGTGGAATTGCTCCATGAAAATGTGATTCACCAATGGTGGTCAGTAAACAAAATCTGAATTTCTGGAATACCTAGACTAGTCGCCGCATTTCTAATTATGGACACAAATAGGCCTTATTCATACGAACATTTTGTTGTATCACACTTATATCCTATCAGTTTTTTGTGGAGTTGCTCCATGAAAATGTGGTTCACCAATGGTGGTCAGTAAACAAAATCTGAATTTCTGGAATACCTAGACTAGTCGCCGCATTTCTAATTATGGACACAAATAGGCCTTATTCATACGAACATTTTGGTGTATCACACTTATATCCTGTCAGTTTTTTGTGGAGTTGCTCCATGAAAATGTGATTCACCAATGGTGGTCAGTAAACAAAATCTGAATTTCTGGAATACCTAGACTAGTCGCCGCATTTCTAATTATGGACACAAATAGGCCTTATTCATACGAACATTTTGGTGTATCACACTTATATCCTATCAGTTTTTTGTGGAGTTGCTCCATGAAAATGTGATTCACCAATGGTGGTCAGTATACAAAATCTGAATTTCTGGAATACCTAGACTAGTCGCCGCATTTCTAATTATGGACACAAATAGGCCTTATTCATACGAACATTTTGGTGTATCACACTTATATCCTATCAGTTTTTTGTGGAGTTGCTCCATGAAAATGTGATTCACCAATGGTGGTCAGTATACAAAATCTGAATTTCTGGAATACCTAGACTAGTCGCCGCATTTCTAATTATGGACACAAATAGGCCTTATTCATACGAACATTTTGGTGTATCACACTTATATCCTATCAGTTTTTTGTGGAGTTGCTCCATGAAAATGTGGTTCACCAATGGTGGTCAGTAAACAAAATCTGAATTTCTGGAATACCTAGAGTAGTCGCCGCATTTCTAATTATGGACGCAAATAGGCCTTATTCATACGAACATTTTGGTGTATCACACTTATATCCTATCAGTTTTTTGTGGAGTTGCTCCATGAAAATGTGATTCACCAATGGTGGTCAGTATACAAAATCTGAATTTCTGGAATACCTAGACTAGTCGCCGCATTTCTAATTATGGACACAAATAGGCCTTATTCATACGAACATTTTGGTGTATCACACTTATATCCTATCAGTTTTTTGTGGAGTTGCTCCATGAAAATGTGATTCACCAATGGTGGTCAGTATACAAAATCTGAATTTCTGGAATACCTAGACTAGTCGCCGCATTTCTAATTATGGACACAAATAGGCCTTATTCATACGAACATTTTGGTGTATCACACTTATATCCTATCAGTTTTTTGTGGAGTTGCTCCATGAAAATGTGATTCACCAATGGTGGTCAGTATACAAAATCTGAATTTCTGGAATACCTAGACTAGTCGCCGCATTTCTAATTATGGACACAAATAGGCCTTATTCATACGAACATTTTGTTGTATCACACTTATATCCTATCAGTTTTTTGTGGAGTTGCTCCATGAAAATGTGGTTCACCAATGGTGGTCAGTAAACAAAATCTGAATTTCTGGAATACCTAGACTAGTCCCCGCATTTCTAATTATGGACGCAAATAGGCCTTATTCATACGAACATTTTGGTGTATCACACTTATATCCTATCAGTTTTTTGTGGAGTTGCTCCATGAAAATGTGATTCACCAATGGTGGTCAGTATACAAAATCTGAATTTCTGGAATACCTAGACTAGCCGCCGCATTTCTAATTATGGACACAAATAGGCCTTATTCATACGAACATTTTGGTGTATCACACTTATATCCTATCAGTTTTTTGTGGAGTTGCTCCATGAAAATGTGATTCACCAATGGTGGTCAGTAAACAAAATCTGAATTTCTGGAATACCTAGAGTAGTCGCCGCATTTCTAATTATGGACACAAATAGGCCTTATTCATACGAACATTTTGGTGTATCACACTTATATCCTATCAGTTTTTTGTGGAATTGCTCCATGAAAATGTGATTCACCAATGGTGGTCAGTAAACAAAATCTGAATTTCTGGAATACCTAGACTAGTCGCCGCATTTCTAATTATGGACACAAATAGGCCTTATTCATACGAACATTTTAGTGTATCACACTTATATCCTATCAGTTTTTTGTGGAGTTGCTCCATGAAAATGTGATTCACCAATGGTGGTCAGTAAACAAAATCTGAATTTCTGGAATACCTAGACTAGTCGCCGCATTTCTAATTATGGACACAAATAGGCCTTATTCATACGAACATTTTGGTGTATCACACTTATATCCTATCAGTTTTTTGTGGAGTTGCTCCATGAAAATGTGATTCACCAATGGCGGTCAGTAAACAAAATCTGAATTTCTGGAATACCTAGAGTAGTCGCCGCATTTCTAATTATGGACACAAATAGGCCTTATTCATACGAACATTTTGGTGTATCACACTTATATCCTATCAGTTTTTTGTGGAGTTGCTCCATGAAAATGTGATTCACCAATGGTGGTCAGTAAACAAAATCTGAATTTCTGGAATACCTAGACTAGTCGCCGCATTTCTAATTATGGACACAAATAGGCCTTATTCATACGAACATTTTGGTGTATCACACTTATATCCTATCAGTTTTTTGTGGAGTTGCTCCATGAAAATGTGATTCACCAATGGTGGTCACTAAACAAAATCTGAATTTCTGGAATACCTAGACTAGTCGCCGCATTTCTAATTATGGACACAAATAGGCCTTATTCATACGAACATTTTGGTGTATCACACTTATATCCTATCAGTTTTTTGTGGAGTTGCTCCATGAAAATGTGATTCACCAATGGCGGTCAGTAAACAAAATCTGAATTTCTGGAATACCTAGAGTAGTCGCCGCATTTCTAATTATGGACACAAATAGGCCTTATTCATACGAACATTTTGGTGTATCACACTTATATCCTATCAGTTTTTTGTGGAGTTGCTCCATGAAAATGTGATTCACCAATGGTGGTCAGTAAACAAAATCTGAATTTCTGGAATACCTAGACTAGTCGCCGCATTTCTAATTATGGACACAAATAGGCCTGATTCATACGAACATTTTGGTGTATCACACTTATATCCTATCAGTTTTTTGTGGAGTTGCTCCATGAAAATGTGATTCACCAATGGTGGTCAGTAAACAAAATCTGAATTTCTGGAATACCTAGAGTAGTCGCCGCATTTCTAATTATGGACACAAATAGGCCTTATTCATACGAACATTTTGGTGTATCACACTTATATCCTATCAGTTTTTTGTGGAGTTGCTCCATGAAAATGGGATTCATCACCGGTGGTCAGTAAACAAAATCTGAATTTCTGGAATACCTAGACTAGTCGCCGCATTTCTAATTATGGACACAAATAGGCCTTATTCATACGAACATTTTGGTGTATCACACTTATATCCTATCAGTTTTTTGTGGAGTTGCTCCATGAAAATGTGATTCACCAATGGTGGTCAGTAAACAAAATCTGAATTTCTGGAATACCTAGACTAGTCGCCGCATTTCTAATTATGGACACAAATAGGCCTTATTCATACGAACATTTTGGTGTGTCACACTTATATCCTATCAGTTTTTTGTGGAGTTGCTCCATGAAAATGTGATTCACCAATGGTGGTCAGTAAACAAAATCTGAATTTCTGGAATACCTAGACTAGTCGCCGCATTTCTAATTATGGACACAAATAGGCCTGATTCATACGAACATTTTGGTGTATCACACTTATATCCTATCAGTTTTTTGTGGAGTTGCTCCATGAAAATGTGATTCACCAATGGTGGTCAGTAGACAAAATCTGAATTTCTGGAATACCTAGACTAGTCGCCGCATTTCTAAATACGGACACTAATAGATTTTATCCATACGAATATTTTGGTGTATCACACTTATATCCTATCAGTTTTTTGTGGAGTTGCTCCATGAAAATGTGATTCACCAATGGTGGTCAGTAAACAAAATCTGAATTTCTGGAATACCTAGACTAGTCGCCGCATTTCTAATTATGGACACAAATAGGCCTTATTCATACGAACATTTTAGTGTATCACACTTATATCCTATCAGTTTTTTGTGGAGTTGCTCCATGAAAATGTGATTCACCAATGGTGGTCAGTAAACAAAATCTGAATTTCTGGAATACCTAGACTAGTCGCCGCATTTCTAATTATGGACACAAATAGGCCTTATTCATACGAACATTTTGGTGTATCACACTTATATCCTATCAGTTTTTTGTGGAGTTGCTCCATGAAAATGTGATTCACCAATGGTGGTCAGTAAACAAAATCTGAATTTCTGGAATACCTAGACTAGTCGCCGCATTTCTAATTATGGACACAAATAGGCCTTATTCATACGAACATTTTAGTGTATCACACTTATATCCTATCAGTTTTTTGTGGAGTTGCTCCATGAAAATGTGATTCACCAATGGTGGTCAGTAAACAAAATCTGAATTTCTGGAATACCTAGACTAGTCGCCGCATTTCTAATTATGGACACAAATAGGCCTTATTCATACGAACATTTTGGTGTATCACACTTATATCCTATCAGTTTTTTGTGGAGTTGCTCCATGAAAATGTGATTCACCAATGGTGGTCAGTAAACAAAATCTGAATTTCGGGAATACCTAGACTAGTCGCCGCATTTCTAATTATGGACACAAATAGGCCTTATTCATACGAACATTTTAGTGTATCACACTTATATCCTATCAGTTTTTTGTGGAGTTGCTCCATGAAAATGTGATTCACCAATGGTGGTCAGTAAACAAAATCTGAATTTCTGGAATACCTAGAGTAGTCGCCGCATTTCTAAATACGGACACTAATAGATTTTATCCATACGAACATTTTGGTGTATCACACTTATATCCTATCAGTTTTTTGTGGAGTTGCTCCATGAAAATGTGATTCATCACCGGTGGTCAGTAAACAAAATCTGAATTTCTGGAATACCTAGAGTAGTCGCCGCATTTCTAATTATGGACACAAATAGGCCTTATTCATACGAACATTTTAGTGTATCACACTTATATCCTATCAGTTTTTTGTGGAGTTGCTCCATGAAAATGTGATTCACCAATGGTGGTCAGTATACAAAATCTGAATTTCTGGAATACCTAGACTAGTCGCCGCATTTCTAATTATGGACACAAATAGGCCTTATTCATACGAACATTTTGGTGTATCACACTTATATCCTATCAGTTTTTTGTGGAATTGCTCCATGAAAATGTGATTCACCAATGGTGGTCAGTAAACAAAATCTGAATTTCTGGAATACCTAGACTAGTCGCCGCATTTCTAATTATGGACACAAATAGGCCTTATTCATACGAACATTTTGGTGTATCACACTTATATCCTATCAGTTTTTTGTGGAGTTGCTCCATGAAAATGTGATTCACCAATGGTGGTCAGTATACAAAATCTGAATTTCTGGAATACCTAGACTAGTCGCCGCATTTCTAATTATGGACACAAATAGGCCTTATTCATACGAACATTTTGGTGTATCACACTTATATCCTATCAGTTTTTTGTGGAGTTGCTCCATGAAAATGTGATTCACCAATGGTGGTCAGTAAACAAAATCTGAATTTCTGGAATACCTAGACTAGTCGCCGCATTTCTAATTATGGACACAAATAGGCCTTATTCATACGAACATTTTGTTGTATCACACTTATATCCTATCAGTTTTTTGTGGAGTTGCTCCATGAAAATGTGGTTCACCAATGGTGGTCAGTAAACAAAATCTGAATTTCTGGAATACCTAGACTAGTCGCCGCATTTCTAATTATGGACACAAATAGGCCTTATTCATACGAACATTTTGGTGTATCACACTTATATCCTGTCAGTTTTTTGTGGAGTTGCTCCATGAAAATGTGATTCACCAATGGTGGTCAGTAAACAAAATCTGAATTTCTGGAATACCTAGACTAGTCGCCGCATTTCTAATTATGGACACAAATAGGCCTTATTCATACGAACATTTTGGTGTATCACACTTATATCCTATCAGTTTTTTGTGGAGTTGCTCCATGAAAATGTGATTCACCAATGGTGGTCAGTATACAAAATCTGAATTTCTGGAATACCTAGACTAGTCGCCGCATTTCTAATTATGGACACAAATAGGCCTTATTCATACGAACATTTTGTTGTATCACACTTATATCCTATCAGTTTTTTGTGGAGTTGCTCCATGAAAATGTGGTTCACCAATGGTGGTCAGTAAACAAAATCTGAATTTCTGGAATACCTAGACTAGTCCCCGCATTTCTAATTATGGACGCAAATAGGCCTTATTCATACGAACATTTTGGTGTATCACACTTATATCCTATCAGTTTTTTGTGGAGTTGCTCCATGAAAATGTGATTCACCAATGGTGGTCAGTATACAAAATCTGAATTTCTGGAATACCTAGACTAGCCGCCGCATTTCTAATTATGGACACAAATAGGCCTTATTCATACGAACATTTTGGTGTATCACACTTATATCCTATCAGTTTTTTGTGGAGTTGCTCCATGAAAATGTGATTCACCAATGGTGGTCAGTAAACAAAATCTGAATTTCTGGAATACCTAGAGTAGTCGCCGCATTTCTAATTATGGACACAAATAGGCCTTATTCATACGAACATTTTGGTGTATCACACTTATATCCTATCAGTTTTTTGTGGAATTGCTCCATGAAAATGTGATTCACCAATGGTGGTCAGTAAACAAAATCTGAATTTCTGGAATACCTAGACTAGTCGCCGCATTTCTAATTATGGACACAAATAGGCCTTATTCATACGAACATTTTGGTGTATCACACTTATATCCTATCAGTTTTTTGTGGAGTTGCTCCATGAAAATGTGATTCACCAATGGCGGTCAGTAAACAAAATCTGAATTTCTGGAATACCTAGAGTAGTCGCCGCATTTCTAATTATGGACACAAATAGGCCTTATTCATACGAACATTTTGGTGTATCACACTTATATCCTATCAGTTTTTTGTGGAGTTGCTCCATGAAAATGTGATTCACCAATGGTGGTCAGTAAACAAAATCTGAATTTCTGGAATACCTAGACTAGTCGCCGCATTTCTAATTATGGACACAAATAGGCCTTATTCATACGAACATTTTGGTGTATCACACTTATATCCTATCAGTTTTTTGTGGAGTTGCTCCATGAAAATGTGATTCACCAATGGCGGTCAGTAAACAAAATCTGAATTTCTGGAATACCTAGAGTAGTCGCCGCATTTCTAATTATGGACACAAATAGGCCTTATTCATACGAACATTTTGGTGTATCACACTTATATCCTATCAGTTTTTTGTGGAGTTGCTCCATGAAAATGTGATTCACCAATGGTGGTCAGTAAACAAAATCTGAATTTCTGGAATACCTAGACTAGTCGCCGCATTTCTAATTATGGACACAAATAGGCCTTATTCATACGAACATTTTGGTGTATCACACTTATATCCTATCAGTTTTTTGTGGAGTTGCTCCATGAAAATGTGATTCACCAATGGTGGTCACTAAACAAAATCTGAATTTCTGGAATACCTAGACTAGTCGCCGCATTTCTAATTATGGACACAAATAGGCCTTATTCATACGAACATTTTGGTATATCACACTTATATCCTATCAGTTTTTTGTGGAGTTGCTCCATGAAAATGTGATTCACCAATGGCGGTCAGTAAACAAAATCTGAATTTCTGGAATACCTAGAGTAGTCGCCGCATTTCTAATTATGGACACAAATAGGCCTTATTCATACGAACATTTTGGTGTATCACACTTATATCCTATCAGTTTTTTGTGGAGTTGCTCCATGAAAATGTGATTCACCAATGGTGGTCAGTAAACAAAATCTGAATTTCTGGAATACCTAGACTAGTCGCCGCATTTCTAATTATGGACACAAATAGGCCTGATTCATACGAACATTTTGGTGTATCACACTTATATCCTATCAGTTTTTTGTGGAGTTGCTCCATGAAAATGTGATTCACCAATGGTGGTCAGTAAACAAAATCTGAATTTCTGGAATACCTAGAGTAGTCGCCGCATTTCTAATTATGGACACAAATAGGCCTTATTCATACGAACATTTTGGTGTATCACACTTATATCCTATCAGTTTTTTGTGGAGTTGCTCCATGAAAATGGGATTCATCACCGGTGGTCAGTAAACAAAATCTGAATTTCTGGAATACCTAGACTAGTCGCCGCATTTCTAATTATGGACACAAATAGGCCTTATTCATACGAACATTTTGGTGTATCACACTTATATCCTATCAGTTTTTTGTGGAGTTGCTCCATGAAAATGTGATTCACCAATGGTGGTCAGTAAACAAAATCTGAATTTCTGGAATACCTAGACTAGTCGCCGCATTTCTAATTATGGACACAAATAGGCCTTATTCATACGAACATTTTGGTGTGTCACACTTATATCCTATCAGTTTTTTGTGGAGTTGCTCCATGAAAATGTGATTCACCAATGGTGGTCAGTAAACAAAATCTGAATTTCTGGAATACCTAGACTAGTCGCCGCATTTCTAATTATGGACACAAATAGGCCTGATTCATACGAACATTTTGGTGTATCACACTTATATCCTATCAGTTTTTTGTGGAGTTGCTCCATGAAAATGTGATTCACCAATGGTGGTCAGTAGACAAAATCTGAATTTCTGGAATACCTAGACTAGTCGCCGCATTTCTAAATACGGACACTAATAGATTTTATCCATACGAATATTTTGGTGTATCACACTTATATCCTATCAGTTTTTTGTGGAGTTGCTCCATGAAAATGTGATTCACCAATGGTGGTCAGTAAACAAAATCTGAATTTCTGGAATACCTAGACTAGTCGCCGCATTTCTAATTATGGACACAAATAGGCCTTATTCATACGAACATTTTAGTGTATCACACTTATATCCTATCAGTTTTTTGTGGAGTTGCTCCATGAAAATGTGATTCACCAATGGTGGTCAGTAAACAAAATCTGAATTTCTGGAATACCTAGACTAGTCGCCGCATTTCTAATTATGGACACAAATAGGCCTTATTCATACGAACATTTTGGTGTATCACACTTATATCCTATCAGTTTTTTGTGGAGTTGCTCCATGAAAATGTGATTCACCAATGGTGGTCAGTAAACAAAATCTGAATTTCTGGAATACCTAGACTAGTCGCCGCATTTCTAATTATGGACACAAATAGGCCTTATTCATACGAACATTTTAGTGTATCACACTTATATCCTATCAGTTTTTTGTGGAGTTGCTCCATGAAAATGTGATTCACCAATGGTGGTCAGTAAACAAAATCTGAATTTCTGGAATACCTAGACTAGTCGCCGCATTTCTAATTATGGACACAAATAGGCCTTATTCATACGAACATTTTGGTGTATCACACTTATATCCTATCAGTTTTTTGTGGAGTTGCTCCATGAAAATGTGATTCACCAATGGTGGTCAGTAAACAAAATCTGAATTTCGGGAATACCTAGACTAGTCGCCGCATTTCTAATTATGGACACAAATAGGCCTTATTCATACGAACATTTTAGTGTATCACACTTATATCCTATCAGTTTTTTGTGGAGTTGCTCCATGAAAATGTGATTCACCAATGGTGGTCAGTAAACAAAATCTGAATTTCTGGAATACCTAGAGTAGTCGCCGCATTTCTAAATACGGACACTAATAGATTTTATCCATACGAACATTTTGGTGTATCACACTTATATCCTATCAGTTTTTTGTGGAGTTGCTCCATGAAAATGTGATTCATCACCGGTGGTCAGTAAACAAAATCTGAATTTCTGGAATACCTAGAGTAGTCGCCGCATTTCTAATTATGGACACAAATAGGCCTTATTCATACGAACATTTTAGTGTATCACACTTATATCCTATCAGTTTTTTGTGGAGTTGCTCCATGAAAATGTGATTCACCAATGGTGGTCAGTATACAAAATCTGAATTTCTGGAATACCTAGAGTAGTCGCCGCATTTCTAATTATGGACACAAATAGGCCTTATTCATACGAACATTTTGGTGTATCACACTTATATCCTATCAGTTTTTTGTGGAGTTGCTCCATGAAAATGTGATTCACCAATGGTGGTCAGTAAACAAAATCTGAATTTCTGGAATACCTAGAGTAGTCGCCGCATTTCTAAATACGGACACTAATAGATTTTATCCATACGAACATTTTGGTGTATCACACTTATATCCTATCAGTTTTTTGTGGAGTTGCTCCATGAAAATGTGATTCATCACCGGTGGTCAGTAAACAAAATCTGAATTTCTGGAATACCTAGAGTAGTCGCCGCATTTCTAATTATGGACACAAATAGGCCTTATTCATACGAACATTTTAGTGTATCACACTTATATCCTATCAGTTTTTTGTGGAGTTGCTCCATGAAAATGTGATTCACCAATGGTGGTCAGTATACAAAATCTGAATTTCTGGAATACCTAGAGTAGTCGCCGCATTTCTAATTATGGACACAAATAGGCCTTATTCATACGAACATTTTGGTGTATCACACTTATATCCTATCAGTTTTTTGTGGAGTTGCTCCATGAAAATGTGATTCACCAATGGTGGTCAGTAAACAAAATCTGAATTTCTGGAATACCTAGAGTAGTCGCCGCATTTCTAAATACGGACACTAATAGATTTTATCCATACGAACATTTTGGTGTATCACACTTATATCCTATCAGTTTTTTGTGGAGTTGCTCCATGAAAATGTGATTCATCACCGGTGGTCAGTAAACAAAATCTGAATTTCTGGAATACCTAGAGTAGTCGCCGCATTTCTAATTATGGACACAAATAGGCCTTATTCATACGAACATTTTGGTGTATCACACTTATATCCTATCAGTTTTTTGTGGAGTTGCTCCATGAAAATGTGATTCACCAATGGTGGTCAGTATACAAAATCTGAATTTCTGGAATACCTAGACTAGTCGCCGCATTTCTAATTATGGACACAAATAGGCCTTATTCATACGAACATTTTGGTGTATCACACTTATATCCTATCAGTTTTTTGTGGAGTTGCTCCATGAAAATGTGATTCACCAATGGTGGTCAGTAAACAAAATCTGAATTTCTGGAATACCTAGACTAGTCGCCGCATTTCTAATTATGGACACAAATAGGCCTTATTCATACGAACATTTTGGTGTATCACACTTATATCCTATCAGTTTTTTGTGGAGTTGCTCCATGAAAATGTGATTCATCACCGGTGGTCAGTAAACAAAATCTGAATTTCTGGAATACCTAGAGTAGTCGCCGCATTTCTAATTACGGACACAAATAGGCCTTATTCATACGAACATTTTGGTGTATCACACTTATATCCTATCAGTTTTTTGTGGAGTTGCTCCATGAAAATGTGATTCATCACCGGTGGTCAGTAAACAAAATCTGAATTTCGGGAATACCTAGAGTAGTCGCCGCATTTCTAAATACGGACACTAATAGATTTTATCCATACGAATATTTTGGTGTATCACACTTATATCCTATCAGTTTTTTGTGGAGTTGCTCCATGAAAATGTGATTCACCAATGGTGGTCAGTAAACAAAATCTGAATTTATGGAATACCTAGAGTAGTCGCCGCATTTCTAATTATGGACACAAATAGGCCTTATTCATACGAACATTTTGGTGTATCACACTTATATCCTATCAGTTTTTTGTGGAGTTGCTCCATGAAAATGTGATTCACCAATGGTGGTCAGTAAACAAAATCTGAATTTCTGGAATACCTAGACTAGTCGCCGCATTTCTAATTATGGACACAAATAGGCCTTATTCATACGAACATTTTGGTGTATCACACTTATATCCTATCAGTTTTTTGTGGAGTTGCTCCATGAAAATGTGATTCATCACCGGTGGTCAGTAAACAAAATCTGAATTTCTGGAATACCTAGAGTAGTCGCCGCATTTCTAATTATGGACACAAATAGGCCTTATTCATACGAATATTTTGGTGTATCACACTTATATCCTATCAGTTTTTTGTGGAGTTGCTCCATGAAAATGTGATTCACCAATGGTGGTCAGTATACAAAATCTGAATTTCTGGAATACCTAGACTAGTCGCCGCATTTCTAATTATGGACACAAATAGGCCTTATTCATACGAACATTTTGGTGTATCACACTTATATCCTATCAGTTTTTTGTAGAGTTGCTCCATGAAAATGTGATTCACCAATGGTGGTCAGTAAACAAAATCTGAATTTCTGGAATACCTAGACTAGTCGCCGCATTTCTAATTATGGACACAAATAGGCCTTATTCATACGAACATTTTGGTGTATCACACTTATATCCTATCAGTTTTTTGTGGAGTTGCTCCATGAAAATGTGATTCACCAATGGTGGTCAGTAAACAAAATCTGAATTTATGGAATACCTAGAGTAGTCGCCGCATTTCTAATTATGGACACAAATAGGCCTTATTCATACGAACATTTTGGTGTATCACACTTATATCCTATCAGTTTTTTGTGGAGTTGCTCCATGAAAATGTGATTCACCAATGGTGGTCAGTAAACAAAATCTGAATTTCTGGAATACCTAGAGTAGTCGCCGCATTTCTAATTATGGACACAAATAGGCCTTATTCATACGAACATTTTGGTGTATCACACTTATATCCTATCAGTTTTTTGTGGAGTTGCTCCATGAAAATGTGATTCACCAATGGTGGTCAGTAAACAAAATCTGAATTTCTGGAATACCTAGACTAGTCGCCGCATTTCTAATTATGGACACAAATAGGCCTTATTCTTACGAACATTTTGGTGTATCACACTTATATCCTATCAGTTTTTTGTGGAGTTGCTCCATGAAAATGTGATTCATCACCGGTGGTCAGTAAACAAAATCTGAATTTCTGGAATACCTAGAGTAGTCGCCGCATTTCTAAATACGGACACTAATAGATTTTATCCATACGAACATTTTGGTGTATCACACTTATATCCTATCAGTTTTTTGTGGAGTTGCTCCATGAAAATGTGGTTCACCAATGGTGGTCAGTAAACAAAATCTGAATTTCTGGAATACCTAGACTAGTCGCCGCATTTCTAATTATGGACACAAATAGGCCTTATTCATACGAACATTTTGGTGTATCACACTTATATCCTATCAGTTTTTTGTGGAGTTGCTCCATGAAAATGTGATTCACCAATGGTGGTCAGTAAACAAAATCTGAATTTCTGGAATACCTAGACTAGTCGCCGCATTTCTAATTATGGACACAAATAGGCCTTATTCATACGAACATTTTGGTGTATCACACTTATATCCTATCAGTTTTTTGTGGAGTTGCTCCATGAAAATGTGGTTCACCAATGGTGGTCAGTAAACAAAATCTGAATTTCTGGAATACCTAGACTAGTCGCCGCATTTCTAATTATGGACACAAATAGGCCTTATTCATACGAACATTTTGGTGTATCACACTTATATCCTATCAGTTTTTTGTGGAGTTGCTCCATGAAAATGTGATTCACCAATGGTGGTCAGTAAACAAAATCTGAATTTCTGGAATACCTGGACTAGTCGCCGCATTTCTAATTATGGACACAAATAGGCCTTATTCATACGAACATTTTGGTGTATCACACTTATATCCTATCAGTTTTTTGTGGAATTGCTCCATGAAAATGTGATTCACCAATGGTGGTCAGTAAACAAAATCTGAATTTCTGGAATACCTGGACTAGTTGCCGCATTTCTAATTATGGACACAAATAGGCCTTATTCATACGAACATTTTGGTGTATCACACTTATATCCTATCAGTTTTTTGTGGAGTTGCTCCATGAAAATGTGATTCATCACCGGTGGTCAGTAAACAAAATCTGAATTTCTGGAATACCTAGACTAGTCGCCGCATTTCTAATTATGGATACAAATAGGCCTTATTCATACGAACATTTTGGTGTATCACACTTATATCCTATCAGTTTTTTGTGGAGTTGCTCCATGAAAATGTGATTCACCAATGGTGGTCAGTAACCAAAATCTGAATTTCTGGAATACCTAGACTAGTCGCCGCATTTCTAATTATGGACACAAATAGGCCTTATTCATACGAACATTTTGGTGTATCACACTTATATCCTATCAGTTTTTTGTGGAGTTGCTCCATGAAAATGTGATTCACCAATGGTGGTCAGTAAACAAAATCTGAATTTCTGGAATACCTAGACTAGTCGCCGCATTTCTAATTATGGACACAAATAGGCCTTATTCATACGAACATTTTGGTGTATCACACTTATATCCTATCAGTTTTTTGTGGAGTTGCTCCATGAAAATGTGATTCATCACCAGTGGTCAGTAAACAAAATCTGAATTTCTGGAAAACCTAGAGTAGTCGCCGCATTTCTAAATACGGACACTAATAGATTTTATCCATACGAACATTTTGGTGTATCACACTTATATCCTATCAGTTTTTTGTGGAGTTGCTCCATGAAAATGTGGTTCACCAATGGTGGTCAGTAAACAAAATCTGAATTTCTGGAATACCTAGACTAGTCGCCGCATTTCTAATTATGGACACAAATAGGCCTTATTCATACGAACATTTTGGTGTATCACACTTATATCCTATCAGTTTTTGTGGAGTTGCTCCATGAAAATGTGGTTCACCAATGGTGGTCAGTAAACAAAATCTGAATTTCTGGAATACCTAGACTAGTCGCCGCATTTCTAATTATGGACACAAATAGGCCTTATTCATACGAACATTTTGGTGTATCACACTTATATCCTATCAGTTTTTTGTGGAGTTGCTCCATGAAAATGTGATTCATCACCGGTGGTCAGTAAACAAAATCTGAATTTCTGGAATACCTAGAGTAGTCGCCGCATTTCTAATTATGGACACAAATAGGCCTTATTCATACGAACATTTTGGTGTATCACACTTACATCCTATCAGTTTTTTGTGGAGTTGCTCCATGAAAATGTGATTCACCAATGGTGGTCAGTAAACAAAATCTGAATTTCTGGAATACCTAGACTAGTCGCCGCATTTCTAATTATGGACACAAATAGGCCTTATTCATACGAACATTTTGGTGTATCACACTTATATCCTATCAGTTTTTTGTGGAGTTGCTCCATGAAAATGTGATTCATCACCGGTGGTCAGTAAACAAAATCTGAATTTCTGGAATACCTAGACTAGTCGCCGCATTTCTAATTATGGACACAAATAGGCCTTATTCATACGAACATTTTGGTGTATCACACTTATATCCTATCAGTTTTTTGTGGAGTTGCTCCATGAAAATGTGATTCATCACCGGTGGTCAGTAAACAAAATCTGAATTTCTGGAATACCTAGAGTAGTCGCCGCATTTCTAATTATGGACACAAATAGGCCTTATTCATACGAACATTTTGGTGTATCACACTTACATCCTATCAGTTTTTTGTGGAGTTGCTCCATGAAAATGTGATTCACCAATGGTGGTCAGTAAACAAAATCTGAATTTCTGGAATACCTAGACTAGTCGCCGCATTTCTAATTATGGACACAAATAGGCCTTATTCATACGAACATTTTGGTGTATCACACTTATATCCTATCAGTTTTTTGTGGAGTTGCTCCATGAAAATGTGATTCATCACCGGTGGTCAGTAAACAAAATCTGAATTTCTGGAATACCTAGACTAGTCGCCGCATTTCTAATTATGGACACAAATAGGCCTTATTCATACGAACATTTTGGTGTATCACACTTATATCCTATCAGTTTTTTGTGGAGTTGCTCCATGAAAATGTGATTCATCACCAGTGGTCAGTAAACAAAATCTGAATTTCTGGAAAACCTAGAGTAGTCGCCGCATTTCTAAATACGGACACTAATAGATTTTATCCATACGAACATTTTGGTGTATCACACTTATATCCTATCAGTTTTTTGTGGAGTTGCTCCATGAAAATGTGGTTCACCAATGGTGGTCAGTAAACAAAATCTGAATTTCTGGAATACCTAGACTAGTCGCCGCATTTCTAATTATGGACACAAATAGGCCTTATTCATACGAACATTTTGGTGTATCACACTTATATCCTATCAGTTTTTGTGGAGTTGCTCCATGAAAATGTGGTTCACCAATGGTGGTCAGTAAACAAAATCTGAATTTCTGGAATACCTAGACTAGTCGCCGCATTTCTAATTATGGACACAAATAGGCCTTATTCATACGAACATTTTGGTGTATCACACTTATATCCTATCAGTTTTTTGTGGAGTTGCTCCATGAAAATGTGATTCATCACCGGTGGTCAGTAAACAAAATCTGAATTTCTGGAATACCTAGAGTAGTCGCCGCATTTCTAATTATGGACACAAATAGGCCTTATTCATACGAACATTTTGGTGTATCACACTTATATCCTATCAGTTTTTGTGGAGTTGCTCCATGAAAATGTGGTTCACCAATGGTGGTCAGTAAACAAAATCTGAATTTCTGGAATACCTAGACTAGTCGCCGCATTTCTAATTATGGACACAAATAGGCCTTATTCATACGAACATTTTGGTGTATCACACTTATATCCTATCAGTTTTTTGTGGAGTTGCTCCATGAAAATGTGATTCATCACCGGTGGTCAGTAAACAAAATCTGAATTTCTGGAATACCTAGAGTAGTCGCCGCATTTCTAATTATGGACACAAATAGGCCTTATTCATACGAACATTTTGGTGTATCACACTTATATCCTATCAGTTTTTTGTGGAGTTGCTCCATGAAAATGTGGTTCACCAATGGTGGTCAGTAAACAAAATCTGAATTTCTGGAATACCTAGACTAGTCGCCGCATTTCTAATTATGGACACAAATAGGCCTTATTCATACGAACATTTTGGTGTATCACACTTATATCCTATCAGTTTTTTGTGGAGTTGCTCCATGAAAATGTGATTCATCACCGGTGGTCAGTAAACAAAATCTGAATTTCTGGAATACCTAGAGTAGTCGCCGCATTTCTAATTATGGACACAAATAGGCCTTATTCATACGAACATTTTGGTGTATCACACTTATATCCTATCAGTTTTTTGTGGAGTTGCTCCATGAAAATGTGGTTCACCAATGGTGGTCAGTAAACAAAATCTGAATTTCTGGAATACCTAGACTAGTCGCCGCATTTCTAATTATGGACACAAATAGGCCTTATTCATACGAACATTTTGGTGTATCACACTTATATCCTATCAGTTTTTTGTGGAGTTGCTCCATGAAAATGTGATTCACCAATGGTGGTCAGTAAACAAAATCTGAATTTCTGGAATACCTAGACTAGTCGCCGCATTTCTAATTATGGACACAAATAGGCCTTATTCATACGAACATTTTGGTGTATCACACTTATATCCTATCAGTTTTTTGTGGAGTTGCTCCATGAAAATGTGATTCATCACCGGTGGTCAGTAAACAAAATCTGAATTTCTGGAATACCTAGAGTAGTCGCCGCATTTCTAATTATGGACACAAATAGGCCTTATTCATACGAACATTTTGGTGTATCACACTTATATCCTATCAGTTTTTTGTGGAGTTGCTCCATGAAAATGTGATTCATCACCGGTGGTCAGTAAACAAAATCTGAATTTCGGGAATACCTAGAGTAGTCGCCGCATTTCTAAATACGGACACTAATAGATTTTATCCATACGAATATTTTGGTGTATCACACTTATATCCTATCAGTTTTTTGTGGAGTTGCTCCATGAAAATGTGATTCACCAATGGTGGTCAGTAAACAAAATCTGAATTTCTGGAATACCTAGACTAGTCGCCGCATTTCTAATTATGGACACAAATAGGCCTTATTCATACGAACATTTTGGTGTATCACACTTATATCCTATCAGTTTTTTGTGGAGTTGCTCCATGAAAATGTGATTCATCACCGGTGGTCAGTAAACAAAATCTGAATTTCTGGAATACCTAGAGTAGTCGCCGCATTTCTAATTATGGACACAAATAGGCCTTATTCATACGAACATTTTGGTGTATCACACTTATATCCTATCAGTTTTTTGTGGAGTTGCTCCATGAAAATGTGATTCATCACCGGTGGTCAGTAAACAAAATCTGAATTTCGGGAATACCTAGAGTAGTCGCCGCATTTCTAAATACGGACACTAATAGATTTTATCCATACGAATATTTTGGTGTATCACACTTATATCCTATCAGTTTTTTGTGGAGTTGCTCCATGAAAATGTGATTCACCAATGGTGGTCAGTATACAAAATCTGAATTTCTGGAATACCTAGACTAGTCGCCGCATTTCTAATTATGGACACAAATAGGCCTTATTCATACGAACATTTTGGTGTATCACACTTATATCCTATCAGTTTTTTGTGGAGTTGCTCCATGAAAATGTGATTCACCAATGGTGGTCAGTAAACAAAATCTGAATTTCTGGAATACCTAGACTAGTCGCCGCATTTCTAATTATGGACACAAATAGGCCTTATTCATACGAACATTTTGGTGTATCACACTTATATCCTATCAGTTTTTTGTGGAGTTGCTCCATGAAAATGTGATTCATCACCGGTGGTTAGTAAACAAAATCTGAATTTCTGGAATACCTAGAGTAGTCGCCGCATTTCTAATTATGGACACAAATAGGCCTTATTCATACGAATATTTTGGTGTATCACACTTATATCCTATCAGTTTTTTGTGGAGTTGCTCCATGAAAATGTGATTCACCAATGGTGGTCAGTATACAAAATCTGAATTTCTGGAATACCTAGACTAGTCGCCGCATTTCTAATTATGGACACAAATAGGCCTTATTCATACGAACATTTTGGTGTATCACACTTATATCCTATCAGTTTTTTGTAGAGTTGCTCCATTAAAATGTGATTCACCAATGGTGGTCAGTAAACAAAATCTGAATTTCTGGAATACCTAGACTAGTCGCCGCATTTCTAATTATGGACACAAATAGGCCTTATTCATACGAACATTTTGGTGTATCACACTTATATCCTATCAGTTTTTTGTGGAGTTGCTCCATGAAAATGTGATTCACCAATGGTGGTCAGTAAACAAAATCTGAATTTCTGGAATACCTAGAGTAGTCGCCGCATTTCTAATTATGGACACAAATAGGCCTTATTCATACGAACATTTTGGTGTATCACACTTATATCCTATCAGTTTTTTGTGGAGTTGCTCCATGAAAATGTGATTCACCAATGGTGGTCAGTAAACAAAATCTGAATTTCTGGAATACCTAGACTAGTCGCCGCATTTCTAATTATGGACACAAATAGGCCTTATTCATACGAACATTTTGGTGTATCACACTTATATCCTATCAGTTTTTTGTGGAGTTGCTCCATGAAAATGTGATTCATCACCGGTGGTCAGTAAACAAAATCTGAATTTCTGGAATACCTAGACTAGTCGCCGCATTTCTAATTATGGACACTAATAGATTTTATCCATACGAACATTTTGGTGTATCACACTTATATCCTATCAGTTTTTTGTGGAGTTGCTCCATGAAAATGTGGTTCACCAATGGTGGTCAGTAAACAAAATCTGAATTTCTGGAATACCTAGACTAGTCGCCGCATTTCTAATTATGGACACAAATAGGCCTTATTCATACGAACATTTTGGTGTATCACACTTATATCCTATCAGTTTTTTGTGGAGTTGCTCCATGAAAATGTGATTCACCAATGGTGGTCAGTAAACAAAATCTGAATTTCTGGAATACCTAGACTAGTCGCCGCATTTCTAATTATGGACACAAATAGGCCTTATTCATACGAACATTTTGGTGTATCACACTTATATCCTATCAGTTTTTTGTGGAGTTGCTCCATGAAAATGTGATTCATCACCGGTGGTCAGTAAACAAAATCTGAATTTCTGGAATACCTAGACTAGTCGCCGCATTTCTAATTATGGACACAAATAGGCCTTATTCATACGAACATTTTGGTGTATCACACTTATATCCTATCAGTTTTTTGTGGAGTTGCTCCATGAAAATGTGATTCATCACCGGTGGTCAGTAAACAAAATCTGAATTTCTGGAATACCTAGACTAGTCGCCGCATTTCTAATTATGGACACAAATAGGCCTTATTCATACGAACATTTTGGTGTATCACACTTATATCCTATCAGTTTTTTGTGGAGTTGCTCCATGAAAATGTGATTCACCAATGGTGGTCAGTAAACAAAATCTGAATTTCTGGAATACCTAGAGTAGTCGCCGCATTTCTAATTATGGACACAAATAGGCCTTATTCATACGAACATTTTGGTGTATCACACTTATATCCTATCAGTTTTTGTGGAGTTGCTCCATGAAAATGTGGTTCACCAATGGTGGTCAGTAAACAAAATCTGAATTTCTGGAATACCTAGAGTAGTCGCCGCATTTCTAAATACGGACACTAATAGATTTTATCCATACGAACATTTTGGTGTATCACACTTATATCCTATCAGTTTTTTGTGGAGTTGCTCCATGAAAATGTGATTCACCAATGGTGGTCAGTAAACAAAATCTGAATTTCTGGAATACCTAGACTAGTCGCCGCATTTCTAATTATGGACACAAATAGGCCTTATTCATACGAACATTTTGGTGTATCACACTTATATCCTATCAGTTTTTTGTGGAGTTGCTCCATGAAAATGTGATTCACCAATGGTGGTCAGTAAACAAAATCTGAATTTCTGGAATACCTAGACTAGTCGCCGCATTTCTAATTATGGACACAAATAGGCCTTATTCATACGAACATTTTGGTGTATCACACTTATATCCTATCAGTTTTTTGTGGAGTTGCTCCATGAAAATGTGATTCATCACCGGTGGTCAGTAAACAAAATCTGAATTTCTGGAATACCTAGAGTAGTCGCCGCATTTCTAATTATGGACACAAATAGGCCTTATTCATACGAACATTTTGGTGTATCACACTTATATCCTATCAGTTTTTTGTGGAGTTGCTCCATGAAAATGTGATTCATCACCGGTGGTCAGTAAACAAAATCTGAATTTCTGGAATACCTAGAGTAGTCGCCGCATTTCTAAATACGGACACTAATAGATTTTATCCATACGAACATTTTGGTGTATCACACTTATATCCTATCAGTTTTTTGTGGAGTTGCTCCATGAAAATGTGGTTCACCAATGGTGGTCAGTAAACAAAATCTGAATTTCTGGAATACCTAGACTAGTCGCCGCATTTCTAATTATGGACACAAATAGGCCTTATTCATACGAACATTTTGGTGTATCACACTTATATCCTATCAGTTTTTTGTGGAGTTGCTCCATGAAAATGTGATTCACCAATGGTGGTCAGTAAACAAAATCTGAATTTCTGGAATACCTAGACTAGTCGCCGCATTTCTAATTATGGACACAAATAGGCCTTATTCATACGAACATTTTGGTGTATCACACTTATATCCTATCAGTTTTTTGTGGAGTTGCTCCATGAAAATGTGATTCATCACCAGTGGTCAGTAAACAAAATCTGAATTTCTGGAAAACCTAGAGTAGTCGCCGCATTTCTAAATACGGACACTAATAGATTTTATCCATACGAACATTTTGGTGTATCACACTTATATCCTATCAGTTTTTTGTGGAGTTGCTCCATGAAAATGTGATTCACCAATGGTGGTCAGTAAACAAAATCTGAATTTCTGGAATACCTAGAGTAGTCGCCGCATTTCTAATTATGGACACAAATAGGCCTTATTCATACGAACATTTTGGTGTATCACACTTATATCCTATCAGTTTTTTGTGGAGTTGCTCCATGAAAATGTGATTCACCAATGGTGGTCAGTAAACAAAATCTGAATTTCTGGAATACCTAGACTAGTCGCCGCATTTCTAATTATGGACACAAATAGGCCTTATTCATACGAACATTTTGGTGTATCACACTTATATCCTATCAGTTTTTTGTGGAGTTGCTCCATGAAAATGTGATTCATCACCAGTGGTCAGTAAACAAAATCTGAATTTCTGGAAAACCTAGAGTAGTCGCCGCATTTCTAAATACGGACACTAATAGATTTTATCCATACGAACATTTTGGTGTATCACACTTATATCCTATCAGTTTTTTGTGGAGTTGCTCCATGAAAATGTGGTTCACCAATGGTGGTCAGTAAACAAAATCTGAATTTCTGGAATACCTAGACTAGTCGCCGCATTTCTAATTATGGACACAAATAGGCCTTATTCATACGAACATTTTGGTGTATCACACTTATATCCTATCAGTTTTTTGTGGAGTTGCTCCATGAAAATGTGATTCACCAATGGTGGTCAGTAAACAAAATCTGAATTTCTGGAATACCTAGACTAGTCGCCGCATTTCTAATTATGGACACAAATAGGCCTTATTCATACGAACATTTTGGTGTATCACACTTATATCCTATCAGTTTTTTGTGGAGTTGCTCCATGAAAATGTGATTCATCACCGGTGGTCAGTAAACAAAATCTGAATTTCTGGAATACCTAGAGTAGTCGCCGCATTTCTAATTATGGACACAAATAGGCCTTATTCATACGAACATTTTGGTGTATCACACTTATATCCTATCAGTTTTTTGTGGAGTTGCTCCATGAAAATGTGATTCATCACCGGTGGTCAGTAAACAAAATCTGAATTTCTGGAATACCTAGAGTAGTCGCCGCATTTCTAAATACGGACACTAATAGATTTTATCCATACGAACATTTTGGTGTATCACACTTATATCCTATCAGTTTTTTGTGGAGTTGCTCCATGAAAATGTGGTTCACCAATGGTGGTCAGTAAACAAAATCTGAATTTCTGGAATACCTAGACTAGTCGCCGCATTTCTAATTATGGACACAAATAGGCCTTGTTCATACGAACATTTTGGTGTATCACACTTATATCCTATCAGTTTTTTGTGGAGTTGCTCCATGAAAATGTGATTCACCAATGGTGGTCAGTAAACAAAATCTGAATTTCTGGAATACCTAGACTAGTCGCCGCATTTCTAATTATGGACACAAATAGGCCTTATTCATACGAACATTTTGGTGTATCACACTTATATCCTATCAGTTTTTTGTGGAGTTGCTCCATGAAAATGTGATTCATCACCAGTGGTCAGTAAACAAAATCTGAATTTCTGGAAAACCTAGAGTAGTCGCCGCATTTCTAAATACGGACACTAATAGATTTTATCCATACGAACATTTTGGTGTATCACACTTATATCCTATCAGTTTTTTGTGGAGTTGCTCCATGAAAATGTGATTTATCACCGGTGGTCAGTAAACAAAATCTGAATTTCTGGAAAACCTAGAGTAGTCGCCGCATTTCTAAATACGGACACTAATAGATTATATCCATACGAACATTTGGGTGTATCACACTTATATCCTATCAGTTTTTTGTGGAGTTGCTCCATGAAAATGTGATTCATCACCGGTGGTCAGTAAACAAAATCTGAATTTCTGGAAAACCTAGAGTAGTCGCCGCATTTCTAAATACGGAAACTAATAGATTTTATCCATACGAACATTTTGGTGTATCACACTTATATCCTATCAGTTTTTTGTGGAGTTGCTCCATGAAAATGTGGTTCACCAATGGTGGTCAGTAAACAAAATCTGAATTTCTGGAATACCTAGACTAGTCGCCGCATTTCTAATTATGGACACAAATAGGCCTTATTCATACGAACATTTTGGTGTATCACACTTATATCCTATCAGTTTTTTGTGGAGTTGCTCCATGAAAATGTGATTCATCACCGGTGGTCAGTAAACAAAATCTGAATTTCTGGAATACCTAGACTAGTCGCCGCATTTCTAATTATGGACACAAATAGGCCTTATTCATACGAACATTTTGGTGTATCACACTTATATCCTATCAGTTTTTTGTGGAGTTGCTCCATGAAAATGTGATTCACCAATGGTGGTCAGTAAACAAAATCTGAATTTCTGGAATACCTAGACTAGTCGCCGCATTTCTAATTATGGACACAAATAGGCCTTATTCATACGAACATTTTGGTGTATCACACTTATATCCTATCAGTTTTTTGTGGAGTTGCTCCATGAAAATGTGATTCATCACCGGTGGTCAGTAAACAAAATCTGAATTTCTGGAATACCTAGACTAGTCGCCGCATTTCTAATTATGGACACAAATAGGCCTTATTCATACGAACATTTTGGTGTATCACACTTATATCCTATCAGTTTTTTGTGGAGTTGCTCCATGAAAATGTGATTCATCACCGGTGGTCAGTAAACAAAATCTGAATTTCTGGAATACCTAGACTAGTCGCCGCATTTCTAATTATGGACACAAATAGGCCTTATTCATACGAACATTCTGGTGTATCACACTTATATCCTATCAGTTTTTTGTGGAGTTGCTCCATGAAAATGTGATTCATCACCGGTGGTCAGTAAACAAAATCTGAATTTCTGGAATACCTAGACTAGTCGCCGCATTTCTAATTATGGACACAAATAGGCCTTATTCATACGAACATTCTGGTGTATCACACTTATATCCTATCAGTTTTTTGTGGAGTTGCTCCATGAAAATGTGATTCATCACCGGTGGTCAGTAAACAAAATCTGAATTTCTGGAATACCTAGACTAGTCGCCGCATTTCTAATTATGGACACAAATAGGCCTTATTCATACGAACATTTTGGTGTATCACACTTATATCCTATCAGTTTTTTGTGGAGTTGCTCCATGAAAATGTGATTCATCACCGGTGGTCAGTAAACAAAATCTGAATTTCTGGAATACCTAGAGTAGTCGCCGCATTTCTAATTATGGACACAAATAGGCCTTATTCATACGAACATTTTGGTGTATCACACTTATATCCTATCAGTTTTTTGTGGAGTTGCTCCATGAAAATGTGATTCACCAATGGTGGTCAGTAAACAAAATCTGAATTTCTGGAATACCTAGACTAGTCGCCGCATTTCTAATTATGGACACAAATAGGCCTTATTCATACGAACATTTCTGTGTATCACACTTATATCCTATCAGTTTTTTGTGGAGTTGCTCCATGAAAATGTGATTCATCACCGGTGGTCAGCATCCAAAATCTGAATTTCTGGAATACCTAGACTAGTCGCCGCATTTCTAATTATGGACACAAATAGGCCTTATTCATACGAACATTTTGGTGTATCACACTTATATCCTATCAGTTTTTTGTGGAGTTGCTCCATGAAAATGTGATTCATCACCAGTGGTCAGTAAACAAAATCTGAATTTCTGGAAAACCTAGTGTAGTCGCCGCATTTCTAAATACGGACACTAATAGATTTTATCCATACGAACATTTTGGTGTATCACACTTATATCCTATCAGTTTTTTGTGGAGTTGCTCCATGAAAATGTGATTCATCACCGGTGGTCAGTAAACAAAATCTGAATTTCTGGAAAACCTAGAGTAGTCGCCGCATTTCTAAATACGGACACTAATAGATTTTATCTATACGAACATTTTGGTGTATCACACTTATATCCTATCAGTTTTTTGTGGAGTTGCTTCATGAAAATGTGATTCATCACCGGTGGTCAGTAAACAAAATCTGAATTTCTGGAATACCTAGAGTAGTCGCCGCATTTCTAATTATGGACACAAATAGGCCTTATTCATACGAACATTTTGGTGTATCACACTTATATCCTATCAGTTTTTTGTGGAGTTGCTCCATGAAAATGTGATTCATCACCGGTTGTCAGTAAACAAAATCTGAATTTCTGGAATACCTAGACTAGTCGCCGCATTTCTAATTATGGACACAAATAGGCCTTATTCATACGAACATTTTGGTGTATCACACTTATATCCTATCAGTTTTTTGTGGAGTTGCTCCATGAAAATGTGATTCATCACCGGTGGTCAGTAAACAAAATCTGAATTTCTGGAATACCTAGACTAGTCGCCGCATTTCTAATTATGGACACAAATAGGCCTTATTCATACGAACATTTTGGTGTATCACACTTATATCCTATCAGTTTTTTGTGGAGTTGCTCCATGAAAATGTGATTCATCACCGGTGGTCAGTAAACAAAATCTGAATTTCTGGAATACCTAGACTAGTCGCCGCATTTCTAATTATGGACACAAATAGGCCTTATTCATACGAACATTTTGGTGTATCACACTTATATCCTATCAGTTTTTTGTGGAGTTGCTCCATGAAAATGTGATTCATCACCGGTGGTCAGTAAACAAAATCTGAATTTCTGGAATACCTAGACTAGTCGCCGCATTTCTAATTATGGACACAAATAGGCCTTATTCATACGAACATTTTGGTGTATCACACTTATATCCTATCAGTTTTTTGTGGAGTTGCTCCATGAAAATGTGATTCATCACCGGTGGTCAGTAAACAAAATCTGAATTTCTGGAATACCTAGACTAGTCGCCGCATTTCTAATTATGGACACAAATAGGCCTTATTCATACGAACATTTTGGTGTATCACACTTATATCCTATCAGTTTTTTGTGGAGTTGCTCCATGAAAATGTGATTCATCACCGGTGGTCAGTAAACAAAATCTGAATTTCTGGAATACCTAGACTAGTCGCCGCATTTCTAATTATGGACACAAATAGGCCTTATTCATACGAACATTTTGGTGTATCACACTTATATCCTATCAGTTTTTTGTGGAGTTGCTCCATGAAAATGTGATTCATCACCGGTGGTCAGTAAACAAAATCTGAATTTCTGGAATACCTAGACTAGTCGCCGCATTTCTAATTATGGACACAAATAGGCCTTATTCATACGAACATTTTGGTGTATCACACTTATATCCTATCAGTTTTTTGTGGAGTTGCTCCATGAAAATGTGATTCACCAATGGTGGTCAGTAAACAAAATCTGAATTTCTGGAATACCTAGACTAGTCGCCGCATTTCTAATTATGGACACAAATAGGCCTTATTCATACGAACATTTTGGTGTATCACACTTATATCCTATCAGTTTTTTGTGGAGTTGCTCCATGAAAATGTGATTCATCACCGGTGGTCAGTAAACAAAATCTGAATTTCTGGAATACCTAGACTAGTCGCCGCATTTCTAATTATGGACACAAATAGGCCTTATTCATACGAACATTTTGGTGTATCACACTTATATCCTATCAGTTTTTTGTGGAGTTGCTCCATGAAAATGTGATTCATCACCGGTGGTCAGTAAACAAAATCTGAATTTCTGGAATACCTAGACTAGTCGCCGCATTTCTAATTATGGACACAAATAGGCCTTATTCATACGAACATTTTGGTGTATCACACTTATATCCTATCAGTTTTTTGTGGAGTTGCTCCATGAAAATGTGATTCACCAATGGTGGTCAGTAAACAAAATCTGAATTTCTGGAATACCTAGACTAGTCGCCGCATTTCTAATTATGGACACAAATAGGCCTTATTCATACGAACATTTTGGTGTATCACACTTATATCCTATCAGTTTTTTGTGGAGTTGCTCCATGAAAATGTGATTCATCACCGGTGGTCAGTAAACAAAATCTGAATTTCTGGAATACCTAGAGTAGTCGCCGCATTTCTAATTATGGACACAAATAGGCCTTATTCATACGAACATTTTGGTGTATCACACTTATATCCTATCAGTTTTTTGTGGAGTTGCTCCATGAAAATGTGATTCATCACCAGTGGTCAGTAAACAAAATCTGAATTTCTGGAAAACCTAGAGTAGTCGCCGCATTTCTAAATACGGACACTAATAGATTTTATCCATACGAACATTTTGGTGTATCACACTTATATCCTATCAGTTTTTTGTGGAGTTGCTCCATGAAAATGTGATTCATCACCGGTGGTCAGTAAACAAAATCTGAATTTCTGGAAAACCTAGAGTAGTCGCCGCATTTCTAAATACGGACACTAATAGATTTTATCCATACGAACATTTTGGTGTATCACACTTATATCCTATCAGTTTTTTGTGGAGTTGCTCCATGAAAATGTGGTTCACCAATGGTGGTCAGTAAACAAAATCTGAATTTCTGGAATACCTAGACTAGTCGCCGCATTTCTAATTATGGACACAAATAGGCCTTATTCATACGAACATTTTGGTGTATCACACTTATATCCTATCAGTTTTTTGTGGAGTTGCTCCATGAAAATGTGGTTCACCAATGGTGGTCAGTAAACACAATCTGAATTTCTGGAATACCTAGACTAGTCGCCGCATTTCTAATTATGGACACAAATAGGCCTTATTCATACGAACATTTTGGTGTATCACACTTATATCCTATCAGTTTTTTGTGGAGTTGCTCCATGAAAATGTGATTCATCACCGGTGGTCAGTAAACAAAATCTGAATTTCTGGAATACCTAGACTAGTCGCCGCATTTCTAATTATGGACACAAATAGGCCTTATTCATACGAACATTTTGGTGTATCACACTTATATCCTATCAGTTTTTTGTGGAGTTGCTCCATGAAAATGTGATTCACCAATGGTGGTCAGTAAACAAAATCTGAATTTCTGGAATACCTAGACTAGTCGCCGCATTTCTAATTATGGACACAAATAGGCCTTATTCATACGAACATTTTGGTGTATCACACTTATATCCTATCAGTTTTTTGTGGAGTTGCTCCATGAAAATGTGATTCATCACTGGTGGTCAGTAACCAAAATCTGAATTTCTGGAATACCTAGACTAGTCGCCGCATTTCTAATTATGGACACATAGGCCTTATTCATACGAACATTTTGGTGTATCACACTTATATCCTATCAGTTTTTTGTGGAGTTGCTCCATGAAAATGTGATTCATCACCGGTGGTCAGTAAACAAAATCTGAATTTCTGGAATACCTAGAGTAGTCGCCGCATTTCTAAATACGGACACTAATAGATTTTATCCATACGAATATTTTGGTGTATCACACTTATATCCTATCAGTTTTTTGTGGAGTTGCTCCATGAAAATGTGATTCATCACCGGTGGTCAGTAAACAAAATCTGAATTTCTGGAATACCTAGAGTAGTCGCCGCATTTCTAATTATGGACACAAATAGGCCTTATTCATACGAACATTTTGGTGTATCACACTTATATCCTATCAGTTTTTTGTGGAGTTGCTCCATGAAAATGTGATTCACCAATGGTGGTCAGTAAACAAAATCTGAATTTCTGGAATACCTAGAGTAGTCGCCGCATTTCTAATTATGGACACAAATAGGCCTTATTCATACCAACATGTTGGTGTATCACACTTATATCCTATCAGTTTTTTGTGGAGCTGCTCCATGAAAATGTGATTCACCAATGGTGGTCAGTAAACAAAATCTGAATTTCTGGAATACCTAGACTAGTCGCCGCATTTCTAATTATGGACACAAATAGGCCTTATTCATACGAACATTTTGGTGTATCACACTTATATCCTATCAGTTTTTTGTGGAGTTGCTCCATGAAAATGTGATTCATCACCGGTGGTCAGTAAACAAAATCTGAATTTCTGGAAAACCTAGAGTAGTCGCCGCATTTCTAAATACGGACACTAATAGATTTTATCCATACGAACATTTTGGTGTATCACACTTATATCCTATCAGTTTTTTGTGGAGTTGCTCCATGAAAATGTGGTTCACCAATGGTGGTCAGTAAACAAAATCTGAATTTCTGGAATACCTAGACTAGTCGCCGCATTTCTAATTATGGACACAAATAGGCCTTATTCATACGAACATTTTGGTGTATCACACTTATATCCTATCAGTTTTTTGTGGAGATGCTCCATGAAAATGTGATTCATCACCAGTGGTCAGTAAACAAAATCTGAATTTCTGGAAAACCTAGAGTAGTCGCCGTATTTCTAAATACGGACACTAATAGATTTTATCCATACGAACATTTTGGTGTATCACACTTATGTCCTATCAGTTTTTTGTGGAGTTGCTCCATGAAAATGTGATTCATCACCGGTGGTCAGTAAACAAAATCTGAATTTCTGGAAAACCTAGAGTAGTCGCCGCATTTCTAAATACGGACACTAATAGATTTTATCCATACGAACATTTTGGTGTATCACACTTATATCCTATCAGTTTTTTGTGGAGTTGCTCCATGAAAATGTGATTCACCAATGGTGGTCAGTAAACAAAATCTGAATTTCTGGAATACCTAGAGTAGTCACCGCATTTCTAATTATGGACGCAAATA
The DNA here is from genome assembly GCA_949987735.1 of Leucophora obtusa. NCBI lineage: Eukaryota > Metazoa > Arthropoda > Insecta > Diptera > Anthomyiidae > Leucophora > Leucophora obtusa. The sequence goes on from OX465299.1 coordinate 50,122,772, forward strand.
GGCCTTATTCATACGAACATTTTGGTGTATCACACTTATATCCTATCAGTTTTTTGTGGAGTTGCTCCATGAAAATGTGATTCACCAATGGTGGTCAGTAAACAAAATCTGAATTTCTGGAATACCTAGACTAGTCGCCGCATTTCTAATTATGGACACAAATAGGCCTTATTCATACGAACATTTTGGTGTTTCACACTTATATCCTATCAGTTTTTTGTGGAGCTGCTCCATGAAAATGTGATTCACCAATGGTGGTCAGTAAACAAAATCTGAATTTCTGGAATACCTAGACTAGTCGCCGCATTTCTAAATACGGGCACTAATAGATTTTATCCATACGAACATTTTGGTGTATCACACTTATATCCTATCAGTTTTTTGTGGAGTTGCTCCATGAAAATGTGATTCATCACCGGTGGTCAGTAAACAAAATCTGAATTTCTGGAATACCTAGACTAGTCGCCGCATTTCTAATTATGGACACAAATAGGCCTTATTCATACGAACATTTTGGTGTATCACACTTATATCCTATCAGTTTTTTGTGGAGTTGCTCCATGAAAATGTGATTCACCACTGGTGGTCAGTAAACAAAATCTGAATTTCTGGAATACCTAGACTAGTCGCCGCATTTCTAAATACGGGCACTAATAGATTTTATCCATACGAACATTTTGGTGTATCACACTTATATCCTATCAGTTTTTTGTGGAGTTGCTCCATGAAAATGTGATTCACCAATGGTGGTCAGTAAACAAAATCTGAATTTCTGGAATACCTAGACTAGTCGCCGCATTTCTAATTATGGACACAAATAGGCCTTATTCATACGAACATTTTGGTGTTTCACACTTATATCCTATCAGTTTTTTGTGGAGTTGCTCCATGAAAATGTGATTCACCAATGGTGGTCAGTAAACAAAATCTGAATTTCTGGAATACCTAGACTAGTCGCCGCATTTCTAATTATGGACACAAATAGATTTTATCCATACGAACATTTTGGTGTATCACACTTATATCCTATCAGTTTTTTGTGGAGTTGCTCCATGAAAATGTGATTCACCAATGGTGGTCAGTAAACAAAATCTGAATTTCTGGAATACCTAGACTAGTCGCCGCATTTCTAATTATGGACACAAATAGATTTTATCCATACGAACATTTTGGTGTATCACACTTATATCCTATCAGTTTTTTGTGGAGTTGCTCCATGAAAATGTGATTCATCACCGGTGGTCAGTAAACAAAATCTGAATTTCTGGAATACCTAGAGTAGTCGCCGCATTTCTAAATACGGGCACTAATAGATTTTATCCATACGAACATTTTGGTGTATCACACTTATATCCTATCAGTTTTTTGTGGAGTTGCTCCATGAAAATGTGATTCACCACTGGTGGTCAGTAAACAAAATCTGAATTTCTGGAATACCTAGACTAGTCGCCGCATTTCTAAATACGGGCACTAATAGATTTTATCCATACGAACATTTTGGTGTATCACACTTATATCCTATCAGTTTTTTGTGGAGTTGCTCCATGAAAATGTGATTCACCAATGGTGGTCAGTAAACAAAATCTGAATTTCTGGAATACCTAGACTAGTCGCCGCATTTCTAATTATGGACACAAATAGGCCTTATTCATACGAACATTTTGGTGTTTCACACTTATATCCTATCAGTTTTTTGTGGAGTTGCTCCATGAAAATGTGATTCACCAATGGTGGTCAGTAAACAAAATCTGAATTTCTGGAATACCTAGACTAGTCGCCGCATTTCTAATTATGGACACAAATAGATTTTATCCATACGAACATTTTGGTGTATCACACTTATATCCTATCAGTTTTTTGTGGAGTTGCTCCATGAAAATGTGATTCACCAATGGTGGTCAGTAAACAAAATCTGAATTTCTGGAATACCTAGACTAGTCGCCGCATTTCTAAATACGGGCACTAATAGATTTTATCCATACGAACATTTTGGTGTATCACACTTATATCCTATCAGTTTTTTGTGGAGTTGCTCCATGAAAATGTGATTCACCAATGGTGGTCAGTAAACAAAATCTGAATTTCTGGAATACCTAGACTAGTCGCCGCATTTCTAATTATGGACACAAATAGATTTTATCCATACGAACATTTTGGTGTATCACACTTATATCCTATCAGTTTTTTGTGGAGTTGCTCCATGAAAATGTGATTCATCACCGGTGGTCAGTAAACAAAATCTGAATTTCTGGAATACCTAGAGTAGTCGCCGCATTTCTAAATACGGACACTAATAGATTTTATCCATACGAACATTTTGGTGTATCACACTTATATCCTATCAGTTTTTTGTGGAGTTGCTCCATGAAAATGTGATTCACCAATGGTGGTCAGTAAACAAAATCTGAATTTCTGGAATACCTAGAGTAGTCGCCGCATTTCTAAATACGGACACTAATAGATTTTATCCATACGAACATTTTGGTGTATCACACTTATATCCTATCAGTTTTTTGTGGAGTTGCTCCATGAAAATGTGATTCATCACCGGTGGTCAGTAAACAAAATCTGAATTTCTGGAATACCTAGAGTAGTCGCCGCATTTCTAAATACGGACACTAATAGATTTTATCCATACGAACATTTTGGTGTATCACACTTATATCCTATCAGTTTTTTGTGGAGTTGCTCCATGAAAATGTGATTCACCAATGGTGGTCAGTAAACAAAATCTGAATTTCTGGAATACCTAGACTAGTCGCCGCATTTCTAATTATGGACACTAATAGATTTTATCGATACGAACATTTTGGTGTATCACACTTATATCCTATCAGTTTTTTGTGGAGTTGCTCCATGAAAATGTGATTCACCAATGGTGGTCAGTAAACAAAATCTGAATTTCTGGAATACCTAGACTAGTCGCCGCATTTCTAATTATGGACACAAATAGATTTTATCCATACGAACATTTTGGTGTATCACACTTATATCCTATCAGTTTTTTGTGGAGTTGCTCCATGAAAATGTGATTCACCAATGGTGGTCAGTAAACAAAATCTGAATTTCTGGAATACCTAGAGTAGTCGCCGCATTTCTAAATACGGACACTAATAGATTTTATCCATACGAACATTTTGGTGTATCACACTTATATCCTATCAGTTTTTTGTGGAGTTGCTCCATGAAAATGTGATTCATCACCGGTGGTCAGTAAACAAAATCTGAATTTCTGGAATACCTAGACTAGTCGCCGCATTTCTAATTATGGACACAAATAGGCCTTATTCATACGAACACTTTGGTGTATCACACTTATATCCTATCAGTTTTTTGTGGAGTTGCTCCATGAAAATGTGATTCATCACCAGTGGTCAGTAAACAAAATCTGAATTTCTGGAAAACCTAGAGTAGTCGCCGCATTTCTAAATACGGACACTAATAGATTTTATCCATACGAACATTTTGGTGTATCACACTTATATCCTATCAGTTTTTTGTGGAGTTGCTCCATGAAAATGTGGTTCACCAATGGTGGTCAGTAAACAAAATCTGAATTTCTGGAATACCTAGACTAGTCGCCGCATTTCTAATTATGGACACAAATAGGCCTTATTCATACGAACATTTTGGTGTATCACACTTATATCCTATCAGTTTTTTGTGGAGTTGCTCCATGAAAATGTGATTCATCACCGGTGGTCAGTAAACAAAATCTGAATTTCTGGAATACCTAGACTAGTCGCCGCATTTCTAATTATGGACACAAATAGGCCTTATTCATACGAACATTTTGGTGTATCACACTTATATCCTATCAGTTTTTTGTGGAGTTGCTCCATGAAAATGTGGTTCACCAATGGTGGTCAGTAAACAAAATCTGAATTTCTGGAATACCTAGACTAGTCGCCGCATTTCTAATTATGGACACAAATAGGCCTTATTCATACGAACATTTTGGTGTATCACACTTATATCCTATCAGTTTTTTGTGGAGTTGCTCCATGAAAATGTGATTCATCACCGGTGGTCAGTAAACAAAATCTGAATTTCTGGAATACCTAGAGTAGTCGCCGCATTTCTAATTATGGACACAAATAGGCCTTATTCATACGAACATTTTGGTGTATCACACTTATATCCTATCAGTTTTTTGTGGAGTTGCTCCATGAAAATGTGATTCACCAATGGTGGTCAGTAAACAAAATCTGAATTTCTGGAATACCTAGACTAGTCGCCGCATTTCTAATTATGGACACAAATAGGCCTTATTCATACGAACATTTTGGTGTATCACACTTATATCCTATCAGTTTTTTGTGGAGTTGCTCCATGAAAATGTGATTCATCACCAGTGGTCAGTAAACAAAATCTGAATTTCTGGAAAACCTAGAGTAGTCGCCGCATTTCTAAATACGGACACTAATAGATTTTATCCATACGAACATTTTGGTGTATCACACTTATATCCTATCAGTTTTTTGTGGAGTTGCTCCATGAAAATGTGATTCATCACCGGTGGTCAGTAAACAAAATCTGAATTTTTGGAAAACCTAGAGTAGTCGCCGCATTTCTAAATACGGACACTAATAGATTTTATCCATACGAACATTTTGGTGTATCACACTTATATCCTATCAGTTTTTTGTGGAGTTGCTCCATGAAAATGTGGTTCACCAATGGTGGTCAGTAAACAAAATCTGAATTTCTGGAATACCTAGACTAGTCGCCGCATTTCTAATTATGGACACAAATAGGCCTTATTCATACGAACATTTTGGTGTATCACACTTATATCCTATCAGTTTTTTGTGGAGTTGCTCCATGAAAATGTGGTTCACCAATGGTGGTCAGTAAACAAAATCTGAATTTCTGGAATACCTAGACTAGTCGCCGCATTTCTAATTATGGACACAAATAGGCCTTATTCATACGAACATTTTGGTGTATCACACTTATATCCTATCAGTTTTTTGTGGAGTTGCTCCATGAAAATGTGATTCATCACCGGTGGTCAGTAAACAAAATCTGAATTTCTGGAATACCTAGACTAGTCGCCGCATTTCTAATTATGGACACAAATAGGCCTTATTCATACGAACATTTTGGTGTATCACACTTATATCCTATCAGTTTTTTGTGGAGTTGCTCCATGAAAATGTGATTCATCACCGGTGGTCAGTAACCAAAATCTGAATTTCTGGAATACCTAGACTAGTCGCCGCATTTCTAATTATGGACACATAGGCCTTATTCATACGAACATTTTGGTGTATCACACTTATATCCTATCAGTTTTTTGTGGAGTTGCTCCATGAAAATGTGATTCATCACCGGTGGTCAGTAAACAAAATCTGAATTTCTGGAATACCTAGAGTAGTCGCCGCATTTCTAATTATGGACACAAATAGGCCTTATTCATACGAACATTTTGGTGTATCACACTTATATCCTATCAGTTTTTTGTGGAGTTGCTCCATGAAAATGTGATTCATCACCGGTGGTCAGTAAACAAAATCTGAATTTCTGGAATACCTAGAGTAGTCGCCGCATTTCTAATTATGGACACAAATAGGCCTTATTCATACGAACATTTTGGTGTATCACACTTATATCCTATCAGTTTTTTGTGGAGTTGCTCCATGAAAATGTGATTCATCACCGGTGGTCAGTAAACAAAATCTGAATTTCTGGAATACCTAGAGTAGTCGCCGCATTTCTAATTATGGACACAAATAGGCCTTATTCATACGAACATTTTGGTGTATCACACTTATATCCTATCAGTTTTTTGTGGAGTTGCTCCATGAAAATGTGATTCATCACCGGTGGTCAGTAAACAAAATCTGAATTTCTGGAATACCTAGAGTAGTCGCCGCATTTCTAAATACGGACACTAATAGATTTTATCCATACGAATATTTTGGTGTATCACACTTATATCCTATCAGTTTTTTGTGGAGTTGCTCCATGAAAATGTGATTCATCACCGGTGGTCAGTAAACAAAATCTGAATTTCTGGAATACCTAGAGTAGTCGCCGCATTTCTAATTATGGACACAAATAGGCCTTATTCATACGAACATTTTGGTGTATCACACTTATATCCTATCAGTTTTTTGTGGAGTTGCTCCATGAAAATGTGATTCATCACCGGTGGTCAGTAAACAAAATCTGAATTTCTGGAATACCTAGAGTAGTCGCCGCATTTCTAATTATGGACACAAATAGGCCTTATTCATACGAACATTTTGGTGTATCACACTTATATCCTATCAGTTTTTTGTGGAGTTGCTCCATGAAAATGTGATTCACCAATGGTGGTCAGTAAACAAAATCTGAATTTCTGGAATACCTAGACTAGTCGCCGCATTTCTAATTATGGACACAAATAGGCCTTATTCATACGAACATTTTGGTGTATCACACTTATATCCTATCAGTTTTTTGTGGAGTTGCTCCATGAAAATGTGATTCATCACCGGTGGTCAGTAAACAAAATCTGAATTTCTGGAATACCTAGAGTAGTCGCCGCATTTCTAATTATGGACACAAATAGGACTTATTCATACGAACATTTTGGTGTATCACACTTATATCCTATCAGTTTTTTGTGGAGTTGCTCCATGAAAATGTGATTCACCAATGGTGGTCAGTAAACAAAATCTGAATTTCTGGAATACCTAGACTAGTCGCCGCATTTCTAATTATGGACACAAATAGGCCTTATTCATACGAACATGTTGGTGTATCACACTTATATCCTATCAGTTTTTTGTGGAGTTGCTCCATGAAAATGTGATTCATCACCGGTGGTCAGTAAACAAAATCTGAATTTCTGGAATACCTAGAGTAGTCGCCGCATTTCTAAATACGGACACTAATAGATTTTATCCATACGAATATTTTGGTGTATCACACTTATATCCTATCAGTTTTTTGTGGAGTTGCTCCATGAAAATGTGATTCATCACCGGTGGTCAGTAAACAAAATCTGAATTTCTGGAATACCTAGAGTAGTCGCCGCATTTCTAATTATGGACACAAATAGGCCTTATTCATACGAACATTTTGGTGTATCACACTTATATCCTATCAGTTTTTTGTGGAGTTGCTCCATGAAAATGTGATTCATCACCGGTGGTCAGTAAACAAAATCTGAATTTCTGGAATACCTAGAGTAGTCGCCGCATTTCTAATTATGGACACAAATAGGCCTTATTCATACGAACATGTTGGTGTATCACACTTATATCCTATCAGTTTTTTGTGGAGTTGCTCCATGAAAATGTGATTCACCAATGGTGGTCAGTAAACAAAATCTGAATTTCTGGAATACCTAGACTAGTCGCCGCATTTCTAATTATGGACACAAATAGGCCTTATTCATACGAACATTTTGGTGTATCACACTTATATCCTATCAGTTTTTTGTGGAGTTGCTCCATGAAAATGTGATTCATCACCAGTGGTCAGTAAACAAAATCTGAATTTCTGGAAAACCTAGAGTAGTCGCCGTATTTCTAAATACGGACACTAATAGATTTTATCCATACGAACATTTTGGTGTATCACACTTATATCCTATCAGTTTTTTGTGGAGTTGCTCCATGAAAATGTGATTCATCACCGGTGGTCAGTAAACAAAATCTGAATTTCTGGAATACCTAGAGTAGTCGCCGCATTTCTAATTATGGACGCAAATAGGCCTTATTCATACGAACATTTTGGTGTATCACACTTATATCCTATCAGTTTTTTGTGCAGTTGCTCCATGAAAATGTGATTCATCACCGGTGGTCAGTAAACAAAATCTGAATTTCTGGAATACCTAGACTAGTCGCCGCATTTCTAATTATGGACACAAATAGGAATTATTCATACGAACATTTTGGTGTATCACACTTATATCCTATCAGTTTTTTGTGGAGTTGCTCCATGAAAATGTGATTCATCACCGGTGGTCAGTAAACAAAATCTGAATTTCTGGAATACCTAGAGTAGTCGCCGCATTTCTAATTATGGACACAAATAGGCCTTATTCATACGAACATGTTGGTGTATCACACTTATATCCTATCAGTTTTTTGTGGAGTTGCTCCATGAAAATGTGATTCACCAATGGTGGTCAGTAAACAAAATCTGAATTTCTGGAATACCTAGACTAGGCGCCGCATTTCTAAATACGGGCACTAATAGATTTTATCCATACGAACATTTTGGTGTATCACACTTATATCCTATCAGTTTTTTGTGGAGCTGCTCCATTAAAATTTGATTCACCAATGGTGGTCAGTAAACAAAATCTGAATTTCTGGAATACCTAGACTAGTCGCCGCATTTCTAATTATGGACACTAATAGATTTTATCCATACGAACATTTTGGTGTATCACACTTATATCCTATCAGTTTTTGGTGGAGTTGCTCCATGAAAATGTGATTCATCACCGGTGGTCAGTAAACAAAATCTGAATTTCTGGAATACCTAGACTAGTCGCCGCATTTCTAATTATGGACACAAATAGGCCTTATTCATACGAACATTTTGGTGTATCACACTTATATCCTATCAGTTTTTTGTGGAGTTGCTCCATGAAAATGTGATTCACCACTGGTGGTCAGTAAACAAAATCTGAATTTCTGGAATACCTAGACTAGTCGCCGCATTTCTAAATACGGGCACTAATAGATTTTATCCATACGAACATTTTGGTGTATCACACTTATATCCTATCAGTTTTTTGTGGAGTTGCTCCATGAAAATGTGATTCACCAATGGTGGTCAGTAAACCAAATTTGAATTTCTGGAATACCTAGACTTGTCGCCGCATTTCTAATTATGGACACAAATAGGCCTTATTCATACGAACATTTTGGTGTATCACACTTATATCCTATCAGTTTTTTGTGGAGTTGCTCCATGAAAATGTGATTCACCAATGGTGGTCAGTAAACAAAATCTGAATTTCTGGAATACCTAGACTAGTCGCCGCATTTCTAAATACGGGCACTAATAGATTTTATCCATACGAACATTTTGGTGTATCACACTTATATCCTATCAGTTTTTTGTGGAGTTGCTCCATGAAAATGTGATTCACCAATGGTGGTCAGTAAACAAAATCTGAATTTCTGGAATACCTAGAGTAGTCGCCGCATTTCTAAATACGGACACTAATAGATTTTATCCATACGAACATTTTGGTGTATCACACTTATATCCTATCAGTTTTTTGTGGAGTTGCTCCATGAAAATGTGATTCACCAATGGTGGTCAGTAAACAAAATCTGAATTTCTGGAATACCTAGACTAGTCGCCGCATTTCTAATTATGGACACAAATAGATTTTATCCATACGAACATTTTGGTGTATCACACTTATATCCTATCAGTTTTTTGTGGAGTTGCTCCATGAAAATGTGATTCACCAATGGTGGTCAGTAAACAAAATCTGAATTTCTGGAATACCTAGAGTAGTCGCCGCATTTCTAAATACGGACACTAATAGATTTTATCCATACGAACATTTTGGTGTATCACACTTATATCCTATCAGTTTTTTGTGGAGTTGCTCCATGAAAATGTGATTCACCAATGGTGGTCAGTAAACAAAATCTGAATTTCTGGAATACCTAGACTAGCCGCCGCATTTCTAATTATGGACACAAATAGGCCTTAGTCATACGAACACTTTGGTGTATCACACTTATATCCTATCAGTTTTTTGTGGAGTTGCTCCATGAAAATGTGATTCATCACCGGTGGTCAGTAAACAAAATCTGAATTTCTGGAATACCTAGAGTAGTCGCCGCATTTCTAAATACGGGCACTAATAGATTTTATCCATACGAACATTTTGGTGTATCACACTTATATCCTATCAGTTTTTTGTGGAGTTGCTCCATGAAAATGTGATTCACCAATGGTGGTCAGTAAACAAAATCTGAATTTCTGGAATACCTAGAGCAGTCGCCGCATTTCTAAATACGGACACTAATAGATTTTATCCATACGAACATTTTGGTGTATCACACTTATATCCTATCAGTTTTTTGTGGAGTTGCTCCATGAAAATGTGATTCACCAATGGTGGTCAGTAAACAAAATCTGAATTTCTGGAATACCTAGAGTAGTCGCCGCATTTCTAAATACGGACACTAATAGATTTTATCCATACGAACATTTTGGTGTATCACACTTATATCCTATCAGTTTTTTGTGGAGTTGCTCCATGAAAATGTGATTCACCAATGGTGGTCAGTAAACAAAATCTGAATTTCTGGAATACCTAGAGTAGTCACCGCATTTCTAAATACGGACACTAATAGATTTTATCCATACGAACATTTTGGTGTATCACACTTATATCCTATCAGTTTTTTGTGGAGTTGCTCCATGAAAATGTGATTCACCAATGGTGGTCAGTAAACAAAATCTGAATTTCTGGAATACCTAGAGTAGTCGCCGCATTTCTAAATACGGACACTAATAGATTTTATCCATACGAACATTTTGGTGTATCACACTTATATCCTATCAGTTTTTTGTGGAGTTGCTCCATGAAAATGTGATTCACCAATGGTGGTCAGTAAACAAAATCTGAATTTCTGGAATACCTAGAGTAGTCGCCGCATTTCTAAATACGGGCACTAATAGATTTTATCCATACGAACATTTTGGTGTATCACACTTATATCCTATCAGTTTTTTGTGGAGTTGCTCCATGAAAATGTGATTCATCACCGGTGGTCAGTAAACAAAATCTGAATTTCTGGAATACCTAGAGTAGTCGCCGCATTTCTAAATACGGACACTAATAGATTTTATCCATACGAACATTTTGGTGTATCACACTTATATCCTATCAGTTTTTTGTGGAGTTGCTCCATGAAAATGTGATTCACCAATGGTGGTCAGTAAACAAAATCTGAATTTCTGGAATACCTAGAGTAGTCGCCGCATTTCTAAATACGGACACTAATAGATTTTATCCATACGAACATTTTGGTGTATCACACTTATATCCTATCAGTTTTTTGTGGAGTTGCTCCATGAAAATGTGATTCACCAATGGTGGTCAGTAAACAAAATCTGAATTTCTGGAATACCTAGAGTAGTCGCCGCATTTCTAAATACGGACACTAATAGATTTTATCCATACGAACATTTTGGTGTATCACACTTATATCCTATCAGTTTTTTGTGGAGTTGCTCCATGAAAATGTGATTCACCAATGGTGGTCAGTAAACAAAATCTGAATTTCTGGAATACCTAGACTAGCCGCCGCATTTCTAATTATGGACACAAATAGGCCTTATTCATACGAACATTTTGGTGTATCACACTTATATCCTATCAGTTTTTTGTGGAGTTGCTCCATGAAAATGTGATTCATCACCGGTGGTCAGTAAACAAAATCTGAATTTCTGGAATACCTAGAGTAGTCGCCGCATTTCTAAATACGGACACTAATAGATTTTATCCATACGAACATTTTGGTGTATCACACTTATATCCTATCAGTTTTTTGTGGAGTTGCTCCATGAAAATGTGATTCACCAATGGTGGTCAGTAAACAAAATCTGAATTTCTGGAATACCTAGACTAGTCGCCGCATTTCTAATTATGGACACAAATAGATTTTATCCATACGAACATTTTGGTGTATCACACTTATATCCTATCAGTTTTTTGTGGAGTTGCTCCATGAAAATGTGATTCACCAATGGTGGTCAGTAAACAAAATCTGAATTTCTGGAATACCTAGAGTAGTCGCCGCATTTCTAAATACGGACACTAATAGATTTTATCCATACGAACATTTTGGTGTATCACACTTATATCCTATCAGTTTTTTGTGGAGTTGCTCCATGTAAATGTGATTCACCAATGGTGGTCAGTAAACAAAATCTGAATTTCTGGAATACCTAGACTAGCCGCCGCATTTCTAATTATGGACACAAATAGGCCTTATTCATACGAACATTTTGGTGTATCACACTTATATCCTATCAGTTTTTTGTGGAGTTGCTCCATGAAAATGTGATTCATGACCGGTGGTCAGTAAATTAAATCTGAATTTCTGGAATACCTAGAGTAGTCGCCGCATTTCTAAATACGGACGCAAATAGGCCTTATTCAGACGAACATTTTGGTGTATCACACTTATATCCTATCAGTTTTTTGTGGAGTTGCTCCATGAAAATGTGATTCACCAATGGTGGTCAGTAAACAAAATCTGAATTTCTGGAATACCTAGACTAGTCGCCGCATTTCTAATTATGGACACAAATAGGCCTTATTCATACGAACATTTTGGTGTATCACACTTATATCCTATCAGTTTTTTGTGGAGTTGCTCCATGAAAATGTGATTCACCAATGGTGGTCAGTAAACAAAATCTGAATTTCTGGAATACCTAGACTAGTCGCCGCATTTCTAATTATGGACACAAATAGATTTTATCCATACGAACATTTTGGTGTATCACACTTATATCCTATCAGTTTTTTGTGGAGTTGCTCCATGAAAATGTGATTCACCAATGGTGGTCAGTAAACAAAATCTGAATTTCTGGAATACCTAGAGTAGTCGCCGCATTTCTAAATACGGACACTAATAGATTTTATCCATACGAACATTTTGGTGTATCACACTTATATCCTATCAGTTTTTTGTGGAGTTGCTCCATGAAAATGTGATTCACCAATGGTGGTCAGTAAACAAAATCTGAATTTCTGGAATACCTAGACTAGTCGCCGCATTTCTAATTATGGACACAAATAGGCCTTATTCATACGAACATTTTGGTGTATCACACTTATATCCTATCAGCTTTTTGTGGAGTTGCTCCATGAAAATGTGATTGATCACCGGTGGTCAGTAAACAAAATCTGAATTTCTGGAATACCTAGAGTAGTCGCCGCATTTCTAAATACGGACACTAATAGATTTTATCCATACGAACATTTTGGTGTATCACACTTATATCCTATCAGTTTTTTGTGGAGTTGCTCCATGAAAATGTGATTCACCACTGGTGGTCAGTAAACAAAATCTGTAAGAAAGAAAACTGTTACATTTTGAGCACTTTTCTCCCAGAGATTTTGACGAGTTTTTCTGTACCAAAACTGTTAAATTTAAATAAAAGCCAGTAGATTCCAACAACTTTTGCTAAATAAAAATTCTCAGATTCAGATGATTTTTTTTATGTAAGGACCATCTGATTCCAAGGACTTTTCTGTAGAAACCCCTCAGATTCCTGGAACTTTACGTATAGAAAATAGCTTTGACTCCGAGGACTTTTTCTATGAAAAACCCTCTGATTCTGAGGACTTTTTCGTACAGAAAAACCTTTAATTCTGGACACCGATTGAAAAACCCTTAGTTTCTGAAGACTTCCTATATAGAACACCTAGCTTTCTAAAACTTTTTCCTTTAGAAAAGGCTTCGAATCTGTAGATTTCTTACCACAGCAGTTCTCTAATCTTTAAAGCAATTTTTCCTATAGAAAAAAGTTCAATGAATCTAAGATATGTCTATAATACAAAGTCCTCAAAATCTAATGCTTTCTTCATAGCAATGCTTCGCGGGAAGCAAAAATTAGAACCAAGCAACACTTCTTATAACGATTAGTAGAAGTTCATTGGGTTTAAGTTCATCTTTTTTTATATATTTTTAAAAAATTTTTTTTTATTTCATTATTTTGTGTTATTATTAGGTTATTTTTATAGTCAGCTATTGACCAACGTTGCCACTTTTTCATACAAATTAAGCGAAACACAGTTTTGCATTCGATTAATTTCGCCACTTTTTTGAGATTTTCAAGAGATTTCTTACAAATTTCGTGAATTTAGTGGATTTAATTTTTATGGGCATTGGCCCACCCCAGAATTAATAAAATAATCTCTATAATTCTTGCATCTATGATTTTGAAAGCATTTCATAGATTCCTTAGATTTAATAGCTTTTTAAAGGAATAATTAGTTAATACATATATATCTAGCAAGGAAATTACTTCAAACTAAACACTACTAGTTTGAGGAAATTTCAATATGTTGTAGAAATAAAAATTCTAAGATGATATTCTTTTGATTTTTGACCACCTCGGTTAAATATGGGTTCATCCGAGGTAGACGAAAAAATTAGCACGTTGATATTAGACTTCTTTTCTCTATCAAATATCCAAATTTCACACTAATCTGAGAGTATAGTTTGGAATACATTCCTTGTACGTGGTTTTCTTCAAAAGAATAGATGGGCTTTTTAGAGTTTTCTATAAAAACATGAAGGTTTTAATAGGATAAGGTACAAGGATTATTGAATTTTGAAAATTCTGAAAATTTTATTAGAAAGGAGGAAGATATTATAAAAGTGTTTTCTTTTTAAAAAGTGTTTGCCCACCCCAGAAAAATAGTCTAGGTACGCCAATGTTTATGGGTAACATCCAGATTTGACATATGATTTTCATTGAAATCTCAATTTTAGTTGAAATCTCGGGATTTGGGTGCAGGTGCAACTTAAATTTATATTAAGCAAAGACACTTTCTTTAAAATATTTTTTTAATTCCCTTCAAATTTTATTCTTTTCTTTTTAGGAAAATGCATTTTTAATCATAAAATTTTCAATGATAAAATCCAATTTATGCCAGATCGTTGTACAAACTGTACTTGCACTAATGGCACCAGTATATGTGAGCGTAAAACCTGCCCCATTCTCGAATGTTCACCGGAATATCAAACACAGGATGGTTGTTGTCCGCGCTGCATAACATCTGAAGTACGCAGCGAATGTATACACAATGGTATAAGTTATCAAAATAATGAAACTTGGAATTTGGGGCCGTGTCGTTCGTGTCGTTGTACATCGGGTAATATAAGATGTTCGGAGATGAGATGTCCCGCTATTAAGTGTCGCTCAAACGAAGAGCTAAAGGTATTATCGGGAGAATGTTGTCCCAAATGTATAGAGACTGCTGGCACGTGTACCGTTTTTGGTGATCCACATTTTAAAACATTTGATGGGAAATTTTATAGCTTTCAAGGCTCGTGTAAATATCTGTTGGCTTCCGATTGTCGTGATCATACATTTTCGATACGCTTGACAAATGATGGTCGTGGTACGAATCGTTCATCGTGGACGAAAACAGTGACTTTGAAAATGAAAGGAATACGCGTTAATTTGGGTCAGAAGATGAGGGTAAAGGTAAACGGTAGCCGTGTTATGTTGCCCTATTCACAAGGCTCCATAACTAGTATAGAGAGATTAAAGGAAAGTATAATACTTAAAACAGAATTGGGTTTAAGTATAGAATGGGATGGTAATAATTTTCTACAAGTATCGGCTCCATCCTCCTACAAACGTAAACTATGTGGCTTATGTGGTAATTATAATGGTTTGGCACGAGATGATCTGACAAGTCGTGATGGTGTTAACCATACTGAAGTGTGGCGTTTTGCTAATTCCTGGAAAGTGGGTGGCCCTAAGGCTTGTTCGCGCAAAAGAGAGAATATTGCTTATCAGCCTGTCTGCAAACAACGTAAATCGAATGCACTTTGTCGTCCCCTACGTATTGCCGAAGTATTCGGTAAATGCAATGATCGATTAAATCCTAATAATTATATCGATTCTTGTAAAATGGATGTTTGTGAGTGTCCCGATGGCATGTGTCATTGTGACAGTTTTGCTGCTTATGCGCGGGAATGCCAACGTTTAGGTGTTAAATTACCAGATTGGCGTTCAGCCACCCTGTGTCCTTATGGTGTATGGCGACGTGATTTTAATACTACAATACATCTGGTACACGAAAATCCCTTCTATGGTGATTTAAATTTTTTGAAAAAACCAACACCCACACGCATGAGTCGAAAGCAAAAGAAAACGCAGCATAATTATAATGAAATACAAAGAGATTTTATGGATAAGCATGTACCGAAGGTATTACTGGTATCGAAATCACCAGATCGAACACCGCCACCGTTACATTAGAATTAATGGTATGATGGTGGAAGTTAAAATGAGTAAAGGCGTTACGGTTTTGTAAACTACTCTAATTTAATTTAACTAGCTATAGATCAAATTTTTTCTTGTAACCTTCTCTCTTAAGAAGCTTTATGAGAATTAAAACTTGACTCTATTTATCTTTTATAGTTTTATAGTTTTTCTTAATTGAGATAAACCTTTATTTTTACTTCTCTGTTCTTAGCACTTTGAGAGAGAAGGGTATTTGTTTTCTCTCTGGTTTGCTTTTTGAGAGAAAGCTTTTTTTAAAACAAGATTATTAAGAGCATATTGCTTTTGTTGTATATTTTATATATTTTTTTGTTTAGTTTTTAGTTATTATTTATCTTAAGCTTTTCTTAGAAAATTTTTTGTTTATATATTTTATTCAGTTTATATAATGGCTCTCATTTTGGTTTAGAAAAATTCATCGAATGCATTCAGCTAAAAGAATTTTTTGGTAGTTCTCTCTTGCGATTGATTACTATTTAAGCTTTAAACAGGCTGACTAGTTTTATAAGCTTAATTGCATATACATACATTTAAAGATCACATTTTGAAAAATACGTTTAACTATATCATTTCCTCTTTGAAAATATTCCAGAGCTTTCGAAAAAACAAATGTTATAAATTCTATATAAAAAAATTCTGTCTCAGAGTTTGTTCCAATTTCTCTTTTTAGACCTGACATGAAATCCTTCATTCCTACAAAAAAAATGTTTCGGCTCAACCAATGGATAAATGTTGGTTTAACCAGACTTGTACACTTATAGAAATAAACCTTCAAAAATAGCAGAAAAGGCTACTAAAAATTAGTTAAAAATTAACTTTCAGAAAAAACTGCTATAATTAGTAAATTTTTTTGCTAAATACAAGTAAGATAAAAACGGCAAAAGTAACACTGTTAAATTTACAGAATTTTAGTTATATTTGACTTAATTTTTAGTAAAATGACAAAAATCAGCAGAAAATTTTAGTAAACTAAAAATAGGAAAAAGACACTGTTATATCCACAAAATTTTTGTCATTATACCCTACACCACTATGTGGTCAGGGTATTATAAGTTTGTGCTGATGTTTGTAACAGAATTTTTTTTTATTTTGATTTAACGATGTCCGTCCGTCCGTCCGTCTGTCTGTCTGTCAATACTGTTTATACGCTGCAGGTCGCAAATATTAAGATATTTTAATGAAATTTGGTGTGCTGACTCACATTATAGAAAATTTTGACACAAGCCCCATTTTAACCCATTCGAATTTCGGATCCAAACATTAGTTGGCTTTCAACCAGACTGGTGTAGGGTATTGTATAGTCGGCATGCCCGACTTTAACCTTTTTACTCGTTTTTAAGCTAAATTTAGTTGAAGGCAAACAACAGTCTATCCTGCTAAAATCAACAGAAATATTTGCTAATAAAAAGTAAACTGTTGATTTCAGAAGGCTAGATTGTAGTTTGCATTAAAAACATCTAAAAAAAACTTTGAAATTTTAAAATTTTTTGCAATATTTTTAGTTTAATAATTATTTATCAAAAAAATTTTTTTCTGATTTTAGCAGGTTAAGTTTATTATTTTATATTAAATAAAATTCTGTATATTTAACAGTTTTATTTTTGCTGTTCCCCTCTTACTAAAATTTAACAGAAATAATCTGCCAATTTCAGCAGTTCTTCCTGCAAGCCAATTTTTAACTAATTTGTAGTAGTTTTAACTAAAATTTATAAAGACTTTTTTTCTTAGTGTAGGAATGTAGTCAGATCGATAAAGGAAGCGTTCAGAATTTGGCGTGATGACTAAACCGTTAATTCTGAACTGCTATGCAAACAGGCTTGAACCGAGTGTTCCAAAGTTCTTAGACGTGTGAAACTTCTTTACGAATATCGTGCTCGTGCTAAGATTCTTTCTGGTTCTCGGAACAGTAAGAGCTTTTGGTCATTCGATGACCATGTCAACCATCAGGATAAAATTAAATTTTTGGAAACACTATCTTCGATTTCAATGAAATTCACCATGAATATTCCATATGACTTACCTTCAACAAAAGTTGAACTTTCGGATTCCATACCGTTTCCGTCTCCGAATTATGACGTCATGAAAATTGGCAAAAACGTTAAAAATTCTCTAAAGTGTCCTTATAAAATCGCTTATTACTTTTGATCTGGGCAAAGTATAATTTGGTTTTTAGTTTCCTTTTATTTTTTTTTATTTATTTATTTTAACATTAGCATTCCACTCTTTATTCTTTCGATGAAAAATAATCTTTTCGGGTCTTGAGTTCAAAAGCCCATATTTGAAAAAACTATTTAGGTATAATTTAGAAAATTCTTAGAAAAATGTATGTATGTTTATAGGTAAACTCTCTTGCACGCTTGTGAAAACTTTCAAGGTGGAACTTTTGAGTTATCGGTCGGAACGTGGCCATAAGTATGTTTTGCTTTAATTAAAGGCGTAAAACATGTGGATTTGAACTTTAGTACGTATTTGCAAGTCAATAATGAACTCAAAAGATACTTAGGTCCACGTTTTGACTCAAAAATTAATGGAGACCACTTTGAAATTTTCAACAAATATTGTCATGTTTTTTTAAGAATTTTCAAATATATAGTTTTTCTAGATATGGACTTTAGAGGACAAGACCCCAAAAAATGGCCTTTGGTCTTTTCATCTAAAAAAACGGTATGCATAAAAATTTTAAATTTTATCCTGCAAAGTTCAAAAGTTGTCACCTTTTTTAAGGCCACTTTAGTGAAACTTTAACTAAGATAATGTTTTGTTGGAGTCGTATTATTAAACATTTGTGGTGAATTTGGTTGAAGTCGGAGGAGGTGATTCCAAATGGCATAATGGTTTGACGTGGATAATAAAATAATGGTAGTTCAGCTATCCCAACTCTTTAAATCCCAACCTTATGTGTAACATTCCAACGCGCTAACCATTACACCACAGCGCCCACGTTTCCAATTCACTTTCAAACGATCGACAGTATAGCTTTTGGAGGAGCCGATCAACGGCAGACCTATTTCAGCAGCGTTACTTTCGGACCGTTGCAGTCGATACGTTCACCATTTGGTGAAAGTATAGTACTTGCTCTAGATATTTCCAAAGCGTTCGATTGTGTGTGGCACGACACACTGCTAGCAAAGCTTATTGCTTTTGGTGTCGGTAATGACTTTTTTCGGTATATTTCGAGCTTTCTCTGTGTTCTTATAGATGGTATCCCATCCAACGAGTTTTAGCAGAAATCATATGTAAGTTTTATATGCCTTTTGGTTTTAGCTAAATTCAGGGATACTTCAAAGCTCAGTTCTTTCTCCATTTCTTTTGCTCATATTTATCAATGATCTTCCCGATCAAACTTTCAATCCTATCTAAGCTGATGACAAGATGACAGTAACATATGTCAGCCTTTTTCATTCGATTACAGACCAAGCCTTTTGGATTGTGGGGGAATAATACAAGTTATGAAATTATGAATGGCACACCCAATTTTGACCTCCCGACAATCTCTAAATGGGGTCTTGCCAATAGGGTTGATTTCAATGCACGTAACTGTCGGGTCGTCAATGTCATCAGTCAGTATGGGTGGTATTGATATCGAGGAATCTGATACTCTTGATGTTCTGGGCATGCAAATTCAGTGTGATGTTCGTTGAAATAAATACGTAAAAATATTGCACCCCATGCGACCTCCTTACTATTTATGCCATCTATATCATACATGGGATTAATTAATTTTGTTCGTTGCCATTTTTCAATTAATAGTAATGATTTTAATTGATCTGACTTCATTAATCAATGGTCATGAAAAAAATTTCATTGCAATCAATAATTCATCAAATAAAACAAAATAATTACAATTGGCAGATAAGTTAAAAAAAAACGTTAAAATCGAGAAAAATTACTGGAAATGCTAGCTTAGGCTCGTTTATCAGTTTTTCAAGCCATATGTGAAATAAACTCCCCGCAGATGTCTTCCCAGTCACTTGCAATATAGAGAAATTCAACTCAAATGTCCTCAGACACTGCTACCTCTTTACTCCCACCCACCCATAACATCCCTACGGGAAATTTTAACAAACTGTCACCGAACGGGCCCGTTTATATAAAATAGACTGGTCACTTTTACATGGCGTTGTCATAGGAGGGGGAAATTGACCCCTTGTGACATGTCACAAGACAAATCCCAGGACAGGTCCCTGAACTCCCTTTTCACGGAGATTATTATATATTAAAAAAATTAGACTTCATTAACAAATATCGCGACCATATTTCCATGATGAACTGCTTATATGTACATATAATGATTTTTATTAGAAGTCCAAGATCCTAGTAAACGTATTTGTAAAAAGTATAAAGTATTTTTTGCACTATTAAATTTTATATATTCTTTTAAAGATGCGTACACTGTAGTGTACTACAAGGGTAGTAAAAGAGTTAAGTACCATTTAAGCCCAATCAAAGTAGGGCCTTCCGAAATGTAGAACGATTATAACAACTTTTAAAAATGCCAATAGTAGCTCATATGCCAAATATCATCCAAATATCTTTACATTTGCTACCCGTGAACACAGAAAGTGATCCTGAGTCGATTGGTATACTAAACAAAGGTCTTAAACAGCGTTTCGACAGAAAAGTTAATATCCTAAAAGTCGGATTAACTGCTTAGTCAAGCACTTAACAAGTTGATTAAACCATATTTTAATATTTTTAATAACCATTTACTCCAACCTTTAATCTGTGCCGGTGTTCTGTAACACTGTTACAATTCTCTCACATTGAAAATGAAACTCTACCATATCTAATACAGGGTGAGTCACATACTTTCAAATTTATATATAAAAAACATCTTTTAATACCTCTAGCTAAGTTTGTTATTATGCGACACTACTGTTTTAAATATTGTACATTCAAAAAAGTTTGTCGGTAGAATCTACTGAAAATGACAGTTAAAACAAAGGTATATGCAGTTAAAAAGGCGACAATGCTATTTACCTTTAAAATAGCATTGTCGCCTACAACTTTTGTTATTTTTAACTGTTGAAAAATAACTACCAAACACTCTAAAAATAACTACCAATGTCGTAATATTAACTGACAAATTTTCACTAAAAAATTTTTAAAACAACTGACAAAATTTGTAATAACTACTGTTTTTTTGCAGTTAATTAAAAGAATATTTTAATAAAAAAAAAACAATTCTTGTCTTTCGATTACAAAAACATGTGTAGGTAATTACTTCAGCCTATTTAAAACTTCAAGTACGAATTCCAAAGGGTTCTCCAATTAATATGCTTTTATGTATTGGAGACGCAATACAAGTTTCTGATTTTTATTTGCAAACTAGGACTATAACAATAATAACAAAAATAAACTAAAGAAGAATTTTTAACATTCAAAGAAATTCAATGAAATTTTTTATTTTCTAAATAACTAACTAAAACAACTGTTTACTGTAAAATTACTGTTTTGGTTGTTGTTTATTATGATGTTAAAAATAACTGCTTTAAGCAACTGTTACGAAACTATAGTATTTCCCGTCAGTTGTTTTCTTAAATAACCATCATATCAGTTATTTTAGATTTTTCTATACAAAAACCACTGTAATTACTGTTAAAAACAACAACTACTGATTAATATACAAACAACTGTCATGTATTTACTGTCAAACTTTTTTGAGTGTAGAGTTGCATTTTTTATGTGAGAAACTTCTCACATAATTACAGAGCACCGGTACTGTTACTATTTCTAAACGACTCTATTCATGTTTTTTTGTTATCGTGACGGTTGGCAACACTAATACATACACAATCACAGATATAGTCAGATAAAAATTAACGTTAAGTAGCTGCCGCAAAAATATTTTGTCACATCAAGCCAAACTGACAGAGTTAAACTTTTACGGTGGGCCTCATACTGTAGGTTTAACTTTAACTTAACTATAAACAACAAAAAAATGTACACAAAATTTTTGGGTTAACTATTAACTAAAGTTTAAACCTGCAGTATGAGGCCCACCGTTAACTGTCAAGTTAATCTTATAACTGTCAAAAAAAGTATGCTTTAACGATGAAGATGAAAAAGTTGAAATAACTTTAATCAAGTATTGTAGATTAATTTCGCTGTCTTAATATTAGTCCAGAATTTGTAGCGGTGAAGTGAATAAAAAAAGCTTTTGTAAAGCTTTCTATAAAAATGGAGAGATGTAACGTTTTAAGCACTAAATTGTGAGCCATGAATTTACATTTTTTTTTTAAGTTATAAAATTAAGTGAAAATAATCAAAAAACTTATCGTAAAACATTAAAAAGGAAAATAATAAATATAAAACCTAAAACCTTAAATAGATCTCAATTATATTAAAATTTATTTTAACTATTATACAATTAATAGAATCATATTAAAAAAAAAAACAAACGAAATCTCATATACGATTTACACCTACAATATTAAAAAACAATAGGGGTTTTCATATAAACTCGTATTCTGCTCGTAAATGGTGTAAACCTGGTATGTTTATGAGTTTAATGTCAAACTTCATACATAAAAAATATGGTTTGTATTTATACAAGGTTTACAAGAAACTTACGAGTTTATGTGAAAACCCCTAATATGTCCGTTTCCGTATTTTAATGCGGTAATCTAAAATAACACGAAATAGTCCAAACAGCAATATATACACAATTTTAAGTGCAGGAATACTTTTCGGCGATTCTGGATTGCCGCGATCAAGTAAGGAAACAGATATAATATTGAAAGTAAAAAGCAAAATTGTGTTAAAAAAAATGTACATGTTAAATATTGTGAAGCAAATCGGATAATTTATATTAAATCTTGATAATATTAACGATATTTTCATTAAAATTAAACATATTGCCATATAAACTAAATTCAAATTAACGAATTTTAATACTCAAAAAATAGTATTTAAAATATTGAGAGGATTCATGAAAAGTTGGTACACTCAAAAAAAAAGTTAGTAGAAAAATTAATAAAACGTCTTGTATATCCAGTGTACTAGTTTTCAACAATATTCCGTTTTAGTTATATTTTTTAGCACTAAATTAATTTCGAACTAATGTTTCACTAATTTATTTTGCTACAAAAATTGTGCTGATAACCGCATTTATAGCGTAGACGACAACCAGATAGACAAGATGTAGATGTCGCAGCTTGTCTGGATGTAGTACAGACAACGGAAATGATAATTAAAAAAACAACTCTACACAATTTCTATATATAAATTTTCAGCAAATAAATAATAAATTTATCCACAAATTTTTTGAGTTTTTTCAGTCTACTAATATTCAGCAAAAAGTTTAGTGATTTTAGCGAGGATTTTTTTCATTTACAATCGACTAATTGTTAGCAACACTTTTGCTGAAATTACCAACTTTTTTGCAAGCACGCTCCTGACTAAAAATTTGCTGACTTTACTAACTTTTTTTGAGTGTATATATTGTATACTGTATAAACACTATTTTTTGTGTGCGTAAACTTTTACCAACTTTACACATAATATGAGATTCCCCTAATTAAGTTTCGAAATAAAGTATGATAAATTTTAATTTATTTCACAATAAATATTTATTCAGACAGAGCTCTTGCTAAATAACGCAATATTTTGTATTTTTACTTTAAATATAAAAATAAATTTAAAACAAAAATATTAAAATCAAATTTGAAAATAAATAACAATATAATTGAGTACCAAGACTCGATAGTACAATACATAAAAAAAAACATAATAAAACTTTTAACTAAAATAAAAAATGCAACTATTATTAACAAACAATAGGCCATATTTTTTATAAACAAAATAGCAAACCTACAATTCCTAAAAATAAACTTAATGTAAAAATAAATTTGACATTCATTGAAAACAAAAAAGAAACATAAAAATTCACCTCATAAGCCTTATTTATTTTCATATATAATTTAAGAAACAATTAAAATACTACTTAAAATTTAATTACAAATAAGCCTTAAACTAAAATTAAAAAATAAAATAAAAAACATTCTCATTGTGGTATAAAATAATATAAAATTTTATTAAAACTTAAATAAATCTAATTATACAATTCTTTTTATATATAGACGAAAGAAAAAACCATAGTTTATTTTTAATTTAAATAAATAATTTGCACAAACAGTATTTTTTGCCTAACTATACTTGTATTTTATTATTATTATTATTTTTTTTTTATATATAAATTAAGCTAGCAAATACTTTTTTCTAATAAAAATTTATATAAATATAAAATATTTTTTACTCTTTAAATAAATGTTACTACTTAACAATACATTTTGATGTTAAATTTATAATTAATTAAAAAAAGCCATATTACTTAAATCGAAAAATATTTAAAAAATAAATTCTTAATAAATTCCATTTAAAACAACTTGTAAAGTTCAAAAAATAACAAAAAAAATTACTTACTTAAAATTAAATATTTTTTAAAAAAATAAGCTTTGAAATTATTAAATCTAATTCAAGAACAATATGTAAACTTATGGTATTCCATTTAAAAATAAATACTTGCATATATAAAATACACACTTTAAAGTTAAAAGATATGAAAAGGAAATTAAGAAAATAAAATAAAAATATTATAAAAAATTTTAAATTAATGCATGAGTTTTAATTAAAACCAAGGGACTTAAACCCAGTATTCTGAAATTTTCCATTAGGCTGCATTATAGGTTTGGCTGAACAAAGAGTATTCCAGTGTAGAAAATCATTACCATTATTACATTAGATATGTGGTTATGTAACTACATACTTGGTAATGGTAACTACTTACTTTTGTTATTAGATTTTTTATTACCTTTATATGGCGATGTCGCGAAAAATAATGAGTTGTCGTTACACACCAGCATACGAAAAACCAAAAAATATATCGTTACCTATGTGCTTACCAGTACTGACAAAAATAATGAGTCTAAAAATAGATTTTCAAAAAAATAAATTATATAAAAAAAAATATTTTTTATTGTATTTTTTTTTTAAATAAAATTTGCTGGTGCGGGAATCGAACCTGGGTCTACAGATTGCCAGTCAACAGCTCTGCCATCTGAGCTATATCGACATGTAATATTTAATAGATAAAAACATAATTGACCTGCTGCACACAAGTAAGCTTACTCGCCAACATACAAAAAATCAAAAAATATGTGGTTACATATATCCTTACCAGTGTTTAAAAAATATTGAGTCTAAAAATAGATTTCAAAAAATTTTAAAAAAAATCTAAAAAATTATTTTCTATTTGAAATAATGATAAAAATAAGTTATTATCAGTAACTCATTATTATATGTTTTAAAATAATGCAGAAGGTAAGTGGGTGTCATTACTGGTACTCCAAAAAATAATGATATGTCATTACCGTTTCTACACTGGGGTGTGATGATAAATAATGAACAAAATATGTGACGATAAGTGATAAATTTTGAGGTTTTTGGTGAAATTATGCCCGTATTGACTTAAATTATGAACACTCCCTGTTTTGCGTCCACTTTTTAAATAAATTTGTGGAATTTGTTGTTTGCTCTTTTTACAAATTTTACTCAAATTTGACAACAAAATGTCAAATGAGACAAAAAATTATATATGTGTATTTTCTTCAGTATTATGAATAAAAAAATTTGTATTCGAATTTTTTTCAAACAAAAAAATGTCTTTGAAATGTATAGTCAAAAGGTGTAAAACTAAATTAAAATTATGTAGTTGTATAATTACATACACACAAAAAAATAAGGTAGTAGACAAATTAGTAAAACGTCTTGTATATCAAGTGTACTAGTTTTCAGCAATTTTTTTTTCTGAAATTCCGTTTTCAGCAAAAAATTTAGTTATATTTTTTTTTAGCATTAAACTAATTTTGAACTAATGTTTTACTAATTTATTTTGCTACAAAAATTGTGCTGGACGACAACCAGATAGACAAGATGTAGATGTCGCAGCTTGTCTGGAAACGGAAATGACAAAAACAGAAAAACAACTCTACACATATTCTATATTTAAATTTTCAGCAAATAAATTAACTATAAATTGATTTTCATCAAACCTTTTGCTGAAATTACCAACTTTTATGCAAGCACGCTCCTGACTAAAAATTTGCTGACTTTACTGACTTTTTTTTGAGTGTAGCACTTCAAGTTAATGTTCCCCCTGTATTTTCTGCGTGTATAATAATGTGTTGGTTATTTTAACTATTATTGGTTTTGTGGAACTCATTGCATTATTCTCACACATTTGAGTTATTAAATTTTATTGCTCTTCAATTTTAATTACCATAAAGTTTTGAGATACGAGGATAAATTAATAAGTATCTTGAGATTTGAAATGCATTTCGTTATATGGACGAAAAAAAAATTGCGTCCTTTGACCATGCCCCCCCTAGAAATGTGTTCTTGGCTATAAAACTACATCATAGAAAAAATTAAGGTGAATGACCTGAAGTTTGAAATATAACTTTTTTTGTTTTAATTACTGGCTCGTAAGTAAATAGAATCGTCATCTGGACTGAATTACCTTTCTAACAAGGCACAAAAGTTCAAAATCGCTTGAAAAATATTCAAGTAATTGAAATTCGCCCAGACCATTGTAATGTTAAAATGGGATATATTATGAAAATCGTAAAAAAATTAAATATTTTTTCAATACCTTACAATGTTATATTCTATAAATATTCCACCTAAAATTTTAATGTTTTGCGTTATGGCATAAACAAATAATCATGCTTAAACATGTTTTATACACCGGTAAAATGCCTTTCAAATACCTTTCGTTTGACACCAAATTTTTCTCTAGTTACTTTGGAAGAAATTTGAAATAAAACGAAAAATTCAAAAATTGAGCATTTTTAATCTCATTTTTTAACCCTTTATATGAGTTTGGGGAGCTAAAAAAATATATGTCTTTTAAATTTGTCTCCTCGACAACATATCCGAAGCTCTTTAAGATCTGCCGGTCCGCGTGGGAGTATTTTGAAAATTTTAGAGAAAATTGTGATGATTGTATTAATTTTAATTTAATTAATTTAGATAACTGTATTAATTTTTGTTTTTTAGCAAGCTGTAACAAAAGCACTTCCGATTGATTTTTTATATCAGATGAAAGAGATTGTTTTCTGAAAATTTTGTAAAACTCCGACAACGTTAACCCTTTCTTTACCAAGGTCAAGGGTAAAATTTTTGAAAATTTTCGATTTTTCCTGAAAGCACAATATATCATAATATTGTGTTATTTCTCGCTGAAATTGGTGAAAGTTGTCCAAATAACTCTATTAACACGAAACTTTACATCTATTAATGAAAACTTTTAAATTTTGCGATGAAAATTATTCAAAATTTTTAAAAAGCAAAATAGTGCCATTTTACATGAAAAATCGATATAAAAACCTTTAATTGAGCATTTTTTAGAAAAAAAATAAAAATTAACCCGTTTGAAAGCATGGTGTCAAAATGACCCAATTTTTTTTTAATGTTTAATAACGCTGGTTTTTTGTAAAATATCTATTTAGTTGCAGATCACGAAAATAAAATAATAATAATCTCTTCGTCCGGAATGGCAGTGTCGTCAAATAGCAAATATTTTTGGCAAGCGAAATGAGGGGTAAGGAGGGTTCTACGGAGCCAATTTTTCTTGGCATAACTGTTATTAGGTCAGAGATCATGAAAATCGCAAAAACTTCAAAATCGCTTCGGCAGAAAATATATGGTCCTCAAAGGGTTAAAAAGTGTGAAGAAAGGGTTTAATTTAGATTTCTTTTTTTTCCAACAAAAATTTATGGTTTCTACATAAGTTTTCGAGCCAACCATACGTGTTCCCGTTATATGATCACCTTAATTTATGCATGATGTTTTTTTATACCCAGACGAACGTTTCTAGTTGAGGGAACGGCCTTAAGTTGCAATTTTAAAAATAAGGTTCACCCTAATGTATACACTCAAAAAGGTATGTAGAATCTACTGAAAATGACGGTAAAAACACCGGGGTATATGTACATGGTTTAAAAGACGACAAGGTATGTAACTTTAAAATAACTAAAAATTTTGTTTTTTTTAACTAACCAACAAATGCATTTAAAATAACTAACAATGTCGTAAAAATAACCGACAAAGTTTTACCATAAAAATCTAAAAACAACTAACAAAATTGGTAAAAAAAAAACTATTTTTTTAAAGTTATTTTTTTTGATATTATAAAAATATATTTTAATAAAAAAGTCAATTTTTTTCGATCGCAAAACATTGTATAATTTCTTAATTCTACTTAAAATTTAAAACCAAAATTTCAACCCCTTCTCCAGTTATTACGTTTTTATGCATTTTCTGACTTTTATTTGCAAACTAAGAATATATGAATAATAACAAATTTAAATTAACAGGTATTTTAAAAGACTTAATGATTTTTTTTTTTTTTAATAACTAACAAAAATAACTGTGTACTGTATTTTGGTAGTTGTTTATTATAATACTAAAAATAACAGCTTTAAAAAACTGTTGCGAAATACAATGCTTTGCGTTGTTTGTTTTTCTTTTATAATAACTGTGATAATAGTTGAAAAATTTATATTTATTCTTGTTCGAAGCCAATTATTTCCTTATTATGAAATAACATAATAAATATTTATTTCAAAAATTCTGCCTTTTATCTCCATCAGGATATTCTCTTAACAAATACTTCCCAGAATTTTTGCTTGTAGTTGTTTAGTATTTTTTAATAGAAAAACAACTGTAATTAAAGTTTCAAACAACAACTACTGGTTAATACACAAACTTCACAAGCAAATGTCATTTGGTAAGTGTCAAGCTTTTTGGAGTGTAGTAGTCATAAATGATCCAGGAGGGGTTAACCGTAGTGGCAAAATTTCTAATCTCCATTTAAATTTAAGTGTTAAAAGTTAGGTAGTTAAAAAATATACATATTTGAAACTACAACAAACTAGACCATTTATTTAGAAAACTTTTACCTTCATCTACTTCCCCAACATCCTACGCATTTTAAAAATTTGCACAGAATCTAGGTGCTCCCTTCTAATTTATGGCAAACATAAATTTAAAATATAATACAACTGAATAATAACTACAAATACAACCACAGCATAAAAAAGAAATCACTTACACATGTAAGTAAATAAGTAGAAATGACAATATTTTTATAGCTTACAAGGAAACTATGTGGATGGGTTCCTTCAGATTTCGATAGAATTTAGATACGTTGAAAAAGTAAATTAATTAGATAAAAAAAACTCTCAGTAATTTTCATATCAGCCCAAACTAATAATCAGGAAATGAGTTTTTCGAAACTATTTTTTTGCATGTTTAGTACGTTATTGGATAGATCCTTAAAATACTTTTCATTTAATATATATTTAGTATATATTTCTTTAAAACAAATATAAAAAATCCACAAAATGAAAAACGGGGAAATATTTGGTCCCACTTTTTAATCCTTAAACATGAGATTGGGCTGCTTGAAAGGTAGGTACACATGCTTTACTAAGATCGCAGGGAGCCCATCGGAATAGTTTCCTTTTTATTAACTGCAGCATGTGTTAAATTTTTTATGATCTCCCCGTGTTGAAACAAAACAAAAAAAAACAAAATTTAAAAATATTATATAAGGAATCTGGTCAAATTCTGCAAGAACTATAAAGTTACAATCTTGAAAGTGTATTACACTGTGCAACACTATTTTGGGTGGTGAATAATTTCAACGCCAAATGCAAGTTGTATCGCAGACCATACTCTCACAAAAGTGTGTCGGCAGAATCTACTGAAAATGACAGTTAAAACAAAGGCAGTAAAAAAGGCGACAAAGGTATTTACCTTTAAAATAACTAAAAATCTTCATATTTTTAACTGTTGAAAAATAACTAACAAATGCATTGAAAATAATTACCAATGTGGCAAAATTAACTGATAAATTTTTACTACAAAAATTTCAAAACAACTGACAAAATCGGTAAAAACCACAGTTTTTTACAGTCATTCCTTTTTGTTTATAAAAGTATATTTTAGTAAAAAGAAAATAATTTTTCTTCTTTTGATTACAAAAATATGTGTTATTACTTCAGTCTATTTAAAATTCGAAGTAAAAATTCCAAACCGTTCTCCAATTATTATGATTTTATGCATTGGAGATAAAATACATGTTTCTGATTTTTATTTGCAAACTAGAAATATATCAATAATAACAAATATAAACTAAAGAAGAATTTTTAAAATTCAAAAAAATTCAACAAAATTTTTTATATTTTAAATAACTAACAAAAACTACTGTTTACTGTAAAAATACTGTTTTGGTAGTTGTTATTATGATATTAAAAATAACTGATTTAAACAACTGTTACAAAATTGCAGTACTATTCGTTCGTTAGTTGTTTTCTTAAATAACCGTCATAAAAGTTGTTTGCTTTTTTCTATAGAAAAACAACTGTAATTACAATAAAAACAACAACTACTGATTACTACACAAACAACTGTCATGTAGTCATTGGCGGACTTAGGCCCACCCCAGAATTTTTAAAAAATCTACCTACAATTCTTTTATCTATGATTTTGATGGCGAAAAGTATCACAATATTACTTTTTTTTAATATCAATTAATCCTGTGTTTTTGATTTGGGAAAATGTCTCCTGATTTCCTAGGCAGATAATTTGTTGAAATCTAAGGGTCAGTTCTATAGTCAGGACTAAGATGGATTTTTGTTTTAAATATTTCTTAAATAAGAAATGTTGTTTGAAACATTCTTACCTAAGAAATATTTAAGAAACAAATCTTTCTTAGTTCTGATTATAAAATTGACTATAAGATTAATTGACTATGAAATTATTGGAACCGCAAAGTTGTTCAATAATAGAAAAATAACGCAGAATCTTTTTTGGTGAGTTAAATATCTTAGATTTCATAGTTTTCTAAACGAATAATTAGTTTATATCTAACAAGGAAGTTACTTCAAACTAAACACTACTACACTCAAAATAGTTTGTAGTTTAAATTAACTGAAAATGTAATTTAAAATAAATGAAAAATCACTTGAAAACCGGTCTACTGACTTTTCATTTAAATCAAAAGAACTTTTCATTTATTTTTAAATGTTAATAAATAAACTACAAAATCCTTAAAAAATAATGATTTTTCATTTATCTCGTTTTTTTAAATTTCAAAAAATTAACTACAAGATCCGTAAGAATAAATGATATTTAGTTTATTTAATTTTTTTAACTGATCTAGAAATCGAAAAGGAATTCTTTTTTTTAACAAAATATTTTAAATGAAAATATTAACTGTAACAGAAAATCCGTATTTATATGTAATTTATTTTTTAAATAAACGACAAAAACGGTTAAAAATATATTTCTTTATATTTTAACTGAATAATCATTTAAAAATAAATGTACGGATAACTTTTTAAATAAACTACAGTCAGTTACGGTAATAATATTTTCAGTGTACTTATGTTATTTTAGTGAAATTTCAATATTTTGTAGAAACATAAATTGTAAGATGAACATCTCACTATTTTTGTCCACCTCGGTAATTTAAGTGGTCAGAATATGGGGTTAGATACACTCATAAAAAAAGTTAGTACAAAAGTCTGTTAAACGCGATCTGATTAAATTGAACTAATTGTTCTGTTATTTTCTCTAAAAAAGCCAGTACAAATAGGTAAAAATTCTGCTAAAATAACAGGAAATAGTACATGTATTTGCGCCAGCACAATTTTGACCTATTTTTTCGGGATTTATTTTATTAGTGTAGGGTTCGTCCGAGGTGGACGAATTAGACAGGTTGATCTTGGATTTCTTTTCTCTATTAAATACATATCTAAATTTCATAATAATCTGAAAATATAGCTTGGAATACATTCCTTGTACGAGATTTCCTTCAGAAAAATAAATGCACTATTCAGAATTTTATATAAAACCATGGCGATTTTGAAAGAATAAGCTACCAGGATTATTTAATTTTGAAAATTATGAAAATTTTATTAGAAGGCAAGGAATCATTTTTAACTTTTTTTGTTCGAAAAAATTGTAAGCATAATGCCGAAAGTGGTTTTTAGGATTAAGAGTGTGAGAATGGGCAAATAAACAGCAGAAAATTAATAGGTCGCTTGCCCACCCCAGAAAAATGGTCTAGGTACGCCTATTAATGTAGTAACTATCAAACTTTTTTGAGCGTATAATTAAAAGACTTCTCAACAGTATTGCCAACTCCAGAAGGCAGAAAAGCACTGAGAGCATTGTAAAAACGGGAAAAAAGAGTAAAAATTCACCAAATATGC
Organism: Leucophora obtusa; assembly: GCA_949987735.1. NCBI lineage: Eukaryota > Metazoa > Arthropoda > Insecta > Diptera > Anthomyiidae > Leucophora > Leucophora obtusa. The sequence goes on from OX465299.1 coordinate 50,155,072, forward strand.
ACAAAAGTAACTTTTTAAAAAATTTAAGTTTATAATTTTAAAATGCATTTGGTGTTGTAAAAATGTGTAAAACAAGGCTATACAAATTTACAAAAAAAAGGGGTAAAAAGCACCAAAATATTAATTCAAAATTTTAAAGTCTATATATAACGAAGTTTTGACTGAAAATTGTATAAACACTGTGCGAAATTTTTATTGTTTTTTCATCTTTTAAACAAAAATTAAGGATAATTCCAATAAAACGAGAACAAAAACCAGAAATATAAGTTTTATAAAAAGCACTAAAAGCACTTTCTAGAATTGAAAAAAGCACTGTAATTACCCGTTTTTTAATAACGGGTATTTGTAAAATATAACCGGGTACAGAGAGGTAAAAAGCACTAAAAAATACCCGAAAAGCACCAAAATGGCAATTCTGCTTCTCAACTCCCTCAAACCCTGTTAAATTCCTCTCTTCTTTTTATGTATTTATATGTGTTTTGCATAGGCTAACATAATTCGATACAAGTTTTCAATATTCGAAAGAGAGGGACGAAGATTGCGTGGTAAAATCCCCAAAGCGTTTGGCTCTGATAGGTAAGACTTTTATTTTATCGCAAATGAAAGTTGCATTTTTTCATTATAAAGTGCATGAAATAAATAAAAAAAAACTTTAAATGTACTTTTAAGATAGATTTTGTATTAGTGCCCAGCAAAACCTTGGTAATGACTGGTCATTACTACATGTATTACTTAGATCTCATATCTCATTACCCGTTGACTTACTTTTAAACTGAATGTAATGAGTTACCGATAATTATACCCCACACATTACTATTTCACAATAGCTGAAAGCAATAATATATGTTCTAAATCATTAAAAACCATAACTATGGCGTAGCCTAGTGGTTATCGTTTTTGCCTGACAGACATGAGGATCGCTGCTCAACTCGTGTTAGCTTCCATTGTTGTTTTTTTTTTTGTAATTTATATTAAACATCTATTTATAGAAATGTTGATGTTCATTAAGCAGTATTTAATAACAACAAGTTTTGTGCAAAATAGACATGTATAACAGTTGCCACAATAAATGTGTACATAAGTTAAAGCAATAAAAATCATAGTGATGTCGTGGTCTAATGGTTAGAGTGTTTGCCTGACAATCGTGGGGTACGCTGATCAATACGTGTCAGCTCCTATTGGTTTTTAACTTTTATATTTTTTTAAATCTATATTCAACATCTATTTATAGAACAGCTGATAAACTACTTACACGTAACATGAGTGTAATGACTTTCCCCCAATGACATCACCATGTTAAAATAAGTAGTTTAGTAATTAAAAGGTTACTAGTGAACACTTAAGATTTCAATACCTAAAACTCATTACATGGTAATGAAAGGTTTTGCTGGGTGCTTCTATAATACAATTTTACAAAAAATATTTTCTTTATAATTTTTAACCCTTAAAAAGCGTTTTCATGGGCCATATGAATCGCTGGTTGCGAATCTGAAACTAGAGATGGGTACGTGAGAAGAATTTTGCATGATTCACGTGAATCACGCGCGAGTGAAATCTTAATTTAGGTGAACGTTAGTGAGTGTGAGTACAAACATTTTTTGCGTGAGTGAGTCGAAATTTAACAAATTTTTTCTCGGCTTTTAATAAATATTTTTTCGATTTTTAAAAAACAAAATAAATGGAAAAATTTCATATGTATAGCAATTTTTAGTTTAACCTAAATAATTATCCTTAATGTTTGCATTTTAAATTTTGCTATGAGATTTTATTTCTTGAATTGGCGTGATTAACATGAGTAAGTGTGAGGAGAAACAAAATATTCATGAGTGATTGTGCGTGATTGAAATTTTTCTCTCGTGAGTGTGAATGAAAGCCCACTCATGTACCCATCTCTATCTGAAATCGTAATTGAAATATTTTAATTGGCGGATCCAGTATGTCGGACATGACTTTTGATTGAATTGTATCTATAAGCTGCGGAAAGATTTGGTGTTGCTGATATCAAATATTTACAATCTTTATAACTTTCTAATCCTTAATAGGGCATATTCTTGAGTCTTTGGAGTCCTGCTTTATAAAATAGTGGAATATGAGACTATAAAATATCAATTATAGGGATTTAAAGGGTCTTGATAACTAATCTAAAGTCATAATTAATATATAAAAATTAGCGTTTTATAAAACCATTTATAACCCATTAATGCCTAATTACTGAATGTCCAGTTAAAATTTAGATGACAGTAAAATGCAAACCTTATTTGGGAAATAACTAACTGGACATTCAGTAATTGGGCCTAAGACATGTACCTATATGTATAATGCATTGGAAATACGTTGTTTCTACATGAATGAATGTCACTACATTGCTAGATCTGTCAAAACAACAGAGTAGTATACTGGAAGATGACAAAGCAAATTGTGGAAAATTTTCTGTTGTTGTTTTTGCTTTTTCTTTGATATTTTAAATGTTTAATAACGCTCCTAGACGAGAACAAGAAATTCTCTTTGAGTTTGTAATTTAACTTAACAAATATTTCCAGAAATTCTAAAAACGTGACGATTTCCTTAGGCAAGAATGAAATCCGGATAGGGACATGCCCACAACGGATTATTTTTCATAATTTGTTAAATACGTTTGGGATTTTAGCATATTTAATTCCTTTAATGCAATATGACAGATAGTATTTGCAGATCTATGTCAGACATTTTAAGTCGACTTTGTATAATAATATAGAGTAGAGGGGGGGAGGGGGGGGGGAATAATAAAAAAAAAAATATTTAAATAATTTATTATGGGAAGCTAGACAAAATACATATAAAAAATACTCTACTCATATGCATGTTAATGCATGCATAGAAACAATTGTTGTTTTTGCAATTATAGTTTATTTTTTCTACAGACATTAATGTGTCAAGTCAATATTGAAGTGACAGCTTATGATGGTCAATCCGTATTTAAAATAATATTAAAAAAAATTCAATTTTAGAATGTAAATCACGTATTTTGTAAATATGGGAAATTTACACACAATGTTTAAATATGGTCAAGAGAGATATTTAGATATATGCAACACAAATGATCCTACTAACATACTCTGTGCTTGTATAGATATAAATATGCATGCCTGTATCAACAATATACAAAAATAAATATATTTAAAGGGTGTTTTTTTAAACCCGATAGAACTTACGAAAGGGTTAACTGTCAAACAAAGTGTCACACTGCGCTCACATTTTGACATTTCCCTACGGGAAATTTTAACAAACTGTCACCGAACTGGCCCCTTTATATGAAATAGACTGGTCACTTTTACATGGCGTTGTCATAGGAGGTGGAAATTGACCCCTTGTGACATGTCACAAGACAAATCCCAGGACAGGTCCCTGAAATTGAGAGTTCAGTAACCTGTCCTAGGATTTGTCTTGTGACATGTCACAAGGGGTCAATTTGCACCTCCTATGACAACGCCATGTAAAAGTGACCAGTCTATTTCATATAAAGGGGCCAGTTCGGTGACAGTTTGTTAAAATTTCCCGTAGGGTTATTATCAGTATACTCTGGCAAATCATCATGAATAGAATACGCTTGAACAACGCTACCAAATTATCCAGATTTACTTTGAAAATCAGTCATCAATTCGCGCAACTTATAGACGCAAAATTGTGTTCAGCGATGAGGCCCATTTTTGGCTTAATGGGTTTGTTAATAGACAAAATTGCCGCATATGGAGTGAAACCAATCCACAACAGACCCTACAGACTCCATTATATCCAGAAAAATGCACCGTTTGGTGCGGTTTACACGCTGGTGGCATTATTGGACCTTGTTTCTTTAAACATAAAGCCGGACATTGTTCAATGATTAATGATTTTTTGTTTGAAAATATGGATGACATTGATCCGAGCGAGACAGGATGGCGCTACGTGCCATACGGCAACCGCAAACATCAACTTATTGAAATCAAAATTTGGTGATAAGTTGATTTCGAGAAATGGACCTGTCAATTGGCCTCCAAGGTCGTGAGATTTGACCTTTCGATTATTTCCTGTTTCCATATGCCCGAAATCATTTTCAAATGTTAATGCCATGTATTGATCTTTGCAATAAAATAGTTTTGGATTAAAATAAATTTTTTTTGTGTTCCTTTTTCAATTTAAAGTTCTATCGGGCTTAAAAAAAAACACCTTTTATATGTATACAAATTGATTACGTTTGTGGGTTCGCTACACAGATTATAATATTTTTTTTTTTTTTTGATTTTGTATTTTTTTTAGTTAATGGAAGAAATTAAATTAAGTTTGTTCAGAACAATTAATCGCTCCCTTCCTAATAAATAAAATATTTTATCCATTTTCTATAGCAGGTACTTTGAAGCAACACAGACCTTTTAGATCCAATGGCAAAAAGGGTATGGGACTAGGAGATAAAATCGCTATCGAATCGCACATTAAACCAGACATCATGAATAAAACCCTAAACTATGAGAACAAAATAAGAAAAATATTAATAATATCAGAGATTAAAAAAGTTTAAAAATTATTTTATAAATTTTTAAACTTTTTTAAAATTATTATTATTATTATTAATTATAATTATTATTTAAAATTAAATTAAAAATTAAAATTTTTTATAATGAAATATTAACATAAATATTCGCTTATTTTTTATTTTCATATGTTTTAATTAACTTTTCTCTTAATTGTAATATTTCTTTAAAATTTGTATTGTAATTTTTAATTTCTAACAATATACTTCCACTTTTTCCTTATTTTTCGAACGATTGTCTGACAACGCCATAATATCAAGTCGGATTTGTGATCCGATAGCGATTGCATCTCCTCGTCTTATAGCATCATAGTCATGGCGTAAAGCCACCTTATCAAATTGAACTAAGAAGCATATAAGACTAGGAGATGCAATCGCTATCGGATCGGACATTCGGTGTTTTCGCTGAAAAAAATTTAAAAGTGTGAACAAAGAGGCAAAAAAATCTCTAAGTTATGAGAAAAAAGAACCAAAAATTTAGAAAGTGCAATAATTTATTAAAAATTATTAAAATTTAAACAATCAAAAGTTGTAGAATATTTACAACGGACACGCATCGGATTTCCATCGGACTAAACATTGGACAAAACATCGGACAAGACCTCGGACAGCCATCGAGAGAACACTGATGGTGAGTGAGGTGAAAAAACTTATCATAACTATTTTAGGATTAATTTCTAATCATTTGTTATTTTCAATATTTTCATATTTTTTAATTATACAAGTATTTTCTCTTAACCCGCCAGGAAAATTTTATGTTCCAAAGAATTGGTTGTACAGGGTGGTCCAAAACTACGTAAGGGGTTTGAATTCCTTATAACTTTTTTATTATAATTTTTTTTCAGTATTTTGTAAAGAAGACTTGGGGAATTTAAAATAGAATAGTACAAAATTAAACAACGTGCCCAAATAGTTTCCGGCAAAAAGCTGAAGAAAATCATGATTTTATTTATAATTTAATTATGAGCGACAAAGCCCATTTCCAATTAAATGGTTTCGTCAATAGGCAAAACTGCAGGATATGGGCTACGGAAAATCCAAGAGTAGTTCAACAACGACAATTACACACACCTAAGTGTACTGTTTGGTGCGGTGTTTCGTCGGAAAGCATAATTGGCTCATATTTTTTTGAAAATGAACACGGTGTTCGATATCGTACAATGTTCGAAAAAATTTTGAGGCCAGCCGTGGAAAACCATTCGCAAGTATGGTTCGAATAGAATGGAGCCACAGCGCACACTGCGAGAGACACAATGGCTCTTTTAACTCAAACCCCTTCGGTTAATTTGCAATCCCTTTTACTGTCAATTCTAACACTAATGAAATTGTCCCAAAAGCAACCGCTTCTATACCTCCAAAGTGGAACCGATTGTCATAGATTCAATTTTGGATCTAGTAGAACAGATTCTCCGTCAGTCATACCTTCCATGAAAGATCCGTGAACTGGTTTCGGAACCGGTTCCATGGAATCGGGTGCAGTGAAACCAGTTACAGAATTGGTGTGGTTGGCAACTGATTTTAAAAACTTTTCCTAGGCCATATTCTTCTGAATTAAGAGAATATTATCGCACCACGCCCTCTAGCGAAGATATTTGCAACGAAAGGCGAAACGTTAACCCGCTGGCATTCTTTAAAGGATCCAGATTTTTCAAAATTGTTTTTTTAATGTGTTCTCTTACTTAAAATCTATATAAATAATCAAGAGTTCGTAAAGAAAAATGTATACTGAATTTTTAGGATTATGGTTTTAAGGTCTTGTTTTGTGATTTCTTCAGCTTTTTGAAAAAAACCCGACATTAAGATTTTGAATTCAAGATGTGGCAACACTGCAATGATAATCTTAAATTTTTTTATTTGTGGTTATAGCCAAACTTTTATAAAATCTTATGCTCTTTACTGCGCTGTCGTGTCAGATAACGTTTTGGAAATATCGGTTATCCAAATTGCATAGTCATATGACAACGCTACCCACGAACATTTTTTACAATCGGTTACCAACCAAACCAATTCTGCAACTGGTTTCACTATAACCGATTCTATGGAACTGGTTCCGGAACTAGTTCCACGGAACTTATATGGAAGGCACGACTGGCGAATAATCAGTTCTAGAACTAGTTCCAAAACCGATTCGAAAGCAACAGATTCCACTTTGAAGCTATAGAAGCGGTTGCTTTTGGGACAACTTCAAACAAAAATCATCGGGGTTAGAATTGACGGAAGAAGGGGTTTTAAAAGAAAAGTAGCTAATCTACAACCGATTCTTTGGAACAGAAGAATTTCCTGGGTAGGATAATAACGGTTAATTCTAATTTACTTCTTCTTTTTGCTCGTTTTTCGACCGACTTTGTGACAACGATTGTTCTGTCCAATGTGCGGTCCGATAGCGATTGGGACTCCCAGTGTTATACCCTTCTCCCAACTATGTTTAGCGAAATTGAATTAAGTTGGGCCAAGACCACGAAAATACATTGTAGCATTGTATTTGTAGAAATCGAAATTCATTGTACCCAACTTAATTTAAAAACATTTAAAACAAACTAAAGAAATTAAAAAATTACAATTGAAAAAAAGAACAAATCGAAATATCCCAGTGTAGAAACGGTAATGACATATCATTATTTTTTGAACTACCAGTAATGACACCCGCTTACCTTCTGCATTATTTTAAAACATATAATAATGAGTTACTGATAATTACTTATTTTTATCATTATTTCAAATAGAAAATAATTTTCAAAATTTTTTTAAAATTTTTTGAAATCTATTTTTAGACTCAATATTTTTTAAACACTGGTAAGGATATATGTAACCACATATTTTTTGATTTTTTGTATGTTGGCGAGTACAAATTTGACCTTCTGCTTACTTGTGTGCAGAAGGTCAATTATGTTTTACATACATGTCGATACAGCTCAGATGGTAGAGCTATTGACTGGCAATCTGTGGACCCAGGTTCGATTCCCGCACCAGCAAATTTTATTTAAAAAAAAATAGAATAAAAAATATTTTTTTTTTATATAATTTATTTTTTTGAAAATCTATTTTTAGACTCATTATTTTTGTCAGTACTGGTAAGCACATAGGTAACGATATATTTTTTGATTTTTCGTATGCTGGTGTGTAACCATAACTCATTATTTTTCGCGACATCGCCATATAAAGGTAATAAGAAATGTAATAACAAAAGTAACTAGTTACCATTACCAAGTATGTAGTTACATAACCACATATCTGGTAATGATTTTCTACACTGGGATATTAAATAAATTCGCAAATGTGGCAAAAAATTTTTAAAAATTGCAGTAAGTCAAATATGGTAGTTCTTTAATTTATAGAAAAACGAGTAAAAAAAAGTTAAAGTCGGACATAGCCTACACCAGTCTAGTTATAAGCCAACTAATGTTTGGATCCGAAATTCGAATGGGTTAAAATGGGACTTGAGTCAAAATTTTCATAAAATGATAAAAGAAGAGAAAATCGTAAATATAGCTCATATATGCGATAGGTCAAAATATGAACCGATCCTATCTAGAATCTATAGGCTCTGTCCTTGGCACCATGTGAGTCAGCGAACCAAATTTCATTGAAATATCTTCGTATTTGCGACTTACAGCGTGTAAAAAAGCTTATTTTGGGGGACTCTTATATGGGCGATAGGTCTAAACATGGACCGATGTTCACCAAATTCAATAGGTTTCGTCCTTGGGCTGACATAGGTCGGTGTACCAAATTTCCTTAAAATATTTTAATAATTGCGACCTGCCGAGTGCGCACAAGAATGCATGGACAGACAGACGGACAGACGGACATCGTTGAATCAAAATAAAACGTGATTCTGAGTCGATAAGGTGGGTCTAGGTCCAATATTTTTTGGTGTTACAAACATCAGCACAAACTTATTATACCCTGACCATGTAGTGGTGTAGGGAAATACAAATTTCTAACAAACGGTAGGTCAATTGAGGTTACAGTTTAACTCTAAAATAACTTAACTGAATATTTCAAAAAAAACATACACCAATCTAAAGACTGCGTTTGAAAAAATTATCTATCACATTTTTTCCAATAACTTTATTAATAATCACTCAAATTGAAATTTTTTATAGTAGGCTTTGAAATGAATATAAAAAAATTTCATATTTAAAATTGTTCAGGTAGAAGCTTGTATTCGATTAAGAATGGCAAGCGAATTAAAAGTGCGAAAAAACATTGTGAAAACTTTTCAATTGACATATAAAAAAATAGCTTAGAACTAAAAGTTGACCCGAAAACAGTTTCTGGAGTTCTAAAGAAGTTTAAGGACGATCAATCGAAAAGCAGATTCTGGCAGAAAAAGGAGATCTGAGACCAGAATAAAGCAAGGTTGGTTACCGAAACGAATAACGGTAAGGTAACAGGTTTCGTTTGTTTAGGTAACGGTAAAGGTAACGGTATTTAAGACTGTTTCGGTAACGGTATACCGTTATCGAAACAGCAATACCGGTACGTACCGGTATTAAAAATTATGTTAAAAACATATAAAAACAAGTAAAAACATGGCATATTTTTAATTTTAAGTACTGAAAATACAGATTTTAAGCTATAAATTCAATACTGGTAGTTTTAATAAGTAAAATTATTATCTATAAATTTTTTGTAAAAAAAAACACTCAAGATTATAAAATAAAAAATAAAAAAATTGTAATTTTTATATAAAATAATAAATACCGGTAAAATACCGGTAACTACCCATAAAAATAACGGTATCGGTAACGATAACGGTATTTAGAAATTTTTTTAGAGGTATCGATAACGGTAACGGTATTCAATTTGAAACGGTATTTTAGCTATAACGGTATTATAACGATAACGGTAACCAACCTTGGAATAAAGCGAACTAAATCAGTGCTATGTTGAAGGAGAATCGTAGGGAGAAACGTCTCTCAAAAAGTAGATTGTTCGGAGTTTTTTGTATGCAAAGTCAAAAAGGACCCTAGCCTGAAAACTTTGAAAGTACAAAAAGTTCTATTCAGAAAAATTAAAAAAAGGTTTTTTTGGAAAATTCAATTGCTGCATTATGGACAACGAGACGTATGTTGGAGCCGATTTCTCACATCTTCCAGGCCAGGAATTCTACATAGTAGACTCACGGGGGAATTTGGGCACCGAATTTGGAACAAAATGAAAATCGAAATTTCCTCGAAAATTCCTGGTATGGCAAGCTATCTGCAAGAGGAGCAAGACTTTCGTTAGCACAGATATAATAAACTCGGAAATTTATATCAAAGAGTGCTTGGAGAAGCGACTAAAGCCTTTTGTTAGACAACATGAAGTGTCTACTTTATTTTGGACCGACCTAGCCTCCTGTCATTACAGAAAATCGGCCTTGGAGTGGTACTTAAATAATAATGTGCTTTTGAGGCCTCGAGAAGCAAAATCACTATGTGATGAACAATTTTTTCAATTGCAGTCTTTATCATTGCACAGGAAAATAAGTTATTTACGTAAAGTATTACGTTTAATGAAAAACAATCATTATTAGAGCACAGTAATTAAGATTGTATCAGTGTTGCCACTTTTTGAATAATTATTCAAAAACGGGACTGTTAACACATTCGTTGGATAATTTTTGAATAACGACATTTTTGTGTAGTTTTTGTGTAATTTCACTTTTTACAGAAATTTTCGTAAATTTAATTCTAGGCTGGGTGCGAACTGGCTAAACTAATTCTAAACTTAATGCTGGTTTAGAAGTTTCTTTGAAATAAGAAAATTTTTTAAAACCTTTTTGTCGATTTGTATTCAGTTTAGAACAAATTTAGCCACCTCGCACAGGGCCTAAGTCTAGATCTAATTAGTCGATATTTAGATATAGAACTGTTAAAGTTTTTTATAATAGTTTTAGTGCTTTTAATGTAAAGAGAATTTTTTTGTAGTGATAATGGCGCCAAATAATTCACTATTTTTATGATAATCGTAGGTAAACTGTATTTAAACATCATGTTCCAAAAGTCAGCAGAATCGGACAAATTTTTCGGATATCCATTAAAAAAAATTGGGAATTTTTTGTGAAAATGCAAAATCTTTATTTTCACCCACGGAAAAGTTTGGCTGGAATTCGATCAAAACCATCAAATTTATTTGGTAAGAAGTTATTTTATTTGATATTACCTAAATTAATTAATAAATCAGAAATATAGTATTGGGAATTAAAAAAAGGGAAAGGAACTAAAAAAACAAACCTATTATCCAACTATTGATATTTCCCATGAACTTTAAAATTAAAATACGTTTTTATGTTGTGTTCAATGGAAATTTGAGTATAAAATGGTTGAACTTGGAGGGCTCTGGGAAGAGCATAACTAGCAACTAGGAAATATTTATTTATTAAACACATATAAATGAAAGTACCCTTCACAGAAACTTACATACATACTATATTTGTTCTGAAAGAAACTTTTAATCTAGACAAAAATTCTTCAAACAATCTTAAAAAAAGGCAAAAATATCGTTTTTTATATTCCAACTTGAAAAGCATGCCATTTAAGACTAAGACACATATTGGATTAACAAATAATCAAAATTTTTTAGAAAAATTAGCCTTGATTTGGCTTTGAAGATGGCAAAAAACCGGACCATGTTATTGTAAAAATTTAAATTTTCAAATGAAGATAAATTTCACGCTTTAAGAGAAAACCCACAGGCGTTTATTTTTTTTCCGAGTGTATGAAGTGTCATAGGAATCCAACCAGCCTTTAAGCTGAATTATATCCAAAATATTTTGGTTCTATCCCAGGAGAGTTGGTCCGAAGGGCCTCATATTTTGTATTTTATAATTTTTTGTATATAAAATAGCCATTTATTGAAATAATGTAACAGAAAATTTATAATTCCTTTTTGTGTAATTTCCTATGGTTTTGGATAATTTTTGACCTACAGCTGTGTAATTTTTTGATCTACTGGTGGCAACACTGGATTGTATTTGCTTAAACACACACTCTCTCGTTCTTAATTCCGAAAAAAATATTGAAAAGGTCAGCATTGTTATAAACTGTTGTTAGTGACAGGTATCTATCACAAAATTTTACAAAGCTAGCTAAGCGGACCATACTCAGTCTGACACATAAGGTACATAATACCTGGGTACTAATAGATTTTTAACCTGCATTTCTATATCGTTCACTACCAGGAAGTATTTGTAAAAATTGTTTATTACAAACGAAAACAACAATAGCAACAACACAGCACCACTATATGACAGTTGTACTCTTGTATGGTTTATGACATGTGTGCACGTATGTATTTAAGTGTGTTTCGTATATTTTGTATGAAATTTCTATGAATTTCATTATTATTCTTTTGATTTGTTCGTTCTTTTCGCGTTTATAAGTTTTGATATGTAAGAAAATAATACGCCCAAATTTGGCAAACACTGGCGCCATTTACAATGTTAGCATTTGTAGCATACTGGCATTGTACACTCTGCGATTAGTACACATGTAGAAGTGTGTGTACGCTTTTATAACAGGCATTTTATTTATATGGACGAACGTATGTTAGCGCCAATTAAGTTTCAATGGCATTGGCATACGTTTGATTTGTACCTATTTACAACATAAAATAATTCTTATACTCGGAGGAGTATGATATGTACATGCATACATCTCTTTGTGAACCTGTAAAATGTACCAAATAGGGATGATGAAATTAACTTGGTTGGCGTTATAGTTATACAGGGTTACCAACTTTAAATATTAGTTGAGGATGGTTACGAGATACTGTCTGGGCATTCCAAAAGGGTCGATTTCTTTGAGCTAAACTAGATGTCTGTGTAAGCCACGCAGAAATAGAAAAGGAATTCCTGTTTACAACCGAGTTTAAAGTAAATGGAATGGTTCGGTGGCAGCAACCGAATTTTTCAGTTGAGACTATCGAATTGGCTTACGGCAACCGCAATTCTATTGCTTAGAAAAGAAAGTTTCCCCAAGGTTCACCCACCGATTTTGCTTAAATTTGGATACGTAATAGATGGTAAAAAGGCGGGATAAAAAGTATTTTTTAAGAACCCTACGGGAAATTTTAACAAACTGTCACCGAACTGGCCCCTTTATATGAAATAGACTGGTCACTTTTACATGGCGTTGTCATAGGAGGGGGAAATTGACCCCTTGTGATATGTCACAAGACAAATCCTAGGACAGGTTACTGAACTCTCATAAAAAACTAAGTTCAGGGACCTGTCCTGGGATTTGTCTTGTGACATGTCACAAGGGGTCAATTTCCCCCTCCTATGACAACGCCATGTAAAAGTGACCAGTCTATTTCATATAAAGTGGCCAGTTCGGTGACAGTTTGTTAAAATTTCCCGTAGGGAAGTTTTAAAGTTTTTTTCAAAGAAAAATTCTATGTACAAAATAAATAAAGTTTCGTAAATTTCACACATATTTCCATATATAAAAATCTAAATGTCCTTTTTATGTCCTGGATGTTAGATTGGTCCGCAATAATAATATGTATTCATTAATTTTCTCTCCTTATCATATATTTAAATTTCAAAATACTCTAGACCAGTTTCTCACTTCTCACACTGAAAAGTAGGAAGTGAAGTCGTTTCAGCTCTCGGTAGCTCGGATCACTGTACCATTTCCACTTTCCTTTCACACCCCCAGATTTATAGCGTTTCACAGTTAGCCACTACGTTATCTCTTCTAATTTATGAAAAGGCTCATTTTGTCGTACTAAATGATTTTTTTATAGACAATTCCACTGGAAACCATGTTTCTTGGATGACAATTTTGACGCCGCTGCGAAACTGGTAGAACGAGTAAGTTTGCTTGGAATAGATTTGTGTCGTTCGTAAACGAACTAGTTCAATTGAACTAGTCACTCAATTGGTTGAAAGACCTAGTTCACTCCTACTCGCTCTTTTAGTTCAATCGTTCGCTTTATTACCTTTGGTCGGGGATAGTTATATTTCCTTTTAATTCATTTAAACATAAATTTTACAAAAAACATCTTCATTTTTCCTTAAAATTTTTAATTTCTCTGATAACTAACAAAATTACCACGAACGATCGAAAAAATTGTTTTATAAACGATTGAACGAAATTGTCAAAGAGCAGTTGAACTAGAAGAGCGAACTAGTTCTGCACAACAAATTGAACTAAAAAGAGCCGTCACAAAAACTAACTAAAATGCCCAAGTGTAGCTTAGAATGACATTTTTATTCCTTTTAAATATATTTCAGCTATGTCCAAATATGAGTGTTGGTTTGAAGTCAGATCCAAAGAGAAAGCATTCAGTAAGAACATCAATACTGACCTTCTGAGGAAACATGCAAGAACTGAATGATTCAAGGTACTGAGACCTTAAGGTTATGCATTAACAGAATGTTTCTCCCTCTGTCCCAACTCTTATAAAGGATAACCAAATATTGACTTTATTAACTAAAATTTAACTCAAATAAAATTAAAATTTTTATATTTAACAATTGTATTTTTTGATATTCCTATCTTACTTATACGAGGGGAAACCACTCGAGTATACGGTTCTTGTTGCGCTTGACCTGTCAAAAGCATTTGACACGGTTAACCAACCCTACCTCCTCAGAGAAATCAACAGCTTTGATCTCGCCAATACCACGAAGAGTTGGATCGCAAATTATATATGTGGTCGCCAGTCAAATTTGGAGTTTGGAAACAGGAAATCAAAATCCCATAGAGTTAAACAAGGAGTCCTACAGGATGAACTTCTCGTAACGATCATGTTTAATTTCTTCCATTGTAAAATACCGGCACCACCAAATGGAGTTGTAACAATCTCGTATGCCGACGACTGCACAATTATGGCAAGGGGTCATGACATAGATGACTTATGTGGAAGGGTGATTCTGCATCTCCGTAATCTTACTAGTTTCTAAACTGCCAGGGATATGCAGCTTTCCCCCGACAAATCATCAGCAAGACCCGACTATAAAGCACCCCAAAATACTCGGGAAAACGTTCTACAATCTTTAGTCATCCTCAGCGCCCTCCACTGCAATATGCGAAGTAGAAACGAAGAAGTCGCTAGCCGGCAGCACTTGGGGTAAGGACAAAGAAACCTTGTTGGCTATATACAACATGATTGGCCGGTCAGTGGCAAATAATGCAGCCCTAGTATGGTCTCCGAGTGGAGAGAACTTCAGAGCTGTCAGAATTCAGCCCTAAGAATCGTAACGGGCTGTCTCCAGATGATCTTAGAACACCATGTACATGAGTGGAAGTGGATCCTTATGGTTAAGGAATATATCCACGTGCTGGCGAAGCAGTTCCCTCAACGGAATTCTTATGAGGGAACCGTTGAATGAATCCACATACAGGGCAGCTCTGAATGAAATTCACAGGGACAGGGTAAGAGAAGCAACGGCAAACTACCAGAAGAATATATGTAGTCCTTGGAGGTTGTCCAGCACCTATTGCCGAAAAGAAAAGAAGCCTGCCTAGGAAGGCACGTGTTAACCTGGCGTAATTAACGCTCTAATGCCCAAGGCCGCCAAAAAGCGGTCCTCAGATCTGAAAATTAATATTTCGAAAACCAAATACATAATTATTCGGAGACGGCAGGATATCCCATTATCGTCGATATCTATAACTATTGATGATTTACCAATCGAGAAAATGTCTAAATTTAAATATCTCGGTTCTTTGTTAAACGAAAATTGGGAATGAGACTTAGAAATAAAGTGCAAAATAGAAATGGCTAGAAATATGTTTATGAAGAACAAAAAGATTCTATGCAATCGAGAAGTTAAACTTCCTCTCCGATTTAGGTACCTTAAGTGCTATGTATGGTCTGTTCTTGGACTGACCACGTAAACAGTAACGAGGTTCTAAGAAGAATTGGTCAGTAAAGAGAGTTATTACAAACTGTTAAGAAGAGAAAAACATTATATTTTGGCCACATTATGAGAGGACCAAAATACGAACTTCTACAGCTAATAGTACAAGGAAAAATAGAAGGAAGAAGAGGAATCGGACGAAAACAAATGTCTTGGCTCCGAAATATCAGATCATGGACCGGTATACAAAATTTGGGCCAGAATCACATGACCGCTAATATCCAATTTATGGATCGTTGCCTATCCATAAATTGGAAAAGAAGAAGATCTTAAATAGTTTTGGGTTAAAAAACAATTTTTTAATAAACGAGTTATACCTAATATATCCATAGAAAACATAATTACCTACTTTTTTGCCTTTAAACTTTTTTTGTATAAGAAGCAATTTTCTAGCAAGAAGGATGTAAAGTGAACATTTCATAAATATCAAAAAATTAAGTTTTTAAATATATAGATATTTTGATGTTTTTCGACCTTTATATATTTATTTAAAATTTTTTTTTTTTTTGGACCTCGAGCTTAATTATTTTCCAAAAAAAAAAAAAAAAAAAAAAAAAAAAAAAAAAAAAAAATTTTAAATTAAGTTTTTAAAACTTAAAATAATATTTGAAAAATAGTCAAAAATACATTTAACATCTGACAAACACAGTCGATAATAATAAAACCAGTTTAGAGTCTCTACTTGTAAAATGAGTTACAATTTTTGCTCTAGGACTCACAGGATAACGTCAGGATACGTCTTACCAATATCTCTCTAACTCGAAAACTAGCTCACAGATTTTTTTTTTAATTTAACACAGATTATATACTTTATTGCTTTTAGTGCTAAATTCGCCAAATTTCGTAATTTTCAAAAAGCGAAATTCGCCATAACTTCTGAAATAACAACACTAGATCAACAATTTTTGGTATCCCAAGTAAAAAAAATTGATATGGAGCCATATGAAGTTATATTTAATTATATATAATCTTTTATGTAATTAGATATAATTATATCCGAAAAATGAGAACGTCTTATTGTATCATATTGTATCGAATTGTATACAATTGTATACAATTTGGTACAATTTGATACAATTTTATGCAATTCGATACAATTGTATCCGAATTTTGTCCTCATCCAATTACATCAAATTATATCTTTTTGTATAAAGTTATATAAAATGTTATAAAAGTGGACATAGTTTGATACAATTATATCTAAATATTAACCTTATACTTTTTATCATATTATATAGGACCATATCTAACAATATACAAAAATTATTTTTTTAAATAAAAAAAAAAGTTCAATTACTTGTAATTGTAATTGTTCTTTTCTGAATTGCAATTACAATTAATTGTAGTTGAGTTTTTTTCCAATTACAATTACATGTAATTGAGTAATTGCATGTGTAATTAATTACAAAATGTAATAGCAAATTGAAAGAAAATAACTCAATTAGGCTAACATCAACGAAATTCTAACAATGCTATTTTTATCTTCTGTTATTACTGTTTTTGCTGTTATTTTGTTTTAGTTTTTGCTGCTTCCTATGGAATTCAACTCTGATCGACAACTTATAAAGCACAGAGAACGACAACGAAAATATTTCCTAGATAGTAGATCGCGATTTAAGCTGTTAAACGAACTGTTCTAGAAAAAGTGGAAGTCATGGATGTTTTATATTTAGCCCTTCTTTCAGAATATATTAAGTAGATTTTGTCATTTGTACAACCAAAGATGAACTTTGTCGGACGGTGTTTTAATAGAAATCGAGTTTTTCAAGTACAACATATGTCGGATTTATTTATTTTCTATTGAGCGGGAATTCCCGGGATCCCGGGAAATTCAGAAAAAAATCCCGCTGTCCCGGGAAAAGAAAAACCCTATATACAACCACGATATAATATAAAAAATCAGTCAAGTGTAAGTTATAGAATAGAGAATTTCGTATTAGAGCTTCAGTGTTGTTAATGTTATGGGGTGCGTAAGCCATTTTTGACTCATGCTCCTAAACAAAACAAATTACATGAATGTTATTTTAGTTTGACTCAAGATCATAAATTAATATCACTTTCTGTTTAAATAATTTTCAAATCAAAGAAAGATGATACAATTTTTACAAGTAAATTACAAAGAATAAAATTTATTGAAAAAATTCGATAAGACCAGCAAGGCAGAATGCGCATTTTCGGCTTTGGCTACAAAGCCATCATCAGTGCCTTTCGCCTTTGAGTGGGTTAATATTTTGATATTCTTCTACTTATATGACTGTTGAAAGCAAATCGAGTTTGTTATCAACAACTCAACTTAGACTAACATCAACGAAATTTAACAATGCTATTTTTATCCTTTTGTTATTATTACTCTTTTTTGCTTTGAACCTTAATTCTTAAGATATCTCAGCTGATTCTATTCAACTCTGTGTATGATAAACACAGATGTTTGAATTACAACGAACCGTTAAATTTAAATTTAAATGTATGTTATTAAATTATATTTTTGCACCGTGTCAATGTGTTTAAGATGAATGGGGGAAATGTTTTTAGTTGATCTGTTATTTTAAGTAAATGAATGTTATTTTAGTTTGACTCAAGATCATAAATTAATATCACTTTCTGTTTAAATTATTTTCAAATCAAAGAAAGATGATACAATTTTTACAAGTAAATTACAAAGAATAAAAATTATTGAAAAAATTCGATAAGACCAGCAAGGCAGAATGCGCATTTTCGTTGATGTTAGTCTAAGTTGAGTTGTTGATAACAAACTCGATTTGCTTTCAACAGTCATATAAGTAGACGAATATCAAAATATTAACCCACTCAAAGGCGAAAGGCACTGATGATGGCTTTGTAGCGAAAGCCGAAAATGCGCATTCTGCCTTGCTGGTCTTATCGAATTTTTTCAATAATTTTTATTCTTTGTAATTTACTTGTAAAAATTGTATCATCTTTCTTTGATTTGAAAATAATTTAAACAGAAAGTGATATTAATTTATGATCTTGAGTCAAACTAAAATAACATTCATTTACTTAAAATAACAGATCAACTAAAAACATTTCCCCCATTCATCTTAAAAACAAATTACTCACGCACGAGCATTTCGTTTCTTACTCAGCACACATGAGTATATTAAAAACTTACAATCAGAAAATTCTCACGCAAAACAGTAAAAATTACTAAAAACATATGATGCAAAAAATAAACTCACACACGAATCATGCACGGATTATTCTTACTCACGCTCACGCACGAATCACTTAAGTATAGTAATTATTTCTCACGATCACGTGTGAATAACGTGACTCACGAACATTTCGTGTCACTCGCCAATCCCTAGTAATTACTAAATCTCAAACTAGTTCAAAATCATTGATAACATGGAACCAAATATAATATAATACGGTTTTATATGGACCTTATATATTTTTATATAAAATCACTTTGAAAAAATTGCCTATGTGGGATGATATATAATTATAGATGATTTTATAAAGAACGTTATAAGTTATATATGGGTTCATATTCGTCAATATATAATCATAACTAACACAAATTATAAAATATTTTTTATATGGATCCACATAGTTTTATATTATTATGTATAGTATCATACTAAATTATATATAAACGTATATGTAATTATATCTTTTATATGTAACTTTATGTACTTACATATAGCACATACATATATATGTAGGCCAGTATGTAATAATATAAAATCACATATGTCTCCATATTAAAACCTTTGAGGAAAAAATATCTAAAATATGACTATATAAAAGTATAAATGCTTGAATTTAAAAGCATATGTGGCCATATGTAACTATAAGTTACTATATGCAATTAGATAAAATAATATGTGATTATATCAAAACTTTTTTACTCGGGATGTGATTTTATTTTACTGATAGTATTATTTATAGCAAAAACCGAAATTATTTGACTATTGGATTTCTTGGATCTTCTTCAACCTTTATTGTGCTATTATTATTTAGTTAAGTGTCTGTAACCGTCGCATAGGACAATCGTAATTAATATTAGAATTAATTACTAAAGAATTTTTTAGAGTTGATTTATGCTATATCGCCTAAATAAAGCGATAAATTAAAATTCTAATATTTGTTCCATAGTAGACTTTCAATTCCAAATATATATGTAAAATTTTATCGCAATCAGAAGAAAGAGCATTAGGGGTTTAATGTCACGATGGTGCAGCCACCTTAATTCTTACTGGGCAAGAATTAACTCCAGCATATACGAGACGTGCCCGGCATGTTGAGAGGGCCCTCAGAACACAATGCACCCCTTCAGTTGGTGGGCTAAACCGACTCATTTAGGTATCTGGACCCATCCTATTGATTTGGCCCGATTTTTTGATCTGGACGTAGCAGAGTAAATCCACAGAGGAACAAGAGAAAAACTAATTCAAAAAATTTGTACACACATTTCAGTCTATACTGCAACAACAACTACTATAGGAATTGATCTGATCTGAGAAAATTCGTTCATTAGTCGAACCGACATGTGTGAAATAGACTTCCCGCAGAAGTCTTTTCTGATATTTACAATTTAAAGAAATTAAAGTGAAACGTTCACAAACACAACGCCATATTTCCTCACTTCCATAACCTATTTTTCTGATATCAACACAATGTACTGCATTATTAAGCCTAAACCAGACAAACGCAGTGTCGACAAATTAGAAAATTTTCTAAATAAATAAGAGCTGTCTTTAAATAAAATTCAATAAGAAATTCTTAAAAATATTGAATAGTTTTCGCGAAATTGAATAAACAAAGCTGCACTATTCACTGGCACTTTTATTATCTGGTTTGGGCTTTAGGGGGCATCGTTTTGGTCTATAGTAAAACTAAAATCCGCGAATACATTCTTTGTAGGTCAAATTTCTAATATCTCACAAATTTTGTATTGTCACAAACGAACAAAATCGGTTGCCAGCACGAATCTCTTTTCTCTGTGCAGAGCAATAAATACGTTTCACAACACTTCTGTGTTGATTGAAATTTTCTTTGTGAAATAGAATAAGTAAATAGTTGCAAATATAACGAAATTTTTTCAAAAAAATCATACTCGAAATTTTCAAATTATGTATTTTAATAGATAACTCATTGACCTTTACTAGATTAAAAAAATTTTAGGTTTCTCAAAATCGGTTTATAAATAGAAAATTGCCAAGTTTTTAAGATTTTCGCAGGTACGTGGTGCTTACTTTCGAGCCTAATGACTAAGCTCCTGATGAGTGAGTAAGATTATTTGCAAAGCTTAAGCTCAAAGTTTCGTTGACTATGGGTGATTGAAATTTCTGGGAACTCGGACCAGCCGGTTAGAAATGCCCGAATTCTTTCCAAAATATTTTTAAAATACCTCACACCTATAATGTATAGTGAACACAGCAGAGACATAGTAGAATAACATGGTTGCAGAGAAGAAGCATTTGACCTCCATATTGGGGAAAACAAATAATATAAGGAACTTAAGTTTCTATGTATGTTCTTTAATAGTGAATGGAGGTGTCCGCTATGGCGAGGAATAAATCTTTTTAATTTGGAAATACATAGCACAATTATTTTCTTTGATTTCGTGACATGGGTTTTTTTCCAAAAAAAAGAGGCGGAATAGGGTCTGTCATTTTGATAACTTGCATTATACAAGTAACCCCTATTCAACAATATGGCAACCCTGTAAATAATATACCATTTATAAAAATTTATTCCAAAGAATTACATTAAAAAAACACGAACTCCATTAAAAATCTTTTGTTAATGATCATTTAAAGATATGACCATGTTTTTTCTTCTCGTCTTTTTATTTCGAATCGATTCTTTAAGATTGTTTTGAAATTGGCACGAGTCAATCTTGTGTGCGTACATGCGTACGCGTGCATATGTTTGATTTTGTTTGAATTGCATAAAAGGAGAGACATGATGCCGCTCCGCTCGTGTTTATATGTATGAATGTTCTTTGTTGTTGCTGGTTTTTTTTTCTAATTCGAATCAACAATTGTTGACCATATTTGTATTGTGCTATAAATTAATTCACTTTTCACTCACGTCTTATGTCAGGTATTCTTTAAATACCTGATGGTTTGATAATGAACAAACGAAAGAAGAAATAAAAATGACAATTACTTACATGTTAACATCTGATACTCGTATTATTCTAGAAAAATTAAATTGAATTGGAGAAAAAAAATTCAAGATGTGATGATGATTGTTTAAATTAAAATGATTTCAAATAGATTTTTCCTGCAATGAATGGAAGATTATTCTTCTATTTTGTTCATGTTATGTTATGACTCTTTTTTATTTCAAAAAAATCTTTCTTTGGGTGTATCTGTGTTACTGTCATATTACTTGGGATGTTTACCAACAAACCAGGGGGTTTATCCTTTGCTATTATTTCAAAATATTGAACACATTTATATTTTCCACTCAATTAAATAATTAATCCTTGAACTTACTTAAATTAAATGTATAGTTTTTCTATCATTTACATCCTGTACACTCAACACATAAAGTAATAATACTTAGTATTTTTTATGAATTATATGACTTACGCCTTTTTGTACTAGCCATAAAACTTTGCCGTCTAAACAATTACTTTGCCAAGATTTTAAAAAACACACTTACAATCTACTTTATTATTTACTTAAGGGCGTAATTTTTAATAAATCTTATTTATTATACCAAGGGTGGTCACGAATTTTTCCACGAGGGCCATATTGTGGTTTTTCATAGATTATGAAGGGCCACACCATACAATAAAAAAAGAAAACTAAAAATCTTTAAGTAAAATGAAGGCGGAAGGAACTATTGTTTTTTGTTTTTGTAAAACAAAAACGGTTTTCATATCCATCTATTCCAAAACTGGTTCCATAAGAACTCATTACAAACTCAACTTCAAATTCTTTGTTGGTATTTTTGAATTACATAATATAAGTATAGTTAAACATTATAGGAACACTTATTTTGCTATAGTTTTTGCATTGATCCGCGGTGTCGCGGAATCGGTCAACGAAAAAAAAACTCAACTAGTTATAAGAGACTGAATATTATTCCGCCAACAAAAACATGTATAAATATTCATAGCCTCCTGGATTCGAATTTTTATTTAACAATTTCGTTGCGCAGAGCAAAAAAAATCCGCCCTTTAAAGAGCACTATGCACTAAAGTTTTAATTTAAACGATGATTGCAAACTTAAAGATTTAGTCAGTCATTTAAGTGCTTTTGATAAATTAAAACGCTGACTTTTTCACACAGACAAATGCGGGGCAGCATTAAGACCAATGCGGCGCAGTATTATTGTCAGCACTAAGCACGAATTTTAATAAACCTTAACTTGAGTAATAAATTTTCAAACAAGTTTCAAGTAAAATTTAAGTTTAAACTCGTGCTCTGTTCTGACTATAAAACTCGCCCACTCAACAAAAAAGTCTGTAATGGCTACTGAAGTGTTGATGTTATTACTGGAAATATAACTATATTTTGCTAATTTTAGCAACTCAAGCCTACTGATTTGCAGTACAATGAAATTAGTATAAAAAATTATTAACCACTGCTAAATTTTAACCAAATTGCTGTAAATTGTAACTTAAAAATTATTTCCTAAAATTAGCTACACATTTTATCTCTGGAAGAAAAACCTCCGTCATATTTATAAAAAGCTTCATAAATGTGATGAAAAACAAAAATAAAACTTGACAAACGTGATAAATTTTTTTTTATACATTTAAATTTAAGCAAAAACCACCAAGTTTTTGTAGAAAACTAGTTTTTGCTTGTTTTTTTGTATGCGTTTTGACAATTTAAAAACTACAAGGGACAAAAACCAGGTAGTTTTTGCTCAGGTATAAATGTAGTATTAAACGCAAAATATCCGGTTTTTATATTTATGAAATGATAGTTTGTCATGTATTTCCGAATGTCGCCATGTTTCGTAAAAGAAGTTGAATTTATTTTGTAAAGAATTTAGGGCTAGTTTTATGAAAGAAACAGTGTCCACAATAATTGACATAAAAATAAATTAAATACAAAAAAACATTTCATTAGCAAGTTATGAGTTAGTAAAAAGACTGGTGATTATAATCACCGGTCGGCGAAAAATGGGTTAAGTAAGCAATTTTAAAATCAATCTTAGTTCCGACTATAAAATTGTCCCTAATTTTTATCTAAAAATTTTCTAAAAAAAAAAAAAATTTAAAAATTGCGAAATAAAAAATTAAATAATAAGTTTTTTACCAAAAAAAAAACTAAACTTGAATTTCAACAAGGGCCGCACAAAAATCAGCGTTGTATTATACTATTGAGCAGGGCTGGCAAAACTATGACACGCAAGTAGTGGCGCGCGTAGTTTTGTTTGATATTTTAAAAATTCTTAATGAGTATTCATATTTTTATTAACAAAATCTATATTATCATTTTTAAGCACGACGGTAGAAATTTCAGTCAGAGGGGGTTGGGGAGGGGGGAGTTTGGTTTTTTTTTTATTTTGGCCATGTTTGATTTATCCTGGGGCAATTTAAAAATTTATTTTGCGTATTTTTTTGCTTAATTAATGTTTAGAATTTTTTTCACAATGTTTATGTTAAAAAAGAAGTAGATCTAGATCATCAATTGTAGTGCTTTTTCTCTTTTTTTGCTGGGATACTGATAAAGAATAAAAGAAAATTGCAATATAGAAATATTTTTATAAAAAAGTCAGAGGCAAGAAATTTTATAAAAATCGCTGTGAAGCACGCAAAATGATAAAAGTTTTGGAAACTCGAATTTTACAATAAAGAATGGTTAACTACTGCACTGAAAATATTATTACAGCAACTGACTGCACTTTATTTAAAAAATTATCCGTATATTTATTTTTAAATGATTACTTATACAGTTAAAATATCGAGACATTATATTCAATACTCTATATCTGCAATTTTGGCCAAAATGAGTTTTTGATGGCAAAATCATTGTTGATATTATATCCATCTATGATATCAATTTGGAACCGAAATAACCATTCTTTGCCACTTTTTTGAACATTTTACATTTTCCCATATCTATAAACAAATTAGTTTTCAAATACAGAAGTCTATATCTGCATATAAATTTAAATTATTTAAAAACTTAACATTAAAGTTTTTTGAGAATATCTTTTTTCGGAAATTTTGTTTTTGCAACTAAGTACCAAACTTTATTTTAATATTCTGCAAACGGATATAATGATGCAATTTTCCTTTATGCAAAATATTTTCGCGATTTCTTTATTGCAAACTAAGAACCAATCTTTGGTGTGGAAATTGGTATTATATTCCCAAGATTAAAGATTTAAAAAAACCACACTTAAAAAATTGCAAAATAATCGCGGAAAATGTCTAAAAAGGCTTTATGGTACAAAAAATTAACCCTCTAACCGGCCTAAGCTTTTTTGCAAAGAAATTTATACCATGTGTTCCTCACGAAAAATAAACGATAAGTTCTTCTACAAAATTTTTTTTCGTTGGCTACTTTAATATCGCCTAAAGATAGTTTAAGGGTGAATCTCGAAAACTAGCGCATAAAAATTACTAGGTTTAGGCACAAATTACTTCTCTTACCAAGATGTAATTGCAATAAAAAAAATACATTTTTTGTGCTGTTACTTAAGAGGATGTAGCGATTTTCGTTTTTCGAAAAACGCGAAATTGAGCGAAAACGCACCAAAACTTCAATGTGTATTATTCAAACTTATAAACTTTGCTACCTATACCAAGTATTATCGTTTTACCAAATTTCAGAAAAATCCGTCCATTCGTTTTGAAGTTAAGGCGATGTCCTTTAAAGGTATCCTTATGGAATCCTGTGCGTCCTAATCATACTTCGTGATCACTATCAATTGTTTTAGTCAATTTAAATATGTTTTTAAGATTTTTGAAAATCTTGGTTGTTTTAAAATATTTAATTTTTGAAATTTTACGAAATTTTATTTTTGACACTTTCTTGCTTCCAAACCGTGCATTGTATACAAAAAAATTCTTCACAAAAAATTTAATAAATTTTGTTTTCTGTTGAAAAAGCATAATTTCTTATTATAAAATAATCCTTTGGCGCATTTCTGGTCCCGCCTGGAGGCGGGCTTGCCGGTTAGAGGGTTAATTAAAAAAATTAATCAGCGATTTACATTCTGCAAACAAATATATTGATGCAAAAATTTCATGATTTGCAAATTTTATTTTTCGCGATTTTTTTGCAACTAACCAATAAATAAAAAAAAACGCGAAAAAAAAATCTTTATGGTACAAAAATTGTATTAAAAATCTTAGTCAGCGATTTACATTCTGTAAAGAAATATATGAATACAAAAAATGTCCCCTTTGTAATTTTTTTTCGGAATTTTTTTTTTTTGCAATCCCTAGATTATAAATTTTAGGAATCACACTTAAAAAATTGCTAAATAACGGCGGAATGCGAAAAAGTGTAGAAAATGACTTAGAGACATTCTGCAAAGGAATATATTGGTGTAAAATTATCCTTTTCGCAAAATTTTTTTTCGGATTTTTTTTTTTTTTGCAAACTAACCACCAAACTTTGGCAAGGTATGAGTGTAATAGTCATGGATTATGGATTAAAATACACCGCATTGAAAAAAAAATTCAAAATAATGGCGGATTGTGAATAAAAGGATTTATGCCGCAGAAAATGAATTAAGAAACTTAATTAGCGATTACCATTTTGCAAACGAATATAATAATGCAAACTTTTTCGTTTTTGGAAAATGTTTTTTCCCATTTTTTCCCCCAAACTAACCATTAATTTTTGGAATAAGATATGGATATAATAGTTCTTGGATTATTAATTTCAATAAAACGAGACTTTTCCATCCCTGATTAACAATTCTGTGTTTGTTGATTTTTGGAGGCACATAATATTGTTTTCCACAAAAAGTATAGAGATAAATGCATATTTTTTATATTTATCAAAACTACATATCTGCTAGTATTATTATAAAATTATATAAAAATTTTATTTCAGAACTCTATATCTGCATTAGCGACGTAAATAACGCTAATAATTTCAAAATAAGTATAAGTATTTTTAAATAATATTCTAGAAGACAGATTGATTCGAAAAAATCTTATAAGCAAGTGAATTAGTTTTATTGCTCTTCTGAACAATTGTATTTTTGCAGATATAGAGTATTGAATCTATGGTATCGATATAAAGAAATATATTTTTTTTAACAGTTTTTGTCGCTTATTTAAAAAAAAATTACATATTGTCACTGCGCCTAAGAAAATAGCTACATATTTGTCGAAAAACTTTTTTGTGAGGAGACCTACAAATCTGCTTCATTTCAGCCTTTTGCGTAACTTTTTAGGAATTATTTTTTTACACACATATAAATAAAACTTCAAGTTTTTCATTTATAAAAGAATTACTTCCAAAAAACATGTCCAAGACACCAAATAGAGACCTAATTTAGGTGTTACACAAATAATTTTTGAAATAAGTAACTATTTTCTTAGGCGCAGCAAAAAAAAACATTTAAAATGTTTTGTTAAAAAAAAGAATTCCTTTTCGATTTCTAGGTCAGTTAAAAAAATGAAATAAACTAAATATCATTTATTCTTACGGATTTTGTAGTTAATTTTTTGAAATTTAAAAAAACGAAATAAATGAAAAATCATTATTTTTTAAGGATTTTGTAGTTAATTTTTTAACATTTAAAAATAAATGAAAAGTTCTTTTGATTTAAATGAAAAGTAAGTAGACCGGTTTTCAAGTGATTTTTCATTTATTTTAAATTACATTTTCAGTTAATTTAAACTACAAACTATTTTGAGTGTGTAAAAGAAAATTAAATTTTTAGCCAATTTTCGAAGTTCTAAACTAAATTATATATTTCAAATGTAATTTCCTTCGGAAATTACAGACAAAACTTGGTAGAAGGATATGTAGGTTTCGCAGTTAACATGTTTCGTCATTTTTTATATTTTAGTCGCGCCTTTGAATTTCTTATACCACCACTACACTCAAAATAGTTTGTAGTTTAAATAAACTAAAAATGTAATTTAAAATAAATGAAAAATGGTGTAATGGTTAGCGCGTTGGACTTTTACGCGTGAGGTTGTGGGTTCGAGCCCCAACCAAGGCAACATCAATTTATGAAAAATAGTAATATGTATGAGTTTTTTCTATCCCTCACACATATCGCAGCGTCCTCCTTCGGTGTTCACATACCACTTAACCCCACCGAAGTAAAATAATATAACAGGGCTATGAATTAAAAATCTTCAACAAAGTTCGCCAACTCACCGTCAGATGGCGCGCAACAACTGTTCTAAAAAAAAATTCAACATCTCGCGCAATTACAGTGTTGCCATATTTGAAGCCCTTCATTTGTCACCACCTTTCACTTCTTCTCTATCCCCTTTCCAAAGGAAGCAACACGTTAATAGGAAGAATTTTCCTGAGTGTTGCTTTTCTTTAAAAAATAAAAAGTCACTTGAAAACCGGTCTACTGACTTTTCATTTAAATCAAAAGAAATTTTTATTTATTTTTAAATGTTGATAAAAAAAAAACTACAAAATCCTTAAAAAATAATGATTTTTCATTTATTTCGTTTTTTTTTTAAATTTCAAAAAATTAACTACAAAATCCGTAAGAATAAATGACATTTAGTTTATTTCGTTTTTTTAACTGACCTAAAAATCGAAAGGGAATTATTTTTTTAACAAAACATTTTAAATGAAAATATTAACTGTAACAGAAAATCCGTATTTATATGTAATTTATTTTTTAAATGAACGACAAAAACAGTTAAAAAATATATCTCTTTGTATTTAAACTGTATAATCATTTAAAAATAAATGTACGGATAACTTTTTAAATAAACTACAGTCAATTATTGTAATAATATTTTCAGTGTACTAGTATAAGAAATTTAAATTGAAAAGTTGAAACTTCAAAGCTTCAAAACTTATAAAAAAAAACTTATGTGTAAATTCATAAATACTTTTTCATACAAAATTTGTTTCATAAGCCTCCTATAATTTTATAAAGCATTTATGAATTTACACATTAAAACATAAACACATAAAAAAGATCACTTTTTTTGTTTTTTTTTTTTTTGAAAATACTGGCTCTTAAATAACTGTATTTTTGAAAAATGAATGAAGAATCTACATAAATTTTTCAGCCAAGCAGTGTTATTTAATATAAAAAATGGGTCAAACAGGTTAATTTTGATTTTTTTTTTTTTAGAAAATGCTTAATTAAAGGTTTTATATAGATTTTCATGTCAAATGGCACTTTTTTACTAGAGTTGATTTATAGTAAGAATTCAAAAATTTGGGATCATTTTGACCCCATGTGCCTATAAGAATTAATTTCTAATTATTTTATTACTATGTATAAAATTTGGTGTTAATAAAATTATTTGGACAACTTTCATCAAGTTCCGCAAGAAACAACACATTATTTTGATATACTTCCAGGAAGAATTTAAAAATTTCAAAAATTTGACTTTTAACCTTTGGTAAACAAAGGGTCGCCATTTTTTTCGTCCACCCTAGTGTACTTGCATATAATACACAAATCTAAAATAATTATCTATGTCCTCAAGTTGAACTAACGAGTAAATTATAATGTCTTTTTTTCAGATGAGTCAATTCTAATGGCTTTTTTAGTATTTGCATGAAAGGTTTCACGCGCCGTATTAAAACAAAAACATATGTTATGTTGATTTCTGGCAGCCAATAAAAAAAGTTTCGCCAGACCTGCTATATAGTAACAACTTTTTGTCATACTGTAGTGGTCTTCCAAAATATTACTTGGCAACAAGAAATAATATTGTACAATGACAATCAATCTTAAATTTTTTGTACAAAAAAACGAAAAAAAAATACAAGAAGACCAATTCGTGACAAATTTAATTGAATAGAATAACATTATGAAGGGATAATAATTTTTCATGATTATATTATACAAAGACCATCCTTGTGATATAATAAAAGCAAAAATTACAGCCTCGGAAAAGTTTTGGTAAAAAGTTAAAGCTTATGACAAACGAGTAAAAAGGTTAAAGTCGGGCATGCCGACTATACAATACCCTACACCAGTCTGGTTAAAAGCCAACTAATGTTTGGATCCGAAATTCGAATGGGTTAAAATGGGGCTTGTGTCAAAATTTTCTATAATGTGAGTCAGCGCACCAAATTTCATTAAAATATCTTAATATTTGCGACCTTCAGTTTGTAACCAAGCCAATTTTGGGGGGACCCTTATATGGGCACTAGGTCTAACCATTGACCGATGTTCACCAAAATCAATAGGCTGCGTTATTGGGCCAATATAGATCTGTGTACCAAATTTTATCAAAATATCTTAATATTTGCGACCTGCAGCGTATAAACAGTATAATTTTGGTAGGACCCTTATATGGGCACTAGGTTATTGGGCTAACATAGGTCTGTGTACCGAATTTCATCAAAATATCTTAATATTTACGACCTGCAGCGTATAAACAATATAATTTTGGTAGGACCCTTATATGGGCACTAGGTTTAAACATGGACCGATTTTAACCAAAATAGGCGTCGTCCTTGGGCCGACATAAGTCGGTGTACCAAGTTTCATTAAAATATCTTAATATTTGCGACCTGTAGAGTGCGCACAAGAATGCATGGACAGACAGACAGACAGACGGACGGACGGACAGACGGACATCGTTAAATCGAAATAGAAAAAAATTCTGAGCCGATCGGTATACTATAAGGTGGGTCTAGGACCAATATTTTTTGGTGTTACAAACATCAGCACAAACTTATAATACCCTGACCATATAGTGGTGTAGGGTATAAAAATATAGTGGAAGAAACTAATTTGCCTTTGATGTTCTGTAAAAGAAAAAGCCTTCAGATCCCAGGAAAATTGTTTACAATCGGTAGCCAACACCAGTTCTGCAACTGGTTCCACTGCAACCGATTCCACGGAACTGGTTCCGGAACCAGTTCTAGGGATCCTATATGGAAGTATGACTGACGTGGAATCAGTTCTAGAACTAGTTCCAGAACTAATTCTAGGGCAACCGGTTCCAATTTGGAGCTATAGAAGTAGTTGCTTTTCAGACAATTTAAAACAAAAATAATCTGTGCTAAAGGAAAAGTAGCTATTCTACAATCGATTCTTTGGAACAGAAAATTTTCCTGGGATTTTCATATTTCACTAATGCAGAAAGACATTGAGTTTTTATAGTGAATAACTAGTTAATATAACAATTATAAATATATATTTTTTTATTAAAATAAATACCCAACAAAACATGTATCAGTTTCAGAATTAATTCTACAACTAGTTCTTTAGGGCCAATACTAGTTCTTCTTTGACATTGTTCTAGGGAATGGTTTGAGGAATAGGTACTTCACTTAACTACTACACTTACGTCAGTAGAAAAATCTGTCAAACCGGTTTAAAATCCATTTGACTAATTTTTAGTTGAAACACTGATTTAAACAAAGATTTTACCTATCTTCATTTAACACTATACTAAAAATCCTTAGTACTTTAACTAGTTTTGAGTGTTAATTTCCAAAACTACCCTACGGGAAATTTTAACAAACTGTCACCGAACTGGCCCCTTTACATGAAATAGACTGGTCACTTTTACATGGCATTGTCATAGGAGGGGGAAATTGACCCCTTGTGACATGTCACAAGACAAATCTCAGGACAGGTCCCTGAACTTTGTCCTAGGATTTGTCTTGTGACATGTCACAATGGGTCAATTTCCCCCTTCTATGACAACGCCATGTAAAAGTGACCAGTCTATTTCATGTAAAGGGGCCAGTTCGGTGACAGTTTGTTAAAATTTCCCGTAGGGTATTTATAACTAATTTTTAAGAACCCATTCGTTAAATTTTAAATTTATTGTTAAAATATAATATTTTCATGTTTCTGTTATTACCCGGTATCCGAAGTTTTAAAGATGGCGCTCTTTCCCTCCCGATTTTTTAAAATGGGCCATATCTCGAAAACTAAGAGAGATAAAGCAAAATTGATGAAAATTTCGACTACCCCTAACCGCATAATATTCTAGCGAAAGGGGTTATCTCTATCCAAAAATGGACCTTGGCGGGGTCTTGGACCCTCGGAAATTTTTAATAAAAATTTTCAAAAATTTTTGCTCCGCATGCCCTCATATGATAAGGGCTAGGCCCGGGGAGGGTCCTGAGACCCTCAATTTTAATCAATTCTACGACTTACAGATAAAAATGTAGTTTTAAAAATATTTTACTTAAAATTACACCGACAAAAAATTTTGTTGTCCCAACCGAAATAGGGTTGTGACAACCGAAATAGGGTTGAAACAACTGAATTTTCGGTTGCAGAAACCGAACGATTCGGTTGGGACAACAAATTTTTTTCTAGGTGTAGATTTGTTAAATTTAACAGAAGAATTTGTTAAACTCAACTAATTTTATTTTAAGCCAAAAAACAGGAATAAATTTTGTTATAGTAACGAATTTTTTTGTTCAGCCAACAGACGTATTATTTTGAGTGTAGTTCTACGGAACGGTTGATTTTTGTATGAAATTGTAAGGCTCAGAACTAGTTCCAGGAAACCAATATGTAGATCGGTTTTAAAACTGTCAATTAAACTACTTTTTGCCAAAATATATTTTATACAAACAGAAGATTTGTATAATTTTTTAAAGAAAATATTTCGAGGAAAAATATTCAAAAATAGACGAAAATGGGAATGAAAGAGATTTAAAGGAGATACACATTTAATTTTTATTAAGTTGTCCATATTGGAAGATAAGATTAAGGTAAAGAGAATCTCTTCTATGTATTTTGGCTAAAAACAAATTATTTTTAACACCTTTAAAAGACATTCATTTCGAAAAATTACCAAGTATTGTTTTACATTTTTATAGGAAAAATCTTAAATTCTCCAAGTTTTTTAAACAGCTCTTTGGAGTTGTATAGGAGCTAGTATCGGATTCTTTGAACAGATGTAGAAGTCATACACAGAAAAAATTATTGCTAATAAAATTTCAATTAAAATTTTCTTTGATTTCAAATTAATTTTCAATTAAAAGTTTAATCATATCATTTAAAATTTTAATTGAAAATGAGTATGGTGTTGAAAAAATTTTTAGTTTACCATAAGTACTATTTACAACATATTAAAAAAACTCTTAGGTCCGATTGTTAAATGCCCAGTTAGCTACTAACTAGGAATTTAACTGCCGAATAAATTGTAACTGGACATTCAGTAATCGGGCCTTAATATGCGTTGCGTAAAGTCATATTATTTTGTATTATTAATATTTTTTCTTCTATTGCAGATATAAAAATTACAAAATTGTGTCCCAAATCAGTCAAAAACATAAGAAAATTAATAAATATTTATTAATTATATTTTTAATATCACACATTTTAATAAAAGCGCCATAACATAATTAAAAATTTTGACGATTTTTGATTAAATTTTTCAATTAAAACTTTACAAAAGAATTTAATTCATATAAATATTTTCTTAATTGGTCCGAATTCAATTAAATTTTTAATTGCATTTACAAATATTTTAATTGAAACTCGATTTTAATTTTGTCCGTGTATATAACTAGTTCTAAGTCACTAGTTCCCAAATAAACTTAAGAAGAAGTTGAAATGCTAAATGTGTATCCTTTGCATAGGTTCTAGAACTAGTTGCACCATCCCTAGTACCAACGATGCTATTAAAGAGTAGTTTTGGAACTAGTAATTTTAGAACGGCTTCCATAAATTTTCCTAGTTATGCTAAAATCCCAAAACTTATTTAACAAATTGTGAAAAATATTTTGCTGTAGGCCTACACCGATCCGGATTTCAGTCCGGTCCAAGGAAATCATCAGGAGACGACATTTCTGTAATCGCTACTGAAAATTTTGCTGTTATTACGGGAAATTTAACTGGTTTGAGGCATGCTGTATTTTTTTGCTAATTTAAGTAACAAATGTCTACTGATTTGTAGTACAATAAAATTAGTAGAAAAAACTAGCAGCCGCTACTAAATTTTAGCAAAATTGTTGTAAACTTAAATTCAAAATCGATTTGCTAAAAATCAGTTATAAAATTTACTAAATATCAATGATTTTAGTACAATGAAATTAGCATAAATAATTAGTAGAGGCTACTAAATTTCAGTAAATTGTTGTAAACTGCAATTTAAAATCAATCTGCTGAAATTAGCAACAAAGTGTACTAAAAAATAAACAAATTGTAAAATCTAAAAAAAAATTAAAATAAAATCAAATTTAATAAAAAAAAAACACTTTTTTTCGATTGTACAAAATGTATAATTACTTTATCGCACTTGAAATTTGAAGTAAAAATTCCAAACGGTTCTCCAGTTATTATGCATTCGAAATAAAATAAAAATTTCTTAGTTTTATTTCCAAACTAAGATTGTATAAATAATAACAAATATAAACTAAACAAGAATTCTTAAAAAGAATTCTTATTAATTTTTAGTTAAATTATATTTTTCTTTTGCTAATTTTAGCTCTGAGTTTTGAAAAATTAGTAAAATGTTTGGCTGAGATCAGCAACGAAAATTAATAAAAAATACATCAGTAATTTGTAGTGAGTGAATAGCAAAAAGTATTACTAAAAAAAATTTTACAAAAATCAGTACAAAAATAGTAAAGTGTGATTGAAAGCTGCTTGCAAATTTATTTACTAACTTTTTTATCTGAGTGTAGAAATATTTGTTAGCTTGTTTTCAATGAGAATTTCTTATTTTTATCAAGGACAACAGCAACAATAAATTATCACAGTTTGCTTTGTCATCTTCCAAAACACTACTCTGTTGTTTTGACTGATCTAGCAATGTAGTGGTATCTATTTACTTACAACTTACTTACTTAGAATTTATAATTATGTTTTTTACGAATTTTTAAATTTTGATATTAAGCTATAATAACACTGTGCTAGTTAAAAAATCCGATAAGCGGGGCACCCGGTTGGTAAACCTTATTTATTCGAGTATGCTTTGCAAACTAAGCACCATACTTTGGTAGAAGATATGGGTACACAGAAAGAATTTACAAATTTTTAAACACCTTTCTCATACCAAATTTGTAAATACAAAAAAAAAACCTTTTTAAAAAGGCACTAACAAAAAAATTTGTAAATCCAAAAAAATTTTTATTTTTTTTTGTAACTTTGAATTTTTATTTTTAAACAATTTTTATATGAAAGACAAACGAGTTACAAATATTTCAAAGAAAAAAATTGTTGGCAATAAAATTTCAATTTAAAAGCAAATGTGATTGCTTTTACAAAATCCCATTGTTGGTGCCTACTGTTTTTTCTGTGTATTTAATTCTCTTGTGTAGTTATACAATTTTTAATAATTTGTGAAATGGTATTGGAAATGCTGCATTTAATTTTCAGGCTATATTTGCTAATATCTGAATATTTAATTTTAATTTTTTTTAACGAGTCAAAGGAGGAAGTTATATTTTTTAGCTACTTACTTCTTTATGTAGGAGCGAGCTAACATTTTTTGGTATAAGAGCCCGAGCGAGCGAGCCTTTTCCATCCCTGATTAACCAGTCGGCGTTTGTTCCTGTTTGAAGGCACATAATATTTTTTCTCATAAAAAGTATTGAGAGAGTTACAGGGCCATTGATTTAATACGCTATTCTCAAAATTTTTTTTTTTTTATGTTTGTGGTTTCAAATTGAAAAAAAGTAAATAACCCTTAGTCGCTAGCATCTTTCAAATATGTGGGTGTTTGAATTATTTCAAACAGTTTTGTTTTAAGTATTTGAAATTTTTTTTTGTTTTTTTGGCAACATTTTAAGAAAAGCTTAAGAATGAATACACTTATTATGCAAAGGATGTTGCATATAATAATAAACATTTATTGTATTTATGGCTAAACATAAATTAAAGGATAATAGTTTAAAGGCAGACAATATGAAATAAACCCACACGAAAATTTTAGTTTTTCAAAAGAAAAAAGAAAAATTACCAAAATAAAATCAAGCTTATTATAATAATTTGAAGATTTCAATAAATTAATTTAATAAGACTATTATTTTGTCAGTTTGTAAAAAAAAACACTAAAACAAAAAATTATGATCTGAAGTTTTTTGTTGTACGAAAAAAAATATAGAATTTCATGAATGGCATTGATTTCGTTGGCACGTACATAAACATAAACATGTCTTGATGAAAAAGATGATAATGATGATGACTTCTTTAACCGATGCGGCCAACTACCCAGAAAATGACACAAAGGCAGACACACAGTTGAACAGGCGGACGGATTTTACAATAACAGTATCACAAAACATTTAACAGAAGAAAATTGTTTTTTATTTGAAAATGGATCTTTAGCCGCCTATTTTTTTATTTTAAACTCTTAAGATACTGATTTTTGTTTACTTGAATATATTGAATTACACTCCACAATACTCACTCATGCCACACGATGATGATGATGGTATTTTTGTCTGGCAACATAAACAACAGCATGTATTGTATTTTGATTCCTTTTCAGATCACACAGCAACAATGAATGGACAAGCAATACAAAATAAGGGAATTATGCTACCGTCAAGTTAAAAAGACACGACACGAGTCAAAAGAAAAAATAAGTCATAATTCTACTCTCTACAAGTATCATTTCAAAAACGGCCAAAAATAATAACAACGTCTTTTATTAAACCAAAAAAAAAAAAAAAAAAAAAAATGAAATTATGATGCCAACAAATATTATGGAATAGTGGCAGGCAGTAGTGCTGGTGGTGGCATCATTGACCACTACAACATTGAAGATGACTACAACAAAAACGACGTTTTTACCACCAACATACTCTGTGCAATTTGTTTAGTTTAGTCCATGGTATTAGGTTTCTTAAGGCTAAATGGCCCTTGAGTGGTTGGTATGAATAGATGGATGGATGTACGGACAGACGGACGGACGGACATAAAAACGTACAAACGGCCAATGAAGTAAATATTCTTTGTTTTGTAAAAAATAACAAAATAATGTATATGACCGTGGGATGATGACATATGATTTTATTTCAGTTTTACATAAAAAAAAATAACAAAAACGTTAAGGAAATTTATTATTACTTTGTTATTTTTCTATGAACCACTTACTTAAGGTTCAAATTGCAAGTAAATGTCAATGTCAAAATAAAATCCATTAGGTTCTAAACAATAACAACGAGCACAACAAATAACATGATTAGGTTTCAAAATATTATTTACAAATATTTTCGAGTGTAAAGTTATAGCAACTTACATTTTGGTATAGGTGTAATGAAAAGAAAGGCTTAGATTTGCCACTCTAACAACCAAAATATAAGTCAGTAAAAAGACACTATAAAATTGATGTTAAACAAAAATATCCACACAAATATCCATTTATGGTCGAAAATATTTGTGATTGCAAATTACAGACCTTTTTGGTAGTTTACAACCCCTATATTTTATAGTTTACAAAATAAACGACTTAAAAACTGCTTCAAAAATTTATTTTTAAACCACATTCACAATGATGGAGTACTGCGCTCCATAGATGCCAACTTTTTCATACCAAAAAGCGCAAAAAAGTTACAAAAAAGGGTAAAAACGCGTAAATTTCTATTTAAAAACGGGTAAAAAAGCACTTAATAATTTTTAGGACCTTTCAAAAGAATTTGTCAGTTCTTACCCTACACTGAGGGAAATATCTGCATTATATTAATTCATTTTTGCATGAAACCAATGAAGTTTCACTGGAATTCGTGCATTGAAACTTTTCATTGAATTAATGGAATTTTTAATAAAAATAATAATAATAATAATGAAAAATGTCATTTCGTAATTATACAAAATTATTCGATTTTTAAAAACTTAGGGTCTTGTTTTATAGTCAGAAGAAAAAAGGATTTTTGTCTTAAATAAATAAATTTGAGAAAAAATTCGTTCCTATTTCTGAGTATACAAAACTGGCCCCAAAATTTTGAAAAAGCGCCAATTTAGTGCTTTTTTTCAGTTACGCGTTAGATTAATATTTTTCGCGTTTTGGCACATCAAAAAGCACCAGATTTAGCGCGAAAAGCACTAAGTTGGCACCCTGCTGCGCTCTGCAGAGTGAAGTGTACTAAAATAGAGATGGCATGACACAAAAATATGTAAGTGCGAAAAAGAAAGGAAAAAATTCACTCTGTAAAGTGGAGTATTCCAACATTATGAATCTGGCTTTATTCCCGATTTAAATTTTTAATATTAGTATAAAAAGCATTTGATTTCAAAAACATTTCGTTTTGGTAAATTTAGAAAAAACAAAAATGCAAAATTTGAGTACTTTTTATGTAAATATTACACTGAGATAATAAAAGTTAGTAAACAAATTTGTAAACAGTTTGCAATCGCACTTTACTATTTTTTTAGTACAATTTTTTGTTTTTAATAATTTTTGCCATTTTCTTATTACAAATAAGGGATTTTTTTTGTTGTTGCCTTTATTTTTAAAGATCAAAATAGTGGCTAAATTTGCCACGAAAGGCAAGACGATGGTTCAGAATATTATACAGAATTTTAACGTAATATTTGTTTTTTCATTTTGTGACTTGTTTTAAGTGGGCGTGGCTTTTAACGAAAAATTATGGAGTACTCCACTCTGCAGAGTGGAGTGTACTAAAATAGAGGTGGCATGATACAAAAAATATGTAAGTGCGAAAAAGAAAGCAACAAAATCCACTCTGCAGAGTGGAATACTCCATCATTGTGAATCTGCCTTTATTGTTACATTATAGTTTACAAAAGATTTTAAATTATAGTTTACAAAAATACACTCAAAATATATTTTCCATAACCGATTGAGGTTTATTTAAAAAGTAATAGGTAAAGTTTGTTTTCAATTGAAGAATCAATTAAAATACATTGAAACATATTGTTTAACTTTTTTTGTCAACCAATAAAAAACAAACCAGAAAAAATATGTATCGTCTTTGGGAGTTGTTATTTTCAAATAACAAATATTCTATTTTTAGATTTCTATTTTTAGAAAAAATAATTTAAATAATTTCGTTATTTTCTGTTTTAAAACAAACAATTCAAAAATTTTCGGTTTTCTTTTTTGTTAAAATAGTTTGTTTATATACAAAATTATTTCAATTCAAATTACAAGAAATTGTTTACCCATACACACAAACATAGCCAATAAAAAATATGAACGTGTGTGTTGTGTAGTATTTTGAAAACTAAATAAAAAAAAAAACTTTCAAATATGAAAAAAACAAACCACAAAATCGTTTTTTTACGTTTTGTCAGTTAAAAATTGATGATTGTTTTAATAGACATTTCAATTATTTTTATTTCTTTTATCGATTCTTTAAACAATGTTTGAAAATAAATAGCAAAATGGTTTGAATATAATGAAAAATCAATAGTACTTTTTTTAATTGTGTTTTCAATAAATTAATATCCCAGCAAAATCATTCATTACCAAATAAGTGGTTATATAATGAAACTAAAATTTTTTACTACTTATAATTCGGCGTCAGTACTAGTTATTTTTGTTAGGCGAAGCCGTTTTTAAGCAGTCTAGATTACTCGCGACTACTTATTTATTTATAAAGACAATGTAGATTTAGTAACTACTTATTTGTTAACCACTAGTAAGTATATAAGTAAGTCGTATTATTTAACAACTTGTAACCACTTATTTTTTAACTGCATATAAGCACACGAATAACTACTTATTTTGGTAACTACTTATTTTATATACTTTTGTAATTAGATATTAGCAGAGACCCAAAATAACTGTTATATTTCTAAAAAAGTCACCACCCAAATTTATTTAATTATAATATTTCATTAATGCACTATATTTTATAAATCATATTGCACAAAAAAATCACAAAGTTTGGCAAAGATTTTAATTTTTTCAATTTTTATATTTTACTCTATAAATTTCTGTTGTTTTTTGATTTTTATTTTAAAACTTTTTATAAAAGTTACAGAATGATTTTTTTGAAAAAATTAAGCACTACCTTTTTTATTTGATAATAAAATTAAAATTAAAAATTGACCTAAATTGAATGGCGGAAGTTGCTGGAATATTCATATTTACTCACTTTAAATCACTGTTCAATCTTTTATTAACACTAGTTGACATCATCAGGATATTATAATTGGTTCTATGGCTTTTGATTTATATTTTTAATTGTTATTTTTTGATAAAGAAAAAAAATCACAAAATAACTTTTATTATTTTTGAAAAAATAGAAATCGTGTTTGGATTGTTTTTGTTTGCATTAAAAATAAAAATCAAACAGAGCAAATAAACAGAAAATTAAAAATACTCAAACAAGAAATAAATGTAAAACACTCACTTTTTGAATAAAAGTTATAACTGTTACGTCCCTGGATATTAGTAATGAGAACCCATCCCAGCAAAATCTTTCATTACCAAATAAGTGGTTATATAATAGAAATTCATAACTCCGCACAACTTATTTTTTGGCGTCTAAACTCATTATTTTTGTTTGGCGTGGTCGTTTTTATAAGTAGTCCCGCTAACCCGCTCGCTTACGAAAAAATGAGAAATAAGTAGTTACGAGATTTTGAATAATAAGTGGTTACACACATGCTTAGAAAAAGTTGAATTATAAGTGGTTATCCGATTGCTTACTTGATTCTTAAAAATAAGGAGTTAGGCAAATACTATTACCCTAAGGAAATACATTCAGAAAAATTTAAGTTTTCTCTAGTGTGTAATTTTAGGACTCGTCATAAAAATTTAAACATAAAACTTATTTACATATAATAAAAAAATTTAACTGTGTAAAAAGTACTTATTTAAATTATTTTATATTTAGAAACAATGAATACAATAGGCCGTTATAAGGAAGTCATTATTTTATATTATAAAATAATACAAAAGGTAATGATATATCATTTTTGGTAATGCAGATAGTAATGAGGTGTCATTACCAATATTTTGCTGGGATTAGTGAGATTTTGCTGGGTTTAGTTTTAGTTTTTTAGTTTAGTTTGCAAAAACAAAAAGAATCGCGAAACAATTATTTGCAAAAAGGAAAATGTTTGCATCATTATACTCATTTGCAGATTGTTAATCGCTGATTGAGTTTTTTAATTATTTTTTTCTACCACAAAGTCATTTTTCGCGTTCCGCTATTATTTTGCAATTTTTTAAATTTATTATCTGGGGAGTATAATACCCATTTCATAAAAAAATTTTTGGTGGTTAGATGCAAAAAAAGAAAATTTTGGCATCGTTTGCAGAATGTAAATCGCTTATTAAGAATTTTAATTAATTTGTTGAACCCCAATTTTGTACGTATGGTTTTTTAAAATTCATAATCTAGGGCTATAATACTCTTGGAATAGTATTATTAAGGTTCCATTCTTGATTTTTATAATAACTAAATTATTATTTTCCATCACTGGTTACAATCGATGTTTTGAGTCATACAAAGAGCGCACATAATGACCCTGCAAACATTTGGAAGATATCTTCCAAGACGATATTAAAGCGATATCTTCTATTTGTCATTTGAATGAAAATAATCAAGTAGTATTTACTTTGAAATTGTCGTTCTTTAAACATTTGAAAGATAATTCGGCAGTATTTGTAAAAAAAAATTCAAAAATTTTATCTTTTGTCATAATTTTGTATGTTAATATTGTAATTTATCTGGAAGATAAAACAAGTTTGTTTGAAATCTTTTGTCATTTTGGAAAAAATTAAAACTAAATTTGTACAAAAACAATCAAAAGATATATATGTAGGCAATAAACTCGTGAAAAGTCAAGATTAGTGGCGCGGGAAAAATCGGCTAAGATGAAATTAAGATAATTTATAAGTTGGTCAATGGATTATATATGCAGATATTTTTTTCAGGCCTTAAATTTAGTAATGAAAAAAGTAAATCGTTTATTTTGTCCCCGGAAGTTTATTTAGCGATATCACCTTTTTTATCTTCCATATGGGTTATTGTTTTCTTATTTCCTGTAAGTATTTTTTTCGGGTAACTGTTGTTTCCGACGGAGGAAACTTCCGGAATATGAAATTGATATTGCCGGCAATAAATCTTTTCTTCCTGGCGATATGATCGGAGAATCTTCTTCGTATTGCCATGCTTGCTGGGTGATGGTTGATATAATACATTTAGTATTGGTTTGAGTATGTTCCTGTTCTAAGGCACATAATAGAACAAATGTTTTTTCAGTGATAGAGAGTCCCCCAATGGTGCAGAAAATGAATTAAAAGAGCTAATCAGCGATTGACATTCTGCAAACGAATATATTGTTTCAAAAATGTCCCTTTTTGCAAATGCTTTTTTTTCGTAATTTTTGTTAATATCTAAATATTTAATTTTAATTTTGTTTAACGAGCCAAAGAGGAAGCTATTTTTTAACTACTTACATTTTTACATATGTAAGAGCGAGCTAACATTTTTTGGTATAAGAACCCGATTGAGTGAGCCTTTTGCATCCTTGATTAACAAGTCGGAGTTCGTTCCTGTTCGAAGCCGCATAATATTTTTTCCCGTAAAAAATATTGAGAGAGTTGCAAGGCCATTAATAATACAGATAATGTTAATATGAATATGGTGCAAGCCTCTCCAGAGGCAAGGTTGCTCATATTCCTTAATTGTGCATCTAAAGTTCTAAATTAAAGTTCTAAGTACAAAAGGAGGTTATGTGAAAATTAATTAATATAAACATATTTTAACTAAATAATATTTGGTTTATACTGGCAATATATTCCTTCATTATCCCATTTTCTGCATATAAAGAAACTTTATATAGATTTCTGCATCTACAAAGAAAATATATAATTACGTTAGTGACATATATGCAGCCATTACCGCCAAAATATCTTAAGCGACAAAACTTAAATTTTACTAGAGAAAGCTTTATATAATCTTTTTGGTTTTGGTCTTAAAGAAGATCGATTTCGATCAAATCTGGATATGTTTATAACTAATAAAAAATAACAAATATTTTTTACTTTCTACATACCCAATCTCACTTTTAGGTGTAAAAAGGTGGGGCCTTACATAGAAATAGGCGCTAGAGGTATTTTTGCCTAAATTCGTAAGGGTACTTCCTTGAGTTACAAAATTCCGGAAGATGATGCAATTGATAGATTTTTATCAAAAACGAAATTCGTAAATTGTTATTATTATTTTTTTTTTGTGGTTTAATGTTAAGTGCCAAATAAAAATATTGAAAATTGAATTTCCTGTACTAAGTTAACCCTCTAATGCCCAAGGCCACCCAAAAACCTGTCTTCAGATCTTATGCAGTTTTTAGCTAAATAACATTTTTTTATTATAAGAGCCAAAAACCAGGTAGTTTTTGCTCGGGTCTAAATATTGGACAAGACAAAATTTAAAAATTTAATCACAAAGTGATGTACGTACCTCTTTTTTTAAAGTGCCCAATTTTTAATATATCGGAGTTCCCACTTAGGACAGTGAGTATTGTGCTATAGGATGTTTCTGTTATATGGATTCTACACATTTGTTAAATTATAATTCATGAAATTATCACTCAAAATGCTGTGCACTCAGAAAAGTTCTGCAGTTACTACATGACAGTTATTGGTGTAGTAATTCGGTTGTAGTTATTTTAACTACAATTGTAGTTAATTTACTTAGAGAAAAAATTTTCAATGTTTTTTACAGTTATTTTTTTAAACAAACTACAAAAACTACTACATTGTAGTAACATTTATTTTATGCAGTTATTTTGAATTTTTTTACAAATACTTAAAGTGTGTGTGTGCACACACTCGAAGCAAACAGAAGCATGTGTACAAAGCGCTTGTTTAGAAATTTCTAGTGAAAGAATATGAGAAAAACATGTTTTCTCATGTCTTAGTCATAAAACAACGCCAAAGAGTGAAGACGCGTAATACGGAAAAGGTTATATATTTTATTGAATTATTAACATAATAAGGTAAGTTTTATAATATAAAATATAAATTTATTTACGGGAATATTAAAATATATTGTATTTATTTTCTTTCGGTTCTTTTATATTTTCATCCCTTTCTACCTGCAGAAAAAAAGGAAGCCAAACACCATATTTCATCCCTCACAGACGGACATCTACAATAATATCTTAATAGTGAAAAATAAAAGTGACATTAAGTGTAAATTTTCAATTTTAAATTTATTATAGAATAAAATTAAGTTAGGAGTGTTTACATAAATTTGTTTTTTATTAAATTAATAATTTTTGAAATAATTTTTATTTATGTTTTTTAACTACATTTGCAGTTGTTTGTTAAGTTTTACAATAATTTACATGTACATATGTTGTTTCAATTGCATTTGTAGTTGTTTTTACTACATTTGTCAGTTGATTTTTAACAGTTAAAAATAACTTCATATTGCAGTTAATTTAACTTCAAATGTAGTCTACACCTTTTTAAGTGCAAATGCAGTTATTTTAGTACTTTTATTGCTGTTGATTTTACCTACATAATTCCCTGAGTGTGGCTATTAATAAAATTGAATCTATTTACTTCCATAATCCTCGTGGGTTTAAAGATTGCACTCATCCAAGTAGCAAATCTGTTATAAAACCCAAAATGTTATTTTATTCCTATCCGAGAGTATTTAGATTTTGGCACTTACCTAGTTCTCAAATTAAGGTTGTAAAAATAAACGCGGTATTTACACAAATTTTTGCAATCTTTCTTAGTTTTCAACAATGTTTACTAGTTATTTCTTTTTTGTTTTTAAAAAATTTGTTGAAAAAAAATTATTTTCTCAAACCGTTCTCAAATTCTATTTTAAAACATTTTTCTTCTTTGAAAATCATTTGATAAAAACTCGAAATATACGAAATATCTCGAAAGCTTTTTTAAAACTAAAATAACGGTTGAGAAATATGTACACTTAAGGTAAAATCAAAATTTCAAATTATTAAAAACTAATTCAAATGTATTTTTCAAATTGTTTTCGAATGTTTGTCCAATTTATTTCAAGGACTACAATTGTTTTATGGAGAAAGATTTGAAATATACGTTTGATATCAAACAAAAATTTCAAAATTTCTCAAAAGTTTGAATCGATGTTTGTTGGATTTTATCAAGTCCGAACAAACATCGATTCAAATCTTTGAAAATTTTAAAAAATTTCCTTTGATATCAAGCTTAAAATTCAAGTAATTCTCTATAATACAATTCTAGTCCTTGAATTAATTTTGAGAAGCATTCGAAAACAATTCGAGGAATACGTTAGAATTTGCTTTTAAAAATTTCAAATTGTTGTGTT
The DNA here is from genome assembly GCA_949987735.1 of Leucophora obtusa. Classification (NCBI taxonomy): domain Eukaryota; kingdom Metazoa; phylum Arthropoda; class Insecta; order Diptera; family Anthomyiidae; genus Leucophora; species Leucophora obtusa. Next base: position 50,199,764 of record OX465299.1, read on the forward strand.
TACCTTAAGTGTATTTCTCAAGAGTTATTTTAGTTTAAGAAATGGTTTGAAATATTTCGTATATTTCGAATTCTTATCAATAATTTTTTTCAACAATTTTCTTAATAACAAACACAAATAAAGAAAATATAGAAAATGTGAATAAACCCCGCGAAAAAAATCGTTTTTATGTATACCATGGGCTTAATTTTGATTTGAAAGGTAAGTGTTCAAATTTAAATATTCTAAGGTAGACTATAATATAAAATAAATCTCTTTATGGTTTTACTATAGAATTGCCACTTGGAAGAGCGAAAACATCTCACCCACTTAGATTACGAATATACATAAGGTAAGTTAATTTTACAAAAATAATTCACATCATTTTGCGAGATAATTTCATACACTTTATTGTAGAAATGTGCAAATACAGTCATTGCTACAATGTGCTGTTAATAAAAGTTGAGATTCCAAATTCTCGCTATTGGGAACTCTGATCTAGTTGAAATTGGGCCGGTTGAAAAACGAGGTACGTTAGTTTTGTATTCTTTACTTTGTTTTCGCTTACGGTAGGTTTCTACAAAACGTTCTTCGTGAGAAAAATGAGTGACTGCATGTAAATATTTTGTTTTTCCATATTACATATGTATTTTGTTATCGTATTTTCGTTCATCTCAAACTCAACGGTTGTGAGAACATATTAACCTATAATTAACTTCTACAGTTAAATATTGCACTCACAAAAGTTTGTCGGTAGAATCTACTGAAAATGACAGTTAAAACAAAGGTATATGCAGTTAAAATGACGACAAAGGTATTTACCTTTAAAATAACTAAAACTTTTGTTAAAATAACTAACAAATGCATTAAAAATAACTACCAATGTCGTAAAATTAACTGATAAATTTTTACTACAAAAATTTCAAAACAACTGAAAAAGTCGGTAAAAACTACTGTTTTTTACAGTCAATCCTTTTTGTTTATAAAAGTATATTTTAATAAAAAAAATATTTTTTTTCTTTCAATTACAAAAATATGTGTTATTACTTCAGCCTATTTAAAATTCGAAGTAAAAATTCCAAACCGTTCTCCAGTTATTATGCTTTTATGCATTGGAGATACAATACAAGTTTCTGATTTTTATTTGCAAACTAGAAATATATCAATAATAACAAATATAAACTAAACAAGAATTTTTAAAATTCATACAAATTCAACGAAATTTTTATTTTTTAAATAACTACTAAAAATAACTATTTACTGTAAAATTACTGTTTTGGTAGTTGTTTATTATGATATTAAAAATAACTGCTTTAAACAACTGTTACGAAATTACAGTACTTTTCGTTAGTTGTTTTCTTAAATAACCGTCATAAAAGTTGTTTTGCATTTCTCTATAGAAAAACAACTGTAATTTCTGTTAAAAACAACAACTACTGATTACTACAAAAACAACTGTCATGTAGTAACTGTCAAACTTTTTGAGTGTGCCCTTCATCCCATAACGTTTTTGTAATATGTAACGTAACAACTTATCAGCAGCTTTGGCTAAAACTGTAGTCTTTTTTTTTAATTTGTTGAAGATAAAGCCTATTCCCAGAACTACAATTATTTCCGGAACTGGTTTTATTACTTATCCATTACAAAATCTTTTTCTTATATATTTTTTTTTTTGCATTAGCTTTTAAAATTAAAAAAAAAAAAACTTTTTTTAATGATATGTGTTGTTTGGTTTCTTTTTTGTTTGTGAAATTAGCTGTTTTTGGATGTCAACGTAGTACATAAAATTCTGATAAACGGTTTCATTCACAACGTAACATTACGCTACAGACAAATTAACGCTACATGCGCTTTTTCAGAAAACAAATTTTATTCTTATATTATGTTCTCCAGCCGCGCATGTTGAAATGATATTCTATATTTTACTAACATACACATATCTTTCATTGTAGATGCAGAAATCTATTGAAATAATTCTCAAATATTAAGGTTCACCGAGATCAAATACTCGGGAAACACCTACTCAAAGTTAGGTGCCTTATATTGTGATAATTGCCCAGATATCCCTATTTAGATATTAAAAATGTTATATTAATTAATTTTTAATGTATTTTTATTAATATGTTCTGTACTCATAGGCGTAACTAGACCATTTTTCTGGGGTGGGCAAGGGCCCCATTTATGTTTGGCTGTTTATTTGCCCATTCTAGGATCCTTAATCTTAAAAAACCCTTCGACATTATGCTTGCGATTTTTTCATACAAAAAGACTTTTAAAAATAACTCCCTCACTTTTGAAAAAATGTTCAAAACTTTCAAATGGTTTTTATAGAAAACTCTGAAAAATGCATCCTTTTTTCTAAAGAAAACCTCGTGCAGGGAATGCTATACGCTCAGAATAGCCAGAACTGAGATCGAATTATTTTTTAAATATTTTTTAAGTAAGTATTTTTAAACAACATTTCTTATTTAAGAAATATTCAAGACAAAAATCGATATTAGATGTGGCTGTAAACACAAATTATCTTCCTAGGAAACTAGAAGACATTTTCCAACTCAAAAACACAGGATTAAAAAAAATAATCTTAGAACAAGAATTATAGACAGATGTTTTTTAAATTCTGGGGTGGGCAAAGAGCAGTCCGCCAATGTCTGTACTTTAAATTAGGCTATCAATCATTTTTTTAAGTGTAAAAAAATACAAAAATAAATACATTTGAAATTTAAGCTTCGAGAATGATTTGAAAATTACCCTTAATCATTATTTGATAAGTAGCATATTTCTCAATTTGAGAATTACATTTTTCATCAAGGAAATTTCATACTCAATTTTTTAGTTTATAACAATTTGTAAAAAATACTTGAGAACTACCAAGCCGTTTTTATTGAGAATGCTATTGTTTTGCTGTCGAGAAATAGGCTTGTTTCAACTTCTTTTCAAGGGTAAGGTTTGAAAATAAAATCTGGCTTCAAATCGACATTAAATGTTTTTCAATGATTATTGCTTGTTGGGGTCGATGGATTTTTTGTAGTAATTTTAGCAGTGTTTGTGTGACTGCATATCAGTGTTATCTAGAACGATTTTGACAGTTTTTTCACTTATTCCGGCTTTCTACTGTCAAAATTATTCGAGATAGCATTGATAGGCATGCCACACAAACACAGCTATTGTGAATAAAAGCAAAAGTTTTTAATTAGTCTCATAAGTTGTGTGATGAATAAAATTCAAAAACTCTAAAGATTTTGTTTGTCTGTTTGTTTACATTTCGAACAAAAAACAGTAGATTTGGAAAGTACGAAAGAATTACCAAAAAAAAAAAAAAAAACTAGCAAGTAAACAAAGAGGCATTTTATGTAGAGTTTAGTAATAGAAAAAATATAAAATTAAAATTTAAAAAAAATTTAACCCGCTCATGACCGGCAGCATGTTAATGTTAAAACTTTAATTCCAAATATTTCGCAAGGGGGTGCTGAAGAGCCATAAAAGTAATAAAAAATATTTCTTTGGCATAGATATACATTTCCACAAAGTTTGGTCGTAAAATTCCAAACCATGAAAATTGGTGCGGGAAAGGGTTAATTTCCTCTTTTTTTCAAATACAATTTTTTATTACAATTTTTATTTCAAACATGTAAACCTTATAGCTGATTTCTAACACTCGTTGCTTATTTAATATGTTTTTTTATCTCGCTTTGCAAATCACTGCAATGGTGAATGTTGCTTAAATGTCAAAATAACGAAAATACGATTCGGTATTACTTGTTTGACATATATCATTCGTTACCTATCTGGGTAATCTGTGCTAAACTTGTTCCTTGGGTATACAGGTTAACACCGATAAAAAAATCCAAGTTATCTACAGCAATAGACACTAAAGCCAAATATCTTGGGATGAAAAGATCATACCATTCAAAAGAGAAATGAACTAAAAACTAAATTCAGGCAATTAAATGTGCCAAAATCCCAAAATATATTTAACAAATTGTGAGAAATATTCTCTTGAAGGCATGTCCCTATCTGGATTTTATTCTTGCCTAAGTAAATCATCAGGATACGACGTTTTTAGAATTTCTAGAAATATTTGCTAGGTAAAATTACAAACTCAATGAGAATTTCTTGTTCTCGTCTATAATAATTTTTTTTTATCTTAACAATTGGTACGAAAAGCCTCATATATACTACGTATGTATATAAAATTATTTAATCTTAATATACTATTTCGTTTTCTTATTTAACCAACAATGTCTTTGCCAAAAACTTAGCAAATGTGTGTAGGAATCATGTTTTCTTGAAGAATATTTTTTGAAATATTAATACTTTAAACATGATGACAGGACAAATAACCAAAAAGATAAGCGAGAAAATAAACCGTCAAATAAAATTATAATTGTAAGCCCACACAAGTTGGCAGCATACTTGGGATTTTTTCATTGGCATTGAAATTTCATTATCATTAGTTGATTAATGCTAATGGCAAAAAAATTTCATTACCATTTAATGCTACTGAAATTTTATGGCATTAGAATTTTTAATACTAATGCTAATGAAATCGCACTAATGCCATAAAAACTAATAACAATTGAGCAAAAAAAGTATTTGTTTACAAAAAAAAAGGAGATGGATAAAGTTAGATTTTTTTCAATTAATCATCGAACTTTGTTCTATGAATTGGGTTTAGACTTAGATTAGATTATGATTTTAAAGAACCACACTCAAAAATTACAAAATAATGCCCGAACGCGAAAAAAGGCTATTGGCGAATGTGGTCACAAGTGGCGCATTTAAAAAATTTAAATAAAAGGTACCATTTATGAAAAAAGCACAAGTTTTCAACAAATAAAGTACCACCACTTTTGGGAAAAAGTGAAATTTTACAAAAAAAGTACAATTTTTGTAAAAAATTACCAAAAAAAATTAAAATTTTTTAAAACATTTAAAATTTTCAAAAAAAGACCTTTTTGAAAAAGTAAAATTTTTGAAAAAAAGTACAATTTTTCAAAAAAAGTACAATTTTTCAAAAAAAAGTGCAATTTTTAAAAAAAATTGCAATTTTTATAAAAAAAAATATTTTAATAAAAAAGGATCTTTTTTTAATTTTATTTTATCGGGATATACATTAATTGCATTAAAGGAATTAAATATGCTAAAATCCGAAAAGTATCTAATAAATTGTGAAAAATAATCAGTTGTAGGCATGTCCCTATCCGGATTTCATTCTTGCCTAAGGAAATCTTCAGGGGACGACGTTTTTAGAATTTCTGGAAATATTTGTTACGTTAAATTACAAACTCAATGAGAATTTCTTGTACTCGTCTAGGAGCGTTATTAAACATTTAAAATATCAAAGAAAAAACAAAAACAACAACAAAAAATTTTTTTTTTCATTTCATTTTTAATTTGCAAGAAAAGTATAATTTTTTTAAAAAAAGTAGAATTTTCGACAAAAAATTTAATTTTTCAAAAAAAAAAGTTACTAAAAAAATAATAAAAATTTTTTAAAAAAGTACAATTTTTAAAATAAAAAGTAAAATTAAAAAAAAGACAATTTTTCTGATTTATTTTTTAAGCGAAATAAAAAACGTCCTTTTCCTTCTAGCGTTAGTATTTGCAATTTTAATTTCTAGCAGGGTTAGGAGGAATTTGTTTTCACTAAAGGAGTTTTATGGGTGTATTAACACCCTGAAGATGAACATTTTAACCGTTTTGCTCTATCTCGCATAGTTTTCGAGATATAGGTGAAAAACCAAATAAACGTCCTTTTGCTTCTAGCATTAGTAGTTTATGAGATATTTGCAATTGTAAAAATTGTACTCTTTTTTATGGTACTTTTTGTAAATATATTTGGGCACTTGTGCCCCACATGTGGCCACATTCGCCTTTTTACATGTGAAATGTGCCCTTAGTTGCCAATAGAGTTTGCTAAAAACCGAAAAATTTGATAACCGCGGTTTCAGTTTTTAAAAATTATGAAAACCGCGGTTTCGGTTATTTTTCGGTTTTCTTGTGGCATTAATGGAAATGTTTTAAAATAATTAAATATGTATAAAAATTAAATACGTATTTTAACTCGTTCAAGGTATTTATTAAAATTCGATTAAATTTCTCACTGGAATAAAGGCAATAACGCCATTTCAAGACCTTTGTGGGAGAAAAAAAAAAAGACGCGGAAGCTCGTTATAAATTAAATTTTTGTATTCTTTTGTAGGCAACTAAAGCTGTATTTTTCAAGAGTTTAAATTTAAATTTTAGCAGTTTGGTTGAAAAAACATAAAGGTAAACTTTTAAAAATTTTGTGGACTCAAACCACTTGACTTTTTGGTGTATTTTTAACCGTAATAACAAAAAAAAATTCTTTAAAGTAATATTTAATGCAGAAAATGAAATTTTGTAAAATAGGAGCTGAGCCATTTTCGAAATTCAATAATATCCCAGCTAACTTTTTTCTGAGAGCTCAGAAATTATGACTGAAAAAAGACTCGAAAATATGATCAATTTCAGGGTGCTCAAACTTTGGGTGTATTCAAAATGTTTAAAACATGTTTTCATTGCTCACAAATGTCTCAAAAATAATTCATAAATGACTCATAATCAGGGACGTAACAGTTATAACTTTTATTCAAAAAACTGATTGTCTTACAATTATTTCTTGTTTGAATATTTTTAATTTTCTGTTAATTTGCGCTGTTTGATTTTTATTTTTAATTCAAACAAAAACAATACAAACACGATTTTTATTTTTTCAAAAATAATAAAAGTTATTTTGTGATTTTTTTTCTTTATCAAAAAATAACAATTAAGAATATAAATCAAAAGCCATAGAACCAATGACTTCAACAATTATAATATCCTGATGATGTCAACTAGTGTTAATAAAAGATTGAACAGTGATTTAAAGTGAGTAAATATGTATATTCCAGCAACTTCCGGCATTCAATATAGGTCAATTTTAAATTTTTATTTTATTATCAAATAAAAAAGTTATTGCTTAATTTTTTCAAAAAAATCATTCTGTAACTTTTATAAAAAGTTTTAAAATAAAAATCAAAAAACAACAGAAATTTATAGAGTAAAATATAAAAATTGAAAAAAATTCAAATCTTTGCCAATCTTTGTAATTTTTTTGTGCAATATGATTTATAAAATATAGTGCATTATTGTAATATTATAATTAAATAAATTTGGGTGGTGACTTTTTAAGAAATATAACAGTTATTTTAGGTCTCTGCTCATAATGGCTCAGAAAATTCAAAATTTTCCAATAATGCTCATAATTCGGAGTCTTTTGTGAGACATAAAAGTGCGCTCGGAAAGACGCTTCATAAGTGAAGAAATACACCGTCATGTAGCCATGATTTAATAAGGTCTTAGGACTGTTATGAGTCTTTTCGGATGCTAATTGTACACTGGAATGCAATTTAATTAATTATTTTAAGTGGTTAATGTATTTATTAAAAACCGACTTATTTTTGTCGGTTTTCGGCTTCGGTTTTAAGGCTTGAAAAACCGCGGTTTCGGTTTTGAATAAAACCGAACAGCAAACTCTAGTTGCCAATGCAAATTCTTTCTTATAATTGAGGCATTAGTAATCGTAATGAATTTACTATACAATTGGTATTAGTAATGAAATCGATGTATTTCAAAGCATTAGCATTAGTCCAAGTAATAATAATGCCAAAAATTTCATTAGCATTAGTTTCAATTTAATGGTAATGAAATCACCAATTAATTTGTCCAAATAATTAATTAGTCTCATGTATGGTTGGCAGCATCATGAACGAACGTCCAACCAATTCCACCACTACAATGAAAAAGAAATTTCATAAATTCAAAAACAAATTCCAATTTAAATAAAAATTTATAGCATACTTTTAGTTGCTTTCCGCAAGAAAAAAAAACCAACACATACAGAAAATTCAACAATATTTCTCAAAAACGAAAAGGTTGTTGTAGAAGCTAAATGTGAATAAGTTTTTTTATGATTGTTTTTAATTGTTTTTCTTTTTTATTTTAATTTGTTTTTGTTTCTAATACCTGTTAACTTATACCTGAATTGATGTTGTTAACTGATTAAGATATTTTGTGTATTTGCATTAAATACTCGTGGCTTAATTAATGATTTTGAAGCTATTAAACTAATAATAAAAAAAAAATTGATTGATAGGTTGGTTATATAAAAAAAAATTAAAAAAAAAAAAAAACAAAAGAAAGACATAAACAAGTAGTATTGAAATTTGTAATGTGGGTTTTTGACTGATGCCAAAATGTCTACAAAAAAACTTTTTGCGGTTTTTTGTTTGTGAAGTTTATTAAGACCGGTTTGTAAGGAAATTAATTTAGAGATGTTAATAAGATGAAGAGTTTTTTTTTTTTTTTTGAAATGCATATTTTAAGTTTATTTTTAGTATTTGTATTACAAATACAGCAAAACTTCCCAACAATGGACAGATAATGGCGCAGGGAATTTGTTCGTTAGGCAAGGAAATTTTACTTAAAAATCTTGATAGTTCCCTGTAGGGAACTAATTATTTACTATGTGGAAGTAGCCGCTGTTGAGAGTATCTGTTATTTGGAGGTTTCACTGCACGTTAAAATAATGATTCCTTGTATTTTTCTTCAAAAATCGAACATAAATATAATCAATTTATGGCTTTCTTTATAATACTTTTTGACATTTAAAACTTTTATCAATTATAACTACGCAGCATGATTATATTTATTATTAATGGCAGATTTAAATAAGTTATTTAATAAACAATAAATAAATTATAAATAAATATTTGCAGACTCGTACATAAGTTAACCCTTTCACTACCGACTTTTTGTTTGCGGATGTATAGTTATTTTGAATTCAGATTCTTGTTAAGAGTTCTCAAATTAGAAAAAGAAATATAAAACATGCTTGCTCCTCTCCCCATCCTATCCACCAAAAATGACGATTTTTTGAAATTTCTTATTCCCGGTTTACCCCTTAAACATTCGAATAGCCAAAAATACTTTGGTTGGGTTTATTCTCGTCATAAAACTAAGCTATATGCCAAATTTCAATTATCTATCTTCATTAGTTTATGAGAAACACCAAAACCCCCTTTTCTTGGAGATTATGGTATATTAAAAAAATTAGACTTCATTAACAAATATCCCGACTATATTGCCTTGTTGAACTGCTTATACATATATTGATTTTTATTTGAAGGCCAAGAGCCTAATAAACTTATTTGCAAAAAGTACAAAGTTATTTTTTGCATTATCAAATTTTATATATTCTTTTAAAGATGTGTACACTATAGTGTACAAGGGTAGTGAAAGAGTTAATTCAAATCACTTTAATTTGAAAATAAAATAAAAAAATGAGACGAATCTGAATTTAAAACTAGTTTAGCCTTTGAATCATAAATGAGACTTGTTAATTGGGGAATTCCAGAAATCGCGTCTCACAAGGCAGGTAAGAATTTCCTGAGTGTTGCTTCTCTTTTTAATAAAAAAAAAAAAAAAATTCTGTGGCTAAATTGGATTTACAAAAAATATTAGTTCAGTTCTAAGTTTTAAGACAAAATAATAGAAAAATATTGAATTATAACGTCTTTAACAGACTTTTGTACAAAGTTTTTTTTCTTGAGTTTATGGGAAATTGTTGTTGGTTTCAGTTTAAATACACATATTAGTACATATTTAATTTAATCGAGGGGGTGTCTGAGCTTTTTTAGATAATCGTTTTCGTTGGGCTTTGGGACGACTATTTCCATAGCAACTTTTTTACAAATATTTCAAATTAATGGCAACCCTGGGTCCACAATATGGGCAATATGGGTATCATAATTTTTATATTCTCTAGTGTTTTAACGCTCTGTACAAATCCATTTAAATTACGTAAATTTAAGACATGTTTTCACAATACAAAATTTAGTTTTTGACCCCACTTCTTAAGCTTTAAATGTAAATTCATTAAAATCATTTTCAGTGGGCACCTTCCCCCATTGAATCTCCATTTTTACCACGTTGCTGTCCAAAACTTCAAATATTGCCTTAACAGTAAGTTAGAGCATACTTCAAGGAAGGAAAGTAGTTTTGGCAGGCTATCAAAAGGAAAACTTTCCCCTTTTTGACCGTCCCGGTAGGAATTTCCAAAAATCATATTTTGACGTCCTGTCTCCAGCGGTCTGGGCTGGGCGATGTTGAGTCAATGAGATAGTTAGTCAGTCAGTAAGGTTATTCTTTTTTATGTAGATACTGAAATACACAAAGTCTGGCCAGGCCACATGTATTATGAATGTGACTGTCGAAACATGTTTTATGGAACATGGGTTAATTATAATGATTTTAAGTTTTTGATTTTATTGATCAATTACAATGGTTTTAAATTTCATTGCTAAAAATAAAAATTCATTAAAAACATAATTATAAAAAAAATAAAAAAAAATCTGTAAAATCGGAAAAAGTATATTTAAATCGAAAAATATATAAAAAAAAAATAATTCTCGCTCCTTTCGCTATTGATCCATATATTTAATATTTCAGATCTAATCGTTTACTTCCATTTAGTTCCCCATGTTTAGTGTTGACCATTCCAATTCCAAGAAATCCAAAAAAGTATGTATGTTTTTGCAAACAAATTCTTTCTCATTTGTAATTCGTATTTTATGCATTAGTACGATTTTATTACCATCAGTAATATCCCTATGGGGAATGAGGGGTCAATTGGCCTCGAAATAACCATTCTGTGACTGGTTAAACAGGACTTATTGTGGCCTAAGCAGCATCAGTTATACTAGTCCCGTGACAGGTGAATAATATAAAATAACAACTTAACCTGCTAAAGTCAGCAAAAAATTTTGCTAAATAATTAGTAGGCTAAAAAATCATAAAAAAAAACATTTTCAGAGTTTTATTTCCGACTTTTTTTACTGCAAATAAAAATCGAGCATTGTGAAATCAGCAGTTTATTATTTTTAAGCAGATATATCTGCTGATTTCAGTAGGAAAGGCTGCTATTTACCTTCAACTAAATTTAACTAAAAATAACAAATATTTTGCGCTCAATTCATAAATGCTTTGTAAAGTTATAGCACTTTTACAAAACGTCATTTTCATACAAAATTTGTTCAATAAACCTCCTATAATTTTACAAAGCGTTTATGAATTTAGGGGTTAGTATACTCAACAAAATTGTCAGATGCAAAGAATCGGTTGTAAAACAACTTGTACTTGCATGCAACCTGTTCTAATTTATGTTCTATCATCGGTGATTTTTGTTTGAGTTTGTCCCAAAAGCAACAGCTTCTGTTCCTCCAAACTAGAACAGGTTGCTTTGGAACCGATTCTAGAATCAGTTATAGAACCGGTTCTGCGACAGCAAAGCCTTCCATTTTGACTTCCAGGAATCAGTTGTAGAACCTGTTCCACGGAACCGGTGGTAAAAGAACCTGTTCTAGAACAGATTCGAAGGCAACCAGTTCAAACAAATATTGCTGGGTACCTAGGTATATAACAGTTTATTTTTTTTATTATTAGTCTACTAATATTTAGCAAAATTTTCTGAAGATTTTACAGTATAATTTGTTATTTTCAACTAATTAAAAGTTAACCAAATAAAACTAAATATAATAATTTAATATATTTAGTTAGAATATTCTTCTACTTCAAGTCCAAATTATCAAGTCCAGTTATCATTTTCTTATTGCGGACAACTGAAGAGTAGGGTGATGCCTACGAAACAATTGTATTTTCTATCATGAAAATGATCATCCCTTTTTGAAACAACAAATAAAAATCTAATATGACAATATCATATTAGAATTTGGACTTGAGGTGGAAGAATATTCTAACTAAATATATGAAAATATAGAAAGTTCGAAAAAACAATTTTTGTATTTTTAATGCAAAAATTAATATGATTGTTTATAATAATTTAAAAATTAAAATTATCTCCCACCAATACTGCACTCAAAATAATACGTCACACAAATTTAACAAATCTAAATTTAAGTAAAAAATTTGTAAAACTAAAATTTTATCTGTAATTATACTGAGTCGTAGAATTTACTCAAATTTAGGGTCTCGGGACCCTCCCCGGCCCTAGTCCATATCATGTGAGGACATATAAGGGCACTCCCATGGAGCAAACATTTGTCAGTTTTGCTCTATCTCGCTTAGTTTTCGAGATATGAGCCATTTTATAAAGTGGAAAATTTTTATTAAAAATTTCGGAGGGTCCATTTTCGGATAGAGATACCCCCTTTCGCTGAGATATTACGCGGTTAATCGTAGTCGAAATTTTCATCAATTTTGCTCTATCTCTCTTAGTTTTCGAGATATGGGCCATTTTAAAAAATCGACAGGAAAAGAAATAGCGCCATCTTTAAGACTTCCGACACGTTGTTGGTGTCATCTACCGGGTAATAACAGTAACATGAAAACATTATATTTTAACCAAGGTTGGTTATCGTTATCGCTATAATGCCGTTATCGCTAAAATACCGTTTCAAATTGAATACCATTACCGTTACCAATACCTTTAAAAAAAATTTCCAATACCGTTATCGTTATCGATACCGTTATTTTTATGGGTAGTTACCGATATTTTACCGATATTTATTAATTTATATAAAAATTCCAATTTTTTAACTTTTTTGTTTTATAATCCTGAGTTATTTTTATAAAAAAAAAAATTTATAGATAATAATTTTAATTATTAAAACTGCCAGCATTGAATTTGTAGGATATAATTTGTATTTTTAAGACTTAAAAATAAGAATATGCTATGTTTTTACTCGTCTTTATATGTTTTTAACGTAATTTTTAATACCGGTACGTACCGGTATTGCTGTTTCGATAACGGTATACCGTTACCGTCTTAAATACAGTTACCTTTACCGTTACCGAAACAAACTAAATTCGATACCGTTACCGTTACCCTTACCGTTATTCGTTTCGGTAACCAACCTTGATTTTAACAATAAATTTTGTAAAATTGAACGAATGGGTTATTAAAAATTAGTTTTAAATAATTTTGAAAATTAAAGGTGCTTTCTCTTTCTTAATAATACATTTTTATATTTAGCTATCTTTTTTTATTCCACTCCAGAGTTAAATTTGTTTGACTCTGGAGTACAGATTTGTTGCACTCTAGAGTTAACAACACTCTGTTAACTGTTTAACATGACAAATATAACTAAAAAAACACATCACTAATTTGTTCACATCTCTAATTGTCAACAACTTATAAAAAAATATTGCAAAATAAAAGCAAATAGTTTAAATTTGTAATAATATATAAAATAAAAAATTATTTTATTATAATAGCAGTGAAAGCCATGCCAAGATATTCGCAAAAACTGCGTAAGTACTGAAACGTCACATATTTTTTTTAAATAACTCTACTCTGCATTGTGAACAGTTAACATTTTAATCTGTGCTGCAGAGTAGAGCCACTCCACCATTGTGAAAGCAGCTTAACTGTTCGAAATGCAGAGTAGAGTTACTTTTTTTTTTTTTTTTTTTTTTTTTTTTTGAGAAGCAACACTCAGGAAATTCTTCCTATTAATTAACATGTTGCTTCCTTTGGAAAGGGGATAGAGAAGAAGTGAAAGGTGGTGAAAGATGAAGGGCTTCAAATATGGCAACACTGTAATTGCGCGAGATGCTGAATTTTTAGAACAGTTGTTGCGCGCCTTCTGATGGTGAGTTGGCGAACTTTGTTGAAGCTTTTTAGTTCATAGCCCTACTATATTATTTTACTTCGGTGGGGTTAAGTGCTATGGGAACACCGAAGGAGGACGCTGCGATATGTATGAGGGATAGAAAAAACTCATACATATTACTATTTTTCATAAATTGATGTTGCCTTGGTTGGGGCTCGAACCCACAACCTCACGTGTAACAGTCCAACGCGCTAACCATTACACCACAGCGCCCTTCAAAACTTATTTGACATTTAGTACTTCATATTTTCGCCACTCTTTTGCCAGAATTTTTATCGTTTTTTATTTCAATATTTTTTTAATTTTAAATAATACCAACGACTATATAGACTAAAGACAAACCACCAGCCTCAACTGCTGTTAAAAAGTCTCTTTAATTTTATATGCAAACTGGTTTTAAGAGAAACAGTTTTTAGTGTGTTTTTTAACGCGTATTTTTTAATATTAATAAGCAAAATTTTTTGCTAATTATACAAAACTAATGCAGAGAACATATCAAACAACACAAGTGCACTTTACAATTTAATTAAAATTGCTTAAAAACAATAAAAATAATTAATTAAAAATATCACTTTTTCACGTTTTTTGTTATTTTACATGGAAACTCTCTTAAAACAAATGTTATATTTATTTACATATTATATTTTGTTATTATTTTTTTTTATTTGTTGACAATTAGAGATGTGAACAAATTAGAGATGTGTTTTTTGGGTATATTTGTCATGTTAAACAGATAACAGACCAATGTTAACTCCAGAGTGTAGCAAATCTGTACTCCATAGTCAAACAAGTTTTAATCTGGAGTGGAATAACAAGAGATATCACAATACAAAAATGTGTTAGTATGAAAGAGAAAAAAACAAAATTTGCTACAGATTGAAGTACTCCGTCATTGTAAACGCACCTTAACGCTCAAAATTAGTTAAAGTATTGAGGATTTTTAGTAATGTGTTAAATGAAGAAAACTAAAATATGTATGTGCTTAAATCAGTGTTTTAGCTAAAAAATTGTTAAAAATTAGTCCAATCGATTTAAAACCGGTTTGAAATATTTTTCTAATGACGTATTATTTTAAGTGTATAGGCAAATTACCCAATTAAAAAAATACTTTCATCAACTGCGGCAGTCTGGCGATTCCCTTGTGCCTATTAAATTTTTTAATAAAAATGTATATAATATAATGTAATAACTTTAGATAAAATTCTTTGAATTTAACAGATTTTTTGTGTTATTATTTTACTAGTATTTAGCATAAAAAAATGTTAATTTTAGCAGTTTTTTCTACAAGGTCATTTTTACTAATTTCTAGTAACTTTTACTGCTATTTTTACAGGTTTATTTCTATCTAAAAGACATTTTACTTTGTCACTTATTTAATATGACGTCTTCTTTGAACACTACCAAATTTGTCTTTCAAACCACACTGATACATAATAAATTTTATTTTGAATTTAAAATAATACTTATGTCATCAACCTTTTGACCTGGCATTTGACATCTCTATTAACAACGCAAACGTAGATTAATTTAGATTTAGTGTATCTTTGAATTTATATAGACAGGAACTTTTTTATTTTAATTAATAAAATTCATAAAATTCGGAAATAGTTTAATTAAAATAAAAGCCGATTTTCTTCTAGTCAATTTAAAATCGAACCGGTTTAGAATACTTATTAGTCTTATGCTACATTTACACTTAACCAAAAACTAGTAGATTTCAAAATTCAAAAACTATTTGTACATACTTGTCAAATTCCATATATTTTTTTGGATCAAAAACTAGAAAAAAAATTTTTAAAGCTACTTGTTTTTGTTTGTATGTAGTGTAAATTGGGCTTTAAAAATATTAATTAATATACTCATAGCAAATATTAAATTAACAACACAAACAACTTAGGCGTATGAGTAATGACACATCTGTTTTAAATATGTAGTAATGCCTACCGAAACGAGTTTTTGTAAGTTTTTAAATCTGTAAGTTTGTGCTTTTTAATTTTGTTGACATTTAACCCAAAGAAACTACATATAAATGTGAAATGATTGAAAAAGAATGTTTTAGAAATTTGTCAGCCAACCAGCATTATTTAGCATAAAACAGGTTAATTTTGATTTTTTTTTTTTTTTTTGCTAGAAAATGCTTAATTAAAGGTTTTTTCTATCGATTTTCATGTCAAATGGCACTTTTTACATTTTAAAAATTGGTGTAATTTTGACTCCATATGCCTATAAGTTTAATTTCTAATTTTTTATTACTATATATAAAGTTTGGTATTAACTGAGTTATTTGGACAACTTTCACCAAATTCGGCAAGAAGCAATGTTTTGATCAGTGTTGCCAGAACTTAGTTAGCAAAAATGGCTAAATTTCTGGGGGAAAAAATGGATAAAAAGTGATTAAAATAAAGCTAAAAAATTGCTAAACTATTTTCACAAAAATTATTAATTTGAGTGAAACTTTCCAACAATGGCCATTCCCGTTAGCAATTTAAGCACAGTGGCTCTTTAAATCAAAATTATAGAGTACCAAAAATGTTCTAAAAGTATCGGATCGTTTCTTTATTCAAATGCGGACATTTAAAAATGCACCTTTTTGTGGTAATTTTGAAAGAATTTAGACCTCTCAATAGCAAACAATTTTAAGATTTTTTTTTTAATTGATTTTATTGCATTTTTGAAATTGAGTTCAAGTCTTCCAACTTATTAGTCAATTGACTTTGAAATTTATATAAACATTTTATAATAAGCTTGTTCGGGTAGTTACTGCAAGTTACTACTTTTACTACAGCTGGAAAAAAAAAAAGTAGTAAGAAATTTTGAATATTTTTATAAAAAATATAGTAATTTTTTTTTTCGTACTTTTAAATTCTACTACATGTGGACACTTTCCTGTAACGGATAAATTTAGACTGCTGTTCCTTATTGAAAGATTAAAATGTCATGTGGAAAAATTTCACCCGAACTTTAAATTCCTCAAATCGTAATTTAAATTTTAAAAGTTAACAATTTTTTTTATTTTAAAGGCACAATCGCAACAAACTCAAAATGTCACCTTTTCACAGGAAAAATAATAGACTTGTATATTAAATTGGCTTTAAATCAAAGTCTACACATTTTTCATGTGAAACTCATTATGGGTCACAGGTCGCCATTTTTTTCTTCCATATAGCGAAGTTTCACAATATTTTACAATCACAACAAATTTACGGTAGGGTAGAGGGGGGATCCTTCGCCAGTGGGGCACATACACTTATCCCATTTTTCTCCGATGTTAAGGGAGATAAAAAATTGGAAAAAATATATTTTGTGCATTTTTCAATTGCCTTTCCTTGACATTCACTTTGACGAATTTATATCCCATGTGGTCGCAGACAGGCCTGTTTTTTTGTTTTTTAGGGTGCCAAAAAAATTATTGAAAGCAACTACATTTTGAAATAACTTCCTCAAATCGTGTGATAAAAAAATAATTTTTCATTATGTTAGACCTATTCAGAATATAATAATTTTATTTTAATAAATGCTTAAAAAGTGTGAAAAAATATTAATTTTATGTTAGTGTCTGCCTCTGGGGCACAATCACCAGATGGCCCCTGGACCTACGGATCCCCCCTCTACCCTACAAGCTCAATAGTTCTGCCTGAGGATTTTATGTATTTTGTTATTGTAATAAAAACAAAATACACACAATTCTTCTGGAAAAATAAATCCGTTCGCTTTATAAAAACAGGGGGTTAATACACTAATAGAAAAGTGTGTAATAAATTTAGTTAAAACTACTAAAAATTAGTTAAAAACGAGTACAAAAGTTAAAGCCGGGCATGCCGACTATATAATACCCTACATCAGTCTGGTTAAAAGCCAACTAATGCTTAGATCCGAAATTCGAGTGGGTTAAAACGGACTTATGTCAAAATTTTCTGTAAAATGATAAAAGAAGAGAAAATCGAAAATATAGCACATATGGGCGATAGGTCCAAATATGGACCAATCCTATCTAGAATCAATAGGCTTTGTCCTTGGGACCATGTGAGTCAGCGAAGCAAATTTCATTTAAATATCTTCGTATTTGCGACCTTCAGCGCGTAAACAAGCCAATTTTTGGGGGACCCTTATATGGACACTAGGTCTAAACATGGACCGATTTTAACCAATATCAATATAATTTGTCCCGACATAGGTGTGTGTACCAAATTTCATCAAAATATATTAATATTTGCCACCAGTAGAGTGCGCACAAGAATGCATGGACAGACGGACAGGCGGACGGACAAACGGACATCGATAAATCGAAACAAAAAGTGATTCTGATTCGATCGGTATACTAAAAGAAGGGACTAGGTCCAATATTTTTTGTATTTTTAAAATGCATTTGTTTTAAACGAAAATTTGGTAGCCCTTTTTTAACTTATTTTAAATTTTTTCAATGGTTGCGTTCGGCAGATACAATTTAATAATCAACAGTTGTACAACTATCTACTGAACAGCCTGATCACTAACTACTCAGTTGGTAACGTAAAAAATGTTTGCTACTTCCCAGCAAGCACGGCAATACGAAGAAGATCATATTGCCAGGAAGAAAGCATTTGTTGCCGGCAATATCAATTTCGTGTTGCGGAAGTTTTTCCGCGCATTAAATCTTGATTTTTTTAGAGGAATTTTTTACTATGTATCTGTTGATTGTTTTTGTACAAATTTTGTTTTAATTTTTTCCAAAATGACAAAGAATTTCAAACAAATGTAAAAGTGACCATTTCTTATAAAGGGGCCAGTTCGGTGACAGTTTGTTAAAATTTCCCGTAGGGATTTTCTTGGAAGATAGCTTCCAAATGCTTGCCGGGTTTTGATCAATAAGTGATACATTTGTTGTTGTTCATTTACAATAAAAATTGTTTTGTTAGAATGACAAATAAAAATATGCAAATATAATTCGAAAACAAAAATTTTAAAAAATAAAAGCAAACTATATAAACTATAGTAGCCGTTTAGGGTTTCTCTGCCGAATGCTACCAATGTACATATTCAGTAGATTTTCAGGAAAATATATTATGAGTGCACAGATATTCTTTTAAGAGTTAAATTTATTAATAAAAGAAAATAAATCGTTTATTTAAAGCGGGGAGTTTATTAAGCGATATTATCTTTTTATCTTCCAGGTGATAAATTAGCGATATACGATTATCTACCGAAATCGTCGATTTATCATTCCGACGTATTGCTTGGGATCATTGCTATGGAGAGGATATTTGAAGGCGAGATCTTCCGCAAAAAATATGATTATTACTCCAATAAACTTATTCCTTTAAGCGATTTAATTTTTAAATATTTTCGTATTTAAAGGTTTGTTTTTTACACCAAATGTCTTCTTTTAACCCAAATATTGCTGTTATACCTACGGTTGTACATAGAATTCTTATTCTTTGACATTCCCAGTCAGTGGACTTAAGTCATACGAATGTGTTGAAAATGTATGTGAACAAATGTATTTGTTGTTAAAAAAAATAAAAAAAAGATAAAGCTTCAAATATCTATGTAACTTATAATACAAATTTTATTTAAAATTTCATAAGTCTTTGCAAAATTTAATTGTCTAAATGACAAAAATATAAATTTGCAAAAATTAAAATTGCAAACTACGAGTATTTAATATATGTATGTACTTAATAATAATTCGTGTTTAATCAACAGTTTAATCAACAGGAAATATCAGATATCTAGGGGTTTAACTCTAATTGCTTGAAATTAGATGTTAATTACGAAAAATCTTCTATTATTAATCTTAAGTTAATTAGAATATTAGGGTGGCATACATTTCACACACAAATTTTATAGCTTTTTTAATTTTAATTTAAATTAAAATTTACAGTGAGACCTTCCAATAAAATATGCGATGATAACCTGAATCAAAATTTTAGGTTAAAATTACATTTAAACTTAGATATTTTTCGGTATTTCCGACAAGAGGAGATTAGAGAGATTTTTTTTTTTTAATTTTAAAAATTTAAGTTTTTTTATTTCTCGAACAAATTTTTTCAATTACTTTCAATTACTTCGTTAAACATCCAGCAAAATATTTTATTACCAAATAAGTGGTTATAGAATGAAACTAAAATTTTTGCCTACTTATAATTCGTTGTCAGTTCTAGTTATTTTTGTACAGTGTTGTTTTAACGTCTTATAGACCAGCTGCAATTAAAATTGTAATTAATATGCATTTTATTAGTTTTAATTTAGTAAGTTTAAGGTTAACAAGAAGAATAAACCTTTTTCTCTAAAAATTATAAACACATAAATTTGCAAATCAGATCTAGTTTCTGCCTTTTTCTATGGATAGGCTTCATCAGTGATTTTGCATTAAATTTTATTATTGTTTATTGTCAGATTGTCTCTATATAATAATTTTTCAACAACCACGTCGCCTACAGGAATCGAACCTGTGCCTATTCCTACATTACAAACGTAACTATAATAAATTGCGACAGCTTAGCCGTCTCACCCAAGCAAGGCCTTGAATACAACGAAGCTAATTCATAGTTTTTCATTCCTATTCAGCGTTCTGTTATTGTTTTTTTTTGCTCAGAAGTGGATCAAACACAGACACATACAAATATTCTACTTTTAGATTTTTCTTTATCGTCCAATCTCCTCCCGGTGTTATTCTGTAAATTTCCTAGAGTGGCGTTTTTGGCCAAAAGTATTAAAATTAACCCCATATGGATCACGTTACATAAAATAATTATTTTTATCCAGTTGAGATTTTTTTTGTCAATTTAATGGCTTTACAAGCTCGTAGTCATAATTAATATTAAGTCCAATGGGTCTTTTCTGACCCCAGGCCACTGAGGCTTAATTTTTTTTTAAAGAAATAAAAAGATAATTATAATCTAACCAAATTTGAGTGCTGTTTTTCAGAAAACCGTGTAAAATGTGATGAAAACATTCAATTTTTTTAAATTTTTGACAAAATGAGCAATTTTTGTAAAATGTTCTGAAAAGCAGTCACTCCAAACACAAACTAGAATTATCATTTTTCCAATTTATTTTTTTTCTTTAATATCAACTATTATGTGGTCCAAATAGCAATCGACATCTCCAAATTAGGCATTTTAAAAAATCTTTAAAATTAATTTAAAAAAAAACACCTTTTTGCATTTTTATCAAATTTGTGGGTCATTTTGGATTCCAGGCTAAAGTGGGTTAATGATATCCGATGAAGTCAAAATTCCATATATGAATCATTTTGACTATATTAAATGAACAAATGGAATAAAAAATATTTTTTTTTCAGAAATTTCGAATTTTGGGAATTTTTAATAGTATGTAATACACTTTTTTCCAAAAGGGGCCATTTTCGTACAACTTTCGGCACGGGTTAACGTTTTTCAAAAAAAAAATCGATTTCTTCCATTTGGGATCATTTCCAATAAAACAGGGGTGTAATGAACGAAAATCGACAAATCGCTATTTTAAGGGACAGTCTAATGGACAACTACTTATAAAAACCACCTTGTCGTATATAAATAATCAGTTTTGACACTCGTATACTGCTTATTATTCATATACTAGTAATGAGTACCCATTACATTTTTACTGGGTATTTACTCATTAAAGGTACGTCAGAGACCCGCTGGATATTTTACTAACCAAACTTTTTCAGTCAACCGATTTTTAAATATTTTTCGAAAAATATAGTGATTTTAGACTTCTTTTTTTAATTATCATGTGGGGGCCCAGACATTATGATTTTTATAAGTGCAGTGGAATTTCAAGGAAAGTTGGGTCGACCAGCACAATTTTTTACAAATCTCTGTAGCAAAGTGAAAATTTTTCATTCCAAATTTCGAAAACTAAGCAAGACAGAGCAAAATGCACAAAATATTTGCTCTTTTGGGGTATCTTTGAATAGCATTAGATGATATGGAGCAGGCCCGGGGGGAGTACCGATAGCCTACAATTTAAACAAATTTTACGCCTAGTAAACTGTCATTTTACTAATTTTTTGCTTAAATTTAAATTTGTTAAATTTAACAAAAATGTGTTAAAATTAACAAATTTTATTTTACCAGGAATAAATTTTGTTAAAGTAACAAATTTTTCTAAATTTATTTTTATCGGGATATATGTATATTAATTGCATTAAAGGAATTAAATGTGATAAAATCCCAAACATATTTAACAAATTGTGAAAAATAATCTGTTGAAGACAAGTCCCTATTCGGATTTCATTCTCGTCTAAGAAAATCGTCAGGGGACGATGTTTTTATAATTTGTGGAAATATTTGTTAAGTTAAATTACAAACTCAATGAGAATTTCTTGTTCTCATCTAGGAGCGTTATTAAACATTCAAAATATCAAAAAAAAAAAAAAAAACAAAAAAAACAACAAAAAAATTTAACACAATTTACTTTTTTTCTGTTGAGCCAACAGACATATTATATTGAGCGTAAATACTAATTGCTAGTCCGACAAATAATTATATGTCATTACCGTTTCTATACTGGGTAATTTTGTTAAATATTCTAGACGGCACTCCCTAAATGGTAATTTAATTTATTTGTTCCTATCGAAAATTTAACTCCCTTATTTGTATATTATTATGTTGTAATTTATATTTCTTTGTTTTAACACAATAAAATATCAATTAATAAAATGCCATGAACAAAAGTGCCAGATAATTTTTAATCATAATATAATTCAAACATGATAATACATATTTAAATAACAAGCTTCCTCTACTACTAACTGACAACTTCTCCCAACAACTACATGCTACACAGCAGAAGATTAACAAATAACACTATACGAGTACGAGAGTTAGACAGAATCAAGTGAAATTGACACGCCAAAATAATATTAACTAAAATTGCATAATTAACACTATTAATAATATTCTAATACTAACTGGTAATAACTACCAGTTTATTTAAAAATTCTCTCTTTATTTTACTAAATTTAAGAACAAGTTCTTTTTTATTATTTTAACTTTGAATTTATTTCTAAATTACACAGATGATTGGAGAGAAAAAGTGAGTTTTCTTCTTTTCATTTTTTTTTTTTTGTTGTATTTAATTATAATATTTAGTAATAATAATAAATACACTTTTTTTATATAAATAAAAACTTGTTCTAAATTTTGTATTATTTAAAAAAAAAAAAATTATAAATATTGCCAATAAGAGAAAATAGTGACTTGGGCTTGGCGGTCAAACTTTTAACTTAACTATAATCATTCGGTTTTAAACAGTCGGCGGTTAACATTTGTTTTAAAGAAAAGAATTAGCAAAATTAATAAATCTATAAAAAAAATACAATACAAACTAAATTTAAATATTTGAAAAAAATTGTTAAAAACGCTTGACTTAGTTTCAAAATATATTCAAGAAAATAACAAAAGTTACTTAAGAAAGAAAAAAACCGCAATATAATTTTATACAAATATACGAGTCTTTTTTTTTCTAAAAACAACCGTAACGAGCATCTAAAATACACAAAATTTTATTGAAAAAAAATGCTAATTTTATTTATTTTTATAATACATATTTTAAATTGTTTATGTCATGAAATTTCATGGTGTGATCCTGAATTATGTGGAGGTTCAAAGACTGTTCGCCATATAGCATGTAAAAATTATGGTGTATGTGTTAAATTTTTATATTTTTTTAAAACAATTATTATAAAAACAATATAAGACGTATTAGTGATGTGACCAATAACATTTTTAGTGAAAGCATTAACCCATTTAGGACACGTTATAAATCCGCTGGCTATTATTGAGAAATGTTTTTAAGTTTTTTCCCTTAAAATGCTCTATAGTGAAAATATTAGAAATTAAAGGTTTAAAAATTTGTATAAAAAAATACACGATATTTTTATTGTTTCGAGTTTGCCGATTTTTTAATTTTTGTTTGACAAATAGTATATTGGTGTTTTGACAAATTTTAAAATTGTCATATAGTAACCTTGGCGAAATTTATGTTCCGATCGCCAGATTTTTAAAATATGTTTTTAGCTGACGAACAAATTTTTTAAACACCCCAGAACATTTTTTTGAACTGGTTGCCTTTTAATCTGTTCTAGAATAGGTGTTTTTACCACCGGTTCCGTGGAACAGGTTCTAGTACTGATTCCTGGAAGTCGAAATGGAAGGTTGTCGCAGAACCAGTTCTATAAGCAACCTTTTCTAGTTTGGAGGAACAGAACCTGTTGCTTTTGGGACAAACTCAAACAAAAATGAGCGATGATAGAACATAAATTGGAATAGATTACATGCAAGTACAAGTTGTTGTACAATTAGTTCTTTGCATCCGACAATTTTGCTTGGACGAATAAAGTTTTGTATATTCTCATCAAATAATTAATCAAAAACATTTGCGAAAAGGTGACACGGAGGAAATAAGAAGATAAACAAAAAATCTAAAGTAGAATGTTTGTATATGTCTGTTTGATCACTTCTGAAAGTATTCATATAAGGACAATCTGACAATAAAAATATAAACAATAATTAAATTTAATGGAAAATCACTGATGAAGCCTGTCCATAGAAAAAGGCAGAAACTGGATCTAGTCTGATTTGCAAATTTAATGTGTTTATAACTTTTGAGGAAAATATTTCTTCTTCTTATTAACCTCAAACCTACTAAAAAATATTTTAGTATTTATGGTATTTTGAAATAAATTTTGAACGAAGGTCTATCAAAAAAGACCAAATATTAATTTTTAGAATAAATATTTGGCAAGTCATGTGAACCCCTAATTTTTCGAACTCTTCTAGCATGGTATTGGTGTATGTTTGAGCAGAAGGAGATCAACATTTGCCTAGAACATTTGATATAACATGTTTAATGCTTTTCCATGCAGTCAGTTCGTTTGGGGAGAGCATAAGATCGAACTCAGCATATTTCATAAGCTTCCTTATATCAGGGCCAACAAAAACACCCGTTGGATTGAAGACAAACAAACGCATTTTCAAAATGTAACCAAAATTTTTTTACTACAAACTGTATACCTTCTTTAATCTTTCCGACACTTAGTTGTGGGAAAAGTGACTTCAAAACTCAAAAGCTCGCCCAATTTTATTTAAAGTTTTTACAAAGTTTTTAATCACCCCAAGTTTTATATGTAGTGGTGGCAGAAGGATTTGTTCTACTGAGAAATTAGAAAAGTTTCTAAATAGACAAGAGCTGTTTTTAAACAAAACGCAATAAGAAATTTTTAAAAATATGAAATCGTTTTTGCGAAATCCAAGAAAAAAGTTTGACAGCACTGCCACTGTCCACTGGCATTTTCACTATGTGGTTTGGGTTTTAGTGGGTAGGTAATCTTGAATTTGACTGATTTTTGCTGTTTGTGTTAAGTTTTGGGCTTTGGTGTGTTCCGACATATGTAATAAAATTATGGTCAACATTTTTGTAGAACACTTCATCCCCGCCCTCCCCCTTTTTAGAGGTGTTTTTTACGCTTTGTTAGAAGAGAGCCAAAAATGAATGTTATGAGGGGGAGTTAGAGGGTTAATATGTTCCACAAAAATATTTGCCTTAATATTTCCTACAAAGTTGCTGAATACACCCTACCTACACCTCAGATGTAAATAACACATAATTTCATATAGCGATATGCTGTACGAAAGGCCAAAGGGGGGAACTTTAACCCCCACCCCCCCCCCCCCCCCCCAACCCCCTTCTACCTGGGATTATATCATGGGTCGATAAATCGTCCAAAAGGTTATTAATTCATAAAAATGCAATTCACATACCATTTTTGTTGTTGTGTTAACTAGTGTTATTTGGTCACACCTTTTAAAGTATAAGACACATCTTAAGTTTTCTCAATATCTTTTGTTATAGCAATTTCATAGTCGCTGTTTTCCCGATGCTTCAGATGTTGATATTTCCAGATTTAAACATGTTTTTGTCGATGAGCATAACAAACGACGTAACTTAATAGCTTCAGGTCAATTACGCGGTTATTATCCCGCTTCCAGAATGGCTACTTTGGTGAGTAATTTGTTATAATCTTCTTAATTTTAAATATCCATTAAAAGTGTTAATAATCATGTCATTAAGGCCCATTAAACACAAAAAAAAAACTTGTATTTATTTCAACGTTAGATAAAAGTTATAATTTCAAATAGATTTAAAAAAAAAAATCCACAAATATTGACAGTAATAATTGTATAATTTATGTAAATAATCATAAAACACAAAAAATCACGATATAAATATTGATAGAAATGTTAAATAAAAACGGCAAAAACCAAACAAATCAATAATAATAAAAAAAAAAGTTAATAAAATTAATTATTAATATTCTTAATAAAAAGAATCAGTGGTTTTAGCAAAAACTTATAATTAATTTAAATAAAAGTCATTGAAATATGTTGAAACAAGTTCTAAATAACTAAAGAAAAATTGGCAAAAAAAAAAGTTGAAGTGATAACAAATTTAAATGAAACGATTAAGATATTTAATTTAAAGATTTAATACGTCAGCAAATAAAACAAAATTTATATAATTTATCCAATAATCTGCCAGATTATTAAATATCTGCAATGTATGAGATTAATCACTACTGGGACAACTGTCGCCTAACGACAAGAACTGCCATTGCGTTAATTTAAATTAAGCGACAATGAAAAAACGAAGACAAAAGAAGAATTTTGTTTTATTTGTTTTTTCATACATATTTTTCATTAATTAAATAAGTTTTGCATTAATTTTTGTTGTTTTTAGTTTTAATATATTTAATTTTGCTTTCTGAAGGTAAATTCCGTATTTTTATTTTAAATTATTTTTTGTTTCTGTCAAAAATATATGTTTTTTATAAACAAAGTACGAATTTTTTCATCTCTAATACGAATTGTTGCAACTCTTTTGTGAGATACAACACTAATTTAAGTAAAAATATGGCAACAATTTAGTGTGTGCTAGTATGTCGCTGTGAAAATAACATAGGCCGCCCGTCGACAGGGCGATTTTTGGCTTCCCATACTAAATATATGAAAGAGCAATTTTCGCTGTTGTTGTCGACCCAGTTTTGATAAATCCCTTACTACGCTGTTAATCAATATAGCCAGTTTGGACGATTTATCGTCATTTTGACGATTTTTACTATCGAAAATAGCCAAAGGAAGATTTAACGATTTTCCTCTTCAAAATTACGACTTTTTTCAATAGGAAATATAGCAATAATTGTTCAAAAATACGTTATTTTTCCATTATCTAAATCAATAAATCTGAAAATAAATTCATGTAATCTATAAATAATTAGAAATTTATTAATTCAATTCGAGGCCAATTTCCTTATTATGAATTAACATAATAAGTACTTTTTTCAAAAACTGCTATTTTTCTTCATCAGGATAATCCCCTGACAAATACTTCACAGAGTTTTTGCTTTTAAAAACATCTACACTTTCAGGAATGAAAAGACGATCTTTTCGGGGATTTTCCAGGTCTTCTTCATCAGTTTTCTTTAGAAAGTGGTGGCGGTAATGCAATGCAATTTTAAGCATCAAAATCTCATATTAAATGTTTTCGAAGTCTTCTGCAAAGCATAGCCAACAATAGAAATATTATGAAAGTTTTTTGTTTTTTTATTTCATACCATCGGTATAAATAAATACAAATTTTATTTTTACCTTTCTTCTTTGTTAATACAAGAAGAGGGAAAAACATTTTTTCTCCGTACTATGAGTGTTGTCAAAATGTTGGTTTTTAATTTTTATTTAAAAAATAAAAATTGTTTTTTCGACCTTTTTATGAATTAATAAATTTATAATTAATCAATTAAAAAGGTCGAAAAAACAATTTTTATTTTTTAAAAAAAATTAAAAACCAACATTTTAATTTATAAATATTTATCGTAAAATTTTTACTTAAGGTAGTCATTTTATAACTTGATAGTTTTTTTAGGAAAACTAACACAGAATCTGGTAATTATTTTTATTTAAAATAGTTTTTCCTAAATCTCTAATAAATGTAACATGTTTTTCGAAGGGATGTATATCTCATATCGGACTCTTTTTTCATGTAAATTCTTTAGTAGTTACCTGTGAAATATCTCTAGACTAAGTACATTAAAATATAAAGATTTTCGATACGATTTTTTTTAAGTGAACTTCTTCTTTCGAACAATTAATTTCAGTATATGGTAAATTTTCAATACATACATAAAATTGTTTGAAATTTGGAGATAAGACTATTAAAGGATTATTTTCTAAAACACTTCGGTGAAGTGTTGCGTTATTTCTATAGAAATTCTTTTTGTTACAAAATCAATTTACATTGAAAGTTTCCTTCACTTCAACCAATCAAATAAAAAACTAAAGTTTTAGAATTTTTATTAAATAACCGGGTTATAATAATAAAAATATTTGATTATTAAATTTTTGACGATTTTTAACAATATTTTGACGATATTTCAAAACACAGTAAGATTTTGACGATTTTTTCAAAAATATTTGACGATTTTGTGCCCAATTAACCTGACAACACTGCTGTAAATTTAAGTTTTCTGTGTTTTCTCACATACTCTCATATCTGCAGTGTTGCCAGAAACTTCCTTTCGAAATATGCTACACAGAGCTTTGAAAAATTAGTTCTTTAATTCAGTTTTTGAATTATGAATTAAAAATTCAGTGAATTAATTGATAAAAGACTATATATTGAATATAAGTAATTCAGAGTTATTTTCGTTCGATTTCTTTTGTTACGAATTAATTCAATTGCTATAGTTCTTTTAATTAAATTAAATGAATGAACACTGGTTAACGTGTTCAATTTTATTAAGCGAACTGGTAAAAAGTGAATTAATTCCTTACTGAATTAATTCACCACTGAATTCGTTCAATATAATTTTTCGTTTCGTGAATTGAAAAAAAAGAAGTTCAGTGAATTTAAAAACAAAATTACGTTCACTGAATTTAAAAGCTGTTTTCTGCCGTTCAATACACAGTGGAGTGTTTTTAAAATATTTTGGAAATAATTCAGGTTTTATTGGTTGGTCGGAATACTTTTGCCTTCAGATTAAAAGTTTCTTTAAGAATACACATAGGTAATATTTATATTTTTCTGAAAGCATGCTTCTTTTAGATGGGCATAATGGAAAAAATATTGTCCACTTGTAAATTTTTCCTCCCCCAGACCATTTCGAATTCGAGTAAAACATCCAATTTTTGGAAATTTTTCACAGTGTTTTAGGAGTTGTGGGATTTTTTTCATCTTATCTAAAATTTTTTTATATTTTTATATAAAGAATAGTAACAAATAAGAAATGGCTGAATTATTGCCAAAATATTTTGAAAACACTCCACTGTGTACTGAATGCCAGCTTTTGAATTTAGTGAACGTAATTTTTTGTTTTTCAATTCAGTGAACGTAATTTTTTGTTTTTTAATTCAGTGGACGTATTTAGTTTTTTAATTCACTGAATGAAAATGTAATTGAAGGAATTCAGTGGTGAATTAATTCAGCAAGCAATTAATTCACTTGATTTAATAAAAAGAACTATAGCAATTGAATTAATTTTTTGAATTTGTTTTTTGTTGAACGCGTTCATTTGAACGAATTCAGTGAATTACTTAAGAAAAGGAATTCATTCATTTGAAAGAAAATTGAATTCGATTGGTAGTAAATTCATTCAAAAATAAAAATAAAATAAAGAACTGACGAACAACAAACTCAAAAGGTGTTGTAATTTTTATTATGCGAAAAATCTGCTGAACCATCACACAAAAAATATGCTAGAATCCTGCTGCTTAAAAAATTAAAATTTTTTACTATAAAAGCGATTTTAAATTTCGGCATTAGCTACACGTTTTTGACAGTTTTTAATGTACACGTCTTTAAAACTTAACTTAATAAAATAAAAAACCTCTCATACTCATATGTTTCATTCTCATACTCTCTTCAATGTTGCCATATTTTCAAAAAGAGGAAAAGTTGATACAATCGAACTTTAGTTAAAAAAATTCCTTTTTTCTTTAACCCTTTGACACGGGAATTTTAATGACTGGGAATTTTCCGACCAAACTATGTGGAAATGTAGATCTATGCAAAAGAAATATTGTTTATTGATTTTATGGCTTTGCAGCACCCCCTAGCGTAGTAATTTGGAATTAAAGTTCAAACATTAACATGCTGCCGACTCCGAGCGGGTTAAAATTTTTATAGAATTTTAATTTTATATTTTAGCCTTTTTATAATTTTTAACTTTTAACATATTCTCAGCAGCGTTGGTGATCACAAGACAAAACGCACTCTACTGATCTCATGTTGTTTTTAAATTTCACAGCCTGCATAAAATTTTAATAAGAACAAAATAACGAACCCATAACAGTAAATGAATAGCGCTTTGGTTAAAATTCAAATCAGTGACGAGTTGATGAAGTCGATGTACATTATAATGTACGCCACTCGCCAAAGGGTTAAGTTATTAATTTTGGACTTACCAAATCTAAAATTTTCATTTATTGATCTTTACTTAAGTTAAAATAAAAAAACTGAAAAAATTTTAAGATTTCCAAAATACTCCTAACTGGAACGAATTCTTATGACATTTTCTACACTCACAAATGTTTGTCTTTAGAATCTACTGAAAATGACAGTTAAAATAAATTTATATGCAGTTAAAAAGGCGACAAAGGTATTCACCTTTAAAGTAACTAAAACTTTTGTTATTTTTAACTGTTGAAAAATAACTAACAAATGCATTAAAAATAACTACCAATGTCGTAAAATTAACTGAAAAATTTTTATTATAAAAATTTTAAAACAACTGACAAAATCGGTAAAAATTACTGTTTTTTACAGTAAATTCTTTTGGTTTATAAAAGTGTATTTTAATAAGAAAAACTATGTTTTTTTTTCGATTACAAAAATATGTGTTATTACTTCAGCCTATTTAAAATTTGAAGTAAAAATTCGAAACCGTTCTCCAGTTAATATGCTTTTATGCATTGGAGATACAATACAAGTTTCTGATTTTTATTTGAAAATTAGAAATGTATCAATAATAACAAATATAAACTAAATAAGAATTTTTCAAATTCAAAAAAGTTCAAGTAAATTTTTTATTTTTTAAATAACTAACAAAAACTACTGTTTACTGTAAAAATACTGTTTTGGTAGTTGTTTATTATGATATTAAAAATAACTGATTTAAACAACTGTTACGAAATTACAGTACTTTTTGTTAGTTGTTATCTTAAGTAACCGCCATAAAAGTTTTTTTTACTTTTTTCTATAGAAATACAACGGTAATTACTGTTAAAAACAACAACTACTGATTACTACATAAACAACTGTCATGTGGTAACTGTTAAACCTTTTTGAGCGTACTCCCATATGGAACGTTTCCAACCGCCTCGCAATTTCTGTTATTATATTATTTAATTAATTTATATTATGAATCTGTTTTCTTCAGCATTCTTTTTTTTTTACTAAAGACAATAAAAAAGAACAAATATTCTTCTCATATTCTTTAATTAGACATTTCTTAACAAGGACAATCGAAAAGCAAACATAAGGACTTGAAAATTGTTATTTGCTAAAAACTTCATAAAATAAATGCAACCAAAATGCAGTAGCTTTTGTAGGTTGTTTTAAAAAACAACTCTAAAACTACTGCAATTGCAGTTAAATTAACTACAACCCCTTTATTACATAATTAACTGTCATGTAGTAACTGCAGAAGTTTTCTGACTACAACTAACATTTTTCTCTCGGCTTATTAGGAAACGGATATGTATTAATTCAAAATATCACGGTGTAATTATTTTTATTAATGTCTTCATGACATTTTGCTAATAAGTGCAATGTAAATTTACATTTATTTAACTATTTAGCATAAATTGTTGATTTAAACTACATGAACTTTTAAATAACCAACTAACAATTTACTAGAGGCAAAAGATGAATGAATTTTTAATAAATTAAAATACAAAATAAATATTGAAAAAATCATAAAATGCGCAATAATAAAAGAATAAAAAACAATAAAAAAAATCAATAAATCTATTAAGTATTTATGATGAATGATCTTTATTGTTTGCGAGAAAATTAATTAATTAAAACTCTAACCAAATAAGAATTTAAATAATAAAATAACATTTTGAAATTCTAATCGAAATCGAATTTCTTTGTTTATTTCCAGGTGTGGGATGATGAATTGCAGTATTTGGCTGGATTAAATGTACGGACGTGTATATTGGATCATGATGATTGTAATCACACATATAGATTTAAAAATACTGGACAAAATTTATGTGGTATATCCAGATTGAAATCACCATATGTTAATGTTACCAACCTAATAGATGAAACTATAACACTATGGTTTGATACCGAATATGATTTAATTGATAGTTCCTTTGTTAATGCCTTTAAAGTGACAAAAACTTTGTAAGTTTATTAAAAAGCATTTATTAGAGTCCCCCCACCCCCCGCCCCCTTTGGGACTGATATAAATCGTGATAGCAGTTCAGTAAATTTGGAACGATAAACTTATAATGATGTTTTTTAAATTTAAAATATTTTCTTGAATTTGAAACACATTGTTTGTTATACGTCGTTCCAAATTTACGGGTTAGGGTTAGGTGTCTTTTCCAAAGGGGTTCGCAGCATTTGATTTCCATATTTTAATTACATTTCTTTTATAATTCCAGTGAAGCTTATGGTCATTTTGCCGAAATGATTGTTGATCGTATTACTCATGTTGGCTGTGCCATTATGCGTTTCACACGCCCAGATTATCCACATGTTTATGTTTATAATGTTGTGTGTAATTATTCATCAGTGTATGCCCTGGGTGCTCCTTTATATAAAACTGGTTATCCTGCCAGAGGTTGTAAGACTGGTAAAAATCCTCGCTTTCCTGCCTTGTGTTCAGTAAGAGAAGAGTTTGATCCTAATTATTGAGATTGTTGTTTTTTTTTAGTTAGAAACTTTTGTATTATTTTTACGTTAGTTTTGGTATGTCGATGGTCATAAGTTGTCAACACATAATTGGTAATTTTAAAAATCTTAAGATGTTATAAATTTCTTCTCTATGAGAAAGAAATCGTTTGTCGTTCTTAGTCAAATTGTTAAACCACAGTTATAAGATAACAAACTATTACCATCGACATGTATGTGTGTGTATCTGTGAATTTATTTTGTTCACAAGGGGTGTGCCATTTGCTAAATCGTTGTATCGTCCTAACAAAAAATAGAGTTGTTAAAAATTAAATTGAAAAAATACAACATTTGGGAATAGTATTTACGATAAAATATTTTTATGTTTGTTAAAGGTGGGTCTCATACTGTAGGTTTAACTTTAACTTAACTATAAACAAAAGAAAATGTCAAAAAAATGTACACAAAACAACAACAAATTTTTGGGTTAACTATTAACTAAAGTTTAAACCTGCAGTATGAGACCCACCGTAAGTGTCCTATGTTTAGTTAAGTGTGCTAACAGAGAGTAAACCCATAAGGAAATCGTTGTTAAATGAAAATACAATTTTAACAACCCTGTTTTTGTTAGGACAATACAACATATAGCACACGCCTTGTGAACAGCCTAATTGTTATTATAAAATAATTGTAAATATTGTAATTTTAATTTTTCTTTTTTAGAAAATAATAGATTTTTTATATTTTCAACAAAAACAAAAATAAAATTAAAATTATTTGAAAACAAAAACTGCCTATAATAAAATGCCCAAGTTAAACATATCAATTCACACATAAAATTTAATGGTGGGCCTCATACTCAAGGTTGAAGAGTAGATCGTACCACCTCACAGGCAAAAAAAACGGTTGCATTACACCTTCGAATATAAAATATTTTTGCAAGGCAATTTCGAAAAAAAGACAATTTTTTGCACTTAGGGGTCGCCTTTTTTAATTTTTCGTTATAGATTCGGCATTTACAGTCGGATTTTAAAGTGTGACATATCGATTTTTTTTTCCTCGTTTTGGTATAAAGGCTGAAGTTATCGAAAAACATCCTTAGCAAAAGTTTAATGATTTTTTGCGAGCTTTCATTTTCTGACATTAGGGTGGTAGCAACTGAGATCTGGTCTGGTGAGATCTTGTGGGTAAATACTAGAACGGCTTACTTGAGGTCAATGGCCCTTAGAGAAAAACATTGGTCCCCTCGAGTAAAAAAACATCGATGTATCATACTTTAAGATCCAACTGTAAATGCCAAAGATATAATGAAAAATGTAAAAAGGCAACCCCTAGGTTCGGCAAAAAAAAAATTTTTTTTTGAAACATCCTTGCAAAAATAATTTAGACTTGACTAGTGCTGGTAAAAACATGAGTAGTGGGTATCGAGTATCGAGTATTTGTCTTTTTTTAAGGTACTCGACACTCAAAACTACTACTTGATATTTTCAGCGTTGCATTTTTGACAGACAAAATATATATAAAAATGTGACTCTGCTAAAATATTTACCAGAAAAATGTGACTCTGCTAAAATATTTGTCACAAAATTGCAACTCTGCTAAAAGAAAAAAATCAGAAGTAAAATATTTAAAATAATATGTTAAAAAACTATGAAAAACGCAATGAATAGTTGTCGAAAAAGTTTAATAATATGTTTATAAATTTAAATATTGAATTACCATAAACATTTTCAAAGAATTTTACTAAAAAATTTTAAAAAATTTCAAATTTAAAAACCGTTAGAAGGATCGAGTAGTATCGAGTATCCAAATCAAAAATATCGAGTGGTATCGAGTATTTAAAAGTAACCAAATTTACCAGCACTAGATTGGACGATCTATGGAGACTTTTTTTGAGGTACGGTATAATAAACATATAACTGTCATGTAGTAACTGCCAAACTTTTCTAAGTGTATATACCGAACTTCATGATATGAAAATTGATTATAAAAGTCATTTATTTTACATCGACCAATGGACAGGTATCCCTAAATCAACCCAGAAAGGGATTCTGAGTCGATCGGTATACCATAATTTTTGGTAATTATATTGAGATTAAAAAAATAGTAAACAATTTGTAAACCGTTTTCAATCGCAGTTTACTATTCGTGTACTGATTTCTTGTACAATTTTTTTTGTAATAATTTTTGCTATTCTTTTATTACAATTTACGGATTTTTTTTACTAATTCACGTTGCTGATTTCAGCAAAACATTTGTCAAAACCGAGTGCTAAACTTAGCAAAAACATATACTAATTTAACAACAAGTGGATAATTTAAGGAAATTTTATTTACAAGAATTCGTTGATTTTTGTAGAATTCTTGTTTAGTTTATATTTGTTATTATTGATACTTTCACAAAAGTTTGTCGGTAGAATCTACTGAAAATGACAGTTAAAACGAAGGTATATGCAGTTAAAAAGACGACAAAGGTATTTACCTTTAAAATAACTAAAACTTTCGTTATTTTTAACTGTTGAAAAACAACTAACAGATGTATTAAAAATAACTAACAATGTCGTAAAATTAACTGATACATTTTTACCACAAAAATTTCAAAACAACTGACAAAGTCGGTAAAAAAAACTACAGTTTTTTGCAGTTAATTTAATTAAGTATATTTTAATAAAAAAAAATACTTTTTTTCGATTACAAAATTGTGTGTTATGACTTCAGCCTATTTAAAATTCGAAGTAAAAATTCCAAACCGTTCTCCAGTTATTATGCTTTGGAGATACAATACAAGGTTCTGATTTTTATTTGAAAACTGGAAATATATCAATAATAACAATTATCAACTAAACAAGAATTTTTAAAATTCAAAAAAATTCAACGAAATTTTTTATTTTTTAAATAACTACCAAAAATAACTGTTTACTGTAAAATTACTGTTTTCGTAGTTGTTTATTATGATATTAAAAATAACTGATTTACACAACTGTTACGAAATTACAGTACTCTTCGTTAGTTATTTTATTAAATAACCATCATAAAAGTTGTTTTGCATTTTTCTATAGAAAAACAACTGTAATTACTGTTTAAAACAACAACTACTGATTACTACACAAACAACTGTCATGTAGTAACTGTCAAACTTTTTTGAGTGTATATTCTTAACTTGGAAATAAAACTCGGAAAATTTTAGTGTATCTCCAACGCATAAAAAGGTAATAACTGGAGAACTGTTGGGTTTTAATTTTTATTCAAAACCACCACTTTCTAAAGAAAACTGAAGAACGGGACTTGGAAAATCCACGAAACGATCGTCTTTTAATTCCTGAAAGTGTTAGAGGTTTTTGAAAGCAAAAACTCTGTGAAGTATTTGTTAGGAGAATATCCTGATGAAGAAAAATAGCAGTTTTTGAAAAAAGTACTTATTATGTTAATTCATAATAAGGAAATTGGCCTCGAACTGAATTAATAAATTTCTAACTGAAGAACTGTTTGCAATTTTCATTCCAAATTTCAAGTACGAAGAAGTAATTTATACATTTATTACAATAGAAAGAAAAAAAAATTTTTATTAAAATTGATTTTAATTTTTTTTAGATTTTACAGTTTTTTATTTTTCAGTACACTTTTTCCTAATTTCAGCAGATTGATTTTAAATTACAGTTTACTTACTGAAATTTAGTAGCGTCTACTAATTTTTTTTACTAATTTCATTGTAATTAAGTTATTGATATTTAGTAAATTTTTTAGCTGATTTTAGCAAATCGATTTTAAATTGCAGTTTACAATAATTGTGCTAAAATTTAGTAGCGGCTAAAAAATTACAAATTTTGTGAAGAACATTTTTTGTTTCTAAAAACTGCATATCGTCGGTTTGCCTGCAAGTAATGCCATGATGTTAGTAAATGAGGTCGTCAATGATTAAGGCATATGATGTCAATAAAATATTTTAAAAAGATAACATAAATCAGTTTTTTCGCTCTCCTGGAAACCTGTTAAAAAACATATAGCACTACCTGCAGGCAAGCCGACGATATTTGGATTAGTTTTTTTAACTCTTGTAATTTTTTAATTACGAATGTTTTCAACTTTCGTGTGTGAAAAAATCGTTTAAATATCTTTAAAAGCTATAAAGATATAAAAAGTTAAACTTAAACATACTGATCCGATAAGTTATATATTTATTAACACTTTTTTTGGAAAAGCCTCCACTGTGCGCCAGTTTCTAACACTATACGTATGATTACTATTTTATTGCTCATACGTCGTGGTGTCCTTTGATATTTATATAATTCTTATATTTATCCATCGATTCTTTTAAAACATAAGTTGTTTTGTACTAAAGGAATTAAATGTGCTAATATCTCAAGGCTTATTTAATAAATTGTGAAAAATAATCTGCTGAAGGCATGTCCATATTCGGATTTATTTCCTGCCTAAAAAATCATCAGGGGACGACGCACAGTGCTTCGTCCCCATACAACGATTGGACAAAAATAGAAGGAGTGGAGACAGAGTTTTGAAATTTGGTATACTGACATAGAATCCCTTAGTTAAGAAAAATTTAAATTTTTGGAAATATCGGGCCAAGGACACGCCCACCTCCCATAGGCCCTGAAATTTAAAAATAATATATAAGCTACATAAATGGACGTAAAATTACAAAAAGTATCCATTGAGATGCACATAAAACTGGAAACGGTTGTGTCAATTTTTATCAAAATCGAACCAAGGACCCTTAGTCCTGCCATATATCCTTTATTTTAAAATCTTTATAAAACCTGCAAAAATTATCCGACTACGATGAAATTTAGCACGTGAATTGATATAAGGTCAAGCCACATTTGTGCCAAATTTGGGTAAAATCGATTCATTAATAAAAAAAAAAATGCCTTTCACAAAAAATGGGTTTTAAACGTTTAAAATAATTTTTCTAAAAAAAAAAATTAAATATTATTAACATAGCAAACCATGTGAATCCTCCATTTTAGGCATACGATATGTTCAGCGAACTTATGTAAAACACTACGAGGAATATTTTTGTGGAGCATTTTAACTTTCTAACTCTTCAATTAAAGGGACTTTTTGGCCCCTTTTTAAAACAGACAAAAACGACCCATAAGTTGAAGAGTTAGAGGGTTAAAATGTTCCGCAAAAATATTTGTCATGAAATTCTACTATAAGTCTTTGAAGACATCAGCACTGAAAAATTAACTTCAGTGCCAGTAATAAGTAAAAACTTAAAGAGTGTTTAAGGGTTAATTTCAGAATTGGCGCTCAAATGTCCCACAAACCTGGATTTTAGGGATAAACCTTGGGAATCTTCCATTTTAGTTATAGGATGTGTTCAGCGAACTTATGTAAAACACAACGAGGAATATTTTTGTGGGACATTTTAACCCTATAACTCTTCAACTTAGGGGTCTTTTTTGTGCCTTTTTAAAAACGGTCCAAATAGAAGGTTCACATGGTTTGAATACTAAACACTCTTAAATGCGTGAAATTTGTGTAAAAATCATGAATTTATGCATTTCAAAAAATCCATTTTTTTTTAATTTGTGGTAAAAAAAGGTAATTAATTTTTAATGATCTATTATATAACAGTATAAACTTATAAACAAAAAATATCTAATTTTATATAGTTTTTTTTATACTCCATCAAACTTAATTAATTTTTGGATTTTCAACAAAAAAACATGTGTTTTTTGGAGCAATAAAAAATAATTGTTTTGTAAACATATACTAAAATCCATATTTCAATTTAACTACAAAGCGTTCTCATCTTCCAAAATACTACTCTGTTGTTTTGACAGATCTATCAATGTAGTGACATCTATTTGTGTATAGCGACAAATTTGTTCTCTTTGATTCTTAACTTTTTTATATAAGTATCATTATTTATTGTTATAGCCAATAAATAATGATACTTTTTTATGCAAATTTGTCATATGAGTCAAATTAATGTTTTGTAACTTTATAATGGAACTTCATTTACACAAAATAAATTATAAATTACACTTTTATGTAAATAAATAATATTGCTATACGTAATTATTAAACATTTTGAACACTCATTTTATTAAATACCACAGCTACTGGCCACCTGTTTTAAAACAAATAAACTTAGGTCTCGAGTTCTGCTTTCCGAATTGATACGATTCAATTGACAATTTTATATCAGAATATGGGTTCTTAAATACATTTTTAAGCATAATTTTAAAAATATTGTTGGTACTTTCAATTTTGGCGGATTGACATGTGACGGACATTATGCCCATTTCCATTTGGCAGATTATGACCGAAAGTTTCGGTCGACTTCCTTTGATTTGGAAAACATCAGTAATGTTATTGTTCTGGTTTACGTAATAAAAATCAGTCCTTACTTCGTCCATAATACCTGTTACTATGTGGTATCACTTTTTTCTGATTTTTGTTACTACCACAAATATTTGAGCGAGACTCACATTTTCATACCAATTATTACATATTTCACCATATTTTTGCAACGTTAATAGAAATTTTCGTCCCGTAATTTAATCCTCTTCAGCGAATATGACCAAATCGTACTTTAGTATAGAGTTTTATATAGTTCGCATGCCCGACTTTAATTTTTTCACTTGTCTCATACCTAATTATAAAAGATTAGCAACATGCACATTTTTTCACTTGCCCTAGAACATTTTGACAAAATTCAAAACAATAATATTTATAAATTAACAAAACGTAATAAGCAAATAAAATTTGTCATAAATAACTATTGTTTACACTAAAATATTTTTGTTTTAAACATGTGTAAAGGCACATCTACACGGGATAGAAATCAAGTAGATTTTGCGCTCAATTTGTCATCTCTTATATAGTTGGCACTAATTTTTATCGTAAAAGTATCATCTCTAGTTGTCAAGTATTTGTTTTTATTAAAATTGTTGTATTTCAATGAATAATTTTTTCTCCAAATACGAATAAGTGCATTTAATCAACTGAAATGTTCAATAATGTAACAAAATATTTTCAAAATTGTTACTAATTAAAAAAATTGTGTATGACAGCAATTGTCAATGGTTTAGAGATTATATTTCGTAGACTTATACATTTTCATAAAATCTCGCGAGTTTTCTATCCCGTGTAGATGTGCCTTAAGAATTTTGAATATTTTGCTTTGTTATTGTGAGAACTTTAATTGCAATTCATCTACACGGGAGGGAAGTCTCGTAGAGTTTGAGCTAAATTTGTCAAATCTAATATTGTCGGCATATATACTATTGCGTAAATTCATAAATGCTTTATAAAGTTATAGGAGGCTTACAAAACAAATTCTTCAATTTGTTTCATAAGCCTTCTATAAATATTGTTGGTTTGGTTGGGAGGGCAATTGTGGGGGAATTTTGACACATCGTCCTCTCTCTTTAATGTTCAAGTTTTTTGGTAGTTTGGTTTTTTTGTGAAATATTAATTGTTCTTGTCCCTGGGCTGTAGTGGTGGGTTGGAACTCGACCATAGGTGGACAGTGGCAACACCACTACAGTCCTATTGGGGGCACATAACAATATGGCTTACAAAACAAATTTTTCAATTTGTTTCATAAGCCTCCTATAACTTTATAAAGCATTTATGAATTTACACATATGTATATATCATAAAAGTATCATCTCTAGTTTTCAAGTATCTGTTTTTAATAAATTTGTTATCTTTTAGAGAATATTTTTTTCTCAAAATACCAAAAAGTATATTTAATAAACTGGTATGTTTAATAATGTAATAAGACATTTTAAAAAATATTATTAATTAAAGAAATTTCGTAAACTTATACAGAGCCTCATTTTCATAAAGAATGGCGAGTTTTCTATCCCGTATAGATGTGCCTTAAGGGCAAATGTGGAATAAGTGAATGAAGTTGTGTACTGAACATTAAATTCGACCATGACCACCTTTCTGGTTTTTTAAATGTTATTGTTCTGAGCAATGTCACAAATAAATGCGTTTGTTGACTGAAGAAGAAGAAGAGTTTAATATTTATTTAATCTATGGTCCTTGGTAATTAGTCTATGAAATAACATCTTCGTTTTGTACATTCCCAACAAACAATTCGTTCCGTTTACGCACCGTTTTCGGTCCGTCATAAACGGAATCCAACTCCGTTTACGTACCGTATTCTGGATCCGTATACGGACCAGAAAACTGAACTTAAGGAACATCGAAACTGATTCAAATCCTTCGAAAGGCCGTTAACGGATCGTTATGTCGTGTGAAAAGACTGTCACTGACGGACCTGGGGCACATGCTTTGACGGATACGTGCATACGGACCGTTAACGTCCCGTATAAGCCGGGTTTATGATTCCGTACGTTGCGGACAGTCCGCATCTTACCATCTGATGTATGTGACTTGAAGTTCTTTGGTTGATGGGATTTTATTTTTACATTTTTACATTTTAATTTTCGTCCCAATATTATTTTTTAGCAGCTGAAGGGCTGTGCTGTATTTTCTTTTTTTTAATAATTTGTTAACTTTTCCACAAAAACAATCTAATACCGATGAAGTCCGTACTTAACGGTACGAAAACAGATACACAAAAACGGAGTTAAAACGTGTTATGTTCGAAATCCGATTACACGGTCCGTTTGTGTTTCGTACACGTACATGCTTTGACGGATACGTGCATACGGACCGTTAACGTGCCTTAAAAGCCGGATTTATGATTCCCTACTTTGCGGACAGTCCGTAGAAATATTTCTTGGGTTATGTTAGCTATGATTTTTGGAAGTAGTGCGTTTATTAGAGAAAAATTTACCAATTTTGTTTGGTAAGAAGATGAATTTATCCCTAACCGAGTCATTTTTAAGCACTTGTTTTTGTGATTGACTCTGATCCTTTTTAGGTACATATTGCATTAACCCATTTTTAGCCGGTACAATTTCCCGTCCACAGATTTTGATAAAAATTTATATCAATGCTATTCTGGGCCTAATTAGGAAAATTCTAAATTTTTAAATCAGAGAATTTTCCAAATTTTCCGGAAAATTAGTGGAGATTATACACGACTGATATTTTTGAAATTTAAATACAAAGCGTTTTTTTACTGGGTATATCATAAAAGAAACAGGATCCATAAAAATTATTCAAAAATAAATTTAAAAAAAAATATTTCATTAGCAAGTTATGAACAGTAAAAGTGCTGGTGATTATAATCACCGTTCGGCGGAAAATGGGTTAAGTAGAAAACGATGTACATTTTTAAAAGCAATTAATTTTACTGCACAATAAAATTCCATAAATTTTTTTTTTTGAACAAATGGCAAGTTTAGTGTTAATTTAAGTTTTTTTGTTTTACCCTACTACCAAAATCAAAGAAAATCATAAGTCAACGTATAAAATTGTTGTTGTTTCACATGTTATTTTTTTCCAATTTGACACACGCCTAATGTAAGCGTACTGATTTAGGTCGAAGCTTAAAGAAATTCTGAAAAATATATTTTAAATAGGGATTAATGGATTAATTAAACTTCATGATTAAACAAAATTCTGATTAATCAATTAAGGGATTATTCAAAAATGTTGATTTATCAAAAACATGATTAATCGATTAATCACTTATTTCGATTATTCAAAATAACGATTAGTTGATTAATCATAATTTTGATTAATCAAATTTATGAACAGTTGAATATTTTGTTTTCTACGTTGAAGACGAATTTTAACGCAAGTTCAATATAGAAAAGTGAAACTTAAGAATGGGCATTGGTCAAGTCTGACCAGTGAGCAAACAGTCTGTCTGATTTTCTTTATTTGGAGCTATATAAGGCATCGCCCAAAACAAAGATAAAATTTCCTTAAATTTTTTTTATTTTTAAACATTTTTCCAATATTAATTAAAATTATTCAAGTTTGTGTCAATCAAAATTAATTGATTAATCATAATTCCCATTAATCAAATGTTCAATTAATTAACTGATTAATCAAAGTTCTGATTAATCATACAGTTTGATTAATCGCACATCCTTAAATTTTAGGCATTCAAAAGAAAAAACTTAAGAGAGTATTTTAAATACGATTAGCAAAGAAAAAAAAAAACAATAAATTAAAAACATTTTGTAGCGATTAGCAACAAACTTTATGTTTCTAATATTTAGTTCATTTCAATTTAATTAAACAACAAAAAATTAATTCAGAGCATACAAAACTTTACAACCAGTTTATACACTATTATCCAGTGTGTCTGGATAAAAGAAAACAATGAAGGCATTCACAGTTTAAGTGCTAACGTTGTAAAAGATTATGATTTTTGAAGTTTAATCCATACAAAGTTGTCAAGTTTACTATAAATGCTAATTTACTGCTTAAAACAGTATAAACTGCGAGTTCCACCCATATATTTTAACCTTTTAACCGACAAGACCGCCTCAATGCGGAGTATATGCAATTTTCCACTAATGAGTCGAATGAGCATTTTAAAATTACAAATTAAGGTATTCCCATAGAAAACAATATATATACAGAATTTTTTTGTGAAGAAAGATAAAAATGAGTGGAGGGTATATATAGTTGATCTTGTTAAAATTCTATCATCTTTCTTTAATTTGAAAAATAATTTAAACAGAAAGAGATATTAATACATATGATATAAAATCGAACGAAGAAAATAGATCTATTCATCTTAACACATAAGATACGGTAAAAAATATAATTTAATTATATACATTTAAATTTAAATGTAACGGTTCGTTGTCGTTCATAAATCTATGTTATCATCAGAGAAGACAGAAAAAAGCAAAACAATACAATATTTTTTAAAGCAAAAAAATATTGTAAAAAATGCAAGAAAATAGCAAAAGTAAAAAAACTTGGAAAAACAACAGCTTTTTTATTTTTTAATTCAAAGTTAAGAGAAAAAATATTTTTTGTAAGCGAAAAAGTGTTTTTGGGCAAAAAGTCTTAAAAAAAGCAATTAAAAACTCAAAAATCTTAAGAAAAAGCTATTTTAAAGCTAAAAGACGGAAAAATCCAAAAAAAGTTAAAAAAAAAGCAAATATGAGTAAAACAAGCAATAAAAAGCATCAAAAGCAAAAACAGCAATTTTGTCTTCTCTGGTTATCATACACACACTTATAAAAAAAAAAAAGTTAGTTCAAAAGTGTGTTCTGGCACAAATGAACTGATTTTTTCTGTTATTTTGTCTTAAAATTTAGGATTGAACTTATATTTTTGTAAATCCCATTTAGCATAACAATTACTTTCATCCGTATTTGAACTTACTTTGCATTAGAGATGAGCGATATTTTCATACCGGTGATTTAATCACAGTTATTGCTAAATCACTGGTAACGGCAGTGATCAAATATTTCAAGTCGCAGTTACTCGGAATGTCGTTCTTTTAATATTTTTGTATTATTCTTTCTTGCAAACTTCATTGTGCACAGTAATACATACATGTTTTTTTTTCAATAAAAGTGAATTGCTTTCACGCTCTTCTGAATAAAATGTCTCCTTCTATCATGTCTTTGTTACCAGTCGCAACTATTCCTCTTTTAAGGC
The DNA here is from genome assembly GCA_949987735.1 of Leucophora obtusa. Taxonomy (NCBI): domain Eukaryota; kingdom Metazoa; phylum Arthropoda; class Insecta; order Diptera; family Anthomyiidae; genus Leucophora; species Leucophora obtusa. The sequence continues at coordinate 50,243,850 of OX465299.1, forward strand.
CCAGTTTTTAGGAAGTGGATTATCTTTAAACTTAGTGTAACGCAGTCTGGAATACTGCTTTTAAAATGTGGTTTATTTTGTTTTATTTCAATAAAGAAATAAATTATACTCGAGAAAAAGATTTTCCGGCAAATTTTTCTTAATAAACTTTGAAATGGCTGACAAAATTCGTTTTCGGTTTAACTAAGCCAAGTTTAACTGACATCTTAAAAACTCGCCATAAATATTATTTCGTTTATTTATCAGAAAATCGCAGTGTTTTCCATAGAAAACCCGTGATCACGATCACAGTTTAAAAGAACAACGATTTGCAAATCACATTCACTGAGAATAATGTTACTGAAAAATCGCCGGATCGCCCATCTCTATTATAAACCCGTGATCACGGTCACTGTTTAAAAGAACGGTGATTTGAAAATCACGATCACTGGTAGCAGCTTTATTCAAAAATCACCGGATCGCTCATCTCTACTTTGCATCCTAATTTTTAGTAATTTATGTTTCTTAATTTTACAAATTTTCCAGTTAATTGAAATCACAATTATTTCCCAATGTTTATATTTTTGTGTCTCTGCTATCAATATCACATAGAGATGGCGCTATATTTTCATAATTTTTTATTGAAAATCACAAAATGGCTTATATCTCGGAAACTAAGCGAGATAGAGAAAAATGGACTAAAATTCGATATTCTGAACTTATCAGTTTTTATAACCTATATTCCAAAAATAAATATGGATCTGTCTCGGGACGGATCCGTAGAGTCCAAAACCCAAGACTGTAAGCGACATTTTAGGAGAAATTTTTCTGTGAGAATTGAGAATTGTTTGTGTATTTAGCAGTGTGTAAAATTTAGCTTACCTAAATTTAGCAGACCATTATTCTCAACTTAATTGAAAATTCTGCTGGCGCAAATACAGGTACTATTTCCTGTTATTTTATCAGAACTATTATTTAGCAGAACTATTTCTAAGGGCTTTTTTTATGAGTGTAGGAATATACATATCAAGCTAAACAAGAATTTTTCGAATTTTTTTAAAAATTCAACGAATTTTTTTAATAACTGACAAAAACAACTGTTTACTGTAAAATTACTGTTTTGCTAGTTGTTTATTATAATATTAAAAATAACTGCTTTAAACAGCTATCACGGAATTACAGTACTTTTCTTTGATTGTTTTCTTAGATAACAGTCATAACAGTTGTTTTGCATTTTTCTATAGAAAAACAACTGTAATTACTGTTTAAAACAACAACTACTGACTACTACACAAACAACTGTCATGTAGTAACTCTCAAATTTTTTTGAGTGTATAAAATGTCCAAAGAATTTTGCGCGGTGCACGGACTTTCAAAAACGATAAAAATACGAATTTCAACCTCGATTTTCTCAAAATTGAATTTAAGTCTACACCAGCTTGCAAACGGTAGTCGAAAACATCGCTTTACAGAGATATTTTATTTTCTTAATTTTAAGAAGTGAAATTTTAGCAGATAGCTCATTTAACATTCATAAAAAATTTTTTGGTAGATAGCAAATTAACTAACTTTTGGTAGCTCTAGAATTATTTTTTCAGTCAGTTTTTTCAGTTAATTAATATCATAGATAACAGCTGTACAACTGAATCAGGTGCCATGAAAAACTAATTTTCTTCAAAACGTCAGATAGCTCCTATTGAATATAAGCCCTCGATATATTTTTCGTGGCAAACATAAATTATAAATTTAATTGCAAAAAGCCCAGGTCGGTTTAAGGTTTAATAACGTAAATTATGTGGCCTACTTTCTTTTTACATGAATAGGCCGCTTATAAAAAAATTAGTATAGTAGAAATATATTTGATAATTAAAACAATTCCCAACAAACATTAATGACCAAGCACATTCATCATTTGTAAACTTTTTGCAAATACTTTGTAAAACTCAAAAATAAACATCTAAAAGTCAGCAATTTTAAAGTACTTTTAAATCCATAAAATGGTTTACAAAGTTAAGAATTCAAAAAAGTATTTATTTCACACAATTTTTGGTATAATAAAAAATTTTCTTTTTAAAAACGATTTGTACCTAAGCATAATATAAGTATTGAAATAAAAAGTTTTAACATTTTATAAAAGCTTACTTTTTATTCTTTTTAGATGTTTATAAAACACTTTAAATAAATTTTTAAATTAAGCTGTATTTCAGTGTTTTATAGATTCTCATTGAGTTGATATAATATAATTTACTTTTATTTCAAGTCTGAAAATAAGAATTCGATTATAAAAGTTACACGACTTTCTTATACTTCTCCAAACGCCGGCTACACATTGAGTTCTTTTTATTTTAATTCTTTTTGATTTTTTAAAATAATTTTTGAGAAAAAAGTTATAATTTTTTTTTAATCTTTAACATTTTTAAACAAAAGGTTATAAAATGTTTTAAAACCTTTATAAAATGTTTATTTTTGATATATTTTATTAGCTCAAAATTAAGTTATGACGTTTAACAAATATTTATATTACACGTATTTTTTTAAAGCTTACAAAATGCATTAATTACAGACTTATAAATGGATAGAAGTTCTATAGTTTGCATTCGTTGTCCAGTCCAATTTTGCTTATACTACAATTTCAAAACGTTATTTTGTATATGTAAATGCAAACTTTAAAATTTTTTTTGCAAGCTTTTTGTAAACTATTTATAAAGGCAAATTGTTTGCTGGGTAAAATCGAAATTATCATAAAAATGTACATATTTTGATTATCCATATGATTAAAAACACATTAAAAAAGAGAGATTTCTCTTTAATTTACATAAATAATGAACTGCCAACAGGAAACGTAAATTAGCATATTGTAATATTAAATCTTTTCCACTTTAAAGAAATTACAAGATTACCCGAGTGAAAAAATGTATACATACACATAAAGGGTTTTTCAACAGGGACGCTACAAAAGTAGAAAGACAGGGACAGCAAACGACGCCATATTTCTTGCCGCTCTTTTGACATTTCACTTCAGTAAGGTTTGCCATTTCATGATGGAAAGATATACGAGCCAACAACGAGTCGAAATTATTAAAATTTGCTACCGACATTCGGAGTCAGTGACCTCAACGTTAAGAGCGCTACGTCCAATTTATGGTCGTCATAATCGTCCTAGCAGATCAACAATTGAGCGTCTAGTGTAAAAATTTGAATCCACAGGCACAGTACAAAATGTTCCCGTGCCAGTGAGACAAAGAAGTGCCCGTAGTGTCGAGAATATTGCTGCCGCTGAGGCTTCAGTTGAAGAAAGCCCAAATGTGTCTCTCACACGTCGTTCTCAAGCGTTGGGCATCTCTGTGACGTCGTTGTGGCGAATTTTGCGAAAAAACCTTGGCCTACATCCTTACAAGATCAAATTGACGCAAGAACTGAAGCCGCTTGACCACCAGAAGCGTCGTATGTTCGTGAATTGGGCTGAGCAACAACTTGAAAATGATTCGGATTTTCATCGAAAAATCATCTTCAGCGATGAGGCTAATTTCTGGCTGAATGTCTTCGTCAATAAACAAAATATGCGTTATTGGTCAGACAGCAATCCACACGTACTCCATGAGTCATCATTGCATCCCGAAAAAATTACGGTTTGGTGCGGTTTATGGGCCGGCGGCGTCATTGGGCCGTACTTCTTCCGTGATGATCAAGACCGGCACGTTACTGTGAATGGGAATCGCTACCGTTCAATGATAACCGAATATTTTTGGCCCCAATTGGATGATATGGACTTGGAGGACATGTGGTTCCAACAGGACGGCGCCACAAGCCACACAGCGAATGTCACAATCAATTTATTGCAAACCAAGTTTGGAGAACGTGTGATCTCACGAAATGGTCCAGTCGATTGGCCGCCTCGGTCGTACGATTTGACGCCGTTGGACTATTTCCTGTGGGGCTACGTCAAATCTATGGTCTATGCCAACAAGCCAGCGACAATTGATGAACTTCGTACGAATATCGGCCGATTTATGCTTGAAAACCGTCGAAAATTGGGTACAGCGTCTGGACTTCTGCAAGCGTGCCCGTGGTGGCCATGCAAAAGAGATCGATTTCCATACATAATGGCATCGAACGTACTTTCACAGGAATAAAGAATTTCATTGATATCCAAAACCGTTTTTGTTTTATTAAAAAAAAACTTTTGTAGCGCTCTTATTGAAAAGCCCTTTATAGTCAGATGTTGTTTTATGTTAAAATATATTATAATATGTGGTTATTCATAGCCATTAGGGTCTTCCAAATCGTATGGGGAAACAGGACGTAGTCCGATTTTTGATCTTCAAAGCCGCATCGTGGCGAATAGACTACGGCAACATCTGTACCACATTTTAGCGAAATTGGATCACTTTTAGAGGTCCCTAAAAATCGCAAGTTTTTCTAAACTTTTGTATCGAGATTTACATATAAATAATGAAAAAAGTTTAAATCATATTTCCCCACAAATTTTGAATCACAATTTTATATACTTTAGGAATATTAAATAAAATATATTAAATTGTTAACCGTTTCGGAAATATTCGCGATTTTATGATTTCGGGAAAAACACAAAATTAAAAATAAAATAAAAATTCCCCGTGGCAATATACATAAATGCCTGCTTTTGAACATTAAAACTATACGTCAGTGTGCCAACATTTGCGAAAAAGGAGACAGGGAGGAGATTGGAAGACAAACAAAAATCTAAGAATTGAATGTTTGTATGTATCTGTGTTTGATGACTTCTGAGCAAAAAAAAAAACAATAACAGAAAGCTGAATAGGAAAGAAAACTATGAATTAGTTACATTGCATTCAAGGCCTTGCTTGGGTGAGATAGCTAAGCTGTCGCACCTTAGTATAGTTACGATTGTAATGTAGGAATAGTCACAGGTTTGATTCCTACAGCCGACGGGTTGTTGAAAAATTATCATATAGAGACAATCTGACAATAAAAAATAAACAACAATACAATCTAATGGCAAATCACTGCTTCACTAATGAAGCCTGTCCATAGAAAAAAGGCAGAAACTAGATCTAGTCTGATTTGCAAATTAATGTGTTTATAATTTTTTGACAAAAAGGTATATTCTTCTTCTTAACCTCAAACTTACTAAAAAAAAAAAAATTAATTTAATAATTTTTAATTTTTTTGAGCCAGTCTGCACGAAAAAAAAATTTAGTATATAAATTTAATTATCTTTCTTAAAGCTGTAAAACTTTATCGCCATTTAGGGACATTAAGATGAAAACTTTTTAAACTTTACAATTACTTAAATAGATGCCAACCTAATTCAGTCTAGATTACGATTTTAATGACATTTTTTAGAAATACAGTTACCTAAGAGCTAATATTTACAAAAAAAACAAAAAAAAATGATTTTGACTTCATGGTCGATACGGCACGTGAACCCGTTATACGATCACCTTAATTTGTTGCATGATGTATTTTTATACCCAAACGTACATTCCCATGGGGAGACGGCCTTAAATTGCAATTTGAAAAATAAGGTACACTCTAGTGTGAATCGCAATATCTCAGGATACAACTTATGATATACAACTTTTACGAGAAAATTAAAAAAAAACATATTTTTTCTTAATTTGTTCTTTTATGAAGAAAAAAAGTTTTTGAAAAGAAATTTTTTTCCATCAATTATAGTTGATTGTGATGCCAAAAATTTAATTTTCGTTGACAAATTGTTATGCCAACGAAATCGTCAATTCATTGGACCATTCAATTATCTAGTCCCAACTATGATCTGATCAATAGAAAATCCTCCATTGGAAGCTAATTTCACTCCAAATAATTTATTTCAGGAGCCGCTGCTCAAAAAGTGTCCTCAAATGATGGTGACCGCTAATGGTAGTATTCGTTATTGGTAAGCTTTCAGTGTATTTAGTAACTTTTTTTAACAAAATTACGAGAATTTTCTTATAAAATTCTTCAGCCATTTTTTTCACATAAATTTAGCAGTTTTGGTAACCAAGTTCTGGCAACACTGGCTAAAACTTAAAATATTTTTACGTTTTTACCTGTTAAAAACGTTGGTTTATTTCCCTTAAATAAACCGGGTACTTTTCTATTGTAATCAAAATAACCAATACCACCGTTGACAACAATTGTTACTTTTACCTTCTAAAACGTACGTTTATCTCCTTTAGATAAACCGGGTTGGTGATCTTAGTAAATAAAAATAACACGTTCTCTTTAGTTTGATTTAGCTTTACGCTTATTTATTTAACACTGCATTACTTTAAATACAACAATATAACACACACAAACTCTAATGATTAAATACAATGATAATGCGCAATTAACAAACTCTAGTATGCAACTTAACAGCACAAATGTTAAAGAAGAAGATCACTCCACAAATGTTAATGCGCAACTTCCCCATCCATCGTAAAGTAGCCTATATACGATCAAGCATGCTTTCAACCTGTTTTTGCAAACAAAATATGGTTTTTGGAATACACGGTCAAGCATTTAATAAAATAATAGTGGTATTCATTAAACCGCACTTTTTTACACAAGTGGTAATTTTATGAGTTTACAAGAATATTTAGATGAACGCACATTGTAGTAAATTGTTTTTTTACAATCAAATTTTTTTTTTTTTTTTTTTGGTAATTTCTAAATATAACACACGGAGTTATTTATATTGATGTTTTCCTATTAATTCTAAAATAAAATTTATAAAAACAAATAAAAGAAAATCAAATAAATTTCATATTTGACAATTTTCAAATGTGTATATAAATACCAAAAAGTTTACACATAAAAATAGGTGCATAAATTTACCAGGGCTTGTAAACTATTTTTAACATTGGGTGCGTTCGGCATATACAATTTGACAGTCAACAGTTCTACCACAGTTGTGCAACTATCTGCTGAACGACCTGATAACTAACTGCTCAGTCTGAGCGCTCAGGTAGCGCTGTCATATTTTGGTAGCGTAAAAAATGTTTGCTACTTTGGATCAAATAGTGATACATTTGTTGTTGTTGTTTTTAAAAACTTTTTGTTTTGTATGATTGACAAATAAAAACATACAAATATAATTCAAAAACAAAAAATTTAAAAAATCAAAGGAAAATGTAGAAGAAATGTATTTAAAAACAAAACAAAGAAAACATCGTTCAGCAGAGTAAATAATCACAAAGCGCTACAAGTCACCGGTATCAGTTTAAGGTTTCTCTGCCGAATGCTACCATTTATTGTGTATGAATACAAGGTTTACGCTATATAACAGGAAGATACGACGTTTGCCACTAATATAAAATTTAACTTCAAAAATACAAAATTTACACATCGATTGATAATTATTAAATTATACTTATTAATTTTGTTCTTTGAATTTCATTTTTGAATTTCTGTGTTTGCATTTTTTAGTTTATTTATTAACGTTATCCCTTTCTTGTCACAAAATAATGTAAAATTCTCCAATGCTTGATTATTTTCAATTGTCAAACCTGCCGAAGAATCAAAATATTTTGTTTTTCATCTAAAATGCTTGACAAGCTGTCGAATTAGACATTACATGATCATATTCATACAGACGTTCAGCATGCTGTAGAGCATGTTTGGTCGTCTATAGGCCGGTCGTGAATAGTTCAACTGTCGTGAATGTAGAACATAAATAGTAGAAAATTCCAGTGCTTCTAAAATTATAACATTTATGTTATTCATAACAGAGCCCAACTACTTAAGTAGCTGTATTTGTGTGACTCTCTATCAGTGTTATCAAGAACGATTTTGACAGTTTTTCAACGTATTTCGGCTTTCTACTGTCAAAATTGTTCGAGATATCATTGAAGGAATGCCGCACAAACACAGCTATTTATTCATACACAAGAAAAACAATATTTGTCGAAACCCTTATGTCAAATAACTGTAATAGTATATTTGCAATAGTACACTCATAAAAAAAGTTAGTACAAAAGTCAGTTAAACGCGTTCTGATTAAATTGAACTAATTTTTCTGTTATTTCCTCTTAAAAAGCCCGTACAAATAGGTAAAAATTCTGCTAAAATAACAGGAAATAGGACATTTATTTGCGCCAGCACAATTTTGACCTATTTGCACGGGATTTTTTTTTATTAGTGTTCTCCAAACATATTTTGGTAGTCTGTAAACATTATTATATTTCGGTGTAAATATATTTAATTGCATATAATCGGACACCCCAATCTTGGATACGATTAAATGAGGAACTATATCAAATGAGATATGATTACATATGGCAAATATGATTCTTTTTCGTTTTTTTTTTGTCGGGTAATTTCTTTTATTGAATGATCTATACTACATTTAACCTGAGCAAAAACTACCTGGTTTTTGGCTCTTGTAGTTTTTAACTTGTCAAAACGCATACAAAAAAACAAGCAAAGTTTTGTACAAAAACTAGGTGGTTTTTACATATCTCTTCTTTTAATTTAGTTTTTATTATCAAATCAATTGAAATTCATGACAAGTGATTATTATTGTTTTTTTTAATATACAACATGCTCAGTTTTTCGACATAAGTTAATTAATTAGTGACACTTGTCACCCAAAATAATTGAACAGGTGTTTGTTGTTGAAGTGTGTTTTGTATATTCGTAACACAGTCCGACAAAATTCAAATTTTAATTGCACCTATGAGAAGACAGAATAAACTCTGAAAGTGTGGCTAAAAATTAAATTATCGCTTCTTTCACATTTTCTAATATTTAGTTATTGCTATGTATCAGAGAACAGCAAAATCAACTTTTTTCTTAATTTAGTAATACACTACAATTCTTATTCACATTTAATCAATCAACAATATTCAATGTTGAATAAAATCACTATCAGTTTGAGTCGTCTGTCAAACATGTTTTATTCACATTTAATCGCTCAAAAAAAGTCACTGTTGAATAAAATCAGACAGTTGAATAAAATCACACTGATCGAACATTTTAACTTACATGAATAAAATAAAAATAAATAAATAAATAAATATGAATAAAAATCTTATTGTTTTTACACTGTACCATTTATTAAATGTGTTTCTGCAAAATATAGTCGTTGCTGATACTATAAACCACCTCTTTAGTGTTATGAAATTATTTTTCTTTTATTTGGTGGCAATCATGAATAAACTCATACGGGTTCATTTTTGTTTTTTCTGATTTTATTCTACATCAAAATAATCATCGTTGATCCGAACGAATATGAATGAAAAGAATGGTATGAAAACGATCAATGATTAAATCAACGATGCAACAAAAATCACTTGGTTTGATTGATTTAAAATCAGCAACGAATATGTGTATTTGAGTATATTCGGCGCTTGAACGCAAACGAATATTTATTCGGGTATTGATTACGTATGATGAATTTGCAATCAGCAGTTTCAGTTCTCTGGTATGTATGGAACCATGTCGTAATCCATATTCGACTGAATTAAAAAATCGTGCGAAGTTTTCAACTCAAATTGACCTGTACCCAAATAAGATTTCCCTGCATTTTTTATTATCGCGCCACGCTCGAGTTTCCGAGCGTTCACACATACGTGTTTAACCCGGTTTTACGTGTTTAAGCGTTAAACATGTTTAAGTGAGGTGTTTTACAGTACATTTTTCTGCCTTAAACATGCTAAATTATCGTGTTTAATTTTTTTTATTGTTAAACACGATAAGTTTGATATCAATTGGTGTTGAATGACAAGTTTGAAGCAGAAAAAGACACAACAAGAAAAATAAAAAAAAATAAAATTGAATTAAATAAACTAAATTTAAATAAAAACAAGTTAAAACGTGTTTTTTCCTTATTAAAGTGAGAGATAAACAAAACAATTAATTAAATTTTCCTTCCGGTGAACAGAAAATCCAAAAACAGCCATGAATTTGTCCCTTAACTAGAAATTGAAAAAATCTTGTTTCCAAATGTTATTTCACTTTTTATAGCAATAATAACATTGTATAATGCCAAAAATTATTAATTATTGTCGCCGGCCGAAGAAAAAATAACCTTTTGGGAAACATTGTTAAATTATTTTTTTTTTACAATTGTTAAGCAACAGATGATTAGCTTATACACTTTTTATATGTGAATCGTACTGTGAACACAGTATAAGACTTGCTCCCATACAAAACTGTTAACTAAATAGCATTTCACTATTTAATGAATCAACGAATTGATCTAGCAAGACTGGAAGACACATGTATTTTATTTTGAAGTCTTCTAGAATATATTCGATTAGCTAATGGGTGCAAACTTGTGTAGTACGGTGTAATAGTATACTTTTAGCATTTTTTAATAATAATCTCCATATTTTGACATTATTGATTTAAGTTACCGGTTTTTATTGTTATTTGTTAACTTTTTTCTTAACTAAATCTAATTATATGTTGAAATTACATAAGTTCCTGATTTTTCTTTTCATAAAAAAGTAATTAACCCTAATTTAAAAGTAATTAAATAAATATTAATTTTATCATTTGAATGTCTCGCTCGAATAAGGGCATTAAATCCAAACTTTTAGAAAACAAATGTTCGGTTTTTAAATTTTTAGGGGGAGTAAAGAAAATTTAGCCCCTGTTTATGTATTACGAAAATACTCTAAACGAAAGCAAAGTAACGAAAATTTGTTTTTGTTTCCCATTTATTTTTGACGAAAATAATTGTCAATTTCTTTCGTTTATACTATTTTCGTAATACATAAACAGGCCCATAGTTTATTAAAAAAAATTGGATTAATACGATCATCGGTGGAATTTCTATTACGAAATACTAATGCAATATTTCAACCACAATTTTTATTACAAATATTAAATGTTTCCACACCAACTGTTATCTAAAATTCTTCTGTCAAAAGTACTTCAAACTTAAGGGGATCTTTCAATTAAAATCCAATTTAAACTTTTTAGCACACTATGATTTCGTTTGCTCATAGACACATAGACAGTATACGAGAAAAAGCGGACTTCCGGAATTAGCATCTTTTAAACTATAATAGAAATTTTAGGAACTAACTAAATTTTTCTTCAAAAAATGTGAATTTCATATTTAAGAAGTTTCCCGCTTGCTGCGTGGATACTTTTTTTTAAAGAGAAGCGATACTCAGGAAATTCTTTTTAGTATTAATATTGTTACGAAATTAGATTAGTCTAGTATAGAAAACTCTGTAAATAAAGACGTCAATCTGGTATAGTAACACTACATTTAATTATACACCTCAGCATAATGCCATAAATAATGTTAAGAAGTTGGGCTCTGTTATGAATAGCAGTTATAAATTTAGAAGCACTGGAATTTTCTAATATGTTCCCTAGTTATATTCATGGCCGTTAAACTATAAAAGACCGAACGTTACGAAGGAAAAGCAAGTGGCGCATTAACATTAGTGGAATGAAGTTGTTCTTTAACATTTGTGCAGTTAAGTTGTGTATGTACTAGAGTTTGTTAACTGCGCATTAGCATTGTATAGTCAGTTAATCATTGGAGTTTGTGTGTGTCATATTGTTGTATTTAAAATAATACAGTGTCAAATAAATAAGTGTAAAACTAAATCAATCTAAAGAGAGGGTGTTATCTTTATTTACTAAGAGTACCAACCCGGTTTATCTAAAGGAGATAAACGTACGTTTTAAAAGCTACACGTAACAATATATTTTATTGTTTGTGACTTACCCTATGTAAAATAGAGTAGGATTGCATTCTATATGATTGTTGAGAAAGTTTTTTTGATGCGAGATGTGCAAGAATGGGTTGCAGGTAAATTAAAACAAAATGGGAAGTAAGGGAAATCGAGTAAAATTGTGTCACTTAACACAGGGATCGAAATGGCATGGTACGAAATTTGTTTTATCGGAATGTGATAATTTGTGTTACTACATTAATTAGTAAAAAATTATCCCTCCCGGATCTACCTCAGAGTGTGATCTGTACCGAGCTTTGAAAAGGTTTTGTTACTTTTGCGCTATCTCGCTTAGTTTTCGAGATATTGGGAATTTTGAAAATGGCGATTTTTTAAACGGCCAGTGTATCGAAAACAAAGCGAGATAGAGCAAAACGAACAAAATGTTTGCTCCGTAGGATCATTAACAGATTCCTATAATATAAACAGCTCAGGTCTGGGAGAGCTCGCGAGGGATCTATTTTTATAAAACAGCCTGAGGGTGACATTTTAATTTTTTTTTAACAATTTATGTGATAACCAGAGATGACAAAATTGCTGTTTTTGCTCTTTTATACTCATTTTTGCTTCCTTTTTCTATTATTGGATTTTCCGTTTTTTACCTTTAAAATAGCTTTTTCGTAAGATTTTTGAGCTTTCAATTGCTTTTTTAAGACTTTTTGCCCAAAATGCATGTTTGCTCAGAAAAAAATATTTTTTCTCTGGAATTCGAAATTTTTTTTTAAGAAAAACTTTTTTTCCAATTGTCTTTTTACTTTTGATTTTTTCTTTTTTTTTTTTACTTTTGATTTTTTTTTTTTTTTATACTTTTTTTAAAATACATTTTTGCTTTGAAAACATCGGATTGACAAATTAACACACTTTTAATTTCTAATTCTATTATCACATAAATTTAAAGAAATTAATCACCCTGTTACTGTTTTATCAAAATTAATCCCTTGGGATCTCTCCCGAACTTTCCTCATTTGTTTTATTGCAGTTTGTTACTAGAATTTTTGAAATAGCAAGTTTTTAAAATGCCGGTATCTCGAAAACACCCAATATAAAGCAATTTAAACATCCTCCTTTTTTGATAAACAAATGCCTTTTTCTTTTTGCACAATTGTAATTAGATTTAAAGTCATTATTGCGATTTCATTACAGTAGTAGAAAAATTCTAATACGATTTCTGGCATTTCAGTAGCAATTTTAATAAAAATAAATAATTGACAACTAGAAATGGTACTTTTACGATAACGATTAGTGTCAACAATATTAGAGATGACAAATTTAGCGCAAATTCTACGACGCATTTCAAAATGCACATTATTAATTAGGTGGTTCACAAGGGGTGTACTATCTGTTGCATCGTCCTAACAATAAACAAAGTTGTTAAAATTTTAATTTGACTTTAACAACAATTTTCTACCGGGTTTTCTATCTGTTAGCACACTCAAACATAGGACACTAAGATGGTGTTTCACACGAACGAAAATACAATAACAAAATACATGCAATAGAAACCCCATGTAAACATTCGTAAAAATATTGTATGGTGCTATTCTCAAATGTTGCATTTTTTTTCAATTTAAATTCTAACAACTCTATTTTTTGTTAGTACGATACAACAAATAGCACACCCCTTGTGAACTACCTTAATATTTTGATTTATAAATTGAACTAACGGTAAACAAATTTAATCAAATAATTTGTATATAAACAAGTTTTGAGCAACAAGTTTTTTAGGTAAAGGTATTATTCAATACTCTTTGTGTTTTTGCAGAAACAGAACAAAATGTAAGTGACCTCCCGGGTAAAAATTTCAATATGGTGTCTTATATAATTGTATCTTATATGATAAATTCTCATATACAACCACATACAATTTGATCCGAAAAATGGGTAATCTACATGTGTCGAATTATATCAAATTAGATATAATTTTGATACAATTTCATCCGAGATTTGTCCATATCCAAGACATAAAATTATATATAACTCAACATAAATACATCTGATTTTATATAATTAAATCAGATAGTAGGTAAGCTTTATATGACTAGAAGTAATAGTTGGCATGGAACCATATATAACCATATCGGCCACTTCATATATGTGACAGCGCATAGAGAAAGGGACCTAAGGGTAAAAAAATCAATTTTTTTTTTTTTGTGGACAACATCTGAGCATCGAATGAGACCGATCCCATGCTCTCCTGACCTTAGGTCCCTTTCTATTCTTAGGTCACATATGTGACGCGCAAAAGAATAGAAAGAATGGTATCTGTTTAGATCGTAGTTGGTACAATTTTATATAAATAAAATATATTTGTATCCGACATTTGCCTTACATAATTGTATCAAAGTTTTAAAGCAGATATAATTGCATCAGGTCAAAATTCAGATATAACTACATAAGTTTGTATAAAAATGTATCTATTTGGATCTAAACTAATACCATGCGACATAAACCGATAAAATTATATCAGTTCAAAAATCAGATAAAATTTCATCTGATTACTATATAATCTAATCACCCAGTGTAGAAAATCATTACCAGATATGTGGTTATGTAACTACATACTTGGTAATGGTAACTAGTTACTTTTGTTATTACATTTCTTATTACCTTTGTATGGCGATGTCGCGAAAAATAATGAGTTATGCTTACAAACCAGCATACGAAAAATCTAAAAATATGTCATTACCAGTACGGACAAAAAAGAATGAGTCTAAAAATTTGATTTGAAAAAAATAAATTTTATAAAAATTTTTTTTTTTTAATAAAATTTTCTAGTGCGGGAATCGAACCTGGGACTCCAGGTTACCAGTCAATAGCTCTACCATCTGAGCTATCTCGACATGTAATGTTTGATAGATAAAAACTTAATTGACCTGCTGCACACAAGTCACCTTACTCGCCAACATACAAAAAATCACAAAATATGTGGTTACAAAATATGTGTTGAAAAAATATTGAGTCTAAAAATAGATTTAAAAAAATTGTTTAAAGTTTTTATAGTTGACCTGTGTTTTTCTTGTGTGATAGATTTGGTTCGGCTCAAGGTCATATATAAAATACAAAGCTTGATTTTTATTTATATGACCTTGAGCCGAACCAAATCTATCACATTTAAAAAAATTTTCAAAAACATCTAGAAAATTACTTTCTATTTCAAATAATGATAAAAATAAATCATTATCAGTAACTCATTATTATATGTTTTAAAATAATGCAGAAATTATGTGGGTGTCATTACTGGTAGTCCAAAAAATAATGATATGTCATTACCATTTCTACACTGGGCAGTTAAGATCTAAACTGATACAATTAGATAACAAGTGATAACCAACTGACACACTTATATCGGGCCATTTTTCGGATGAAATAGTATATGGATCACATTAAGTTATATATTACCATATACAGCTCCATATTAATTATTTTTAATAGGGTTAATTAAAATATTTCTCCGAAGTTTTAAACAAATGAGACTCAAACGATGCGTATTAAAAGCTGTTTACTGTAAAACTTACGAAACCTTTTTGGAGGGACTTTTGGATACATTTTTTGTCGTTTACAATAATTCTTGTAATAATTCGTTACGGAAATTACCAAAATCCTCGAGCAAAAAATTATTTTTAGAAATAGCATTTGGTGCGGAAGGTTTGTTTGCCAAAATGACCCGCAAACACGATTTTTATTATTAATTTAGTATTTCCTATCACATGGTGATAGGTACAATTTTTGTTAAAAATTAGTCATAACCCTAATGACCATATATAATTATTTTTACTCGGGCTTATCTTTTTGACGGGCACCTTATTATATACATATAAGTATTTCTATGGAAAATAATTAATACGTTCTTAAATGACCCCATTTAACCTGTAACCACCCAGCAAAACCTTATATTACCAGGTAAAGGGAAGTGGAATAACAAACCAATAATTGTAAGTTTTTACCATGGATGGTAAAAGAAACGATGCGGTTATCGGTAAGGGTAACACTATTTTATATTATTTGGGTAACGGTATTTTAATGGTAACGCTATTTCATTTATTTCGGTATCGGTATTTTAAGGATAACGGTTTTTAAGTTATTTCGGTAACGGTATTTTAAGGATAACGGTATTTTGATTATTTCGGTAACGGTATTTTAAGGTTAGTGATATTTCAATTATTTCGGTAACGGTATTTTAAGGATAACGGTAGTCAGTTATTTCGATGCATCCCGCAATTTTTTTTTACAAAAAATAAACGAGTTTAAAAAAAGACCAATTTACTAACTTAGAGTATGAAAAATACTCAATACCCACGTGCAATTACCAAAAGCAGAAATCTAAAAATAACGGTAACGATATTTTAGGGGTAACGGTATTTCATTTATTTTGATAACGGTATTTTAAGGGTATCGATATTTCATTTATTTCGGTATAGGTATTTTAAGGATAACGGTATTTCGGTAACGGTATTTTAGGGGTAAAGGTAGTCAGTTGAAAGTGTTTTGAATCGATAACGGTATTTTAGCGGTATTGCCTGCCAACCCTGGGTTTTACACGTTGGTCAAATAACACATTATTTTAACATGGGGGTGTCATTGCAGGTAAGTGGTTGCCTAAAGAATACCGGTATAGAGTCAAATAAGTCATTAATAACAAAGTACTGAAATAAGTTGTTACTTGTAATATGTAATGTAATAAATTCACTATTTAGCAAAAGCGGCTAAAATAAGTACATACTTGTAGGGAGTAAAATAATTCGTATATGTACATTATTACTAGAGTCCGACCGAACAGTTGGGCCGCAAAATGTATTTGCACGATATTCGGTATGTTGAGGCATTATGAACAAATTTTGCTTATGTTTATTGGGCCGATTGGAATCCATTTTGGGTGTAAAATTTTGGGAAAAGTCCGAAGTTAAGCAATGAATTCACTGTTCGGCCGCCGAAAGTTTGGCCAAATTGGATAAAGTTCGGCGGCCGAACAGTTAACTTTATAGTTAAACTCATTCAAAACATGACATGACATTTGAAATAGCATTAAACCGGCTCAATAAACATTAAACCAGTATCAGAATTTCTCAAGGATGCCTTTAAATACCGAAACACCACAAATGTCGCTTTTTGGCCGAACTATTCGGTCGAACACTAATTATTACGTAATTCTTTGGTTACATGAATTTAAACTCATTACAAATAAGAACAATATCAGTAATGCATTATATTAAAGCCTCCAAATAAGTAGTAAAATATCACTATATCCGTAAGTCATTATTTCATACCTCCGACATAAGTACCGATGTATCATATTATTAGTAAGATATTACTTTAGGTTTCGAAGTAGGTAAAACAAATGATAAAGCGGTAGCCATTGCCAGGCAATGCGTGAAAAGGGCCCAACTCATTACCGAGGTTTTGCTGGGTAACACATTTTTTTTTTTAATTTATTTTAATTTTTCTCCCAAATATTATTGCGTAATATGTAATAGCAATTGACACTTTTTTAATTGTGCACAAATTGTGATGTAATTAACACCTTTAAATTGTTAAATTATTTATTAATATAAAAACAACATGATTTATGAGTCTTGATTTTATTTATATATATTTTTAAAATTACAAAAATTAAAACAATAATAAAACTTTTCAAGCTGCCCCAAATACAATAAATGAGCATCATAAAAAATATTTAAAAAAAACTCAATCTTATTACCAAATTAGCAATTCGTTTTAAAACAACTGCACTTTATTTACATAAATGTAAATACGATATTAATATTCAATTTGAATTTTCCATAACATAAAAAATATCCTATAGGGTATATAAACACAATGTAATTTCTTGGACATCCAGATAATTACTCAAAAGCATTTAAATATAAAACAACGGAACGATATACTGTTTTTTTGATAACAAACGGAAGTGGATTCTTTTATTTTTATTAAAAATTTTTTTAAGTACTTTAATTAATTAAGCAGTAATTAAGTGTTCCAAGAAGTAATTTTAAAATTGTGAATTGAAAATATGCTAAGAAAAATTTTATTGATTGTTATCTTGGTGACTATTATTATTGTGACTTCATCAAAATTATTGTCCTGGTGTGATCCGGAATTATGTTCCAATGGTTTACAACATATTGCTTGTAATAATACAGGGGTAAGTGAAAAGATGGATGATGGAAATTTTAAACAGCAATAGAGGGAAATTAATGTTATGATTTTGTTTTTTAATTAATTAACAGAACTCAATAAACTAAACCTCTTATGCATAAAAGAGAATCATATACACAGAAAAGATTGTTGTTCCAACCGCCAATCGAATCGTTTAATTGCTGCAACCGACAATTCGGTTGTCACAATCCTATAGCTGTTGTCCCAACTGAAAGGGTTGTGGCAAACGAAATAGGATTGGCACTAAATTCGGTTGGGACAGCA
This sequence comes from Leucophora obtusa, assembly GCA_949987735.1. NCBI lineage: Eukaryota > Metazoa > Arthropoda > Insecta > Diptera > Anthomyiidae > Leucophora > Leucophora obtusa. Next base: position 50,261,930 of record OX465299.1, read on the forward strand.
AAATCTTTTTTCTGGCAGTTCACTTAATGTTGGATTTTTCTTTGATTTGTTTTATAAAACTATTTTAATCCTTAAATGCATAATGTAGCCATTTGGCAACATACCAGTTTTTTTTTGTTTTTAAGAGAAGCAACACTAAGGAAATTCTTCCTATTAATTAACGTTTTGCTTCCTTTGGAAAGGGGATAGAGAAAATTGAAAGGTGGTCAAATATGAAGGGCTTCAAATATGGCAACACTGTAATTGCGCGAGATGTTGAATCTTAAGCTGCCTACACACTAGGGAACATACTTAAAAAAAGAGAGCATTTTTTGTGAATGTGTGAGTGCGTTTGTGTGTGTGTGAGTGTTGAGAGCGTGCATTTCGTGTTTACAAAATTTTTTGATATTTTTTGTTCCCTCAACCATGTTCCCTAGTGTGTAGGCAGCTTTAGAATAATTGTTGAACCAGGCGGTTTTCATCGCCTCTTTCGAACATTAACATTTTGTATCGAAAAATGTTAGCCTTTACAGACATGTGTAATTCATATGGTAACATTTCTCGATACAAAATAAGAAGAGAGTGATTTAACAGAAGTTGTGTGAGTTGGTAGCTCTTTTAATTATATACTCGTTGGTTGAACCATGATACAACCATACTAGGTAGATGCATTAGAACAACAAACACAACAAACAACAACAAAAAATATAATCGACTACTCTAGATACATAGCGAAGCATGCGAAAAAATCCCTGAACTGTCATGATAAACCCCTCAACTGTCAAACTCTCCCTAATGCATCTACCTAGTATGGTTGTATCATGGGTTGAACGACATCTGATCCCAGCAAAAAAAAAATGCAAGTAATGCTTCACAAACTACTTCTTACAATGCTTCACAAGTATCCGTTAGTGTATTTTTATTGCTTTTTTAGAAGTTATTCTAAACAACTTCAAAAAATCATTTCTTTCATTGCTTCCAAAGTATACGTTACTACATTTTTACAGCTTTTTTAGAATTACTTCTGAACCACATCCGAAAAATCACTTAAGTATTGCTTCTAAAGAGTAATTGCTCTAAAAGTGATCGTAAAAAGTGATTTTGGTATCACTTGGCCTTTCCAAACAGAGGGTCCCGGGTTCGATTCCCGGAGGGACCAATATTTTTTAATTTTTTTTTTTTTATTCTATTAATTTTTTTTTAATATTTATACTTAATTTGTTTAAATTCAATATTTTTTTAATTTTGAAATTTTTAAAAATATGTATATATAAAAAAAATGATGAGAAATTACTTTTTATGCACCTCTAAAAATAGTACTGAAAACAAAATTGAATTGGAGTGCACCTTTTACACTTGTTTAATAAGTACTTTTGTTGAAGAGAATAAAGCACAATATCTCGCACTGACAAAGTGGTGTTTTTATGCCAGTCAACTCTCATATCAAAGAATAGATCAGTGGTCGAGCGCTAGACTAGCAATCGTGAGGTCGCAAGTTTGATACCCGGTGGCGGCAATAAAAAAACTTTTGTAAAATAAAAAAATATAATTTTTTTGTAAAGAATTTTTTTTAACTTTTAATTAGTGAAAAAGAGCACTCGTTCAAAAATGACTGAAAAAATTTTGAAGTGGGAGTTCTCCTCTCCTATGACAACTCAATGTTAAAATCATTACCCCTAAATTCATAAACACTTTGTAAAATTATAGGAGGTTTAATGAACAAATTTTGTATGAAAATGACGTTTTGTAAAACTGCTTTAACTTTACAAAGCATTTATGAATTGAGCGGTTAGTGTTTATGTTAAAAAAGAAGTACATCTAGATCATCAATTGTAGTGCTTTTTCTACTGCTTCAGCAACTCTTTTTTTTCTAGGATGGTGAGTTGGCGAATTTTGTTGAAACTTTTTAGCTCATAGCCCTGTTACATTATTTTACTTCTGTGGGGTTAAGTGCTATAGGAACACCGAAGGAGGACGCTGCGATATGTATAATACATACATACACTCACAATATTTGATCGTTAAAAACAACCTAAAATATATATTAAATTAATTACAACACAATTAAAAAGAGGACTACTGATTTTTTTTAAACAATTCATAAAAGGAATAAAAATAATAGAAAAGTCTGTTAAAACAATCTTCAATTTTTAACTGACAAAACGTTAGAAAAAACGATTTTGTGGTTTATTTTTTCAAATTTGAAATTTTTTTTTTTTTTGTTTAAATTTTCAAAACACTACACACACGTTCGTATTTTTATTGGCTATGCTTGGGTGTATGAGTAAAGAATTTATTATAATTTGAATTGAAATAATTTTGTACATAAACAAACTATTTTAACAAAAATTAAAAAGGAAAATATTTGAATTTTTTGTTTTAAAACAGAAAACAACGAAACTATTTAAATTATTTTTTATAAAAATAGAAAACTAAAGATAGAAGGGGTTTTCACATAAACTCGTAAAAGCCTTGTAAACCTTGTATAAATATAAACCATATTTTTTATATATGAAGTCTGAATTTAAACTCATAAACATACCAAGTTTACACTGTTTACGAGTAGAATACGAGTTTATATGAAAATCCCTAGAACATTTGACTGAAAATGCTGATACGTGTTTTTTGTAGTTTGTTTTTTATTGACTTATATAAAAAGTTAAACATTCAGTGTGTTCGTTTACTCGAATTTCTTACTACTTTTACTACAATAGTAAAGTTTTGTTTACTTTTTGTATTGAAGTTTTCCAGATGTAGTAAATGTAGTAACTTGTAGTAAGTAAATGAACAAGCTTAATATGTTTCCATGTATTTTAATTGATTCTTCAATTGAAAACAAACTTAATCTATTACTTTTCAAATAAACCTCAATTGGTTATGGAAAATATATTGTGAGTGTATTATTATTTTTCATAAATTGATGTTGCCTTGGTTGGGGATTGAACCAGCAACCTAACGTGTAAGAGTCCAACGCGCTAACCATTACACCATAGATTTTTTTAAATTTTGATTTTGAGCGACTATATTTACATATGTTATTGAAATATTTACACACAATTAAGTTTGAGAAATAGGACACGGAATTGGGGTTAAACTGTGTAAAGAGTTTTCTTTCTGAAGCTTCAGTTACTAAATTAAATTTTTTTTTATTGAATTGTGCAAAATCCAGAGCCAATTTGAACAAACTGGTCGCAGATTCGAAATCAGCACCCCTAATTATCCTAACTCCACTGCAATATCATTCACCTTTTTTTTTGTAGAGCAGTGTTATTATTATTGACTTGTGGTTCCTGAATACTTTGGGTATTGCAACCAATTGTTAAATTGTATTAAGCGACTTTTGTAGTGAAAACTAATATTCAGTTGTATTAACCGATTCTAGTAGTTGTTGTAATTAGTTGCGGTCGCCAACCTGATAATTTGTACAAATTTATACAAATATTTATTGGATGGCTTTCGTTAGCAGTGTTGCCAGAAACTTTCGATCCAAATATGCTAAATCAGCGAAAAAAATATGCTAAATTTTGCTAAATCGTGAAAAATATGCTTAAACAATGCCAAACAAAAAATTATAAAAAATCTACTAAATTACCACATACAAAAATATGCTAAAAATCTGCTGCGTATAAATTGTTTCAATTTTTTACTCTACGAACCACGTTTTTGTTAAGTTTTCAAACATTTTTGACAGTTTTTTTTAACGTATACGCGTTTAATCATTTAAAAAAGTAGTATAATCATTGTTGAAAAAAATAATAAAAACTGAATCTTGCGCGGACAGAAATATGCTAAAAATCTGCTTTAGTCAAGCGAAGAATGCTAAAAAGTATTTATTTTTATAGTATTTTTCGAACTCAATCTGCTAAATCTAGCAGAAAATATGCTAAAATGGCAACACTGTTCGTTAGCACAAATACTCAGTAAACAGAGAGAAAAAAGAGAGAATAAAGTGGCAGTTCGATGATGAAAGTTTGTAACTCTTCTTCCTTTTCTTGCAAATTTTTACTGGAAATTTTTTAACAGTAAGAATTTACCGGAGCAATATAAAAACTATAGTCTAAAAATTTTGGAACAAACCACTAATTTTCCGATTAATGATTCTAATATTAGCCGTTTTTTCTAATCACTTGGATTTAATAAATCCAAAAAGTATTTCTAAAAGTGCTAAACAGATGGGGTTAGATTCTCCCTATTTTAAAAAGAATTTTCTGTCCTACACTTCTTTCACCCTAATTTTTAATACCGAATTCGATGATGAAGGATTTTACTTTAACTTTTAATTTTTAATTATTTTTTATATAAAATAGCGATAAACAGTCTGCCTTTTCAGTTTTATCACTTCAATTTATATTTTTACACAATTAAAAAATTCCATTGCAATATTTAAAGGCACATCTACACGGGATAGAAATCTCGTAGAGTTTGCGTCAAATTTGTCACCTCTAATATTGTTGGCACTAATTTTTATCGTAAAAGTACCATCTCTAGTTGTCAAGAATTTGTTTTTATTAAAATTTTTGTATTTAAAAGAATAATTTTTTATTCAAATAGCAAAAAGTGCATTTAAACAACTAAAATGTTCAATAATGTTACAAAACATTTTCAAAATTGTTACTAATTAAAAAAATTGTGTATGACAGCAGTTGTCAATGGTTTGGAGATTGCATTTCGTAGACTTACACAGAGCTGCATTTTCATAAAATCTCGCGAGTTTTCTATCCCGTGTAGATGTGCCTTAATTCCCTAATTGGATTTAATTAAATTACTTACTGTAGAGTGAAAAATTGCCATTTTTATTTCAGCTATTTCTCCATGTCCACGATCGAAAATATGTATGTATTTCATAAAAAAAATTAATAAAAACCTTTTATTTGTTAGTTTTTAAATTTTTTTGTTTCTCTTTTAATTTTCATTCGTATTTTGTTCTGTCATTAAATTAATAGGATTTATTAAATCCAGCTTTTTTTTTTATTTAATAAATCCACTTTTTGTATGAAAAATTCTAAATCCAGGTGATTAAAAAAAACGCTAATTTTCTTTTGTTTTTAGGCCTTCCACGAACGTTGCGAACCAGATGCTAAATTAATAGACTTGAAGCAATATCGTAAATTTATCTTACATGAACACAATAAGAGAAGAAATTTCATTTCAGCTGGCTTATTACCAGGTTATTATCCAGCAGCTCGAATGGCCACACTGAAATGGGATGATGAATTGGCCTATTTGGCAGAAATGAATGTTAAAACATGTTTGGTAGAACACGAAGATTGTAAAAATTCCTATCGTTTTCGTAATGTGGGCCAAAATCTAGTGGGCATCGATAGGCCACGTAATATACCTGCGGATATAAAAGAGGTAATACTAAGAGGTATGGCTTTATGGTTTGGAGAGCATACACTTATCAATAGCAATTATATAACCCAATTTAAGGTTAATATGGATTTGTAAGTTTTAATATTTGGATATGAAAAGTTCTTAAGAATTCTAACGATTTTTAATTAAAATTATAGTGAAAAATATGGTCATTTCGCGGAATTTGTTTTAGAACGTAATACCCACGTTGGCTGTGCCATGATCCGTTATACACATCCTGTTTATACATTTCTGCATATTTATAATACAGCCTGTAACTATGCCAGTATTTATGCTTTAGATGTTCCAGTCTATAAAGTGGGTGAGCCAGCTTCTCTATGTCAAACAGGCAGTCATCCTCAATATACTTCCCTGTGTTCATTAAATGAACCTTATAATCCAAATTATACATAAATTTTGTTGAATTATACGTTTATTGTAGTTAATTTTATATGACGTTTCTAGAAGACGTTTGTTGTCAAACGAATGAGTGACTACAACATAGATTACATAGATATCTTACTCTTCTTCTTCTTTTGTAAACAAACGCATTTTTTTACACACATTGAAATAGTTTTTGTATACGTACAAACATTCTCATGAGATACGTTCAGTGAAGGCGAATGTCAAAGAGTTAGAGATCTATGTAATATATGTACTACATATATTTTGTTTTTGTATTGCATGTATTTTGTTATTGTATTTTCATTCGTTTCAGACAAAACGTTATCTGCAAATATCATCTTAGTCTTATTTAATTTATGATTTTTTTTATATTTAATTTAATTTAATTTCACACCCTCAAAAGCTGTTAACAGCAAATACAATAAATACCAAACAAAAGAACTGCTAATTAAGAAAAATTTTCAGTTTATTAATTTAATTATTTTTTATTTATTTTTATTTATTTATTTGGTAGTCTGTACCTTAAGACTACAGTCTTATATTATTAGCACAGGTTATTTATAAAACACAGAGATCATAAAAAGCTTATAATAAATCATAAAAAGGGTTAAAATTAATTAACAATTGTGAAATATATAATAATCAAAGATAATAAATCAAAAGTACACAATTACGAATAATTAAAAATTTCCCTTATAAATTTTAAAGTGTTGCTGATTTTTTTATTTGCTTTAGATAACCCAGCAAAATCTTTAATTATTATATAACCAAATAAGTGGTTATATAATAAAAATTCATAGCTCCACACAACTTATTTTTTGGCGTCTAAACTCATTATTTTTGTTTGGCGTGGTCGTTTTTATAAGTAGTCACGCTTACCCGCTCGCTTACGACAAAATAAGAAATAAGTAGTTAAGAGATTTTGAATAATAAGTGGCTTACAAAAAGTTGAATTATAAGTGGTTATCTGATTGCTTACTTGATTCTTAAAAATAAGGAGTTAAGCAAATACTATTAGCTTAAGGAAATACATTCAGAAAATTTAAGTTTTCTCTAGTGTGTAATTTTAGGACTCATCATAAAAATTTAAACATAAAACATATTTACATGTAATAAATAAAAATGTATAAAATTTAACTGTGTAAAAGTACTTATTTAAACTATTACGAGTAAGTCATTATTTTATATATAGAAGCAATGAATACAATAGGCCGTTATTAGGAAGTCATTATTTTATATTATAAAATATTGCAAAAGGTAATGATATATCATTTTTCGTAATGCAGATAGTAATGAGGTGTCATTACCAATATTTTGCTGGTAATATGTTCCAAAGGCGGATAGAAAAACAAAAAATTACGTTCACTGAATTCAAAACCTATTTTCTGCCGTTCAGTACACAGTGGAGTGTTTGCAAAATATTTTGGAAATAAAATCAGCAGTTATTGGTTGGTCGGTATGAGATGAAACTTACATGCCCATAGCAAGACTCTTTTGCCTCCAGATTAAAAGTTTCTTTAAGAACACATATAGTATTTATATTTTTCTGAAAGCACACTTCTTTTAGATGGGCCTAATGGAAAAAATATTCTCCACTTGTAAATTTTTCTTCCCCCAGACCATTCCGAATTCGAATAAAGCATTACATTTTGGGAAAATTTTCGCAATGTTTTGGGAGTTATGGGATTTTTTCATTTTATCTCAAATTTGTTTCTAATTTTATGTAAAGAATAGTAACAAATAAGAAATGGCTGAATTATTGTCAAAATATTTTTTATACTGAACGGCAGAAAACAGCTTTTGAATTCAGTGAACGTAATTTTTTGTTTTTCAATTCAGTGAACGTAATTTTTTTTTTAATTCACTGAACGTAAATTTTTTTTTCAATTCACTGAATGAAATTGAATAAATTCAGTGGCGAATTAATTCAGAAAAAGAACTATAGCAATTGAATAAATTCTTTGAATTTGTTTTTTGTTGAACGCGTTCAGTCAATTACTTAAGAAAAGGATCTAATTCCATTCTAAAGAAAATTTAATTCGATTGGTATTGAATTCATTCAAAAATGAATTAATTCTTCAAAGCTCTGTGTGAAGTATTTTTACAGTATACAGTTATTTTTTTCTTCTGTGGGATGTCCAAAGCCGACTCTGAAGTATTTTGCGTAGCGACCTTCTGCTGGAAAGAATTTTTGGTCATACTCCTCACAACAAATCAACTATAACACCCATGGAGATTATGGCCATTTTGAAAAAGGCCATATTTATTATTTTTTTTTTTTTTTGTAAGAGAAGCAACACTCAGGAAATTCTTCCTATTAATTAACATGATGCTTTCTTTGGCAAGAGGTTGGAGAAGAAGTGAAAGGTGGTGAAAAATAAAGGGCTTCAAATATGGCAACACTGTAATTGCGCGAGATGTTGAAAAGTTGGCGAAATTTGTTGAAGCTTTTTAGTTCGTAGACATGTTAACTTATTTTACTTTGTGTGATGTTAAATGCTGTAGGAACACCGAAGGAGGACGCTGCAATATGTATGAGGTATAGAAAAAATTCATACATATTATTTTTCATAAATTAATGTTGCCTTGGGGATCGAACCCGCAACCTTATGTGTAACAGTCCATTGCACTAACCATTACACCACAGCGCCCATATTCCCCACTTTCAGTTCTGTTGGAATATGACCGCCAGTTGCAATCAGTTGTGAGTATTTATTATGCCGAACATTTATTTTTAATACCACATTTACCAAGTAGTATGCCAGTGCTAGATTTTTTGCACTGGGGAGTTACAATAATCGTAAAATTCTTTAATTTACTTGTAAATTATACCCTCAATTTTGAACTTGGGACTCTCTTAAGTTAATTTCATAACAAGATACATATAAAGTTAACATTTTCTTTTGCGGTTATAAAATGTCAATGAAAAATTGTTATCACAGAATTATGTACATATATTTAAAGCACGTTCTAATAGACTGGAACTATTAAATACAATGTATGTTTTTTTGTAAGTGCAACAATACTTACAGAAAATGTCAAACATAAAATAAGTCATATTTCCTTAAGAATTGCATTTGTCATCAATTTTGATATGTGCATTAGGGTGGATCGTATACTGGTTTTATTAAAATATTGACAACGAATGTGCAACAATAGGTGAGATTAAATTCCTTGATTAACCCCCAAAGCGGCCCATTGATTTTTGCAAAAACAATTTATGAACATACCCAGTGTAGAAAATCATTACCAGATATGTGGTTATGTAACTACATATTTGGTAATGGTAACTAGTTACTTTTGTTATTACATTTCTTATTACCTTTATATGGCGATGTCGCGAAAAATAATGAGTTATGGTTACACACCAGTATACGAAAAATCAAAAAATATATCGTTACCTTTGTGCTTACCAGTACTGACAAAAATAATGAGTCTAAAAATTTTCGAAAAAATAAATTATACAAAAAAAATATTTTTTATTTTATATTTTTTTTTTAAATAAAATTTGCTGGTGCGGGAATTGAACCTGGGTCTACAGATTGCCAGTCAATAGCTCTACCATCTGTGCTATATCGACATGTAATATTTAATAGATAAAAACATAATTGACCTGCTGCACACAAGTAAGCTTACTCGCCAACATACAAAAAATCAAAAAATATGTGGTTACATATATCCTTACCAGTGTTTAAAAAATGTTGAGTCTAAAAATAGATTTAAAAAAATGTTCAAAAAAATCTAGTAAATTATTTTCTATTTGAAATAATGATAAAAATAAGTCATTATCAGTAACTCATTATTATATGTTTTAAAATAATGCAGAAGGTAAGTGGGTGTCATTACTGGTAGTCCAAAAAATAATGATGTGTCATTACCGTTTCTACACTGGGTAGTTTTGAATATAAATCGCATTTAGTTCTGAATATATGTACATAATATATATATATATATAATATTTTTACTCGGGTATCATTAAGCCGGATTCACAATTCTGGAGTACTCCACGCTGCGGAGTGGAGTGTACAAAAACAGAGATGGCATGATGCAAAAAACCTGTAGAAAAGTTAAAGTCGGACATGCCGGCTATATGACACCCTTCACCAGTCAGGTTAAAAGCCAACTAATGTTTGGATCCTACACTCATAAAAACAAGCCCGTACAAATAGTTCAAAATTCTGTTAAGATAACAGGAAATAGTACCTGCATTTGCGCCTGCAGAACTTCTAATGAAGTTGAGAATCGTGGTCTGCTAAATTTATATAAGCTAAATTTTACACACTGTTAAATACGCAGACAATTTTAGTTTATTTTAGAAATGTTTTCGTTGATTATGATTTTTAAATGAATACTCTAATTGCCTAGTTTTCGCGAAATTCGAAGAAAAAGTTTATAGAACCGTCGCTGTTTAGTGGTAAATACTTTTACTATCTGGTTTGGGTTTGAATGCTATGTTACATTAGACTAATCAACGAGTATAAAATCTCAAAAGTTTGCATGCATCTCATCCTCTGTTAGCTGGCTCTGTCCGACATTTCAAGAAGTTTTAAGAAGGGTTAAGTTTTGTGGTAAAATTTTAATAGATATTAAAAATAAATATGTATATAAAATATGAACAAATATAATAAAAAACGAGTAAAAAGGTTAAAGTCGGGCATGCCGACTATACAATACCCTACAGCAGTCTGGTTAAAAACCAACTAATGTTTGGATCCGAAATTCGAATGGGTTAAAATGAGGCTTGTGTCAAAATGTTCTATAACGTGAGTCAGCGCACCAAATTTCATTAAAATATCTTAATATTTGCGACCTGCAGTTTGTAACCAAGCCAATTTTGGGGGGACCCTTATATGGGCACTAGTTCTAAACATGGACCGATGTTCACCAAAATCAATAGGCTTCGTCCTTGGGCCAACATAGGTCTATGTACCAAATTTCATCAAAATATCTTAATATTTGCGACCTGCAGCGTATAAACAATATAATTTTGGTGGGACCCTTATATGGGCACTAGGTCTAAACATGGATCGATGTTCACCAAAATCAATAGGCTTCGTCCTTGGGCCAACATAGGTCTATGTACCAAATTTCATCAAAATATCTTAATATTTGCGACCTGCAGCGTATAAACAATATAATTTTGGTGGGCACTAGGTCTAAACATGGACCGATGTTCACCAAAATCATCAAAATATCTTAATATTTGCGATCTGCAGCGTATAAAAAGTATAATTTTGGTAGGACCCTTATATGGGCACTAGGTCTAAACATGGACGGATGTTCACCAAAATCAATAGGCTGCGTTATTGGGCCAATATAGGTCTGTGTACCAAATTTCATCAAAATATCTTAATATTTACGACCTGCAGCGTATAAACAGTATAATTTTGGTAGGACCCTTATATGGGCACTAGGTCTAAACATGGACCGATGTTCAACAAAATCAATAGGCTGCGTTATTGGGCTAACATAGGTCTGTGTACCAAATTTCGTCAAAATATCTTAATATTTACGACCTGCAGCGTATAAACAATATAATTTTGGTAGGACCCTTATATGGGCACTAGGTCTAAACATGGACCGATGTTCACCAAAATCTGAGCCGATCGGTATACTATAAGGTGAGTCTACGACCAATATTTTTTGGTGTTACAAACATCAGCACAAACTTATAATACCCTGACCACATAGTGGTGTAGGGTATAACTAACCCCTAAATTCATAAATGCTTTGTAAAATTATAGGAGGTTTATTGGACAAATTTTTTATGAAAATGACGTTTTGTAAACCTGCTATAACTTTGCAAAGGATATAAGAATTGAGGGGTAAAGCTATTGCAATTTAACTTCTTGAAATGTCAGGCAGAGCCATTTGGAGAGCGGTTAACAGTACTTGCATAGAGCCAGGTCTAATCGTAAAGTATGAAAACTTATGTAAACAATTCAATCTGTTAAAATAACATAGAAAATATTTACGTCTTCGTCTATGCATTGAAACTGTTGTCAAATAAAATAGTAAAAAGCTTCTGTTGAAATCATAAATTTTCTACTTCATTACTTCACATTTAACTCTACACTAAAAAAAAGTCAGCAACAAATGTTGCTGTGTCAGCAAATTTTTAGTCAGGAGCGTGTTTGCAAAAAAGTTTGTAATTTCAGCAAAAGGGGTTTGCTGAAAATCAGCATGCTGATTTTTAACAGAAAAAAATAGTAATCTCAGCGAAGGTTTTGCTAACACTTAGTCGATTGCAAATGAAAAAACTCCTTGCTAAAATCAATAAAACTTTTTGTTGAATATTAGTACACTGAAATAATCTCAACAAATCTGTAGAAAAATTATACTTTAGTTAATTTATTCGCTGAAAAAATAAATCTAGAAATTGGGTTTTTTTAGTTCTTTTGAGAATTATTTAGAAAACTTTGTAAAATATAAAAATATGCAGATGACCGCACTGTCGACATTTAATTAAATATATAAAAGTAATTATGAAGAAACTATATACAAGAGTCAATTTATATTGACTGTACTATATAATCAGCTTAATATTGGTATGACCCACTGACTAAATTTTAAAAGTTTGAGTTAGGAATACGTCATATATACTTCAAATAAATAGCCCCTCTCTGATTTCAATACCAGTTTTTCGATATCTTGTTTCGTATCTGACATATCCAGCATCGACTTTGCTCAATATCTGCAGTTTTAACTATTAATAACCACTGTTTTGATGTATATATATATCAGTTTTTGGCATATACGGCAAATTTTGCATACAAAAATAAAAAGTTACTTCGTTATTGTTTTGCTGCATTACCATAACAACCATCGTGGATTAAAGAGTTGTAAAAGTATTGAGTATTTGGGTACTAAGTACTAAATACCGCCTGCTGTTATGGTACACTCATAAAAAAAAATCCGTATAAATAGGTCAAAATTGTGCTGGCGCAATACATGTACTTTTTCCTGTTATTTTAGCGGAATTTTGACCTATTTGTACGGACTTTTTTTAAAGAAAATAACAGAAAAATTAGTTCAATATAATCAGAACGCGTTGAACAGACTTTTGTACCAACTTTTTTATGAGTGTTCTCAATACCCAAAAGTAACTATTCAATAGTTTCAGTTTTGTCATTTCCCAAATAATTTTTGTCATGGCAATAACCTACGAAAATATAACTTTCGGAAAAAGGTTGTATGAAAAAAAGTACTCAGTTAAAAAAGTATTGAGTAGTATCGAGTACTCAAAATTATGAAGAATTTACAGCTCTGGTAGATTAAAATAAAAAGAGAACTGCTTTTATGCGTATATAAAAGTATGGATATTAGAGTCTCCCAAAAACCGGCCATTTCAGAAAATCGGTTTTCGGTTTGTTCGAAAATTACTATTTTAAAAAACCCGGTTTCGGTTACGGTTTTTTTTAAACGGCTAAACCCGGTTTCGGATTTTTTTTTTGTTATAAAAATAAATCTGTACAAATAGCAAAAAAGCTAATAGAAATTAGTTAAAAGCGCCCTGCAGAAAAAACTACTGAATGTGTTTGCTAAAGCGGGATTTAAATTATTTGATTTTACGTATGATAAATCAAAAAATCTTGTTAGATGATTTGATTGTCAAAAAAAACTGTTCGGAAATTTATTTCTATTTACATCATCAGATGGAGTGATACCAACCTTTTGAGAACAAAACTCGCAGGCAGGCCTAAAAAAGCTTTTCAACTAATTCACGTGACCAAACATTTAAAAAGCGCTAAAAATCATTATTGTGGTAAAATATAATTTAATATCACATTATTATAAAAATAATAACAAAACATTTTAATTAGATAAAATTGTACCAAAATAAAGGTTTTACCATAAAGGTACCTTTTTATAAAAAGCACTAACCGAAAATAATGCTATTTTTGAGTGATACAAAAGCGCTAAAGATAGCACGAGCAGATGCAATTAGACACAAATTTTAATTTTAGTTAATTGCAAAGGACATTACATACACTGCTGAAATCAGCAAAACAAAAATTGCTGAATATTAGTAAATTAATAACATCAGCTAAAAACAATTATATTTCCAAAATTTAAGTTATATATTTTTTTAATAGGAAGACAATCTACTATTTTGGAAACAACAGAAATACTTACACAGAGAAAACAGATTCGTGCTTACAACTGAATTTATTGCCAATCGAATAGTTCGATTGCTGTAACTGAATTTTTCAGTTGTGGCAACTGAATATCAGTAGAGTAAATAGTCATTTGATAACGGCAACAGAATTTCTATTGCCTCAACAATATTTCGATAGTCAAATTAAAAAATTCTGTGGTCACAACCGAAGTATTCGATTGGCAATAAATTCGGTTGTAATCACGAATCTGTTTTCTGGGTTTACTATTTATTTTCGCTATTAAGTATACTAATATTCAGCAAAAACGTCTACTGATTTTAGCAGGATAGAATATTATTTGCATTCATCTAAAATTATTTAAATATAACTAAAATTTTTGTAGATTTAACAGTTCTTGTATCACCATCCCAATCGTACATTTTTCTTAAATTGAACCGATTAATTATACACTCAAATAAAAAAGTTTGTAAACGGTTTCCAATCGCACTATACTATTTTTATACTGATTATTAGTACAATTTTTATTTTTAGTAATCATTTTTGCTATTCTCTTATTACAAATTACGGATTTTTTTACTAATTTTCGCTGCTGATTTCAGAAAAACATTTTACTAATTTTTCAAAACCGAGTGCTAAATTTAGCAGAAAAATATACTAATTTAAAAATATTTTTTTTTTGATTTTTTACAATTCTTGTTTAGTTTATATTTGTTACTATTGATATATTCTTAGTTTAGAAATAACACCCAGAAAATGTTAATGAAAATCTCCAATGCATAAAACGGCAATAACTGGAGAACCGTTTGCAATTTTGACTCCAAATTTCAAGTACTATGAAGTAATTATACGCTTTTACAATCGGAAGAAAAAAAATATTTTTTTTAGATTTTACAGTTTTTTTATTTTTTAGTACAATTTTTTGCTAATTTCAGCAGATTGATTTTAAATTACAGTTTACAGCAATTTACTGAAATTTAGTAGCTGCAACTAATTATTTATACTAATTTCATTGTACTAAAATTATGATATATAGTAAGTTTTTTAACCGTTTTTTGTAGCAACATTCATCAGTTACTCTGTATTTAAAAAAATATAAAAAGAAAAACAAAAATTGATATGCAAGAAAATTTATTTTTTCGAAAGATTAATAACTTTTAATTTATTGTATACAAATTTATACTTTTGTTTAAATTAAGGGTGGAAATGTAGATTTTAAGAAAAATTAATATAAACCTTCTTTATCGTTTTTCTCAATACCGACTTTTTGGCATATGGGTCAAACCAATAATAAATTGCCGATATAGCACAATATTGGTAGCAAAATAAATTAGTAAAACTTTAGTACAAAATTAGTTTAGTGCTGAAAAAATATAACTGAAACTTGTGCTGAAAACACAATTTCAGCTAAAAAAAATTGCTGAATACTAGTAGACTTGATATATAAGATGTTTTACTAATTTTTCTACTACCTTATTTTTTGAGTGTATACACTATTTTTACAAATTTTTAATTGAATTTTCTTTGAAAACAGCTTTTCTTATTTCATGACAGTGGCTATAAAGAAATTTTTATCGGCAAACTGTCGCACTGCGGTAAAATACCCCAGCAAAAACAGACATTACCAAGTAATTAAGCGAGTAAGTAGCACGCAAAGGATTTCACTGCTTACCAGACTATTTGCTCGTAACATTACTTTTGTTCACGATGTCCAAAAATTCATGGGTGGTCATTACCATCTCGCTTACAAAAAAAGTGAGAATAATGAGTTACCCATAGTGAAAGAATAAGAAGTTACTCATAAAGATAGAATAAGTGGTTACCCAGAAGTTAGGATATAAGTGGTTCTGCATTATTTTAAAACATATAATAATGAGTTACTGATAATTACTTATTTTTATCATTATTTCAAATTGAAAATAATTTTCTAGATTTTTTTTAATTTTTTGAAATCTATTTTTAGACTCAATATTTTTTAAACACTGGTAAGGATATATGTAACCACATATTTTTTGATTTTTTGTATGTTGGCGAGTAAACTTACTTGTGTGCAGCAGGTCAATTATGTTTTTATCTATTAAATATTACGTGTCGATATAGCTCAGATGGTAGAGCTATTAACTGGCAATCTGTAGACCCAGGTTCGATTCCCGCACCAGCAAATTTTATTAAAAAAAAAATACAATAAAAAATATTTTTTTATATAATTTATTTTTTTTTTTTAATCTATATTTAGACTCATTATTTTTGTCAGTACTGGTAAGCACATAGGTAACGATATATTTTTCGATTTTTCGTATGCTGGTGTGTGACCATAACTCATTATTGCCAAGTATGTAGTTACATAACCACATATCTGGTAATGATTTTCTGCACTGGGATGTTTTTGTTAGGACTGTACACTGTGTTTATTTGTTTTGAGCTTACTTAGAATGTTTACGTGAAAGAAATTCTATACTTCTTAAAAGTCGACTAGAATTTAAAATAACAAGTAGGTAATTACAACTAAAACATGATTAAAATGTTCGCTATGTGCAATCGGAACAACCCTTGTTAAAATAAAATAACACCTGATAGATTCCCATTACCTAGCGTATCCTAGCAACCTATATATAACCAAAACATTGAAAAATATGACTCCCTTTTGTATTTTAGTACAATTTCAGGATATCGATAACGTAATGTTTACGTGATAATAAAAAAAACTTTCTGAAGTATCAAATATTTAAACAAAAAATTGGGAAATGTCCTTATTTAATGTGTGTAATTGGTGGTCAACACAATGTTCGGATTTGGAAGAAAATTATGATGTAGCCAGCTTATTAAGTGCCCGTTTTGGTTTGCAGGACCAAGAAAAGGATTATATTGTAGTGGGCTCTCATACGGGACACTTGAGTATATTTTATCCCAGCTATGAAGCAGATATCAATGGAAATACAGCAGGTTATAAAGCAACCGATTTATTATTGGAATTATTTACGGAAGCACCAATATTGGGAGTATATGCTGGAAGATTTAGTGCGTAAGTTTTTAAGAATTTTTTCTAAATTGGTTTTTATTACATTTGTAATTATTTTAGCAACAATCGTAAAGAGAATACATATCAGTTGGCTATTTTACACCCCAATTCTTTGGTTATATATAATATTTCACATATGGGCGGTGTAGCCGAACATGGCGCCCAACTAAGTTTACAGCAATTGACGGAATATCGTTTTCAACGTACAGCTTTCTCATTCTGTAAAGGCCATTTTGGCAAGGTCAAGGGTCGAGAATTCTTTTGTGTTGTCCATTTAGATGGTTCTTTGACTTTCTATGAACAAGAGGGTATTTCATATGAATGTAAATTTCCTGGACATCGTGCTTTACCCACCCCAGTGGTATATTGTGAGAGAATAGACAGTTTCTTTCGTTTAGCTTCAGGTTGGAATTTAGAGTGTTATACGTAAGTAGAAGAATGAATTAACAAAAATTAATTTTTGTAAAATACTTTTCTATTTTTCTTATACAGTTACCAAGACCTCTCTCACTCTTCTATCAATAAATCACAATATCAACCAATATGGTCGGTCTGTCTAGGTGAAGGTATATTGGATCTTAATGTAGTACAAGCAAAAGGGTAGGTATTCACAGGAACTCGTTACTGAAAAAAATTACCTTTTTAACAAATTATACCCAATTAAAAAAAATGTATATGGGGCTTTATACAGTCAAATGTAATTTAACATGTGTCTTTATACAATTTTATCCTAGAATAATAGAATAGCCCATATAATTACATAAATTTGCATCAATTCAGTTAAAATTTAATAATATCAGATACAAATGCATACGAAAAATGGCGCGATACAATTTGATCAGATTTTATATAGTGGTATAAAATTATAGCTGAACTAGTAAGACAAACAAACGGTTTTTGCACTACAAATTTCACTGAAATCCTTAGTATTTGCAGAAATAATTACCTGAGAGTACGGGTTTTTGCCAGACCTAAATCTCTTGCAAATAGTTCATGTCTTTTTAGCTTTAACGTTAGAAATCATAAAAACTGTTAAAGTTTTTTAGTTATTTTATTATCTGATAGATAATTCATATCTGTGGATTTTGACAAAGCACAAACACCTTTACTGTTGCTTAAAACTTTTTTGTATAAATTTTCCAACAAAGTTCAAAAACTGGTGTTATAAAAAAATTCAAATTTTATTTTGAAAGTCTATGAAAAAAAGACCTCCAACAAAATAAATTGTTCTGCCTTAAGAAAATTTGAAAAAAGCTTAGAAACATTGGGTAAGTTTACCAGATGCTCAACTGTTACTAATCTGCTACTAAACAATCTGTTGAACGACGTGATTACCTACTGCTAAAGCCCAATTACTTGAACGTAAATGTAACGTGACGAATCAGCTGATTCAACCTGCTTAATGAGAAACACATGGTGCTGAGTTGGGACGTAAACGAGTCGTAACGTGCCGGACATTTCTGTTGAAAACAGAGGTTTTTCTCCGTTTTTACGTGAGAGTGTAAAACAGCTGTTTTTAGTTGCATATCAATGATGGGAATTGTGGCACAATTGTACCATGTTTGGCACAGGCATTAAAAGCCACGCCAACTTAAAACATGTAACAAATTAAAAAACACACGATATATTGAAATTCTGCACAATATTCTAGACTACCTATTCGTCTCTCGGTGTGAATTTGCCACTATTTTGACTCTTAAAAATAAAAACAACGAGATTAAAATTTAAAAAAAATTGAATCGTTCCTACTAAATTTGCCACCACTGTATTATTATAGACAAACGTTTTTACTCGGGTAGTTATTTAATATAAAAATATCTTACCTTTTATGAAAAAGTACCATTTATAAAAATGCACTTTTTATAAAAAAGTACCATTTATAAAAATGTGTCATTTATAAAAATGTGTCTTTTATAAAAAAGTACCATTTATAAAAATGTACTTTTTATGAAAATGTACCTTTTATAAAAAATGTACCTTTTATAAAAAAGTACCTTGTATGTGTTCATATATGGCTATAGCTGAACACATAGTACACTATATGACATCAAATAGTACAATATATGACCATACATGTTCGGATCTGAAATTTTAGGGTATATTATGGCCGTATATGATCATATATGTGCATATATGCGCACATGTGGTTCCTATATGCTCTTATATTATCACATACGGCTATATACCTTCAAATTTCGGATCGGAATATATATGATACCATATATGATCGCATATGGAACTATATATGGACATATAGGATCAGTTATCATACATGTTCATATATCACCCCATTTTCACTGGGTTTATAAAAAAAATACCTTTTACTTTTTTATAAATGGTGTTTTTTTATAAAAGTTACTTTTTTTGAAGGTACTTTTTTTAAAGAAAAGTACCTGTTATAAAAAGTATCTCCCGATTAAAAAAATTAATGAGGTACAACATACAATCATATCTTTTTTTGATGCCGCCCAAAGTAAAATTTGATACGAAAAATGGTGGATCGTACTGCATTAATTTAGATCCACCTTGGATCTAATATGATGAAATACGACCCGTAAAATGGTTTTATCTAATCATATAAAATTGGATGTGACATAATGACAATCAAAAACTCATTTTAATAGAATGGACCATTAAATGCAATCTGAGCGATCTTTGAATGTAATTGTATAATGGTATCAAATAAAATGTAACTTTTTGTATCAAATCCAATTCTATATAATTAGATAAAACCATTTTTCGGATCGTGTTTGATAATATTAGATTCTAGTTGGATCAAAATTAATATAGAATGATCCACCATTTTTCGGATCAAATTGTATTTTGGGCCATATTAAAAAAACATATGCTTGTATTTTATAACATCTAACTTTTTTACTCGGGCTGTTAGAAAAAAAGTACCTCTTATTAAAAATTACCGTTTATAAAAAATACCTTTTATAAAAAGTGGCTTTCATAAAGAATACATTAAACAAAAAGTTTATTTGCTACACCCAGAAAAGAGATTCGGTGCTGACAACCCCATTTGTTGCCAATCGAATGGTTCAGTTGCATCAAATGAATTTTTCGTTTGCGGCTACCGAATTATTCTTGATACAACTGAAATTCTGTTGTCACAGTCAAATTAGTCTTGTCTCAATTGGTTTTCTGTTGTCACAACTGAAAAATTCAATTACCACAACCGAACCATGCGATTGACTACAAATGGGGTTATCAAAACTGAATCTGATTTCTGGGTGTATAAAAGCACTACTACCATATATGAAAAGTTCTTTTAATAAAAAGAAAAGTACATACCTTAGTAATAATGATTTTCATATAATCGTTTATGATTTTATATAATTGTGACTCGTCCAGTATTGTGAGATGCCAATTTTTATATGATTATGTCAAAAGATAATTAATTATAGAAAATTATATTAACCAGATCCACCATTTTACGGATATTTATATATAAAAATATATTAGTAAATCCGAAAAATGGTGGATCTGGTTAATATAATTTTATATAACTAAATATATTTTGATATAATCATATAAAATTATACAATAGTTGGTGTTTCATACCCGAGTAAAAACAGTTACATATAGTCGTATAAAATGTGATTAACTTATATCTGTATAAATATACAGTTTCATCCGAAAAATGGCCCGATGTTATTGTATCAGTTGTGTATCAGTTTTCATCTAATTGTATCAGTTAGGATCTTAACTAATAAAATTATACATTAATCAGATGAAATTATATCCGATTTTTGACCTGATACCATTTTACCGGTTTATATCTAATGGTATCTGTTTAGATCGTAGTTGGTACAATTTTATATAAATAAAATATATTTGTATCCGACATTTGCCTTATATAATTGTATCAAAGTTTTAAAGCAGATATAATTGCATCAGGTCAAAATGCAGATATAACTATATAAGTTTGTATAAAAATGTATCTATTTGGATCTAAAATAATACCATGCGACATAAACCGATAAAATTGTATCAGGTCAAAAATCAGATAAAATTTCATCTGATTACTATATAATCTAATCAGTTAAGATCTAAACTGATACAATTAGATAAAAAGTGATAACCAACTGACACAACTATATCGGGCCATTTTTCGGATGAAATGGTATATGGATCACATTAAGTTATATATTACCATATAAAGCTCCATATTAGTTTTTTTAATAGGGTATGTATGACAATATATATATAATTCTATAAAATCATAAATGGTTATATAAAAAATATTTTTTACTCGTGTATCATTAAGCCGGATTCACAGTTCTGGAGTACTCCACGCTGCGGAGTGGAGTGTACAAAAACAGAGATGGCATGATGCAAAAAACCAGTAAAAAAGTTAAAGTCGGACATGCCGGCTATATGACACCCTACACCAGCCTGGTTAAAACCAACTAATGTTTGGATCCTAAATTCGAATGGGTTAAATTGGAGTTGTGTCAAAATTTGTCTATAAAATGATAAAATATTAGAAAAACAGTAAGGAATTTTTGATTTTGCCTAATGTTAGGTGTATTTCGGAGGAAATCGGAAACATGGACCGACTTAAACCGTTATCAGTAGGCTTCGTCCTTGGGCTGATATATGTCGGCGCACCAAATTTATCAAAACATATCAATATTTGCGACCTGTAGCGTGTACACCCCAAGTAAAAAAAAGTGATATGGAGCCATATGAAGTTATATTTAATTATATATAATCTTTTATATAATTAGATATAATTATATCCGAAAAATGAGAACAACTTATTGTATCTTATTGTATCTTATTGTATCGAATTGTATACAATTGTATACAATTTGGTACAATTTGATACAATTTTATGCAATTCGATACAATTGTATCCGAATTTTGTCCTCATCCAATTACATCAAATTATATCTTTTTGTATAAAATTATATAAAATGTTATAAAAGTGGATATAGTTTGATACAATTATATCTAAATATTGACCTTATACTTTTTATCATATTATATAGGACCATATCTAACAATATGCAAAAATTATTTTTTTAAATAAAAAAGATATGCAATATCTGGAGATCAGACCTGGGGGATTTCAATTACAATTGCAAGTAAATGTAATTGAAATTAAAAAAAAAACACAATTACATTTCATGTAACTGTAATTGAAAATTTTCAATTATAAGTAATTGTAATTGAAAGTGATTTCAATTACAAATTTCAATTACATTTAGAATTAAAGTGTTTTTTGTTAAAATTTTGTAGAAAAAACTGACTGGGATAGGTTGGATAGGCGTGGATAAGTATAAAAAAAATACGTCATGTTGGGCTGACCCCTCACTTGTGCTTTTTGTCATTATTTCTTTTCCGAAAAAAATGTAATTGTAATTGAAATGTTTTCAATTACAATTATATGTAATGTATAATTGCAAATTTTAAATTACAAATTACTTGTAATTGTTTTTTTTTTAATTACAATTACAAATAATTTGTAGTTGTAATTGATTTTTTTCAATTACAATTACATGTAATTGTGTAATTGCATGTGTAATTAATTTCCAAATATAATGATTAACCCAAAGGGCTGCTGAAGATCCTCTAATTTTGATAAATCTTCCATTACTTTTATCCAGATTTACCATGACAGTGCATTAAACATGAACAAAATTTTCTTTATTTTTAGTAATTTTAAATTAAAGTTGACAAGACTGAAATTTTAAAGTTAATACGATCATGTTATATGTACAACCAAGATATAAGAAAAATAGTAAAAAAAAATAGTAAAATATTACAAAATAGTAAAAATTACTAAAAATATATGATGCAAAAAATAAACTCACACGAATCATGCACGGGTTATATATTCTTATTCACGCTCACGCACGAATCACTTGAGTATAGTAATTACTACTCACGATCGCGTGTTATTCACAGAGATGTTCGTGACTCACGAACATTTCTAGTCACGCACCAATCCCTAGTAATTACTAAATCTAAATTTAGTTCAAAATCAATTTTAACATAGAACCACATATAATATAATACGGTTTTATATGGACCTTATATATTTTTATATAAAATCACTTTGAAATAATTGCTTATGTGGGATGATATATAATTATAGATGATTTTATAAAGAACGTTATATTGTTATATATTAAAGAAATCATGAAATATTGTAGATATGGAACCGTATTAAGTTATATATGGGTTCTTATTCGTCAATATATAATCATATCTAACACAAATTATGAAATATTTCTTATATGGCTCCACATATAGTTTTATATTATTATGTATAGTGTCATACAAAATTATATATAAACGTATATGTAATTATATCTGTAATATGTTACTTTATGTACTTATATATAGCACATGCAATTATATGTAGGCCAGTATGTAATAATATAAAATCACATATGCCTCCATATTAAAACCTTTGAGGAAAAAATATCTAACATATGACTATATAAAAGTATATCTGCTTGAATTTAAAAGCATATGTGGCCATATGTAACTATAAGTTACTATATGCAATTACATAAAATAATATATGATTATATCAAAATTGTTTTACTCGGGACATGCTTATTTTTGTGGACCTTTATACGGAAACTTGATCTAAACATGGACTGATCTAAATGAAATCAATAGGCTTTGACGTTGGGCATACGTGAGTCAGTGTACTAGATTTCCTTAAAATATCTTCGTATCTGCGACCTGTAGCGTGGGAAAAAAGCCAATTTTTGGTTGGGCCTTTATATGTGCACTGTGTCTCAATAAAAACGATTTAAAGCGAGATCAATAGGCTTCGTCCTTGTGCCGATATGCATCGGTGTACCAAATTGCATCAAAATATCTTAATATTTGCGACCTGTAGCGTGCTACCAAGCCAATTTTGGGGGGACCTCTTTACGGGAACTGGGCCTAAAAATGGACCGATTCTAAATAAAATCAATAGGATTTATCCATGGGTCCATGTGAATCAGTGTATAAATTAAAATATCTTTGTATTTGCTATTTGCGTATTTGCGTGCGAAAAAGCCAATTTTTTTTGGCGGACCTTTGTATGGGCACATTGTCTAAACATGAACCAATTTTAAACTTCGTTCGTGGGCCGACATAATTCGGTATACCAAAGTTGATTAAAATATCTTAAAAATGTATGGTAAATAACAGAAAAATACATGCACGGAGACAGGCGGACAGACAGACTGACATCGTTAAATGGAAACAAAAACTGACTCTGAGTCGATCGGTATACTAAAAGTCTAGGGTCTAGATTCAATATTTCTTGTAGCTATAAACAACTTTTTATACCCTGAGCAACGTACTCCAGCATTGTGAATCCGGCTTTATCTTTAATTTTATATTTTACTTCCAGAGATTATGCTTCTATTATGATATTGGGAGAGCGTAATTTTATGTGCCTAACAGATACCGGAAAAGTGGAATTTATATTGAAGTTAGACTACGCACCAAAGTGTTTTTATTCCTTTGTTGTGGGTTACTACTGGGGTAAGTTTAAACATAAGGAAAATGTCACTCTAGCCTAAAATGTTCCCCTTTCAGAACCCTCTGCTCGTTTAATAACCATAATTGTATCAGAATCCTCAAAAGTTTTTATATATGAAAATGCGAGCATTACATGGGCAGCACAATTTAAACATGAATCTCCGATAGCTATACAAAGATCAAATATAATGGGCTTACCAGGAGGTATAGTAACGTTGGGGCCTACTGGTAAATTACGCATTGGTTACTTGGGTTCGGATCCATATATCTTTCAAGTACCCCCGTTAAATATGCAAGAATTAACATTTCAGCAAGCCTATGATGAATTTATGCAATTGGAACAGGAAATTAAAGATGCTACAGATATACAAGATATGGAAGCAATAAATCAAAAGTCTTATGAAGATGTTCAAGTAAAATTTTCTATAGATCCCACCATTAAAGAGGATTCCGATACTATTCTATTAGACATACCAGCTAATGTGGCGTTAAAAGAATTACCTGTTTGTTCGGGTCTACTAAAATGGCACTCAAAATTAGATCTTTCCGAATTACAAGTAATATTTAATCTTCCGGATGGCATTAAATGTTCTCAGGATTCTTTGACTTTTGCGGATATAAAGGCCGGAACTACTGAAACTATGGAATTAGATTTTTATATAGCTGATCTATTGCATCTTCATACTAGCTGTGTTGAAGCTATAGTATCATTTATTACCGTAAGAGGTATTCCCAGAGTCATTCAGCAATCCGCTTATTTACCTTTAAATATGTTTTTTAAATCAAAACAACCTCAAAAAGCGGCTGGTATTAAATTAACTTTTACAATTAATACGAAGAAAGGCAATGCCAAATTGACTGATTTCTTTCCGGAATTTGTAAGTTGGGAATCAGATGTACAAGCTTTAGGCTTGGTTTTGCTGACAACCGTCGATGAAAGTCATGAGGAAATTATAACAATTGTGGCAGCGAAAAATTCAAATCGTTTAAGGTAAAGGTAAAATTTGGAAGTTTTTCATATTTCTGAAAAGCTTTATCACATTCACACATTTGAGAAAATAACCGCATTTTGTAATCACTTGGATTTAATAAATCCAAAAAGTGCTCAACAGATGGCGTTAGATTTTCCCTGTTTTAAAAAGAGTTTTCTATCCGACACTTCTTTTAACCTAAGATTTTACTTAATTCTTTAATTTTTAATTATATTTTATATAAAACAGCGATAAACAGTCAACCTTTTCAGTTTTATAACTTCAATTTATATTTTTACACAATGCAATATTTAATATTCACTAATTGAATTTAGTTAAATTACTTACAGAGTGAAAATTGCCATTTCTATTTCAGCTATTTCTCCATGTCCAAGATGGAAAATATGTATTTGGTGAGGTGTAGTTTTTATCTAAACATATCTATTTCATACAAAAAAATTTAAGAAAAACCTTTTATTTGCTAGTTTTGCAATTTTTTTTTGTTTCTCTTTTAATTTTCATTCGTATTTTTTTCTGACATTAAGTTAATAGGCTGTTTCATATATTTGCATTTTTATACATAGCTATGTGTAAACCCAGATAAATAAATTCAACTTTTTTTTGGATTTAATAAATCCACTTTTGTATGTAAAATTCTAAATCCAAGTAATTAAAAAATGCACTTAATATTAATTTGCAGTGCAAAAAAATTTTATTTTGTGGATATATTGGTAAATAATATTAAATTATGTGGCACACTCTATAATTCAATAAAACATTATTATTATGTCGATGTTGATCGATTAATTAATTCATTTATCAAGATTTGATTATTAAGAAAGTTTATTTTGTCGCACATCCCCACTTTTATCTATTACAGAATTCAATCAGATAATTTGGAAACATTTCCCTTGATTATGGAACGCTTCATTATGAAATCTGAAGCTAGTGAAGAAAGATCTAAAAGCCACAAAACCAAAACACAAATAAATACGAAAATTGAAAATATAGTGTCCACTCCATTTATACCAGCCCAGCCAATATTGCATACGATCGATGTTCATCATGAGACTCAGGAGAATATAAGAAAACAAACGGTAATTTCAAAAATCACCAAATCACACTGATAAAAAAAACTTCATTATACACTGATTGAAAAAGCCAGAGGGTGCTTATTACTGATAGAAAAAGTTGTACCATGTTTAGGCCCGTATGTCACCAAAAAATAAAACCAAAAAAAAAAAAAAAAAAAAACGCTACAAAGTCAAGAAAAAGTTCAGAAAAAGGCTGGTATCATATACGGGCTTAAGCATGGTACAACTTTCTGTATCACGAGAGACGAGTGAAAAAATTAAAGTCGAGCATGCCGACTATATGATACCCTTAACCAGTCTGGTTGAGAGCCAACTAATGTTTGGATCCGAAATTCGAATGGGTTAAAAGAGACTTGCGTCAAAATTTGTCTTCAAAATGATAAAAAATTATAAATCAGTAAGAATTTTTGATTTTTGTATTTAAAATAAAATAAGAAATGTAGTCCATATGGGAGATAAGTCCAATTATGGACCGATCCCATCTAGAGTCTATAGGATTTGTCCTTGGGCCCATGTCAGCCAGCGAACCAAATATCATTAAAATATTTTCGTATTTGCAACAGATAGAGGACGGAAGGACGGACATCAAACCAAAAAAGTGATTCTGAGTCGATCGATATACTAAAAGGTGGGTCTAGGGCCAATATTTGTTGGTGTTACAAATATTACTACAAACTTATTATTGGCAGAAGGAGCATATTAATTTTTGATAAAAAAAAAGTCCATATTTAGATCTAGGCTCCATATAAAGGTCCCCCTAAAATTGGTTTGTTCGCACGCTACAGGTCGCAAATACGAATATAATTTAATGAAATTTGTTATGCTGACTCACATCGACCCAAGGACAAAGCATATTTGTTTTAAATAAGATCGTTCGATAAGATTTGTTCGTCTAGTAATAATTATTTATTGTTTTTAACAGTAATTACAGTTGTTTTTCTATCGAAAAATGCAATACAACTGTTATGACGGTTATTTAAGAAAACAACTAACGAATAGTACTGTAATTTCGTAACTGTTGTTTAAACCAATTATTTTTAATATCATAATAAACAACTACCAAAACAGTAATTTTACAGTAAACTGTTGTTTTTGCTAGTTATTTAAAAAATACAATATTTCGTTTGAATTTTAAAAATTCTTCTTTTCTAACAGATATAGTTATTATAATAAGAAAAGAATTAAATGTAAAAAAACAGTAATTTTTACCCATTTTGTCAGTTGTTTTTAAATTTTTGTAGTAATTTTTTTTTGTCAGTTAATTTTACGTTATTGGTAGTTGCATTTGTTAGTTAGTTTTCAACAGTTAAAAATAACAAAAGTTTTAGTTTTTTTAAAGGTAAATATCTTTGTCACCTTTTAACTGTGTATACCTTAGTTATAACTGTCATTTTCAGTAGATTCTACCGACAAACTTATGTAAGTGTATCGCCAATATGAACCAAATTTCCGATTTTTTTTTAAATACACCTAACATTAGCTTAAATCAAAGCTTTTTTTTATTATTTTAGAGAAAAATTTTGACGCAAGTCCATTTCTACCCATTCGAGGATCAGAAAATTGGTTGGCTTTCAACCAGATTGGTGACTTTTGTACTCGTTTTCATCTAATGAATTATTTAAGAAATATAATAAAGCACTTCATTGAACGAAAATTATTGTACTAATTTTTAATCAGTTCTGTTTAATAATATGATGAAGTAGTTTATTCAATAAAAGTTAATTAATGAAACTATATTTTTCTTTCATAAACTTGCCACTGCGAGAAAAATCTGTATTTTTTATAAAAAGCTTCATCAATTTACTTCCAATTTGATATTTTATTATAAATTTATCCTAAATCCTAAAAGAAATCTTGTAAAAGTTTATCATATCTATGAACTATTTCATATTTAATTTAAATTTCAGTTAGAATTAGATGATTTATGGCAAAAATTTAAAGATCTACAACGTAAATTACAAGAAAAATCTGATGATGAACCCAAAGAGACGCTGGTTATGCAAATTGAAGAAAATTATGATCATTTAATATCAGAAGGTGATAAATTAATGGAAATGCGTAAGGATGAATTAAGGTATAAACATTTTATAATTATCTAAACAAAATTGTATGCACAAAGATTTTATTACAATTCCTAATTAAAGACAACGTTGTGATTTATCTTGTGCTCTGGCGGTGGCAAAAATTATTATTTCAACCTTAAACATAGAGGAGAGGATCATTAAAATAGTGGCATCTGTATTATCGACACCAGCTGAAGATTGGACAGAGTTGGTAAGTTAAAATTGATTTAAAAATTAACTATTGCTTTACTAATTCTAATATTCGCCAGAGCTGGGAAGAATCTATGGCACCCGGCATTGATATGTTACATCATTACGGTCCTCTAAATCGTTCCAAAAATTCGTCCAATCAAAACAATATGATGGATGCCAATACCAGCCATGACATTTTTGATTATACAAGATTTCGTAAACATTTTGCTACTTTCTTTGATCGTATAATACGGTTGGCTTCAAGTAACTTAAAAATTGAAACTGTGCAGGAAGAACGTATAGAATTGCCCAGACTATCTAAGGCCCAAATTGAGAACATACCACCAGAGGCACCACCAGAAAATTGGCATGAAATACTTAATGTTAAGCCTATGAAATCGACTACGGGCGCAGTGAAACGTTTAAAACCCTATCATAAACCTAGCACTCTAGAAGCAGTCGAAGATGATGATGAAGAGGCCGAAGATGAGGATGAAGAAGATTTACGTAAAATGGGTTATAAAAAAGAATATGGGTGTAAAGATAAAAACAATGATGATGAAGGGAAGGAATGGTTAAATGAAGACTTTAAATTGCCATCATCGGATGAGTTATTTAGTGATTTGGGTATATGGTGGTAACTATTTTGTCAAAAAAAAACTGATTTAATATTACAAGAAAAATAAAATTATTTAAAACATACTTGGAAATTTTATATTAGCGTGGCTAAAAATATTTTAAAATTGATAAAGTAATAGAAAATCGCTAAAAACCAAAATAAATCAAGAAAACCTTGGGGAAAAACTGCTAATATCTACACTGAACCAAAAACAGCTGTGAAATCAACTAAAATCCATATTAAATTGATGAATGGGTGATCACTATACAACTAACAAAACCTGTCCATCAATTTAACGCATTGTTTAGTAGATTTATATTTTGACGTTTAACTATTTTATGTGGTATTATTTTGACAAAATATCGTCAAATGTATTAACAAAAATTAGTTGTCTTAACAATTATATTTAATTAAATTGCATAATGATTTTGTTATTTTACCAATGCATTTTATTAAATTCAACAATGCATTTTATTTAATTAATTCATTTTTTATCGATTTATATTTAATTTTATATTTCATTATTTTTTATATTTCACCAACTTCAAATTTTTTTAATACAATGTCTTTTTTATAATGAATTTGATAAAATATAAAAAAAAATGAAATATAAAATTGAAATTATATTATTATTAATTAGCATATACTAAAAACTCTTTATTTAAAACACATGTACCATTTTATATACAAAAACATATAACTTTATTTAAATTAATAAATCAAATGCATTATATAACATTCATTAATAGTTTGCCTTAAACAAAATAACAAAAAGATAGATAATATCAAAATTAATGACAGAAATTTTAATGTACGATTTAATTGAGAACGTTCAAAATTATATAAATTTATTTAAATTAAATTTAATAAATCTGCAATTAGCAATTCACTTTAAGTCACTGAATTTGTTAATTATCTATACTTTGAAAAACAAAAACACTTAATGTCAATTTATTGATATTTCCGAAAATTACAAATACACATGCTAGAACGAGTAATGACGCGACAAAACTAACCTCACTAAACTTTTTTCCACAGATTTAATACTCTTTTTTCAAATTGAAGAAAAATTATATCAAATTTACGTTGCGTTGCAGCCTTTTTACAAAATTTTTTAGAGTTAACAAATTAAATTTTGTTAAAAAATGGACAAAAAATTATCAAAACAACAATTGTTTTGTAGAGAATTATTGACGGAAATAAGTATGTTCATTTAAAAAAAAAGTAGTTGATTTAAAAAAAACACACATTAATTTGAATAAAAAATATATTGTTTTAACAATTCCTTTCATCAAAAAGTAACAAAATTTTTATGTTGATTTCACTTACGACTTTTGGTTCAGTGTATAAAAAATTACAAACTTTTTTAAGATATTGAAAATGGAGCCACAAAAAATAAAAAAAAATCGCTTAGGTTTCGACCAGCTCACCTAACGATTTCGTTAAAATTTATTTAGAAATGTGTTAGAGGAAATAAAATTAACGAACAAGCATTTTTTGTGCCCAAATCTCACACTAAAGCCCGGAATTTTGTTCGTAGTTTTGCGAAAAAAAACTGTCAAACTCCATATAAAAAAACGAGTAAAAAAGTTAAAATCGGGCATGCCGACTATATAATACCCTGCACCAGTCTGATTAAAAGCCAACTAATGTTTGAATCCGAAATTCGAATGGGTTAAAACGGACTTGTGTCAAAATTTTCTATAAAATGATAAAAGAAGAGAAAATCGAAAATATAGCCCATATGGGGGATAAGTGTATATATGGAACAATCCTATCTAGAATCAATAGGCTTTGTCCTTGGGACCATATGAGTCACCGAACCAAATTTCATTGAAATATCTTCGTATTTGCGACCTGCAACGTGTAACCAAGCCAATTTTGGGGGTACCCTTATATGGGCACTAGGTCTAAACATGGACCGATTTTAACCAAAATCAATAGGATTCGTCCTTGGGCCGACATAGATCGGTGTATCAAATTTCATTGAAATATCTTCGTATTTGCAACTTGCAGCGTGTAAATAAGCCAATTTTGTGGGGACCATTATATGGGCACTAGGTCTAAACATGGACCGATTTTAACCAAAATCAATAGGCGTCGTCCTTGGGCCGACATAGGTCTGTGTACCAAATTTGATTGAAATATCTTCGTATTTGCGACCTGTAGAACGCGCACAAGAATGCATGGACAGACGGACGGACAGACGGACATCGTTAAATCGAAATAAAAAGTGATTCTGAGCCGATCGGTATACTAGAAGTTGGGTCTAGGTCCAATATTTTTTGGTGTTACAAACATCAGCACAAACTTATTATACCCTCTACACGTAGTGGTGTAGGGTATAATGAATTTTGACTTTGTTTTGAGCATAGCTTTCTATATACACGTATCTCATGAGAATGTGTTAGACATACGTGGTATACCTATACAAAAAAAATTTAAATGTATGTGTAAAAATTTGTTTGTTGACAAAAGAAGGAGAGTGAGATATCTATGTAATCTATGCTACAAGCATAGAGCAAATTTGTTTCGCTTTTGTGAACAAAATAAAGGGCTTTAGGGGGTAATGACTACCATTAACCTTAAAATACCACTAACGAAATAACCTAAAATACCGTTAACCCCAAAATACACTAACGAAATAACTTTATATGTATATTTTTTTATTTCTTTCTCGAAATGATATCGTTACGAATTCGAAACTGACATTTTCTTTTTTTAATCAAATTTTGTTTTCCAAACATATTTAGCGCTTGTTTTTTTAATATCGCCCAATTTTCAAGAATTTCAGATTTTTTCTAAACTTTTTAAACACGAGATTAAAAAAAATGTTTTACTTTAAAATTTTATTTCCACAAATATAAAAATTTTATTTCCACAGAATTAAAACAGCATATACATATATTACATAAAATAATTATCACATCTTTCTCAACTCAAAACATTTATCTACGACGTCTACGTGATGTAGATCTTGGCTTCATACTCCTTCGTCTACTTCTTGACTTTGTTTTTTTGGCTATATTTTTATGCCGCTGGTGCCGATTTTTGCGGGCCCACACAATGTACGACAGCTTGTCGGTTGGAGACATTTGGCGCCATCGTTCTCCAGCCATACTTGTCACATTTGCTATGTTTAATGAATGAATACCACTTTGTTTGAGACTTTCACGAAATTCGTGAAGAAATATAAAGAAGGGATTAGTGGCTTTTGACTGTGTGCTATAAGATGTTGATAAAGCCGCTTCTCTTCTAGTCTGATCTTGAGGTTTATTTGATGCCTTAGCCATTTTAATTGATTTTCAATAATTACACGATTTGCCAATTTATTTACTTAAAATTTATAAATTTGTTCCAAAACAAATATGTGCACAAAATATATTTTTTCACTAATTGAAAATTATTTCTGATTTGAAGTAAATATAAATGATTGAAAATGGATTGAAAACTAAAATGTTTCCAAAATTTTTATTTAAAAAAACAAGTAGCTACACTTACAAATTTTTTAGGTAAATTTAACTCAAATTTGCTGTTAATATAGCTACAGTTGCTGTTAACTCTGAGTCTCCTCCATTAGCTATGAGTTTCTCTTAAGATAGCTGTTATGAGACCTAGAAATAAATTCTAATACTTTTGTGGTAAAGACTACTAATGTTAAGAAATTTCATTA
Organism: Leucophora obtusa; assembly: GCA_949987735.1. Lineage (NCBI taxonomy): Eukaryota > Metazoa > Arthropoda > Insecta > Diptera > Anthomyiidae > Leucophora > Leucophora obtusa. Next base: position 50,294,917 of record OX465299.1, read on the forward strand.
TTATTTTTTTCTTGCCGGAGTCAGTCGCAAATGAATGTTTTTTATTTCACAGCAATTGATGAGTTAGTTACATAAATACGTACAGAATACTACATTTTAATTTTTATTAATGCAAATTATTTCACAATTACACTATTTTTTATATATTTTGTTTTTTTTTTATTAGCTTTCTTTGTTGGTGATGCCATGAAGCAGTATGTTATCGTCTGAGATGTTATAAAATAGTTTTCTTAACATCTATTTTAACAGCCGTGTTAAAACCATGTTAAAACATTAACATGAATGGCCCACATTTAACATTAACATCATGCTAGTAGCCATGTTAACTGATTTATGTTACGTGGAGACACCAAGTAAGAATACCCAGACTCCGTGGGGGTCAAGGGAAATTATTTCCAAATGCCAACCTCACCCACAGTCCACCTTGGACACGGTGTCCCCTGTTAACGCTGACGAGGCTCTGACGACCGAGTATGGGCGGTATAACCCGGTTCCCACGGCAATCGGACTATGTGCCGGAACGATTCGGATGTATTCGAATCTTCGAATTTATCCGAGCAAGGATTGCCACTCCGTCTTTAAATGAGAATTATTAACTACAAATTCTCATTTTAAAGCCGTTACAAAAACAACAACAACAACAACCCAGACTCCGTTGAATAAAATTAAAATTTTTAACTTTAAATTAAACCACTGACAAATGCAATAAATTAAACTAACGTTGCTGTAAAAATATACCACTTTTAATATATTTATACTTAACATCGGTAAGAACTATCGATAAAATTGAAACAAAATATTACTTTGTCCCAGTTACAGCTTATCCGGTATGTAATGAAAATCGATCGATTTGGTTAAAAATAGAATGGCGTGTTTTGAAAAACGATTCCACATAAACGGGGACATTCCACATAAAATCATTGGGTTTTTGGTGTGAAATCGAACGATTTTATGTGTATTTGTTTTCCAGGGGATTATACGGGTGTGTTCTAAAAAACAAATCCACATAAAATCATGTAATTTTTAAAAACAATCGGTACTGGATATGTCTCTTTCAAACAAAAAGACCGATCAACGACCGGTCTCCGCCCCTTGGGACCTATCCTGCGTGTCATCTGGGACCGGCCCCTTTCCCCGTAGGGAATCTCTTCACCTCTATGCGTGAACAATTTGAAATTTGATATTTTTTGAAGGGCACATCCGCAGTTTGAGAAATAATTCTTCTGCGTGATCGGTATATAAATTATTGTGTGTAAGTGCTAAATGGATCGTACTATTAGTTTGGTGTCCAGACGCATTTTAGGTTTTCATTTTGTAGCTTTTCATAGAATTTTGGAGCTAAAAGTGATGTAGAAACCAAACGGATAATTCGATCGTTTTAGCACTTACACACAACAATATTAATTGCGATATATATCACATAAGCCAGATTTCAGCCATTAATTCTTTTATCTGTGGATGTGCTAGTCAATTTAAAGTTGGATTTTTAGCGTATTGTACAGCGAAAATTGATGTAAAACCTAAAAATAAAATCCGATCTGTTAAGTACTTTTACATAATGACAGATATGATAAGATCTACCGTTCCAGATAGATTGGACTCCATAATTCTTAAAACTGTGGATGTGCCTTCAATTTGAATTTAACATTTTAGCGAATTTTGGATAAAGATATGTTGTAGAGAATACGAAATTCGTCCGATCTGTTTAGCACTTTTAGATAATAATAGTAATGAAGATATGTACCATTCAAGACATATTTGATCCCATAATTCTTTAAACCGTGGATGTGCCATTCAATTTTGTGCTGCAGTTTTGAGGGAAATTTATATGGACACAAGTCCAAACATAGACCGATTTAAACCAAAATCAATAGACTTCGTCCTTGGGCCGATATAAATCGGTCTACCAAATTTTATCAAAAAATCTTAATCACTGCTGTTCTGAGTTTAGAGGGTTTTGATTTAGAATGGATTTCTAAAAGCACATGAAATTAAAATATTCGGAAATTTGCTGTTTTGGTATTCACATCCCAGCAAAAAAACCCGAATACATTCTACAAGAATACATTTTTCACTGCATATAAAGTAGCTATATATGCTGATTTCTTACTTCCAATAAACGTGTTTTAAATGACTTCCAAAATGCCATTAATTAAAAACTTTTTTTACTTCCCAGCATAAAAATACCTGACCAAGATCCGTAAAAGCACCCAGCAAAAAAATACCTGACCAAGATCCGTAAAATCACCTATATTGTTCGGCACGAATGCGTTCAAATTGAGGTGAAAAAGGCATTTTTTTAACATTGGCTTGTCATAGGGGAGAAGGTGTTTATGCTACTTTAAGTCTGCTTTGCACGTCATAAAAATGAGTGCTTGGATGTTCTTTTTTATATAGGAAAGCAATTCATTTTTTTTTACTATCTAAGGAGAGATGAAAAGTAACTTCTTGGGAATGCCTTTTTCACCTCAATTTGAACGCATTTGTGCCGAACTGTATAGGTGATTTTACGGATCTTGGTCAGGTATTTTTTTGCTGGGAAGTAAAATATGTTTTTAATTAATGGCATTTTGGAATTCATTTAAAATACGTTTATTGGAAGTAAGAAATCAGCATATATAGCTACTTTATATGCAGTGAAAAATGCATTCTTGTAGAATGCATTCGGTTTTTTTTTTGCTGGGCACCTATACTGTTCGGCACAAATGCCCTCAAATTGAGGTGAAAAAGGCATTTTTTAACATTGGCTTGTCATAGGAGAGAAGGTGTTTATGCTACTTTAAATCTGCTTTGCACGTCATAAAAATGAACGCTTGGATTTTCTTTTTTATATAGGAAAGCAATTCATTTTTGTTACTATCTAAGGAGAGATGAAATGTAACTTCTTGGGAATGCATTAAAATATATATTTAAGAAGTGATATTTATGACTTTTGAATGCATTCCCAAGAAGTTACTTTTCATCTCTCCTTAGATAGTAAAAAAATGAATTGCTTTCCTATATAAAAAAGAACATCCAAGCACTCATTTTTATGACGTACAAAGCAGACTTAAAGTAGCATAAACACCTTCTCTCCTATGACAAGCCAATGTTAAAAAAATGCCTTTTTCACCTCAATTTGAACGCATTCGTGCCGAACAATATAGGTGATTTTACGGATCTTGGTCAGGTATTTTTTTGCTGGGATATGGATGCCCTTAAAATAATTTAAGAAAAATTATAACGATTTTTTTTAATATGTTTTTTTTAGTTACAAAATATTTAAATCGCGATTTTTATAAAGGGCCGGATCATATTTTTCTAAGTATCCCAGCAAAAAAAACCGAATGCATTCTACAAGAATGCATTTTTCACTGCATATAAAGTAGCTATATATGCTGATTTCTTACTTCCAATAAACGTGTTTTAAATGACTTCCAAAATGCCATCAATTAAAAAATTTTTTTACTTCCCAGAAAAAAAATACCTGACCAAGATCCGTAAAACCACCTATACTGTTCGGCACAAATGCGTTCAAATTGAGGTGAAAAACGCATTCTTTTAACATTGGCTTGTCATAGGAGAGAAGGTGTTTATGCTACTTTAAGTCTGCTTTGCACGTCATAAAAATGAGTGCTTGGATGTTCTTTTTTATATAGGAAAGCAATTCATTTTTGTTACTATCTAAGGAGAGATGAAAATTAACTTCTTGGGAATGCATTCAAATATATATTTAAGAAGTGATATTTATGACTTTTGAATGCATTCCCAAGAAGTTACTTTTCATCTCTCCTTAGATAGTAAAAAAAATGAATTGCTTTCCTGTATAAAAAAGAACATCCAAGCACTCATTTTTATAACGTGCAAAGCAGACTTAAAGTAGCATAAACACCTTCTCTCCTATGACAAGCCAATGTTAAAAAAATGCCTTTTTCACCTCAATTTGAACGCATTCGTGCCGAACAATATAGGTGATTTTACGGATCTTGGTCAGGTATTTTTTTGCTGGGATATTAAGTGCGTTCCCGTACGTACCCAAAGTTAACGAAATTTACCCAAAAGCGTTCCCGTAATGGAAAATTGGGTAAATGAGAGCGCTAATGAGAGTGTATTAGTGTTTCTCTTTTTTCCAAAATTTACCCAGCTGATGTAAATATTACACAGCTGATGTAAATAAAAAAAAAAAAAAAAAACAATTGTGAAAATAAATTTTAAATTTTGATTAAATAATTTTTTCTTCTTTTTCCTCTTTTTTTTTTGATTCAAAGAAAATGTTAAATTTTATGGACAGTTTTTAATATTATCTTTTTATATATAAATGTTCTACAAATTTCAATATTTTAGTGAAAATACAAAGAAAACATTTAAAAATTTTGTTCACAAATGTTTTTTTAATAATTTAATAAATATTTCATAGAAAAAAAGTGCATTCGTTTTTACTTCCACCCAGCTTTTTATACACGGAATATTTCACAAAAATTTTTGTGGATGTGAATCACAAAATAACAAAAATGTTCGGAATGTTCCACTTTAGAATTTCTTTATGTGGATTCGGAACTGAGAACAGCGCCAAATATTTGCGCACAAGAATACATGGAGAGACAGACGGACGGACGGAAAAATTAAAAAAACAACATTACTTATAACACTATGCGACAGTCAAAATCGGGATGGGATGAAACCAACGGGAAATGTTATATCGGTCAAAAACAAGTTATACGAGAATCGAGATATATCTCTTTTTTGACATAACTCGAGAACCACTAGTCCGATTTTGCTCAAACAATTTTAAAAAAATTAAAAATTACAATTCCTTTAATCTGTTCATATTTTCTATATACTCAACAGTTTTGCCGGTAAAAATAAATGTTTGTTACCGCTACCATAAAAATCAATAACCTTTTGTTTATTACTTTTTTTTAATATTTTAGGCAAAAAATATTTTTTTCTTCATACATTTATTTTTACCGGCAAAACTGTTGAGTATATAGAAAAACGTTATATGAACAGATTAAAGGAATTGTAATTTTTAATTTTTTTAAAATTGTTTGAGCAAAATCGGACTAGTGGTTCTCGAGTTATATCAAAAAAAAAGACCACCAAAGGTCAAATCGATATATCTCGATTCCTAGGGGTGACCCAGCGAAACGCCGGGACATGTATAACTTCTTTTTTACCGATATAACTTTCCCCGGTAGTTTGAACCCTTCCCGATCACTGACCCCTACCATTTGTCTCACAGTGTAATCAATATTGGAAATATAGCGCGACTATGCATTTTCGAATAAAATTACCGTGATGATTGTTGAAAAATATGTGCCATCTTTCATTAAATCGAGGTAGAAGTGCGTAAAAACAACTCAAAAATAGCAAAAAAAGGTTTTTGGTAACTTTGACCTTAATTTGCTCAAAAACCAGATGTGTTTGAAAAATTTGGAAACCAAATTCGGACTCAGCACGGAAAAGTTACTTGAAAATGTGTGGTCGCATGCCCGAATAATCCAAAAATTTTAAAATATTTATTAGCGAAAATGTGTGCGGTTTTTTGTTTATAACTTTTTCAGCACTCAAAAAAATTTATTCACGCAAACAGATTACTTCTTTTTAATGTATTTTAAATAAGTTAATCTAGAAAAAAAATCCCAATAAGCACATAGGTTTTAAAAATTCAAGTGCTTTAAATTTTGCTTGAAGTAAAATATATTTCCAATTCTAGCATTTTTGAATTGAATTTTTGTTTCCCTTTTGCTGGTGTATGCTATTGAAATAAAATGTAATTAAAGTTTTATTCAAGCCTTGAAACTGGAAAACAGGGCTGGAATTGGACTTGTTTTCAACTTGAATTCCAGTGAAATTGTTTATAGGGATGTGTGCCACTAATTTGAAATTTTTCATTTTTAAAATCTGAAATCGACCTGTTTCGTAGATTTTCCCATATATGTATATTCTTTTTCATTCTAGTATACTTATTTTTTAGAAAAATACATCGAAAAAATTATTCGAATGTGAAAGTTGGAATAGATAAAAACTGGTAAATTTTTTTACTTACTTATTCCGGACCTCTTTGTACCTTGCAGTGTAGAGGTTTGTTGATTGTATCTTCCCAAGTAACTCTTCTTCTTCCTCTGGTTCTCTGGATCGGTTTTGCTTTTAATACTCGTTTCGGCAGGCGGTTTTCTGACATTCTGGCGACATGCCCATACCATCATAGCTTTTGGCGCTCGGTCTTATTATTTAACGGTTCTGTTGATAGGCTTGCTCGTATAGTCCCAGGTAGAAAAATACAAACGGCACAATGTCGGCCCGATATTGGAGACGGTAGTACATGTACTGGCAATGCGTCGGATTTTCAACTTTCACTGTACTGGCATGTTGTCGAAATGATAACACCAATAAACGCTTGGCCGTAGTTATTTCCCAACGATGGTACTTTACTGTCCATTTAGTGTACATCACAGATTTTTAATATATTCTTTTGAAACTTCACAAGAAAAAAATGGATATGGCTCTCTTACATAAATAATTGTGTAGTATATGTAAAAATACCTAAAATTTGTAAAATTGTTAATTTTAATAAATTAAAAAAATTTCGTTAATTTTCAGAAAACAGTACTGGCAAAGCATGTTTTAAGTAGTACCGGTATTTCGTAAAAAACAGTGCTCTCCCAGTACAATTTTTATTGTAACGTCGGCAATTTATACCTGGGGTGTCATTTAGTATTCTGTCTAGTCATGTTTTAGCTGCTACACGGCGTAAATATTTTATTTTCGATGCCTGAATCTTGCTCTGATTTTTAGATGTAAGCGCCCATGATTCACATCCATACGTGAGGGTTGGTATCTACGTGAAGTTGTATATTGCAAGTTTTGTACCCTCTGAGAATTCTCTTTTACTTATAAAATTTTTATTTTAAGCGATGTATATATTGGCAGTTGTGGCTGTTCTGCGAATCAAGTCGTTATCCGATTTTCCCTCTTCGCTAATTTTGAGTCCCAGTTAGCGGAACTGTTCAACTTGCTTTAAGATTTCAGAACCTATGTGTATTTGATATTGATTTTTATCGCGGCTTATTATTATAGTCTCTGACGTTTTCGTGTATATGCGGAGGCCTATTCTAGTCATTTCTTCAATGAAAATATTCAAAATACGATGGAGAGATTCAGCTGATTTTACTACTAATCCCCCTGATTATGTAAGACGTTGGCGTATTTAGTAAAAACGCCTCCATACAAATCCAATTTTTCAAAATCGAAATTAACAAAAAGTGAAATTTTCCTGGCGAATCTAATACAAATTTAGTAAAATATAAGTCTTACTGCACTGTTAAATATTGGAAAAATATTTGTTATAACGATTTTCTATGATGGAAATGCCAAATTTTGAACTACTAACAGCTCCAGAAAAAACACAACTCAAAAATAAAAGTAGTTCAAATTTGGCATTTCCATCAATGAATTTAACACGTGCGTGTCATAGAAAAGATACGATACTGCTGTAAATTTGACAATTTTTCAGTAGAAAACCATGATTGTGCGTTATGTCCCTATGTGTTGTTGTATTTGTTTTATTTTTACAGTTTCTCCACAAGCTTTTGTTCTATAATACTCTTTAGTTTTTCGGTGAGTACTCTTGAGTATATTTTACCCGCTACAGTTAGTAGTGATATTCCTCGATGATTCTGGCCTAACTGGTTATCTTCCTTTTTAAATATTGGATTGATTGTTGCTACTTGGCAGTCGCTTAGAATTTTTGACTGCCTCCATGCTGCGTTGATAACTTTGAGTAGAAAAATTTGTCCATCCTCGCCCATACATTTCAGAAGTACTGGAGCTATAACCATCATGTCCAGCAGTTTTGCCTAACTTCATTTTATAGAGTGCGTTTGCTTAAATTTTCACTGCAAATTATTTAATGTGAGAGTGATTTCTATGACAGGGGCGATAATTTTCGGGTGTTTTCTGATAAACGAATTCACATAAAATCCTTTAGTTTTCATATAAAATTACTGGTTGTTGTTGGTAAGAATCGCATGAGTTTATGTGGATTCTTTTTCCAGAACACCCCCGTTTGTGTGAAAACGAATAATTTTATGTGAATTCGTTTATCCAAACACCCTCGTTTGTACGAAAATAAACGATTTAATGTGGATTCGTTTTACTGAACACCCCAATGAGTTTGTAAAGATATTTGTTACTACCAAATGTATCTGGCTGTTTAAGACAGACGTATATTCTGAGTCTATTGTTTATTTAATAAAACAAATTAGTGGGCTTTTGACAAATATACTTATTTCAAAAACACACATTTTTCAGGTGAGCTAAAAAAAACACATTTACTGTATGTATAAAAATGCTGCAATTTATTTTATATCTGTTTTTAAATTCCGTTTTTTTCATGGAAAACATTGTTTTATAGAACTATTTGCGTAAAAATGTTACAATTTATTACTCATTTTTTTATTTATTTTGTTTTTTAATTTAGTCCTTTGCATGGAAAATATCGATGAAGTAAAAATGCCTAATGTTTAAAATTAAATTTAAATTAATAAAATATTGTTATAAGTTAATTTAAAGAGGTATAACGAGTACAAAAATGTGTGGATCAGACAGAAATGTGCGTATTTAAAACGAAAATCTTGAAAAATTTGCTAAGTCGACTTAAATGCATTTGTCAAAAGTCCACATTAATGTTATGTTTTTTATGTGATTTTTTTTATATTTTTATTTGATTTTTTTTTAATCTTTTTATTTGATTTTTTTTATCTTTTTATTTGATTTTTTTATATTTTTATTTGATTTTTTTATATTTTTATTTAATATTTTTTATATTTACGTAATTTACATTATAAAATAATAAGACAAAATATTTATTATTTTTTTAAAACTATTTTAAAAACTAATCCAAATTTTTTATAGAAAAACTAGTAAATAAATATAAATTACATTTTTATTATTAATAACTTTGAATGATATAAAAATATATATTCAAAAAAAAAAAAAAAAACAAAAAATTTAATATTTATTTTAAATATTACAAAACTAAACCCTAATTGTAAAGGGAAGATTAGTGAAACACTATAATTAAATTTTTTATGGGTTTTTATTTTTGTTGGAATTCATTTTATTATACACAAAACTCCAAAACTTAGGGAAATAATTGATGGAACAAATGTTAAGTATATCATATTTTTGTTATATAATTTAAATTTTTAAATTAGTAAACTATTAAAAACAAATAATACTTGATGACTTTGATTTAATATAAAGAAATTGTTTTTAGGGGGGTATTTTTTTAATAAACATCATAATTTCTATATTATATTTGAACCATTTTAATAAATTTGAAAAGTTTATAAAGAGAGAACGAGATCGAAGACTATTTTAAAATTGATGTTTTATTTAAATTTATTCTTTATTTTCATTGCGAATTTGCATAATTTTCTTTTTCACCAAAGTACGCACTTGTTGGGGTGTAGTTACTGTAGTGTGTTGTTGTTGCTGCTGGGAAGTTGATGATGTGACCGTAGCTCCTTGAGAAGTTTGTGTAATGGTCATCATTTCAGCTTGTGTTACATTAGAAGTATTTATTTGTTGTTGTTGTTGCGACACACCTACAGATGAACTTGCTACCACATTTTGTTGTTGTTGTTGTTGTAGTGACTGTTGTTGCACAACAGCCACTAGATTACCACCAGTCGTTGTTTGTAAACGTACTGGACTAGCATTTTGTCGTTGACTTTGTTGCGCTGCCGCTTGTTGTTGTATGGCTGTAATAATCGCCTGTTGCGTCTGCGATTGTGATCCAGATGTTGCCACTTTAATGGTGCCCGCAATATTTTGTCCCCCTGTTACATGGGCTCGTATATTTCCAGCCGCTAAAGCTTGTGCAGACGCAGCAGAAACAACCTGAACATGGAAAATTTTTGTTAGTTTTCGTTTTAAAACATCTTTAAGGATCTTCAAAAGATTTGCGCTGTTATTCAAAAAAAACTTCTTAATTTAGCTTTAAAACATGATTTTACTAAAACATTCATTACCTCTATTAAACCTTTATTAAAAATTGTATTCAAGAACATACAATAAAAGTTTATTAATTTTCTGGAAACACTTTGTATATTCTCTCTTTTTATTGTTAGTGATACATGAATTTAGTGAACGATTGACTCGGTAATTGTAGGTAAATATATTGTTTTGGAAATTATAAAGTTTTATTACAAATCAAAACATATTAAAAACCGATTTTTAAATATTACTGAGAAGTAATAATGGGAACAAATTGTGTTAAAGAATTTTTTATATTACGAATACTGAAAGTATTCGAATATCGAGTATGGTTTTATTATAAATGCATTGAATTTTTATTGAATTTGTTTTTATTTTATTTTCATGCAAGTTTGGGAAATTTTTCGAAAAAAAGAGTTTAGTCTTGGAATTTTTGGAGTTTTTTGTTTTGGTTGGATACAAAATGTTGTATTCCATCTATTCTTGGGTGAATGACTCTGAAACAATTCATTTAATCATTGTAAATTCACGTTTTTTACAGTGATTTTCTTTTCCAAACGTTATTAAACAGATATTTTAGGCTATACTCTGCTTTAAGCGTTTAACCCTTTGACGACCATACATTTTCTGCCGAAGCGATTTTGAAAATTTTGCGATTTTCATAATCTCTGACCTAATAATAGTTATGCCAAGAAAAATTGGCTCCGTAGAACCCCTCCTTACCCCTCATTTCGCTTGCCAAAAATATTTGCCATTTGACGACCCTGCCGTTCCGGACAGGGTTTTCGTGCTGTAGAACTAAATTATGGATATGTTACAAAAAATGGATATGTTACAAAAAATCTGAATATGTTATAACAAATCTTTCTTTGATTTGAAAATAATTTAAACAGAAAGTGATATTAATTTATGATCTAGAGTCAAACTAAAAAAAAAACATTCATTTACTTTTTAAATAAGAGATCAACTAAATAATCCCCCATTTATCACTATTTTTGAGAAAATGTACAGTCATATTTTCCCTTAATATCCATGTTCTTAACTTCAGGGCCGATGCGGCACGTCTTCCCGATATCCGATTATCCTAATTTATTTGGGGGACGTAGTTTTACACCCAAATAAATATTCAAAAGGGGTAACCCGGCAAATAACTAAAAAAAAAATTTTTTTTTTGGTGCTTCCTAATGTACACCTATGGATCACATATGGATGCATTTGGGCATGCATGAATAATATTTGCTCTTGCATAATCAATTTTTAAAAGGGGCAGGAAAATTATCTGAATGTTTCACTTTAGAATTTATTTATGTGGACTCGGAACTCGGAACAATGCCATAACCAACGATTTTTGGTTACTTTTCTGAGCCTTAAAAATTTTTTCTATTAAACATTAAAAAAAAACTCGGTGCGCGGTGGCTAAATTTATTATTTATTCTATACCTACTTGTTTAAAATTTCTTAAGAAAACTTTATAAATTTCATATTCTAATAATCGTAAATCTAGCTTAGATTTATTTAAGCCATTTCACATACGCCCGAAAATCTAAACTTTTTTATTAAAAAAAAAAAAATTCTTTGAATTTGATAAATTCCACTATTTAAGTTTAACTTTTTGACCAAATATTATATTACAAATTCAGTCATTCAAAAATAATAACAAATGATAAATGTTCTCTTACCTGTATAGTTTGTCGTTGATTTGATTGCGAAGCCACCGAAACGGGTATTACTCGACCTACACTAGTTTTGCCTAAAACAAAACCAGTAGTAGCTAAAGCACCCGGTTGTCCAGATTGACGCATAACTTGTTGTATCTGTTGTACGGTTACCGAACTGGGTAAAGATTTTGTGTTTTGTATATGAACCAATTGAGTTTGAACACCACCCGCATTCGAAGAGCTAGACGATGAGGACGAGGAGGATGACGACGATGAACCAGATTGAGAAGTTTTTTGAGAAACTTGTATAGATTGTTGGGGATTATTTATTGATTGCGTTATGGTAGCATTTTGTTGCTGCTGTTGCTGCGCCTGAGCCGCTGCTTGTGCTGCTTGTATTTGTGTCATTCTAGAGATTTTGCGAGGCATGGCCGCCAACTGTTGTTGTTGCTGCTGTTGCATATGCAATTGTCTCATTTGTGATTGATTAGCCATGGTGACCTTTATTTGACCTCCTGGTTTCAACTGTGATAAAGCCATATTAACGGTATTTTGTGTTTGCTGCTGTTGAGTATTGACTGCAATACCCTGCTGTTGAGAGGAGGAAGATGATATAGAAGTGGCCACTGATGTTTTTACTAATGTGGCTATTTGTTGTGGTGTTATCTGTTGTACTTGTTGTTGTTGTTGTTGTTGCGTATTTGATTGTTGAACATTTGTTTGTTGTGTATTCGTGATAGGAGTCTGTTGTAGTTGTATATTTTGTCCGGTAGAGGTAGTAAATATTTGTCCTCCTTGTTGTATAACTTGAGCAGCTTTTTGTTGTTGAGCTGCTGATATCATTTGTCTTTTGACCAACAACATATCCGTTTCTCCCACTTGCCGTGAGATAGTTTGTTTTCCAGTTGCCGCCGCTGCTACTTGTTTGATAAATTGTGCTCGTGTCTGTTGAGCATGTTGTTGCTGATGAACCTGTGAAGCGGCAGCTGTTGTTACTACACCAGCTGAACTGGGTGTTGTTACAGCAACATTTGATGTTGCCACTGTAACTTTTTGTCCCTGAACAACTTGTACTGTCGTTGGTCCAGATCCAGTTTGCATTAGTTGTCCTTGTATTATGGTACCTTGAGCATTTACCAAAGCAGTTTGTCCCGAGGCAGTTTGTACTACGGTTTGTTGTCCCTGCTGTCCGGTTGCTGTAGCCTGTAATACTTTCAATTGTTGCCTTTGTCGATAAAGTTGTATGTGAGGGGGTTGTTGTCCCTGTTGTGTGTTGCCTTGTTGTGCTGCGGCTGCTGCTGCAGCAGCAATTTTTTGTCCTTGTTGTAGCGAACTTACCCGTATACCTTTAGTAACCACTTGTTGTGAACCCGATGACATTGAGGCCAACTGAAACTGTGCTGCTTGTAGTTGAGCTTGAGCAATATTTGTTCCTAAACCCGACATTGAAACAATAGTAGGACTTGGATTTCCTGCATTTCTTTGTTGAAGTACAACATCTTGTAGTGTTGTACCTGTAGGAGCGGTCACTATGCGCTGAGCTCTTAAAGCTGATGTATTCAGTGTAGTCACAGTTGCTGTTGGTTGTTGCATACCTGAGGAAGTGGTTAATACCGTTCCCACCGTGGCTAATTGTGAAACGGAAACAACTTGTGGCAATGATTGTGTTTGTACTATTGATCCTACCTGTGAAGAGGAGGATACTATAGTTTGTTGTGGTGATAGTGAAACTAGTTGTGCGGAGGATGAGGCAACTTGCGTTGCATGATGTTGTTGCTGTTGTTGACTTACCGCCGAAGATATTGTTTGTACGGGTGTGGTTAATACAACAGAAACTGAAGCTGGTGTGGCTACTAAGTTGCCGCTTGATGTTTGTTGCTGTAATTGTACATGTTGTGTATTGCCCTGGCTGTTGCTAGATTGTTGTTGCAACTGTTGCATTTGTGTGGTGGTTAATAAACCAGATTGTGGTGCTACTATGGCTTTGACAATTTGGGTGGTATTTTGTGTTCCATGTTGTCTTAACAAATGTTGTTGAGTTGCTTGAGTTGTTGTTCCCTGTACCAGTGTTTGTTGTTGTTGTAATTGTTGTTGTGAAGCTGCAGGATGTTGTAGAACTAAAGCCGTTTGTTGTTGGGACTGTTGTTGTGTTACTCCTGCAGCTGAAGTTAATTGATGTATTTGCAACTGTTGTGTATGTAAGCTAGGAGGAGCATTGGTCACCTGAATTTGTTGTTGTTGTTGTTGCTGATGTTGTTGCTGCACTAATTCTTGTAAATGTGTAGTCTGGGACTGTCCCGCATTGGCGTTACTAACACCACATGTCTGCTGTTGTTGCTGTTGCACACCCTGACAAACTTGTGTTGTTTGCTGTTGCTGGGAAGTTCCTGCTGCTACTGGTGGTGGTGGCGGCGGACATTGTGATCTTTGCTTTTCTCGTATTTTATTTGCTCTAATTATGGCTATATTTTGTGGTGTTATAGGTTGGTCATAATTGCTTATGCCAAATTCTTGTAAAACTTCCATATGTTTAGGATTCATTAAACTGGGTGTATTGAAATGCCTCTTGGGTGGTGGTGCCTTTTTCAAGTAGGCCGTTCTAATACAATCAAAACGTGTACGCATTATTTTATTAAATGCAGCATTATTATCATTAGCATAGAGTTGTGTAGTCCTAAGACATCTTAAAGGACTTTTAAGATATTCAGTTTTTAAAGCTGTTTTTAATTTCTTTTGTTTTTTAGGACTCTCTACCAATTTTCCTTCCTCTCTTGGTTGTATTATGGCCTCATACCGCCAACGACATTGTTTTGGTGATCGATATGTCTTGGAAAAAGCATTAACTATTTCAGCTACCAAATCCCAATTCGGTGTATGTCCCGGTGATAGTAACATTAAGTTGCAGGGTAATCCTTGTAGATTAACCAACACATGTAATATGCCTATATCTTCAAAAATACACCATTCGACCATTCCCTCCGGTTCGGTTAAGGGTTTTTGTGGTAGCTGTGGTTTTAATCCTGGTATTTGAACATTTGGTTTGAATACTCCTCGATATCGTTGGTTTTTTAAATCTCTGCGTATGCGTGCTATAGCTGCTGAAGGTCTATCGAACAATGAGCGTGGTGCACATAGCATTTCTTCTCTACGTATTTTTGCAGGCCGTTTATTACCGTCCACCATAAAACCTGCGTCAGATCGTGAACGTTTATATTCTTTTTTAATGTATACCGGTGGTAGTTCTGTTTCTGGTATTGGTTCAACATCATACATAAAGGTCAGAGAGTAATCGATGTATATATCATCTCGGTCTTGCGGTGGAGTGGGTGGACACCACATCTAGTTGAAGGGAAAAATGAGAAAAAAAATTTTAAACAAATTTTAAATTAAAACTACTTTTATTTATTTTACTTATAAGTACATTGCTTTTTGGTTGAAAATATCAGTGATTACAATTTATTGTCCTTTTACACTGAAACACTCAAAATGTTTTTTACTAATAGATACGAATCTTACGTATATTCTACGAAATTCAGTTTAGGCACGAATTGAGTATATTTACGAAAAATTTTCAAAACTAAAGCTGGATTCACAGTGCTGGAGCATGTTTTTTATAGAAAGTATCTTTAATAATAACTTACATTTCAGGGAGATGTTGTGCACCTTGGACCAAGTGTAGCTTGGAACTTTACATTTTTACTTTTTTGTTAATATTTTATTGTGAAGTCTTCTTCTATAAAAAGTTTTATATTTAGCCTAATATTCATTTTAAGCTACACAAAGTTTCAGATAAGTTATAAGTTATAAGACCCTAAAATTGGGTGAGTGTATCTTGGAATGACAAAAATTAATTTAAAAAAATTAAACTAATTTTTCAAAAAAAAAAATCAAGATATTCAAGTTGAAGGGTTAAATCAATCCAAAGTTTGTACTTTTCTAAATACAGTAACCAGTAAATTTTTTAATTAATTTTTACAAATAAGAAAAAATTGTTTTTTTTTTGCAAAAATGAAAACGCGAATTTGATTCGCTACAAAATAACTTTTCATTTAAAATTTCCGCCATTTTTTAAATGTTTTTTTATTTAAAGCACCGTAAGTTGTTTGTCACTCAAACTTTAAAGGCCTTAAAAGATAATTTAAATTCTAAAAATGAACAATTTTTTTATTTTATTAAAAAGACAAAATCACAATAAACACAAAATGTCACTTTTTCCTAAGAAAAATAAATTTGTGTGAAACAAACTCTACACAATTTTCACGTGAAATTCATTGTCGTGAAAAATTATTTTTTTATATGGAGTATAACAGTTTTTTTCACGTGAAATCGAAATAACATACGGTGCTTAAATATTAAATTGGGTTCTAAAATTACACATTTTTTAAAAATGTTTTTTTTAATGTTAAGTTGGGTTCTAAAATTAAACATTTTTCTGCTTTTTCAAGTCGTTTGTCATTGCTAAAACTTATGCATATCAAACTTCCTCACTGGACGAATACATTATTTTTGATCCCGGTATTATATCGAATGTCGAAAGTTTCTTACATGCTGCGGAACAAAAAAGTATACAAATTTTAGATTTCCTTTCGCCTATTTTGCCCATAAATCTTCGAGATGGCCAAAATAATAATTGCTCTTAGAATTCCATTCTCTATCAGATATCCGAATTTTAAAAAATAGCCGACTAAACCTCCGACCTGGCGGAATCCCATTCAAAATAATCGTTCTAATCAAATTGTCCAAAGAACTTCAAATGTGGTAAATATTTATATTCCTGACATTGGAATATAAATCACTTTTTACTACTACATACAAAAAAAAATAGTGAACATAGACCCACATTAAGGTATAACAATCGATAAAGATATTTCGATGAAATTTGGCACATCAGCTTCTCTTGACTCAATGAGCTTCTCTTGGCCCTATTGAAATTGGTTAAAATCGGTACGTATTCAGACCTGTCTCTTACAGAAAGCTACTAATTGGACTTAAATAGTACTTAGATGCACAAAACCGTATATATCTGGTTGTTATTTGAATCGTAAATATTTTATAGAAACATAAACCACGCCTCCAATTAAAACAGCTTCAACACAGTTCGCCAACTCATCATCAAATGGCGCGCAGCAAGGTTACAAAACTCAACATCTCGCGCAATTACAGTGTTGCCATATTTAAAGGCCTTCATCATTCACCACGCCTTCCCAAAGAAAGCAAAACGTTAATAGAAAAAAAACAGACGGCCCACATTCAAACCTAGTCCCTACAAAATCTCGCCCCGACATTTGCTTATATCAACTTTTTTGTCAATTTCATCTGTAGTAAAACATCACCGAATTATTGAAATGTAATCTCAACAGCAATAAAAAACTTCATTTTTAACAAACTTAAAAAAATCACTCAATTTCGGGGAAATTTACTTGTTTTCTCTTGTAACAGATAGAGACAGTAAAAACGTGCACAAAACAACACACAAGCTGTTCTGCTTTAACCAAATACTGGTGGTGATCGTCAAAAAAAAAATTTTTACTTTTAACATCTAATGGTGTTTTCTTTTCTGGAAAAAAAATGTTGCCTTGTTAAAGTGTAAAATTTTTAAAATGTTGCCCTCACCCCAATAAAATGCTAAATTTTTCCAATCAGAATAGAACAATAAAATCATTTATTTTCAAAACACATGTGTATGTATATGCAATATTGTTTACGCTAGCTACTACTATATGATAGCCTAGTGGGTGTGATGCTTGCCTTTGGCTCGGGATGGTCAGGTTCAAATTCCAGCCAAGGTGATGTAATTTTTAAATACCACTCTCTTTTTCTTTTTTCAATTTAGAAGTTTTCCTCCATATTAAAAAAAAATTGTATAATTTTTTTATTTATTGGTAGCGTAAAAACTAGTAAATACTAAATAACAGAGCAAATTATTAAAAAACTAAATCAAATTTTATTTTAAAAAAAATTTATAAAAAAAAAATAAAATTTTATAAAAAAAAAATTAAAAAAATAAATGTTGTGGTCCAACTGGGGTTTGAACCTGCAACCTTCTGCATCTGAAGCCTGGATAGTACCCCCTAGACCACCAAGTTGCGAGTTTGCTGGCAAACAACATTGCAGTATATACTACATATAACTTTGATGAAAAGAAAAAAACAGGGCAGCGCTCTACCCCGTAAATTTTTTGAGGGCGGAAAATGTTGCACTTTATTAGACAACATTTTTAGAAAAGAACACGATGCCCTCTCAGAATATTACCCTTAATTTAGAAAAGAACACAAAAAATACAATTCAAAAGCAAAGTGCAAAAAAAGGCAACATTTTTGTCAGAAAAGAAAACACCATAAGTGTGGGTGGTTGTATAAACCAAAATCAAAACACCACTGCATTACCGACCACCGTCTACACTAGTCTAGAAACAGCGTTAATTTTCTGGTGTTTTAGAATACCACAGTATCAACTCAATGGCTGAATCTCATGTATTTCCTGAATGTCATGTACTTGACATTAACCTTGACACAGTGGTTCCAAACCAAAACAAAATGGTAATAATTATGGATCTTCTAAACTACTGATCCAATCGGAAAAAATGTGCACAAGAACTAAAGAGAAAGATCTAGGCTTTTAGAAAATTAGTATTGTAGCCACCCTGTTTTATCACAGGGTATGCTACAGGGTGTCAAAGCTGACCATCTTGGGTATACAAAAAGCTTTATTGTCGTACAACTTTTACAAATGTGAACCGATTTTACAAATGTGAACTTTTGATAATATAGGTTCTGATAAATTAGGTCATAAGATAAAGAAAAAACATGCTTCAAGTACCATAGTAGCTCTTATAGTTTAAAAAATATTTAACTTTGAATTTCAAAATCTTCATTTTTTACCTTGACTTTGGTTTTTCAAAATAAGTTTTTCATTATCAGAACATGTTTGAAATTTTGTTGTGTCATTGTCATGACCTTTCTAAATTTCAGAATGAAAATTATTTTTAATCTCGAGCCGTTTAGCAGTGAGTTTTTTAAATTCAAAACTTTTAAACGTGTCCTGAAAATGACATCTTTTTTTGTAAAAAGGGGGGTTACTTCAGCTTCAGAAATGCTTAATAGTGCAATTCAAAACATTTTTGAGCATGCACCCTAAGCCCAGCATTGGTCGAAAATGATGAATTTTTGATCAGAATTTAATGTTTTTGAATGTGGCAAAAAAAAAGTCACGCCACTTAAATAAATTTTTTTTTTTAATTTTGAACCATAAACAGACATACTCCAAAGAATTTGCCCCTAAATTTCCCGCCGCCCGCTCAATAGCATCGACAGGGGAACAAATTTTGTGGAAAAGGTCATATTTTCAAAAGCATTTTTTTTATTTGTAAACAAAATATATGAAAATTACTTATTTTTGTAAATTTTTTTTTTTTTTTAATTAAATAGTAAACAATTGTCATACACTAGAAAAATCATTTCGTTACTGTTAATAGTTATTTTTACATAAAAAGTCAAATTTCTATGTAATATTTTGAAATAAATTGGATTGTAATTTTTTTTTATTATATTTTTAGCGGGGTGTTTAATATTTGAAATAGTTTTTAATATTTTTTATATATTAACAAATAAGACTTATTTATCTATTCAACGATATATAAAATGTTTGTATAATTTATTCCTTCGAGTCAAACTAATGCACTCAAAACAGACATCTCAGGTCAAAATTTAATATTCGATAATTTTTTTCATGCTTAGTAGACTGGCCCCTATTTGTAACGTTGTTCCGAATTCCGCTGCCTAAGGCTTATTTTACGAGAAAAACTATTCCAGAAAAAATTTCAGCTCAATCGAAGAATTTTTAAGCTATTCCTGGTCCTTCAAAATTTTGAATGCGATTTACAAGGGGAAAAAATAGCGTTTTTGGCTTATTTTGAAAATACTGGCTCGTAAATAACTGTATTTCTGGAAAACGAGCCGTAATCTAGATTGAATTACTTTTCTTAAAAGGCATAAAAATCCAAAATCAATTGGCAAATATATAAGTAATTGGGATAAAATGGGATAAATTATGAAAATCGCAAAAAATAAAATATTTTTTTTCAAAAACTTAAAATGTTATACCCTAGTTTCATTTCGAAGATCCATAAATATCCAGATAAATTTTTTTGACTCTCTTGAATTCCGCTAACCTAGTCCCAAGTGTGGCCAAAGATGGGATATTTTATTGTAAATTTACAATTATCTAATTTAAAATTTTGTTAAACAAAATACAAAAAAAAAGTGGTCAACGCATAGTTTTTTTTAATACACCTAAGAGAATAATCCTACTTAAAATTACACATATCTCTTTTTAAACTTAGTAGTGATGGCTTTTTAAATTTGAAAATTTTAGAGAAAAGTGTGATTTTGGCTAATAATTTAGATAATGGTATTAAATTTTGTTTTTTTAGCTAGCTCTAACAAAATC
Organism: Leucophora obtusa; assembly: GCA_949987735.1. NCBI lineage: Eukaryota > Metazoa > Arthropoda > Insecta > Diptera > Anthomyiidae > Leucophora > Leucophora obtusa. The sequence goes on from OX465299.1 coordinate 50,315,004, forward strand.
TCTTCCAATTTTTTTGAATTCAGATAAAAGATATTGTTTTCCTTGTGAAACTTCGACAACGTTAACCCTTTCTTTACGAAGGTTAAAGGTGAAATTTTTGAAAATTTACGATTTTTCCTGAAAGTATATCAAAACATTGTGTTGTTTCTTGCAAAATTTGGTGAAAGTTGTTTAAATAACTCTGTTAACACCAAATTTTATATATAGTAATAAAAACTTAGAAATTAACCCTTACCTTTAAGGGAAAAACATTCCCATCTTTAGCCATACCTGGGACTAGGTTAGCATAATCCAAGAGAGGCAAAAATTTATATTGAATTCGTAAATCTTGCAAATAATGTTAAAAATATAATTCTGTATAAAAAAAATTATACCTTTTAATTTATTTTTATCCTAAACCTTGTACACTACACATAAAAATTCAAAAAGTAAGATTTTTGCTAAAACTTTCCTTTTTACGAAAGGTACAAAATTTACGAATTCGAAATTTTTTTCGAATCGAGTTACGCGTTAATCCCCCTGAATAATTGTAGATCTTGGAAATGAAACTAGAGTATAACATTGTAAGTTCTTGAAAAAAATGTTACATTTTTTTACGATTTTCATAATTTATCTCATTTTAACCCTACAAGGGTCTGGGGAATTTGCAATTAATATAATTAAATATTTTCCAACCGATTTCGGATTTTTATGCATTTCTGGAAAGGTAAATTAGTGTAGATTACGATTCTATTAACATTTTCAGAAACATTATTGTTTAGGAGCCAGTATTTTCCAAAAAAGTATTTTTTCACTTGTAAATCGCATTTCAAGATTTCAGTCGCTTTGATCCACCTCTAAATCTCTTTTGATTGGTCCAAAACTTTGTATATCTTACTTTTTTGCTATTCGCATATTTCTAGGGGCTGAGACCGAAAGCACACTTTTTCCCCCATATAATGAAGGGCCATCCATCCTAATGGACATACATACAGTGGGTGACAATACATTAGAAACTTTTACAAAATTTTGATTTTTCTGATTTAAGAGTTTGATGATTTTAAATTAAATGAGTAAAAAGGTTAAAGTCGGGCATGCCGACTATACAATACCCTACACCAGTCTGGTTAAAGCCAACTAATGTTTGGATTCCAAATTCGAATGGGTTAAAATGGGACTTGTGTCAAAATTTTCTATAATGTGAGTCAGCGAACCAAATTTCATTAAAATATCTTAATATTTGCGACCTACAGTTTGTAACCAAGCCAATTTTGGGGGGACTCTTATATGGCCACTAGGTCTAAACATGGTCCGGTGTTAACCAAAATCAATAGGCTTCGTCCTTGGGCTGATATAGATAGGTTGGTATACCAAATTTCATCAAAATATCTTAATATTTGCGACCTGCAGCGTATAAACAATATAATTTTGGGGGACCCTTATATGGGCACTAGGTCTCAACATGGACCGGTGTTAACCAAAATCAATTGGCTTCGTCCTTGGGCCGACATAGGTAGGTGTACCAAATTTCATCAAAATATCTTAATATTTGCGACCTGCAGCGTATAAACCATATAATTTTAGTAGGACCCTTATATGGGCACTAGGTCTAAACATGGACCGATGTTTCGTCCTTGGGCCGACATAAGTCGGTGTACCAAGTTTCATCAAAATAACTTAATATTTGCGACCTGTAGAGTGCGCACAAGAATGCATGGACAGATAGACGGACGGACAGACGGACATCGTTAAATCGAAATAATAAAAAAAAATTCTGAGCCGATCGGTATACTATAAGGTGGGTCTAGGACCAATATTTTTTGGTTTTACAAACATCAGCACAAACTTATAATACCCTGACCACATAGTGGTGTAGGGTATAAAAATTATGTAATTTTTGTTGTAGAATCACACCTTGTCATGTTTTCCATAAAAATATAACAAATTTGTTACATAATGGAATTGGTTGCAGTGGAACCAGTTGCAGAATTGGCACTGTTGGCAACCTGGAAAAACTTTGGTTAAACACACTTTGCCAGTGTTTAAAGAAAGTGCTTTGCCAATACTTGTTTTAAAAAATTTACGACTGTATATGACTGCCCAGGTTGAAATTATGTGTGGTAACAAAAAACAAGTACTGACAAAGCACAAGTAGACCGCGGTCTTACAAAAAAAGTACTGGCAAACCACTAAATTTGGACGCTTTACCAACGCTTGAAAAGGTTGCCTTCCCAGCGCTTGTTTTCCTACATTATTTTGTTTTTTAAAGAAAAGCTCCAAAAAAGAGTGGATATTTAAATAATTTTTGACTCCACAATACAATAACTCCAAGAAACATCTATTTTTTAGAGTAATTTAAAATTCTTCATTGACGAGGGCTAATAATTTGGTGGCAGGGAAAACACTTGTTTTTGTGTTTCTTGGTGCTATCTCAATACTTTGCAAAGCATTAAATAGATCGGTGTTCATCATTTGGGTGTCAGGAAAGCACTTTAATTTTTTTTATTTGAGCTTTGGGAAAGCATTTGATTTTTATGTTTCTGGTTGCTTTCCCAGTGCTTTGTAAAGCATTGGCACCACCGTGCAAAGGTGTTATCATTTGGACTTTGGGAAACCACGGTGCTTTGCCAGTGCTGGCCCCTTTGTAATTTTCTACCTGGTTGTACTACTGGCAAAATATTGGGTTACAGCGCTTTGTGAACATTTGCGAAGAGGATTTTCCCAGTACTTCTTTCACGAAATTTACGACTGTATATGAAAATTCGAATGACGGAATCTCATCCAATTCGTAATTTTTTGTTTTTCGCTGGAAAAAATGGAAGGAAAATAAGCGAATTTTCTCCATGAAATGTTGGGATTCTTTTTAATTTAATTTTATTTTATTTACAATTTCAAACATGGCAACATGGCACTATTTTGTTCGCCTTATTCTGTTCACAGATGCCCTTTTTCCTAACAGAACCAGCCTTTCGAGTGATCTCGAAGTCGTCCTTAAACTTCTTTGGAACTATAGAAACCGTTTTCGGGCCAACTTTTAGTTCCCAAGCAATTGTTTTATATGTCCACTGAGGATGGTTTTAAAAAGTTTTCACAATGTTTTTTCGCACTTCCAATTCAATTCCAGTTTTGAATCGAATAAAAGCTTTTAGCGGAAAAAATTAAAATATGTAATTTTCTTAAACTCATTTCAAATCCTACTAAAAAAAAAAATTTTTTTTCATTTTGAGTGATTTTTGAAAAAGTTGTTGCAAAAAATGTGATAGACAATTTTTTCAAAAGCAGTCTTTATAAATTCAGTTTGTTTTCTTCGACATTTAAATGCGATTTGGTTTATTTCAACTCTAAGAAGGCAGAAAGGTTATAGCGGTATTCATAAGTTAAAACTAACGACTAACATCCAGTGCACAACTTTTTATACACACAAATTCCCATAAGGGAAAGTTGTGCATTCGTTGTGCAGTCGTTATTTTTAACTTATGAATACAGCCCTTAGTTTTTATAGTAGGGGTTTAGTATATTTACTAGTAGTTAAACATTTTAAAAACTCCTAAAATTTGATATTTGACCTTGACGCGTAAAATACAAATGCTATTGTCTTTTCATATTTAATAAGTTTATTACAAATAAAATTAACTTCACTTACCGGCATTTGTTCCATTGTATTGGCCGAAATCCATATCTTTTCACATTTTAAAGATAAAACACAAATAGGAATTTTGAAATTGGGTAGAGTAGAGAATTAACCAGTGAAGTCACACACGATTTCATATAAAAAAGAAAAGAAAAAAAAATATTATTTTCTTAGAAACTGTTTTGGTGACTTAAAATTTAAAGGCTTTATAAAAATTTTATTCATTTTTTAATAAAACTTTTTTTAGTAGAAACAATAAAAAAAATAACAAAATCTAAGGCCGTTTGGAAATGGCAAATTTAGTAGAAATTGTATGTGCTTAAAAGATTTTTTGTTTTCAATAAAAAAAGGCTTAACAACTGTTTTGGTGCCCCGATGTTTCTAGTTAATTTAATTGCCATTACCAAACTGTCCTTGTAAGAAATGGGACGAGATTTTTTGAACGAGTTATTTGTTTAGATTTCAAACCTTTAAATTAAATAAAAGAAGACACCAAAACAGATATTTTTTTTTTATTTATTAATAAGAAAATAATATTTTTTTCAATAAATTTTTTCTTTTTTTCAATACACAATTTTGATTTTATTTATATTTCCAAACATTGTGAGTTTTAATATTTTATACAAGGGCCAAAGATTTTTTTTAGAAATTTTTTAAATTGTCTTCACTTTTGTTTTTTTGTATAAAAAAATAAATAAAATTTAAATAAAACACAGGCAGGATATTTTTAAAATTATTTTTCTTAAAAGCTTTGTTTTTTTATTTTATTTGTTTTTTTTAAGAATATTTCATTTTATAGCTTTTTAAAGAGTCAAAAAGAGTTTGTTTTTTATATATAAATTAATAAATATTTTTAGATGATTTTAATTTAACAAAATACACAAGTCGTTGGTTAACCTAGAATTGTAGTTTTTTTTTAATATTTTTTTATAACTAAAAGAAAAGACTTAAACTATACTTAATAATACAAAAATACATATCTAATATTAAATAGAGAAAACCCCTTAGCAAAAAAAATTTTTTAAAAATTAAATTAAAAATAAAAATTTTATTTATTAAATCTTAATGAAGTCGAATTTAGACTTTACCATAAATGTTTGAAATTATGAATTTGGTATAATTCTGTAGAACAAAATTTTGAAAACAAATTATTAAAGATTTTACTAAAATTATACCTTTTCTTTTGTAAAATAAAAGAAAATTTTGTAAACTCAAAAATAAAAATAAAAAACAACTAATCAAAAACTATATATAAATTTTGTTTTTGTTAAAATAAAGTTTCCCTTGTTTAATGTATGATGAATGATCTTTTTCTTAAAGATTTCCTTTTTTATGTGATAATGGTGTCAGGACTTAGTTTAGTTATATTTTACTGATTAGTAATACCTCTAAACTCTAACTATTTATACATATTTTTTTATTTTTTTGTATAATTCTATAGTTTTATAATAGTTTTATTTAAATGTTTGATTATTTACAAAAAATGAAAATTGAAAATATACAAATTTATAATCTAAATGCCTATTTAAAATTAAGAAAGCGTATACAAATTAAAAAGAACCTTTAAATAAGGGGAGAACCTATAAGTTCAGAAGAACTGATGAGAAGACGATGATAAAGAACGATGAGAATTTGTATAAATAACTGAGAGGCAAGTTGCATATTTTCCACAATATTCGCATTAAAAAAAAAGCGCAAGTTGCTGTGAATAGTTGTTTTTAAAATCGATTTTCAACGAATTGAATCTGTTTAAATTGCTCTGCATAATTTGTAAATCACATTTTGATTATTGTTCTAAGCAGAATATTGAGTTGAAATTTCAATGTTGTGAACGAATATTAGCTTTCTATGAACTAACAAAAATATTTTTTTTTATTCAGCTACAATTCCGCATAAAATATTGTAGATATTAATCCTATTGAATAAGTTACAGTGCTAACTCTAAAGCCCCCCATACATTTGCAATATTATGTGCAATATAATGGCACAGTATTTTTCTTGTTTTGCCACACACCATGCAATAAATTGCAACATATATGTAACAAAAGATCGCCACAATATGAATGATGATTTCAACATAACCTCAAAATGCACACAATTATAAACAGCGCAATATTAAAATTGCACAGTGTTGCCAACAGATTATGCAAGATTTCAAGTTGTCCAATAAAAATCAAAAGTGTTTTTATTCACTACAACCTTTAATTTAATACATACACGGTCAATATGCTTGCACCTCTTGGTAAGTATTTGCAAATGTATGGCCCGCTTAATGTTATATATCTAGCACATATTTCCCAGATAGGAAACGGTTGTTTTTAGAAATATGGCAACCACAATGGTAACCCAAAACGGAAATAATTAAATGTCAAAATTTAAGTAATTTGCAGAGGGACAAATATATATAAAAAATATATCGATTTCTTTGATTTATTTAGAGTAGTGGTGCCCACAAAGAGAAATGAGAATGTATTAGTTGTTACAAAAAAAAAATATAGTATTAGTAACTATTGCACCGTTGTCGTTCGGGTTGTGTACGTGTAAAAAGCCGATTAATCTTCGTCGTTCTAACAAGTGTTTGGGCGCCACTGATTTAGAGCATTCTAACCAGGGATAAAAATTTAATACTTGAGTACTTTTTCACTTGTAAAAGTACCGCAGTATCCCCGCGACCGATTTAGTACTTTAGTAATAATAAAAAAACAAATCTGAAATTTTAGAAAATTTGTTTAATTTAATGGACAAAATCTTTAAAAATCCAAACGTTAAGAGAGTCCTTGATTATTTTTAAAGTCATAAAAAATGAAGAGATATTGATTGATAAAAAAAATCTTACGAATACAATATTTCAATGGAAAAATTCATTACAATTTCGATTTTCTATAAACAATTATAAAGGGGAGCTTAAAATGATTTGGGAGCAGTTTTGATCAGGCCCAAATTAAACTTTTTAAAGAATATATTCTAGAGTAGTTCTTGGTTTATCTTTCTGTATTATTTCTCGCTTAAGAATCCACTAACACCTACAGATAATTCTTATTGAAAATACGTTTTACTAATCGCAATGGGCGTATTACCGGCCACAAAATATTTCCAATTAACCCTAGAAAGTCACACTTATTTTTGTTGCGTAAAGGTTATAACCTTTCAGGGTTAAAATGGTTCTAATCAAAAATATTTGTGATTGCAATGCAACAGCATTTCCGGATGCATGTCCGGTTGCAGAAACACCGCCGTTGCTTTCATCCATATTAAATTGCGATTGTAAACTTTTTTTTGGTAAAACTCAAATAATTTAAAATTGGATATTTTTCGTATTTTTTATTTTTATTTTATGTATACACAAGACATCAATTGATCACGTTTGAAAAATAATTCAAATGATTATATACAAAATATAAAAAATGGTTTCCCTAAATTGTTAAAGTTTTTTACGGTGGGTCTCACACTGAAGGGTTAACTAATAGTTAATCCAAAAATTTGTTGTTGTTTTGTATATAATTTTTTGACATTTTCTTTTGTTTAATAGTTAAGCTAAAGTTAAACCTGCAGTGTGAGACCCAGCGTTAATGTTTACAAATTTTTTTGTCACATTGTATCACATGTTCGAAAAACACCTTATAGCTGATTTCCCACACTCGTTGCTTATTTAACCCTTTGGCGAGTGGCGTACAGTATAATGTACGTCGACTTCATCAACTCGTCACTGATTTGAATTTTAACCAAAGCGCTATTCATTTGCTGTTATCATTTCGTTATTTTGTTCTTATTAAAATTTTATGCAGGCTGTGAAATTTCAAAACAACATGAGAGCAGTAGAGTGCGTTTTGTCTTGTGATCATCAACGCTGCTGAGGATGTGTTTAAAATTAAAAGTTCAAAAAAGGCTAAAATTTAGTCTCAAAAATTGTGTGGTGAATAAAATTAAAAAATTCAAAAGGTTTTATGTAGAGATTAGTAATAGGAAAAACATAAAATTAAAATTTAAAAAAAATTTTAACCCGCTCGGAGCCGGCAGCATGTTAATGTTTGAACTTTGATTCCAAATATCTCCGCTAGTGGGCGCTGCAAAGCCATAAAAGTAATAAACAATATTTCTTGCACATAGATCTACATTTCCACGAAATTTGGTCGGAAAATTCCTAGCCATTAAAATTCCCGTGTCAAAGGGTTAATGTTTTTGTCTCGCTTTCGAAATCACTGCAATGGTAAGATGCTGCTTAAATGTCAAAATAACCATGCGGTTCGAGATTACTTGTTTGATATATATCCCATCTGGGTAATTTGTGATATCTAGTATCTAATAATTTGCGGATATTCGCTTTTGAAATGTGTAGTTCTTTAAATATTTGTAATTTTAAACCACAATATTCGCACTGAATAATGCAGATGCAAATTTTTTAAAGCAGCTACAAATTTCCAATTTAAAGGTTTTATTAGCAGTCCAACATCCGCATGAAATATTCAGTGTGTTCGATTACTCTAAATTCTTACTACTTTTACTACAATTGGAAAGTTTTGTTTACATTTTGTATTGAATTTTTCCAGCTGTAGTAAAAGTAGTAACTTGTAGTAGGTAAACGAACACGCTTATTATGTACATTGATATTATGAAAATGCGAATTTTTTCAAAACTGCTATAAATTCAAGTTAAATATTTTTTTGAATAGCAATCCAACATCCGCTGAAATTACCTACATACAATTACAGAAAAATGGGATGATATAGTGTATGCGGATATTAGCTTTCCACATTTAAAAAAAAATTTGTTTTAAATATTGCAGATGTCAATATTTTTAAAATTTCGTTTACGTGTCCTATTGAATAATTAGCACGGTAACTCTAATATTATATGCGGATGTTAGCTTTTAAAATTTTATTTCTTTAAATATTTTGACATTTTTTAAGCCATAATATTCGCACTGATTAATTCAGATGCGGGTGTCTTCAAGCAGCAATAAATTTCCAATTTCAATTTATTTTTGTTATAGCAGTCCAACATCCGCATGAAATATTTTGGATATCGATAGATAATATTGCAGACTATTTTAAAAGCTGATATCATATTGAATATTTTTTAAATAACCGTCCATTATTGGGCTGAAATATTTTGCATTTCGATAATGGTAAAGTAAAATACAAATGATATAAAAAGACAATTGTTTAAAAAAAATTTTCGTAAATAAATTCATATTTTTTTAATTCAATAAACACATAAAATGTTGGCCAATATTTTTACTTACAAACCAAAATAATTGGATTCAGCTAACATGTTATCATATAATTATTAATCCCAATGATATATTTTTATATCCAATTTTCTATATCCAAATAGACGGCTATTTAAAAATATGCATTTGTGACGCGCAAAATAGAAAGGGACCTAGGATAGAAAGGGACCTAAGGTCAGGAGAGAATGGGATCGGTCTCATTCGATGCTCAGATGTTGTCCACAAAAAAAAAAACAAATTGATTTTTTTACCCTTAGGTCCCTTTCTCTATGCGCTGTCACATATTATCTATCGATATTCAAAATATGTATGACTGTTCAAGCAGTTCACTACTTCCGGTCCTAGACCTAGTGTTTCCCAGGCAATGGCTTTCCAGCCCCCGCTGAAAGCTTGTTAAAGTGAGAAGCCGCTCATTCATGTAGCCTGAATGGCCACGGACAACTTGGCGTCTCAGGAAAGTAGGTTAATGATGATTGAACGTTTGCTGAAGCTATACAAGGAAGGATACAAGGATAGCAGCCATATCACCAATCTAAGAAAGAAGGGCTAGCAACCCACTTTTCTGAAATTACCCTGCTAACGAATCGCTAAGGCGTCAAATTGAAACATATTAAAGTTTCTCGACCAAAAAGTAGATTTGCTGTTAAAATCTGGGTAAAAAATTTATTCAATATTCCCGGGAAATGCCGGGAATGTTCGAAAAAAAAATGCTCGGTTAGCGCCCACGTAGAAAATTACAAAGGGGCCAGCACTGGCAAAGCACCTAAATGGGTGGTATGAGTGCTTGTTAACAGCGCTTTCCTAACGCCCAAATGATAACACCGTTCCACGGTGGTGCCAATGCTTTACCAAGCCCTGGGAAAGCACCCATAAACATAAAAATCAAATGCTTTTTATGTTTATGTTTATCTCTCATCACTGAAGAATTTTAAATTACTCTAAAAATAGACGATTCTTGGAGTTATTGTATTGTGGAGTCAAAAATTATTTAAATATGCACTCTTTTGGAGTTTCTTTTTCAAAAACAAAATAATGTTATAGGAAAACAAGTGCTGAGAATTCACCCTTTTAAAGCGTTGGGAAGGCGTCCAAATTTAGTGCTTTGCCAGTACTTCTTTTTGTAAGACCGCAGTCTACTTGCGCTTTGCCAGTACTTCTTTTTTGTTACCACATATAATTTCCACCTGGGCGGGAGTTTAAAAATGTCGGGAATTTGAAAACCCTAATGCTAATTCATCAGCAAGTTTTTAATGTTTAGGGAGAAAAATCTGAAGAAAAAATTATCGTTTTTTAAGAAAATTAAATTGTATTATTTAAACTTAAACATCACCTTATACCATGAACAAGTTTTTTTTCCAGTTTAAGACCTTTCTACTGACAGGTCTTTTTTGTTAACCAATAGCTACGTATATTTCAACCAATAGAAATATTTTAATATATATATTAGTATAAACCCACTTAATTTCTTTTTTTTTTTTGTAGATTCTGGTAGTTTTGCCTTAAACATCCGCATACAAATTGACACATATTGATAGTTCAATATCCAATTTAAAAGTACAGAATGTTTTTGATTTTATATTGAAATGGGAGAACCAAAAATTTACCATCTCTAATTCCGTTTTTTTTTCCTAATCACTTGAAAAACAAAAGTGGCAGTATAATAAAACTAAAAAAAAAATATTGAAAATATTCTCTGGTATAAACCAATAAAAAAATTAATCCACAACATAACACACACATCAACAACATTGCTGCCACAAAAGGAAAAACGATGATAAAAGCCACAAAAAAATGTTAATACTGTTTACTAATTATATTTCCAACGATTTCCGAATGATCTCATCAATCATCATCATGATGTCGATGACTCACTCACGGACTTTGAAGGACCATTTGTTGAAGAACCACTGCCACCATCATTTTGCAATGTAGCTGTTGTACGGGGGGTCTTTAAAAGCCAACGATGTAAGGTATTTACAGAAGTTGATGTTTTTGTAGCAGTGTCATTCGATTTAGAAGCATTTAAAGGTCTTTTAAGGGTAGACGCTCTCCTTATGGGTGTGGTGGTAATTGAAGTGGGAGTTTTTTCGTGTGGCAATAATGATTTATCGTTAGTTTTAAAAGATTCATCATCGGATTTGGTAGACTTATTTAATTTTCCTGTTGGATGTTGAAAATTATGTTGATGTTTAACGTTAGGTAATACGGGACTTTCGTCTAAAGTCCATAGATTTATTTTTACAGATCCTCGAGAACGTGTACGTGGCGTATGATTATCATTTTGTTGTTGTGGTGTACTATTACCTCCGGGAATTCTTAGACCAGAATGCGATGTTGTATTAGACTTAGCATTTGATGATGGTATCCTTTTTGGCGTAGAATTGAAACTCTCATTATCGTCGGAATCAGATTCTTCGGAAACATTATAGTATGTTGAATTAGTGGTTGTATCTTGTATTTGATTATGTATAGCCCATGTATCCATACTACTGGAGTTTCCACCATCTGCCTGATGATGGTGATGATTTGCTACAATACTATGATTGTCTTCATCATCATCATTTTGTCCAGCTGTGGCATATGATGATTTCTCATCATCATCATCAACATCATCCTCTTCATTATCTGAAGTATGATTAATTTTTTTGTCTTTCTTTTCTTCATCGTCAGATGTATCATTTTCATAGGTTTTCATAGTTTTACCACCCCTAGATCTTACAGGCAACTGGCGTACTGGTGGTTTAGCTTTAGGTCTCTGTATTTCTTTTTTTGATGTTTCCAATTCCTCTTCAAATGTTTCTTCCATGGTATCATTATTTTGTGCATCCTCATCAGTTTCCTCCTGACAATCATCTTTATCGTCCTCAGATTCCTCTTCATCAGTTTGTGTTTCTTTATCTTCTTCTTCATCTTGTTCTTCATCGTCTTGCTCGTCTTCTTCTTCTTCCTCTTTTTGTGCCGCTTTTCTGGGACTATGTCTCAGTACTCTAAGTGATACATTTCCTGCAGTGGCTCTCCTTTTAGCTGACCCTTTGTTTCGATTTAAACTAGATTTTCGTTTCATTGCTTTTGTTTTGCGTGCTATTTCCAGTCGCTTTTGTTGTAAACGTTTTTTACTGAAACTTAAAAGTTTTTGATTTTTCACTCCCGTCCGTTGTTTGGTCGGCGGCAACTCTTGAGTGGGTTTATTTTGTTTAGTTTTAGTTCTCCTAGTTGGCATTGGTAAATGTTTGCCTCCTGCTGCTGCAGCAGCCATTGATGTGCGTGTGGTCTTTCTATTGGTTAACTTATTTGAAGAAGTCTGTTGTCTGTTAGAGAAACATGAAGTTTGTTTATTTCTAAAGGCAACAGATTCTTTTCTAGATTTATTTAAACTGCCACTAAATGAACTTCTTAATCTTCTAACTTTGCTTCTTGTGAATTTTTTCCCTACATTTGTATCAGGTTGTTGTAAAACAAACTGATCCTCTTCAGATTCTTCTTGTCCGTTATCCGCCTTACTAACTTTTACATCTTCCTCATCTTCACTTTGTGAATCATCTTCTTCATGTTCTACACTAGCTACCTCTTTACTACTACTATCTTCGTCGTTGTCTTCCTCAACTTCCGGACTACTATTTCTATAACTACCTCGACTATTTCTATTTGTTCTACGTCTGTTATCTTGTTTAACATTATTTGAAGTTTTTGTAGAAGTAGCAGTACATTTTCTTTGTCGTCTAGTACTTCTCATTTTTTGTTGTCTACGATTTCGTGAAGCTACTGCCGTTGTTTTATTGCTTGCAGCAGCAGTTGCAGCACTAGCTTTACGGTTTCTTAACGCTAATAATCTTTGCTTATTTGTTTGTTGTTGTCTGCTACGACTATTAGCTAATTTGTTTGTCTTACGTCTATTTCTTTTGTTAGTATTGTTCTTATTTTGTCTATTTTTAGTTGTTCTATTAACCTGATTTGATGCATCCTTGCGTGAATATGTTACAGCCTCTTCCGAATCTTCTTCTTGTTTTAATAACTCAGCTTCCTTTTGCAAGGCTGCCAAACGATTTGCTTCCCATTCACGTTTTTGGGCCTCTAACTCGGCTTCGGCGGCTCGCAATTGTTCAGCCGTCCAAGCAGCTCCAGTTTCTTCAACAAAACGCATAGCATAACGTTCAATGGGTGAGAGCTGGAAAAAAAGAAATCGTAGAATGTATTAAAAACGTTAAAACATGAAATGTATTTTTCTAAGTAAAAGATACTTCTGACAAAAGGTGATTTTTAAGAGGCGCTTTTTTATAGGAGATACTTTTTTTTTTTTTTTCTCTTATAAAATGACCTTTTTTTAAAAAGTGCTTTTTATTAAAGGAACTTTTTCATAAAAAGTATTTTTAATAAAAGGCATTTTTTATAAAAATTATTTTTTATAAAAGATCCTTTTTTACAAAAGCTATTTCGTCGTCTTTATGAAATCCCCACCGGAATTGGATTGGAAACGGAATTTGATTCTTTTAACGGGGTTATTTTTTTTTTTTATTAAATCCTCATTTACATAACCTAGCCCTATGGCTAATTAAAGTTATGGACAATGATGTCATAAAATTATTATCGGCAATGGACAATGATGTCATAAAACTTTGAATATTTACGTTTCAGAAAATGTAATGAATATGTGTAATAAATTAATGACGATAAAAACTGACCGTTCATTCGTGGTGAAGAGCCACATCGAAGTCCCTGCTTTCGTAGAACATGTCGGATTTAGAGCAGAAACTCCATAAAAACCCGTAATCTCCGGTGTTATCCAACCGCGCCCATGAGATAAACAGCACTACGTTAGTGTGTTTTTGAACGGTAGCCTCCAGGACGAAGCGAACCCTGGTTGTATTAGCCCGCTGGTAGTACAGGGCTCTGCTACCGAGCGTACTGTTCTAATCCCTGTTTTATCTTATTTTTCAGATGGATAAAATTAACCAAGATATAGAAAATAAGCAAGAGAAGATCAACGCAAATCTATCCTCGGTAGGCAAAGGGGCTTTATGCCCAAAAGATGCTAAGGATAAATTAGACATGGTTCAGCCAACAAAAAACGTTTCTAGTCTTAACGTTGCTAAACCGATGGACGTTGGAATTATAACTGAGGACATCTCGGATCCAACTATAGTGACCAGTACCAACATCCCAACGGATGAAGAGGATGAACTTCTAAGTTCTCTGCCCAAATTTGCTATAACAGAGGTAGTTCCGGGCGAAAAGTCGAAACCAGCGACTGTGAGAGTAAAGCTCTGTGGTACTGCTCGTAAACGCCTGAGGATGTACCTTGATGAAACAATTGACCTAGAGGCAGCGCGGAGACTTTGTCTGCTATCCATGCGCGAAGCCCGTAAGGAGGTCAAAGAACTCTCAAGCATCAGAAAGAGGGTGCGATCAGATGGCTCAACACCACCTGGCTCCGGACACACTGCGAAAAGGAGCGCTGAGATGGCTATTGATGGCACACCTCTAAAGGTTGAATTCTTTAATATTTTCGTAGTCTGCTCTAGTTTTTTTGGAAAGGCTAGTTAGTTATTTTACTGTTGTTTATCTCTATTCATAACGAAATATATAGAAAAAAAAATCAGCGATGGGTCGAAAAAGTCATTGTTCTCCGGAGGAGAGAAAAATTGTTTCAAGACTAAGAGAAAGTGGCCAAAGTCTTCGTTCTATAGCAGAAATATATTAATCGGTCGCTATTTTTTGTACAAAATGCTTTAAAGCCTAAAGATGGACATTCCAGCAGGATAACGATCCAAAGCTTACTTTTAAGTTGGTAAAGGATTGGTTCCAAGAAAATCGTGTGGCCCTTCTTGATTGACCAAGTCAATTTTCGGACTTAAACCCCATCGAAAATCTTTGGGGAGAGTTAAAACAAAGAATTGGAAAGGAGAATTTTTAAAAATAAGGATTAGTTATGGAATTTTGTTCAAAAACCTTGGTATGAAATACCAGTAGACCTGCAGGAAGCTTATTGCCAGCATGCCGAAAATAGTCAACAAAATAATTCAAAATAATGGTGGATATACCGGCTTTTAACGAAACTCAGCTAAAATCACTAAATTTAACAGAAAAAACATTAATTTTTTACTGTTTTGCTCATTTCAACTGAATGTAGGGGAGAGCCGTGTACCTTGGTACTTTTGGAAATCCTGCGTCAATGTCTCTAAGATTAAGATAGATGCGAAAAATCTTTTAATGCAGAAATATTAGTGTTGGTGTTGTTATAGATTGCAAATAATAAAAACTTTAATAATTCTTATGCATTTTAAGAAATTTAAATTTTTTTAGAAAAGCGAAAAAGTATTCCAAATTACAAATTGGCGTGTACCTTGAAACTCGTAAAAAATTAAGGGAATTTCTTAAAAAAAATACTGCTCCATAATGAAATTTATTGCATTATTTGCAGTAGAGTTAATATCTACTTGAAAAGAGACAATGCAATTTAATATTTGCATGAAAACATAATTTTTAAAAAATGGCGAAAATCATAAATCAAAGGTTATTACGAAGCGAATTAAATTCAAAAAGTACAGTTATCCTGTGGAGCTTCAATTAATCATGTATTGAAATTTGTTGGATACACAGAAGAGGAAATATTCAAAAAGTTCCAATGTACACGCATTTTAATTTTTGCAAAAAATAAATTTTTTATTCTTATTTGTACAATATAGTTAAGAAATTTACTGGTTACACGACAAACTTTATATTGATTTAAGACCGTAACTTAAAATATCTTGATTATTTTTAAAAAATTAGTTTAAATTTTTTTCAAAAATTTACTTTTGTCGATCCACGCACTAGTGCTGGTAAAAATATGAGTAGTGGGTATCGAGTATTTGTCTGTTTTTTGGATACTCGATACCTAAAACTACTACTCGATATTTTCAGTTGCATTTTGGACGGACAAAATATATAAAAATGTAACTCTGCTAAAATATTTACCAAAAAATGTGAATCCGCTAAAATATTTATCACAAAATTACAACTCTGCTAAAAGAAAAAATTGAAAAAATTTCAATTTTGAAAACCGTTAACAGTATCGAGTAGTATCGAGTATCCAAATGAAAAATATCGAGTAGTATCGAGTATTGAAAAGTAACCGAATTTACCAGCACTAACACGCACCCAATTTTAGGGTCTCCTATAGACTTATCTGAAACTTTGAGTAGTTTAAAATGATCATTAGGCAAAATAAAAAACTTCATAGAAGAAGACTTTACAGTAAAACATTAACAAATAGGAGAAAAATGCAAAGGTCCAAGGTACACGCGAAACCAAGGTACACGACTTTCCCCTACTTATTAATTTGTCCAATGTTTTTTGATTAATTACTTAATTTTTGAACAAGAATGAATTTAATTTTTGTTTTTTGTTATTGTTTTAGTATTTATTTTATTTCTATTGTTATAACAAAACAAAATAGTATTTGTTTTTTCTTTTAATTTAAATAAATTTTCGGCTACGAGCCTTTAAAAAATATTTCAGACTGCCTGCATTTGAACGTGTGGCAACATTTGCGAAAAGGTGACACGGAGGAGATAAGATAAACAAAAAAATCTGAGGTAGAATGTTTGTATGTGTCTGTTTTACTATCAGAAGTTAAAAAACAACAGAAAGCTGAAAAGGGAAGAAACTATGAATTAGCTGTACTTTATGCAAGGCCGTACGTGGGTTAGATGGCTAAGCTGTCGAACTCTAGTATAGTTGCGTTTGTAATGTAGAAGTGCATGGGTTCGATTTTTACAGCCAACGGGTTGTTGAAAAAATTATCATATAGAGACAATCTGACAATAAAATATAAACAATAATACAATTTAATTTAATCATATATGGCCCCCAGGGCTTTGGTTATGTAATTTGAAGTAAATAAATGCTGTATTTATTATTTAAAAAAAAAATCACTGATGAAACCTGTCCATAGAAAAAGGCAGAAACTGGATCTAGTATGATTTGCAAATTTAATGTGTTTAAAACTTTTCAAAAAAAGTTTATTATTCTTCTTAACCTCAAACCTACTAAATTAAAAAAATAATAATTTAAGCGCAATTACTGAATGTCCAGTTAAAATTTAGCCGACAGTTAAATTAAATTTTTTATATGAGAAACAACAACAAATGTGTCTGTTAAAGTGCCAGTTAATAGCTAACTGAACATTAGTAATTGCGCCTTAATAATATAAAATATATTTTTTGAAAATTGTTAAATAATACTGTGATATTTTCTATATTCTTGAAAAAGTTTTCCGAAACTTGAGCTCTGGTAAGAATTTGTTTAACGTTGAGTGATATAATCAAGCGTGGTTAAAAATCGCTCTAACTATGTCTGAACGCTAATTTAGATACATTAATCTAGGCACTAAATATTTGTGTAAAAAATTAATTTATAAAAATTTTAACGTTAAATATTCGGTGCCCTAAAAAATACTCTTTAAAAATTTAAGACTTTAAATAAAAATTAATTAAATTTCTACCCCTCAATTCATAAACGCTTTGTAAAGTTATAGGAGGTTTACAAAACGAAAACTTCATACAAATTTTTTTTCAATAAACCTACTACAATTTTACAAAGCGTTTTTGAATTTAGGGGCTAGAATATAAATAGCAAAAAAATAATCCGTAAAGTTTTTAATACAATAAAAAATTCTATAAATAATTTCCTTACTCTATAAATAATTTCCTTACAGCATTAAAAACAGTTATTGCAAAATTTTACTATCGAGTTGTTCCTATATGGATATATTTTAAATTGAAATAGATTTTGCGGAAAATAAAAATATCGTTTGTATGCAAGACATAGTTTTTGAAATCGACAACGCCAAAATGCAATCAGGCCAAATACAATTATAAATTTTGCGATAAGTACTATCACGTCCTACTTTAAAAATCATAATGAAAGTTTTTGTTTAACGTTGAGTGATATAATCAAGCGTGGTTAAAAATCGCTTTGACTATGTCTGAACGTTAAAAATTAATCTAGGCACTAAATATTCGTGTTCAAAACTAGTTTTAAATAAGTTTTGAACTTTAAATACTCAATGCCTTAATAAAAGTATTCCAAAACTTAAATAATATATTTTGAAATGTAAGACGTTGAGTGATATAATCAAGCGTGGGTAAAAAATCGCTGTAACTATGTCTGAACGTCTAGAAAACTATTTGATAAGTTTAGTTTATCTAGCTTAAAGTTTTCTTAAAATATTGAAATAAATTAATTCAATATATAAGAAAACTTTAAGCCAACATATTTGATTTAAATTAAAATTTATGAAAAATTAGTAGATTGTTAAAAAAAAAATAAGAAAAATTTGTGTTCTATAAATTTTATTCGACCTTTTGTTACATATACTATTAAATAAATAATCAAGCTAAGGTCTGTTTTAGCAATAAATTGTATTTATTTCTTTTCTATATTTCGCCTTCAACATTGGAGGGCAGCTTCAGAAAATTCTTAAAAAATATAAAATATAGAAAAATTTATTTAAATATTAAGAAAATATTTTTAGGAACTTAAGCACTGTAAGTTGTTTTCCTCGAACTCAAATGCCTTCAATCGTAAAACAATCGAAACAAACATAAAATGTAAATTTTTCGCTAGAAAAATAAGTCTTGTAAATTAAGTTTGAGTGAAAACAAAGTCTGCGCAACGTTCGTGAAAAATCATTTCTTTTTTTATACATATATGTACATATGTATATATGGAGTATAACAGTTTTTCACGTGGAATCGAAACAAATAACTGTGCTTTTGTAAAAATAGTAATAGTTGGCAAAAATAGTAAAGTATGAACAAAATATTATAGTAAATTTGTTTGAACGTTTTACATTTTGTTCTAACTAGTAAACTTTGGCAAAAATAGCAGATTTAAAAAAAAAAACAAAAAATATCAAATTTTCGTAAAAAAATAGTAAACTGATAAAAAAATAATTCTGGTAAAAAAAAAAAAAAAATAATATAATATAATATAAAAAAAAATAATATAATATAAAAAAAATAATATAATATCAAAAAAATAATATAATATAAAAAAAATAATATAATATAAAAAAAATAATATAATATAAAAAAAATAATATAATATAATATAAAAAAAAAATTATTCTGGATGAAAAAAAAATAATTCTGGTAAAAAAAAACTAAATTTTGGTAAAAAAAAAAAAAAATATGTACTAAATTTTGGTAAAAAAAAAAAAATATGTACTAAATTTTGGTAAAAAAAAAAAAATATGTACTAAATTTTGGTAAAAAAAATTTGTACTAAATTTTAGTAAATTATGGTTAAAAAAATTGTAAATTTTGGTTAAAAAAAAAATAGTAAATTTTGGTTAAAAAAAATAGTAAATTATGGTAAAAAAAAATAGTAAATTTTGGATAAAAACATGTAGTGAATTTTGGTTAAAAAAAGTAATAAATTTTGGTTAAAACAAAATACTAAATTTTGGAAAAAATACTAAATTTTGGAAAAAATACTAAATTTTGGAAAAAAATACTAAATTTTGGAAAAAATACTAAATTTTGGAAAAAATACTAAATTTTGGAAAAAATACTAAATTTTGGAAAAAATACAAAATTTTGGTATAATTTTTTTTTTAAGTAAAGAAAAAAATAGGAAAATTAAAAAAAAAAAATATTTAAAAAATTTTAAATTTGTAACTGTTGAAAGTTTGTTAAATTTACTAAAATTTAGTCAAATCTTTTAAATTGGACTTTTACTTAAATACATTATAATAATTTGTTGTGTTTGTGGTGATCTACGATATGACAGTAGCGTCATGCGATCTGGCAACACCGACGATTAAAATGCAATAAGATACTGCCGCCAACTTAAGTCAATATTATTATTTTCCTGTTATAGAAAACGCGTGATTATCCTAAGACATATTTTGTATTATTATTTTAAAAACTATTAGCTAAAAGTGAAATAATAAATCTATTACATGTTTAAAACGAGTAAAAAGGTTAAAGTCGGGCATGCCGACTATACAATACCCTACACCAATCTGGAGTATTGTTTGGATCCGAAATTCGAATGGGTTAAAATGGGGCTTACGTCAAAATTTTCTATAATGTGAGTCAGCGCACCAAATTTCATTAAAATATCTTAATATTTGCGACCTGCAGTTTGTAACCAAGCCAATTTTGGGGGGACCCTTATATGGGCACTAGTTCTAAACATGGACCGATGTTCACCAAAATCAATAGGCTTCGTCCTTGGGCCAACATAGGTCTATGTACCAAATTTCATCAAAATATCTTAATATTAATACCTGCAGCGTATAAACAGTATAATTTTGGTAGGACCCTTATATGGGCACTAGGTCTAAACATAGACCGATGTTCACCAAAATCAATAGGCTGCATTATTGGGACAATATAGGTCTGTGTACCAAATTTCATCAAAATATCTTAATATTTGCGACTTGCAGCGTATAAACATTATAATTTTGGTAGGACCCTTATATGGGCACTAGGTCTAAACATGGACCGATGTTCACCAAAATCAATAGGCTGCGTTATTGGGCCAATGTAGGTCTGTGTACCAAATTTCATCAAAATATCTTAATATTTACGACCTGCAGCGTATAAACAGTATAATTTTGGTAGGACCCTTATATGGGCACTAGGTCTAAACATGGACCGATGTTCACCAAAATCAATAGGCTGCATTATTGGGCCAATGTAGGGCTGTGTACCAAATTTCATCAAAATATCTTAATATTTACGACCTGCAGCGTATAAACAGTATAATTTTGGTAGGACCCTTATATGGGCACTAGGTCTAAACATGGACCGATGTTCACCAAAATCAATAGGCTGCGTTATTGGGCTAACATAGGTCTGTGTACCAAATTTCGTCAAAATATCTTAGTATTTACGACCTGCAGCGTATAAACAATATAATTTTGGTAGGACCCTTATATGGGCACTAGGTCTAAACATGGACCGATGTTCAAAAAAATCAAACTTGTTCGTCCTTGGGCCAACATAGGTCTGCGTACCAAATTTCATCAAAATATCTTAATAGCTGCGACCTGTAGAGTGCGCACAAGATTGCATGGACAGACAGACAGACGGACGGACGGACAGACGGACATCGTTAAATCGAAATAAAAAAAAATTCTGAACCGATCGGTATACTATAAGGTGGGTCTACGACCAATATTTTTTGGTGTTACAAACATCAGCACAAACTTATAATACCCTGACCACATAGTGGTGTAGGGTATAAAAATCTTGCAGTTTGACATTAAAATATAATATCTAATTAAAGCACAAGTAACTGTTAAATTTTAATAAAATAGGAGTTAGGGAGTTAGTGGTTCACATACCTGTTTAACTATATTTTGCATTTCTAAATCGGCTTTACTTAGTTCAACATTGGGATTAACATCAGCCGCTGTTATGGTTTCATCCAATGGAATGTTTTCATCAAATTCAGCTAAATCTGCAGCTACCTCGGCCTTGGCCGTTTTGGTTGCCTGTACATCTTGTTCATCTTCAGCAGCAGCTAAAGCGGATTCAAAAGCTTTAAGTGAATTTTTCTCTAAATCAACTTCCGGAATTTCCGCTGCCACTGAAGTTGAAGAAGTTGAAGGTTTATCATATTGTTCTTGTTGCATGGTTGATGTTGTTACAACAGTTGTTGTAGTTTCAGCCATTTGTTGTTGCGTTTCCACATTGAAGAGATCTTTAATTGTAGAACTTTTAAAGAAGGATGTGGTAAAATTACCACCCTCTATAGCCATATCACTAAGCATACGCTTTTGATTGGCTTTTTTCAAAATATTTACTTCGATGGTCTTTTCGGAAACCAAACGATAAATGTGTACATCTCTTGTTTGTCCTATGCGATGACAGCGATCCTGCGCCTGAGCATCCATGGTGGGATTCCAGTCTGAATCGTAAAATATCACAGTATCAGCTCCAGTTAAATTAATACCAACACCTCCGGAGCGTGTGGAGAGTATAAAAACGAAAACACGTTTATCCGTATTGAAACGTTCCATTAACAATTGCCGTTGTTCCACTTTAGTGGCACCATCCAATCGTAAATAGATATGACCATGATAATTAAGGAACGCCTCTAAAACATCCAACATTTTCGTCATTTGTGTAAAGATCAAAACACGATGATGACCCGATTTTAACTGTTTCAACAAACGATCTAGGGTTTGCAGTTTACCGCAATCATATTGTATGAGTCGGGGATCGGGAAATTGTGTTGTGATGGCAGAAATTATGGGATGTAACATGGTCAATTTAGGTGACATTTCTTTTTGTATGCTTCTTTCTATATCTTGTTCTCGTAAATATCTGGTTGATGTTAAATTGTTGACATAAAAACGTATTCGGGGAGCACAAGCGGACGGCACATAGATGATATAATTTTGAAAGATTTTCTTTAAACTTTCACATCGTTTTTCGTATGATTTTAAGATCTTATTTAAAGTCCAATTATCATCTCTGCGGGACATGGCAGTTGAACAATTAGTTAAACCTCTTGTTTGCCAACTGGAATATTTAAGCAGATTACTGGCTTCTTTACAATGCTCGATAGATTTACGACAATCGGCGCCATATATAGGAGTAGCTTCAGAACGTCTCTTATTAACATTGGCCATTAGTTTTAGTCTAGCCAATCTTTGTTCTTTACGTTGTTGTAAAATGTCCGACATATTATATATGGGATCTAATTCTGAACAATTGTCATCGTCGTCTAAATCCTTGTGTTCCGTCTTCATCGTAACATCATCTGTAGAATCTGCAGTACTAGTTCTAGTATTAGTTTTAACTTGTTCTGCTAGTGCTGTAACCAAGGCTTTATCGTCTGTAGGCTTTTCTATTTTAACTCTGTTTTCAGCATTTATAGAATCTTGTAATTTCATTTGTTTTGCCGGCGTTGGTCCCCCTGACGTTGAGGTATCGACCATAGAAACATCCCTTGATCTTGTTGTTACACAAGCCGGTGTTATTGGTCCCAATTTTGGTGATCCTACAGGATTTATAACATTATTTATACGTTTACTAATACGACTATTGGCGGTTTCTGCTCCGGCCATAGTTGCTAGTGTTGGCTGAATTGGTACAAATTTGTTGCCTTCTTGTCTCATTGCCGGACTTGCTCCTACCTTAACGGTTTGTTTCGTGTGCGTATTTATATTTTGTTGTACTTTAACATCCCGTACACGTATATGAAATTTATATTTTCCCGTTGGACATCGTGGTGGTGGTTCTGGTATTGTATCGATTTCTTCAATTAATTTACGTGGCGCTGCCAGTAAACGTGATTTATGTGATACATAAGCGGTAAGAGTTAATTCTAAGTCAACGAGTAACAAGTTGAGAGAATGTAAATCGATTTGCTGGAGAAATAGAGAAATAAGGATACATTTTTTTAATACCATTATGAGTAGCGAAAGATTTGAATGAAATCTTTAAAACAAATGAACATATTAATTGCAAAACTTACTGTAAATGGATTATATTCCATTAGATCACATATTAAACGAGAAGTTTCATATGATATACCCTCCATTTGAAATGGTGATATAGTTGGACGTACTTCAAACATATTTGGATGATTACAAACCTTACGCAACTGCATAAGAACATTGATGACACTTAATAAATTGCCAGTGGATAGAGTTTCACGTGTTCTAGAAAAAAAGTATAAAAAGGGTGGCAAATCAATTTAAAAAGTTACTTAGGTTGTGCTTAGACGACTTTAGAACGTATTTTTGTTTTATCATTTAAATTAATATATAAAAAATAATCATACTCACTTTGATCGACTCATAAAGTCTTCATATAAATAACGTTGTCTATTCGATAAACGACACATAACAACATGTTCATATTTTTTCGGCATTTGCTTTTCCACTTCCTTTTTTAAACGTCTTAGTAAAAATGGTCGTATTACTTTGTGTAATCTCTGTATAAGTTGTTCATTATACTCCGTATTACCCTCAATCATACCAGTCATTGGATTAGAAAACCATTCCTTAAATTCACGATGTGATGAAAATACGTAGGGCATTAGGAAATGCATTAATGACCACAATTCCATTAAATCATTTTGTAAGGGGGTACCAGTTAAGAGAAGACGTCTGAAATAAAGAAAGAAATATTAAAAAATGTTGGAATTTTTTTAAACTAAATTGGAACTTTAATAAAATATTACATAAAAAATCAATTGTAACAATTTAAGATTTAACAATTTTGTGATTATTAAGGACGCTTTAAATAATGTCGGTTTAAATAATTTAACAAAATAGAAGATACTTGTAAAATAATTGATAATGCGGTTTGAGGAGCATAGATTATATACACCATGATTGTTTTTGTTATTGTTAAACAGTTTATTAAATGTAAATTGGTTTGTAAAAATTTACATCTTGCTACTGTTTAGTTATTACCACATAATCTAGCATTTATGTACGATTTTCTTGTTTGATAAGAAACAACAAGAAAGTGCTTTTTAAAATGCCAACATCCAAATCACTTAAGACTGCTTACAATTGGTCATACACATTTATGATTTGACAGATTTAACTTTTGGGTAGGGTTTCCAATACCGAGTTCGGTAATACCGAAATTGTCCAAATTGGAGCAATTTTTTCAAATTCGAAATAACGATTTTACGCCGATACCGATTTCGCTATTGTATACATTTTTTTTACTATTTTAATATTTTATCTCCAATTTGTGGGCGATTTAAATAAATCTGACAATAATTTAGTTTTTATGTGGACATTTTTTACTACCTTTATATTTTATAGGTGCTAATATTTATTTAAAACAAAAGTAAGGCATTTTTAATCAGTTACAACTCTGAAGAACGTAAAAACTATAATTCATCCAGCCAAAAAATGTCAGATTAATGAAAAATAAGATTTAAAAATTAAATTATTATTTTAATTAAATTAATTAAAAACTTAAGTGAATAATTTTTAATTTTTTGATGTCCTGAATATTTTTTTAAATTTCTCTATAAATTTGTAGAAACAACAACTTTACACTCTAAATAAAAAGTTTCTGTATTCAGAACTAAAAAATATGTTGCCATATAACAATTTGAATTGTCAAAAAAAACATGTTTTTCAAATAAATCAACAACCGTATTTTAGTATTAACACTTAATACTTTTTATCAGAGAAATTTGTTTTGAATATTATACAGTTAAGAGCCAATAAAGTGTTTTAACATTAAAATTTAATAAAATTCAGAAAGTGGAGTTAATCGATTTGTTTTAAATACAGGGTGAGTGATGAATGCTGTTATAAAAAATTTAATAAATAATTTTTTTTTTTGTGTAATAAATCGGTTTCATTTTTTTATTTTAGCGATTGGTCTTCCAATTTAAGAAAAATATACTATTGAAATGACGAAAGAACTGTTAAATCTACGAACATTTTAGTTATATTTAAATTATACTTAAAATAGCAAAAATAAATATGAAATATTTATGCAGATTTTAGAACAGTACGAGGCAGTACGAAATGTTCTTAGCCTGACATAGAGATGGCGGTATAAACAGCAAAAAGCTTTGTATAATGGAAACTTCCATCCGTCATATGAACCATGTTAAATTTCATTTCGAACTGTCAACTCATTCGTATAGTAACAGGTTTTCAAAAACGGCGCTTTATTGATTTTTTTATAATGGAAAAATTAGAAATTTGTGGTGTGATTAAATATTTACATAAGAAAGGTTTATCGGGGCAAGAAATTCATAATGATATGGTGAATGTGTTAGGTGAAAGTGCTTCTTCATATGCAACAGTAAAAAATTGGGTTGCTGAATTTAAACGTGGTCGTACAAGCATTGAAGATGAACCACGAAGTGGATGTCCAAAAGCTGCAACAACGAAAGAAATCATAGCTGAAGTCGATGATTTGGTATGAGACGATCCACGAGTGAAAGCGCGTGAAATAGACAATGTCATAGGCATCTCAAATGATCGAGTACATTTTATTTTGCATCAAGAATTACAGATCAGAGATGGGAGTAATTAATTACTTTGTAATGACCATTGCGGGTTTTCATTACCATTAAATCTATAAAATGAAAATTTAAAAAAAAATTCATTACCATTACAAAATGTAATTGCAATGAAAAAAATGTTAATTTCATTTGTTTTCTTTACATGTAATGAAACGTTTTTATAATTTTCATTACAATACACAATGGTAGTAAAAACAAAAAATCATTTTCATTTTTTCTACACTAGGTAGACAAATGAAATTTCATTACCATTACTTAACATAATGATGTAAAGAACGTTTTGTTCTTTGTTTTACACTAAAAAATTTTCCTTTATGGAAATTTTTTTTCGCAATTTTTTTTTGGCAACTAGCCACCAAACTTTGATGTATGTCTCTAGATTATAAATTTAAAAAAAACCGCACTTAAAAATAGCAAAATTATGGCGGAACGCGAAAAAAGACTTTATGGCAGAAAAATTCAATTAAAAAACTTAATCAGCGATTAACATTCTTCAAACAAATATACTGATGCAAAAAGTTTCGTTTTGGCAAATTTTTTTCGCGATTTTTTTTTTTGCAACTAACCACCAAAATTTGTTATATGAAATAGGCATTATAGTCCCTAGATTACAAATTTTAAGAAACCGCACTTAAAAAATTCAAAAACAATGGTGGGACACGAAAAAAGGCTTTATGGTAAAAAAATTTAATCAAAACACTTATTTAGCGATTTACATTCTGCAAACAAATCTATTGATGTAAGAATTTTCCTTTTTGAAAATTTTTTTTCGCGATTTTTTTGCGGTTTTTTTTAACTAGCTCCCAAACTTTCTTGTATGAAATGGGCATTATAGTCCCTAGATTACAAATTTTAAGAAACCGCACTTAAAAAATTCAAAAATAATGGTGGGACGCGAAAAGACTTTATGGTAAAAAAGTTGAATTAAAACACTTAATCAGCGACTTACATTCTGCAAACAAATCTATTGATGTAAGAATTTTCCTCTTTGAAAATTGTTTTTCGCGATTTTTTTCGCGGTTTTTTTTTTTAACTAGCTCCCAAACTTTGTTGTATGAAACGGGCATTATAGTCCCTAGATTACAAATTTTAATAAACCGACCCTAAAAAACTCTAATGGCGGGATGCGAAAAAAAGACTTTATGGTAAAAAAATTTAATTAAAACACTTAATCAGCGACTTACATTCTGCAAACAAATCTATTGATGTAAGAATTTTCATTTTTGGAAATTTTTTTTTCGCGATTTTTATTCGCGGTTTTTTTTAACTAGCTCCCAAACTTTCTTGTATGAAACGGGTATTATAGTCACTAGAATATAAATTTTAAGAAACCGCACTTAAAAAACTCCAAAATAATGGCGGGATGCGAAAAAAGACTTTATGGTAAAAAAATTTAATTAAAACACTTAATCAGCGACTTACATTCTGCAAACAAATCTATTGATGTAAGAATTTTCATTTTTGGAAATTTTTTTTTCGCGATTTTTATTCGCGGTTTTTTTTAACTAGCTCCCAAACTTTCTTGTATGAAACGGGTATTATAGTCACTAGAATATAAATTTTAAGAAACCGCACTTAAAAAACTCCAAAATAATGGCGGGACGCGAAAAAAGATTTTATGGTAAAAGAATTGAATTAAAACACTTAATCACGATTTACATTCTGCAAGCAAATATATTAAGGCAAAAATTTTCCTTTTTGAATTTTTTTTGTTTGCGATTTTTTTTTTGCAATTTTTTTTTTTCAACTAGCCACCAAACTTTGTTGTACGTAATACCCTTAGATTATAAATTAAAAAAACCGCACTTACAAAATTGCAAAATAATGGCGGATCGCGAAAAAAGACTATGGTACTAGAATTGAAATAAAAAACTTAATCAGCTATTTGGGTTCTACAAAAAAATATATTGATGCAAGAATTTTCCTTTATGCAATTTCTTTTCGCGATTTTTTTTTTTTTTGCAACTAGCCACCAAAACTTGGTATCAAATATGGATACCATAGGCCTCGGATTATGAACTAAAAAATGCTTTTAGTAATTTGTAAACCTACTATTTTTAAAATAAAAAACTTTGACAAAAACGAAAAATGAAAAACAAATGGGTGTTCATTACTATGTAAACATTAGGTAAAAGTAATGAAAATTAAAAAAAGGTTCATTTTAATTTTCAAAATAAATGAAAATTAAAAGAAATATTCATTACCATTTTTTAACGCAATGGTAATGAAAAAAAAACATTACCATTTCTTCAAAAAATGGTAATGATAAAAAAAGCTCCATTACCATTACATCAAGTAATGGTAATGAAAATGTAATGGTAATGATTTTAGCCCATCTCTGTTACAGATGAAAAACGTTCTGCAAGTGTGTGCGCGCATTTGTTAACAGTTGCTTGACCAATTCGTACTTCAATTCGTTGAATTTTGCCATTGTTTGTCTTGATCAAAAATTATTTTGTTGTTTTCTAAACCAGGTCGTTTTTCTCGACTTTTCTAATTCAATTGATCCAAAAGGTTACAATAATATTCAAAATTTATTGTTTTACCTTTTTGAAGATAGTCGATCACACATTATTCTCCTGTTTTAGCTCCATCTGACTTCTACCTGTTCCAAAATCTAAAAAAATTCCTTGCTGGCAAACGTTTTACCTCGATTGAAGATGTAATGGCGGCTGTAAACGATTATTTTGAGGAGCTTCAGGAAAATTATTTTAATCAAGGGATAGAATTGCTAGAAAACGTTGGACTAAGTGTATTGAAGTTTCAGGAGATTATATTGAAAAATAAAATATTTTTATAAATCTAGCTCTTGTTTTTCATTGTTATGCTAAGAACATTTCGAACTGCCCTCGTATATTGCGTTCCAATTACAAAAATATATAAATTTAAATTTTGGAAATGTAATTGTTTTTTTTTCTTTTGTTGTCATGTTTTTGATCTACTAATATTCAACAATTTTTTTTTTTGCTGATTTTATCAGTGTAAAATGTCATTTGCAAGTAACTGAAATTTAAATTTTCATCTAAATGCATCTGATGGTGTAAAAACAAAGATTTGCAAAAAAATGTTTCACAACCACATCGTTTCATAGGATTTTTTGTTTGATTTCTCAGATGTAAAATCAGATAATGTAAGTGCCGCTTTACGAAACAGATTCCGCTGATTTCAGTAGTTGTCATGTAGGGCCTTTTTTAACTATCTTTTTTAGGTTTTTTTGCTATTTGTACACTGAAAAAAAATCCCTACGTAATATATATGTAATAGCTTTCGTACATTGAAATTTTGTATGCATTTAACGAATTATTTTTTATATTTTATGAAAGAATTTCGTTGTTTCGCCTAGGAAAATATTACCAAAATAATTGTTTTACTTTAAGGAAAAGTTACCTTTTTATGTGGGTTATTCTGTAAAACCCAATACGCTGCGTTGTGCTGATTTGTGTGTAAATTGTTGTTGTTATAAAAACAATCCCCCGTATTAAAAATGAAAAGTTAGTAGCTTCTTATACATCGCACACAACGAGCTGTTAACTAGAATGTTTTTTAGGCCAAGCAACTTGTTAGCATACAGTTTATTCAAAATGATTTCTTAGCACACCGATTAAGACCAACCCTGTGTTTGAAAATACAAGGCTTTTTTATTATTGTGAATGGAATTTTTTGTTTTTTGGCGTTTGATAACATATACTTAGAAGGAATTTAGCAGCAACAATAGAATGAGTTTAACAACAGTGTTTTGAATAAAACTCATGTTAACTCTATGCTAAATTTTCATTTTGAATACCGCTGAATATGTATGGAAAAAACACCTAAAGTAAATTTGTTCTATTTTTTGCTCAAAGGGAACAAATAGTTTTAAAAATATAACTTTTCTTAAAGATTTAAAATATTAAGTACCTACATTTAAAACTTTTGTTAGATTTGAAAAATTTTTAAATATCTTATTTACTACTTTTACAACAGCTGGAAAATTTAATTTTGTAAAATAAAAAATTCTAATAAAAATTATTTTAAAAAAATACGAAATATTTTCGTTTCGTAAATTTACTTAATTCTTGTCTAAACTGAATTTCGTAGAATATACGAAAGATATATTACGAAAGATTATATTATATTACGAAAAATAAAACTATTTTTTTTTTTTTGTAAAATGTTGCAGATTATGTGTTTGTAAAGAAAGAAAAAGAAGAAAAATGAAATCTGTTATTGCTGTCTTAGGGATTCTTTCAATTTTAATCTTGATATGGCCATGGGATTTAGTCTCTCAACAACTAATTATACAAAACGTTAAGCTACAGATTATGTGGCTAGATTATGTAGCAGGCGGTTTTACAAGTTGTTCAGCATAAATTAAAAAAAAACATTAATAGTTTTAAAATTAGTCTTTGAAGTTAAATAATTTTATATATAATTTGTAGGCTAACATATTAGTGCAGACTTTTAAATTTATATAAAGTCTACAAATAGCTAAATTGGTCTTAATTTAATTTAAGCACCCAAGCGTAGTCCCTTAACTAAGTTAGCAAGACGTTAAGTTACTGATTATGGTGCTATATAGTAAAATACATATCTTAAATAAATTCTAACTATAATACAGAATAAACAGTTTTTTGATAAAAACAAAAAAAAAAAGTTAGACAAATCTGTTAAAAAAAAATTACCAAAAACGCTAACTTTAAAACATTTTTCTTTATCATTTTTAGAAGCATTTGTTCAACACAGTTGTTAAGACAAATCTGTTTGGAAGTTTTTATATGAAAACGTTTTAATTTGTGTTTTTCATAAAATTTTCTTCAACGAATTGTCAGATTCTTTTTTTTTTAAACTCCAGTCTTATAGTCAGAAAGTTTTGTACTTAACCAAAGTTATTAATATCAAATTTATATGAAACTATCTATGGTATTTTTTTGGATAAGTTGCCCGCCCTTATTAATATTTTTTTTTTTATATTTGTTATCATTACCTTTCTGTTGAAAAATTCAATAACAATTGCCATCTTTGTGATTTAAAATTTTTAATATTCTGTGCTTCATCCAATATTAAATATTTCCACTTTTTACGTCGAAAACTTTGTTGATCTTGCACTACCAATTTGTAAGATGTTATACAAACATGAAAAGCATTCGGCTTGGTCCATCCCACTCGCTTTAGTTTACGCTCTTTTTGTGAACCATAATAGGTAAGTATTTTAAAGCCAGGACACCATTTTTTAAATTCCATTTCCCAATTTAACATTACAGATGAGGGTACCACAATTAAATGTGGACCCCAATTTCCCTTGACACAGGCCAAATGTGCTAGCAAGGCTATGGTTTGTATAGTTTTACCCAAACCCATTTCATCCGCTAATATGCCATTAAGTTTACGTTCGTTCATGGTTACCAACCAATCAAGACCAATATGCTGATATTCACGTAATGAATGTTTGAGTAGGAAGGGTACTGGTGTCACAACATTAGTGGAGGATAAAGTATTGCCTTTGGGTTGCAATGATTCAGCCAAAGCGGCAGCATCTTTAATCATGTCATCTTTACTGCCACTTGTGTTATTGACATTGGCAGAATCCTCTAATAGGCTCTTTAAACCAGCTTCTTGTTCATTTTCTTCTCCCTCATTTTCATTCTCATCGTCCTCTGTTTCAGTTTCTTCCTCTTCTTCTGTTTCATCTTCATCGGTAGAATCGTCATCAGAATCTCTCATGGCTCTAGTAATAACTTCATAATCATCTTCAAAATCAACTACTTTTTTTATTGTATTTAATTTTGGTTTTGTCGTTGAAGATGACGCCGCCGCTTCTTCTAATTTTCCTGCTTTATATTTAGCAATCAATTCCTCTACTGTTAAATCATTATCTGCTTCCAATTCATCGATTTCCTTTTGATGATCT
Organism: Leucophora obtusa; assembly: GCA_949987735.1. Classification (NCBI taxonomy): domain Eukaryota; kingdom Metazoa; phylum Arthropoda; class Insecta; order Diptera; family Anthomyiidae; genus Leucophora; species Leucophora obtusa. The sequence goes on from OX465299.1 coordinate 50,346,744, forward strand.
ACATCCATTTCGTGTTCCTCTTGTTTGCTAATTGTATTTTCATCATCTTCGCTCGTTTCATTGGCTTCAAATTCACCATCATCACTGTCATTGTCTTTTTTATTCGCCGCAGCTAATATAGAAGTTGAGGCCAAGTTAGTAGTTGCATCTTCTTCCAAAACAATTTTATCGCGATTTTCTAAATAACCTTTGGGTAAATCTTTTAGAAAATCATCTAAATCCATTTGAGATTCTTTTTCTAATGCCGCCACTTCAGCATCAACATCAGCATTTTCTTCTTCTTCAGCTTTGGCGATAGTTTCTTCATCATCTTCCGAACCGGAGTCTGGACGAAATTCATCTAAGAAAAAGGAAGGCAAACAGGAATTGTTAGTTTATACCATTTTATTTAAACACGAAATGATTTAAAGAATTAATTATTATCATCAGACAAATGCCTCGCAAAAGCGACCATCCTTTTTATATCCATAAGTTTTCTCAAAAATAGAGCATAAACTTTAGAATCAGTGACAGGTTATCATCATGTGATAATTTAAATATAATTTAAACTTCGATTTTATATATTTTTGTGTACAAATAACAAAACACAAATTTAAGGTCATGGTATGGGGGTGGATAATTCCAAAGCTAAACGAAAGTACTCGGTTAGTGTAGTAAAATTCCCAAAGCGTATAAGTCGCAAAAAGGGTGTTAATGTCCTTTTAAGATAAGTTTTATGTAACATAAGGATCAATTGACGACGTTGGAGCCAGACTGATCTACGGCACAAAAGTAAGTTTCTGAGAAAATTAAGATTAGATCAGTATGGTATGCATTTACTTTGCAAACCGCACTAATTCTATAGTGAGATGTTGCGATTTCTCAAGAAGGAAAGCGCTGAAGAGAAACTACACAAGGGTGCAATGTGAAGAATTATGGGTTTTCGATGCCATTGTGTAATAATATCATTTTTGATATAAATGTTGCTTAGATCAGTCTGGCTGCAACGTCAATTATGGAATTTTGTCCAAAAAACTTTGTATGAAACACCAGTGAATACCTCCCGAAATCTCATCGCCAGTATGCCAAAAAAAAAAGTCTATAAAAAGAGGCTACTCCACAAAAACCAATAAATTTAGCCGATAATAATATTTTCATTATATACTGTTTTGCTTATTTTTACTAAATGTACTTATTATTTTGACCAATGTTTTTTTTATAGATTTCTTACTTTTTAACCAAGACTGAATTTAATGATTGTTTTTTCCTATTGTTGTTGTATTTATAACCAAGACTGAATTTAACGTTTGTTTTTTCTTATTGTTGTTGTATTTATTGGGTGTATACTTTAAAAATGCAGGATTTTTGGCTAATTTTGGGCGTTTATTGTGAAACTTATTTAAATTATTGGCCATCGTAAGCTATGACCTTTTCCCATATTTCTGGCAACAAACGGAAAAATTTTTTTTGTAAAAATTTCTCGCGTGCAACCTTATGTTTAGTTGTCTTTTAAAGTCCCTTTTTTAAAAATTTTTAAAATTTGGAAAATTTCTGTTACAAATATCATCGCAGATGTACCTATTTATCAGCGCTATGGATAACCCCCAAAGGGAAAAATTAAATAACATCCAAGAAATGACGTATAAATGTTTGACGGTTATTCAATTTTGGGGGTTTATTTAATCTTTAAATATTGAGATTATTTCATTATGAAAAAATTCCCAATGAAATAAAATTCAAACACTTTGAACATTATTGCCTTTTCATTTTTTTGGGGAGTTATTCCATTTTTGGTGGTTATTTCATATTGTTAGAAAAAGTTAAAATTATTGGGCGCCATTAATTATTTAAGTACGTAAGAAACTAGTTTAAAAGTGTGCTTTGGGGAAAAATTTGATTTTGTTAAAATAAATCGAGCGGTTTTTATCATCATAATAATGAATAAAAAGCGAATATTATGTATTTGAACAGAGAAATTTCTATTTTAGATGAAATGGCCCTGCGAAACACGATAAAAACCCAATTTCAAATCCCAACATTGAGGGTTATTTCGTAGCACCTATTTTCCCTTTAAAAAAACTTAATTTATTAGGTCCAAATTTATTACAAGTTGTTTTCCATTTTTGTGTTATTTTCTGGTAGTTTTTATTTCTCTGATTTTGAGGCATTTTCTCATCGAAACATTTAAACTTCTTTCAATCTAGAATTTTAGAAAATTTCCCAGAATTTTCTGATAATCGAATTTGCGAGTTCTGTATTAACCATATTTCTTTAAACAAAGAATGGTGGCAGTACAGAGTTTTATTCATTTTAAAAGACGATTCACAAGCTCTATAAAAAATTTCACCATTATGGAGTTAAAGCACACATTTTTGTAGCGAAATTTAACATTTAACTGAATTTTTTGCTGGTCTTCTAAGTTTAAATTTTTTGAAAATATCCAACAAAATGTCGCGTGCCACCTAAAATCCACTTGCGTGCCACTACTGACACGCGTGTCATAGTTTTGCCAGCCTTGGTCTAGACTATAAGGCGGGTGAGGCAAAACTTCCCAACCAATATTTTCTGAATACTCTTTAACCGGTCTTGCAACATGTGGCCGAGCGTTGTAATGATGGAATATTACGGCTTCATGTCTGGTCGCATATTCCAGGCGTTTTTCGGCCAATGCTCGCTTTAAACGAATCAATTGTGTTCGGTACCGGTCCCCTGTGATCTCTGACCAAATATAGATTTGGTGTTGATTTGGTTGGTTGGCCAGGCTTCACATACGATTTCTTGCGCTACGAGTTGTCGTAATGGATCAATTTTTCATCGCCAGTAGTGATACTATACAAAAATGACTCCTTTTATGGCGTTAAAGCAGCAATTACGGACATGCAAAATCGTCAAGGTCTCTTGGCTTCAATTCGTGTTGTACCCAATTTCCTTGCTTTTGGATGAGTCCTGCTCTTGCAAACGTTTTGAAATTGCTGCTTGAGTAACTTCCAATAATTTTACAAGTTCTTCTTGAGTTTGACAACAATCTTCATCGAGTAATACTACCAATTCATCATCTTCGAACTTTTTTCACCTTGCGGCCGGTCTCTGTCTTCCGTGTCAAAATCACCACTTCTGAACCGCATTGAAATCGAGGGAACATATTCAGCTTCGGTAAGCAATGGATGTGCTTCAGTTGCACTTTTTTTCAAATTGAAAAAGTAAAGCAAAACTTCCAGCAAATGATGCCTTGTTGGCACAAAATTCGACATTTTCGAAGCAAAAAAAACTTTGTTTACACTATAAATGAAAATAAATGATAGAGATGTTTACCCTTCAAAATGCCATATAAGTTATTAAAGACACAAACCATGAGTAAAACGTACGCCATCTGTTGTGAATTCGGCATTTTAAAGTTATACACCCAATATTTTATTTCATAAATACTATATTGGTATTTGTGGAATTTCGTTATTTTATTTTATAAAATAAATACAAAATGGCTGCGATCATTAAAAAAAAATAGGTTGTACTTATAATTTTTACCAAATGTGCATGTCCACAATATTTATCCGCCATTTAACATTTTTTTAATCATAACCCTTTTAAACCCTATACTTGATATTTTATAGTCTGATATTCTACTCTTACAAAAAGAAAGACTTCAACGAATAATGAAAAAGTTGTATAAAAGTATTCCTTATAAACATCCGCCACTTAAATTTTTCAATTATGGTTTCAAACTCGAAATCAACGATCTTAAAAACCTATATTTAATACTTTATTGTCACATATTCCACTTTTTTCAAAAAATGATATATTAAAAAGGCTTATTAAGGTTTAAAAATTTATATTAAAATATTCCTACTAATACTCCATTATAGACGCGCAAACTTAAAACTTATTTTTAAATAACTTTAACACCACTTTTCGACTTATTTCATACATTAAAAGAAATACATTTTTCATTTAGTTATAACATAAAAGTTTTTTTAATAGAAGAAAGTCTGTAAAAAATTTAGTTAAAACTACTAAAAAATTAGTTAAAAATGATGCTGCAGAAAAAAACGGCTAAATTAGCAGATTGTTATTGTTATATATTAGTAAGATAGCAACAGCAAAAAATAAAACTGTTAAATATACAGAATTTTTGTTAATAGAAAATAATAAATAACTTGTTAAATCAGCAAAAATGTTTGCTAAATAATTAGTAGCCAAAAAAAATCACAAAAAACTTTAAAATTTTCAGGTTTTTTTTAGATTTTTTAAATGCAAATAAAAATCGAGCATTTTGGAATCAGTAGTTTCCAATTTTTTAGCAAATATTTCTGTTAATTTAACAGGATAGACTGCTATTTGCATTCAACTAAATTTATTTTAAAAATAACAAAAATTTTGTAGATAAAACAGTTGGTTTTTGATATTTTAAGTCTACGAATATTTAGCAAAATTTTCTGCAGATTTTACAGTACAATTTGTTCATTTTCAATTAACTAAAAATTAACTTAAATATAACTAAAATTCTGTAAATTTAAGTTTTATTTTTGCTGTTTTTATTTTGTTAGTATTTAGCAAAAAAAAAACTTCTAATTTAACAGTTTTTCTGCAGCATCATTTTTAACTAATTTTTATTTGCTATTTTTACAGATTTATTTCTATGAGTGTACCAGCGTGCCAAACGCTTTGGGGTTTTACTACAATAACCTCATTTGCAGTTGGAATTATATACCCCACTCCAAAAATAGTGTTGCATAGTCTAAAGCAAAATTAAAATGTTTATTTTTGAAAATCAATTTGTTATTTTTTGTTTGAATTACTTACCATCTGTATTGTCCCTTTTCGGGGAAGAAATCCTACTTGAATTTATACTGGGATTTGTTGAAACATCTTTAATGGATTTATTCATGCCCTCGGCCAATTGTTGCGAAAATTTCTCAGTTTGGTCGACAATAAACGATAAATGTTGATCTAATGCCTTTTTACGTTTCTCCTCGATCTTGGTGTGATGTTTATACTCGACCAATTTTTCAACATTGCCCCAAAACATTTTCACCTCCCTGGCTATAAAAGCCGCAACACGTCTAAGATGAGCCTCTTGGGCTTTCTCGGCCTTTTGAGCCGCATTGGCCTTATCTTGAAAATATTTTTGTACCATTTTGGCACATTTTTTCGCCGCGGCTTTTTTCCATTTACGTTCTTGGGCAAAATCGGCAGCTAGCCAAACCATTTCCTCGAGTAAATAATCCCAATGGGCTTTGGGTCGCGGCGGTTCCAATTGTTTTGGTAAACGTTTCTCAGTCCATAATCCCTCTCGTTGTAATTCCATAATGCGACGCATAACATCCACTTCTTGTTTAGCTTTAAAGGAAAATTCTTGATTACTATTAGGCGTGTTCGCTGCCGAAGAGCCACCTGCTGTGGCTGAAGCTGCAGTGGCAGAACCAGCTGGCACCAATAAACCACTGGGTGTAGGAGAATATAAAGGCGGAGGAGTATTTGAAGAAGAAGGAACACCACTGCCACCATTACGTCGCAAAGTCGTTGTACCCTGAGCTGTACTGCAGGGTATTAAAGGAGTACCACCTTTAAGGAAAATAAATAAAGAAAAATAAACGAAAATTTGATTTTATTATTAAAAACAAAAGGAGAAAATGTTCTAAAATTACGAAAGAGAAAATTTTGTTCAAAACATTTAACATGCCTTAAAATATTTCTTCTAAAATAAATAATAAAATAATCATGCTTTTTTTAAATGATATCTAGAAATAAAATAAAAATTACCATTTACTTGTGGAGAATTTCAAATAGTTTTCAATCAGACAAATGCCTCGCAAAAGCGAACATCCTGTTTTTAGTTTTGGTATATTTAGATTCGCTCAAAAATAGTTTGAATCTAACCAAAGTCAGTGACATGTTATCATCATATTGAACATGAGTATAAGAAATTTCCAGAAAATTGTATGAATTTGTTAGCTATAATCAGAGTAATCGTTTTTAGACCTTCTAACTTATCTCTTAATGACCAAAGTTTAGTGCTTAGATAATTACCGGCCCTTAGTTGTTTTAAAATTAACCTAAAAACTGTGTCTGTTTTATAGCAACCATTTGACGATTTTCAAGCCTGAATTTAAAACGGTCATGAAAGTGATTTTTAGATGAAGAAAATAATTATATTTATAACTGATCCCAATCAGACAAATGCCTCGCAAATGCGAACATCCTGTTTTTAGTTTTGGTATAATAAGATTCGTCCAAAAACAGGTTGAATCTAACCAAAGTCAGTGACAGTTTATCATCATATTGAGAGCAGTTAAGATTGTACATTATTTTAAATGATTGTAATGAATGATTGTGAACCTTTAAAAAACTTTATAGCTTAAGAATAAAAAAGTCATAAAATTGAAGCTTGCAAAGGTTTATTTTTTATGGCAAGGTTACAAATTGTTTCACTAGTGGCGATAAAATCAATGTGACACAGAGCGCCCTTGCTTGTATTGTTAAATTTGGGATATTTAAATTCTCTCAAAAATAGTTTGAATCTAACCAAAGTCATTGACATTTTATTTATCATATTGAACATGAGCATAAGAAATTTCCAGTATTAATTTGTTAAAAATATAATCAAAGTAATCGTTTTTAGTTGTTTTAAAATTGAGCTAAAAACTTTGCGTAGGTTTAAAAATTTTTCAGCAAACATTTGACGATTTTCAAGCCTGAATTTAAAACGGACATGAAAGTGGTTTTAGATGCAGAAAATAATTACATTTATAATTGCTCTCAATCAGACAAATGCCTCGCAAATGCGAACATCATGTTTTTAGTTTTGGTATAATAAGATTCGTCCAAAAATAGGTTGAATCTAACCAAAGTCAGTGACAGTTTATCATCATATTGAGAGCAGTTAAGATTGTACATTATTTTAAATGATTGTAATGAATGATTGTGAACCTTTAAAAACTTTATAGCTTAAGAATAAAAAAGTCATAAAATTGAAGCTTAAAAAGGTTTATTTTTTATGGCAAGGTTACAAATTGTTTCACTTGTGGCGATAAAATCAATGTGACACAGAGTGCCCTTGCTTGTATGTATTGTTAAATTTGGGATATTTAAATTCGCTCAAAAATAGTTTGAATCTAACCAAAGTCATTGACATTTTATTTATCATATTGAACATGAGCATAAGAAATTTCCAGTATTAATTTGTTTAAAATATAATCAAAGTAATCGTTTTTAGTTGTTTTAAAATTAAGCTAAAAACTTGGCATAGTTTTAAAAATTTTACAGCAAACATTTGACGATTTTCAAGCCTGAATTTAAAACGGACATAAAAGTGTTTTTAGATGCAGAAAATAATTACATTTATAATTGCTCTCAATTAGACAAATACCTCGCAAATGCGAACATCATGTTTTTAGTTTTGGTATAATAAGATTCGTCCAAAAATAGGTTGAATCTAACCAAAGTCAGTGACAGTTTATCATCATATTGAGAGCAGTTAAGATTGTACATTATTTTAAATGATTGTAATAAATGATTGTGAACCTTTAAAAACTTTATAGCTTAAGAATAAAAAAGTCATAAAATTGAAGATTGAAAAGGTTTATTTTTTATGGCAAGGTTACAAATTGTTTCACTTGTGGCGATAAAATCAATGTGACACAGAGCGCCCTTGCTTGTATTGTTAAATTTGGGATGTTTAAATTCGCTCAAAAATAGTTTGAATCTAACCAAAGTCATTGACATTTTATTTATCATATTGAACATGAGCATAAGAAATTTCCAGTATTAATTTGTTTAAAATATAATCAAAGTAATCGTTTTTAGTTGTTTTAAAATTAAGCTAAAAACTTGGCATAGTTTTAAAAATTTTACAGCAAACATTTGACGATTTTCAAGCCTGAATTTAAAACGGACATAAAAGTGTTTTTAGATGCAGAAAATAATTACATTTATAATTGCTCTCAATTAGACAAATACCTCGCAAATGCGAACATCATGTTTTTAGTTTTGGTATAATAAGATTCGTCCAAAAATAGGTTGAATCTAACCAAAGTCAGTGACAGTTTATCATCATATTGAGAGCAGTTAAGATTGTACATTATTTTAAATGATTGTAATGAATGATTGTGAACCTTTAAAAACTTTATAGCTTAAGAATAAAAAAGTCATAAAATTGAAGCTTAAAAAGGTTTATTTTTTATGGCAAGGTTACAAATTGTTTCACTTGTGGCGATAAAATCAATGTGACACAGAGTGCCCTTGCTTGTATGTATTGTTAAATTTGGGATATTTAAATTCGCTCAAAAATAGTTTGAATCTAACCAAAGTCAGTGACAGTTTATCATCATATTGAGAGCAGTTAAGATTGTACATTATTTTAAATGATTGTAATAAATGATTGTGAACCTTTAAAAACTTTATAGCTTAAGAATAAAAAAGTCATAAAATTGAAGATTGAAAAGGTTTATTTTTTATGGCAAGGTTACAAATTGTTTCACTTGTGGCGATAAAATCAATGTGACACAGAGCGCCCTTGCTTGTATTGTTAAATTTGGGATGTTTAAATTCGCTCAAAAATAGTTTGAATCTAACCAAAGTCATTGACATTTTATTTATCATATTGAACATGAGCATAAGAAATTTCCAGTATTAATTTGTTTAAAATATAATCAAAGTAATCGTTTTTAGTTGTTTTAAAATTAAGCTAAAAACTTGGCATAGGTTTAAAAATTTTACAGCAAACATTTGACGATTTTCAAGCCTGAATTTAAAACGGACATGAAAGTGTTTTTAGATGCAGAAAATAATTACATTTATAATTGCTCTCAATTAGACAAATGCCTCGCAAATGCGAACATCATGTTTTTAGTTTTGGTATAATAAGATTCGTTCAAAAATAGGTTGAATCTAACCAAAGTCAGTGACAGTTTATCATCATATTGAGAACAGTTAAGATTGTACATTCCCTACGGGAAATTTTAACAAACTGTCACCGAACTGGCCCCTTTATATGAAATAGACTGGTCACTTTTATATGGCGTTGCCATAGGAGGGGGAAATTGACCCCTTGTGACATGTCACAAGGGGTAAATTTCCCATGATGTTCGCATTTGCGAGGCATTTGTCTAAACGAGATCGGGATCCCGGGATTTTCGGGACTACGGAATTTTTCGGGATCCCGGGATTTTACGGGATTTTTCGGGATTTCGGGATTTAAATATTCCTTTATTTGTTAAAATTTTTATATTATGTAACTAATTTTTTTTATAGAATAAAGCGTTTTATAATTATTTAATAGTTGTTAATTAATAATGTGGTACATTTTATGAATATTGAAACATCTCAGTCAGAAATTGACAGTGGTACAAAAAATCAAGTACTTGCATACCAGTGGGTAACCGCGATGTTAAAAATGACTGGCAGAACACTCATTTGGGACGCTTTGCCAGCGTTTGCAAAAATCGTTTTGCCAGTATTTGTTTTACAAAACATCACGGCAGGGCAAAAAAAAGATACATATGAACTTTTTTTAAATTTGATTTGGGAAAATATAATTCCAAACCACCTATTTATTGGTTTTGGCACCGTTTTGCCAAAGTTAAAAATTTTGTTTCTACAGTACTATTCCGGCGCTTTTTGAACTGCCGATCCTTTTGTCTATTAACGTTATCATATTGGAAATGGGAAGGCAATTTTTGTCAGTACTTGTACCACCTGTTAAAATACCTTGCCATCGCTTTCCCGTTTGTATTTTTCTGGCTGGGTTAATTGCAGAAATCGAATTTCGTTTGGAAGAATAAATCGGTAAAATAACAAACAAACTTGATTTTTCGCATATATTACTCAAAAACTTATTAATTACCAAAATTTCAAATTTTTCTGCAAAGTTTTTGCATAGTTTACTCGAATAATCTACTTAATTTATAATTTTACCAATATCTCTTTATATTAATATTAAAAAATAAGAAAATCCCGGGATTTTTGAGAAATAATCCCGGGATTCGGGATTTTGCCAATCCCGAAAATCCCGGGATTTCGGGATTCGGGATTTCCCGTTTGGCATCCCTAATGGTAGGTAACTGAATGCCTATCTTTATACCCCTAAAATGACTAAATATGTGTAAATTGAAATGTCTACTACATGTGTGTAAATTTCAAATTTATGTGCCTAAAACTACAAATCAATGAGAATACCCAGGTTGAAATTATATGTGGTAACAAAAAAAAAGCACTGGCAAAGCGCAAGTAGACCGCGGTCTTACAAAAAGAAGTACTGGCAAAGCACTAAATTTGGACGCTTTCCCAACGCTTGAAAAGGGTGAATTCCCAGCGCTTGTTTTCCTCTAAGAGTGGATATTTAAATAATTTTTGACTCCACAATACAATAACTCCAAGAATCGTCTATTTTTAGAGTAATTTAAAATTCTTCAGTGATGAAGGTTCATAAGAAAGGTGGCAAGAAAAAAAATACTTGATTTTTATGTTTTTTGGTGCTATCATTTGGGTGTCAGGAAAGCACTTTAATTTTTTTATTTGCGCGTTGGCAAAGCATTTGATTTTTATGTTTATGCGTGCTTTCCCAGGGCTTGGTAAAGTATTGGCACCACCGTGGAACGGTGTTTACATTTGGGCGTTGGGAAAGCGCTGTTAACAAGCACTCATACCACCTATTTCGGTGCTTTGCCAGTGCTGGCCCCTTTGTAATTTTCTACCTTGGTAAATACATTTGATTGCCAATAAATAGCGATTTGGAATAAAATTCTGTTAATAAAAAACACCGCGAAATTCTTTATAAATTTTATTTATAACTCAATTATTTATAATATATAATTGATTTATAATTACACACACAAAAAACCACCGAAACTCCTAAATATTTAACCCCCGTATTCAAAATGAAAAAGCATATGCTAACTAACTAGCTGCCAACTTTCCCTTATGGGAATTTGTGTGTAAAAAAGTTAGCACCGAGTTAGTTAGCATAAACTTTTTTATTTTGAATAGGGGGTCAAGTAATTGTCTCATTTTTTGATTCTTAAAGGTTAGGCCTTAGGGAAATCCTTGAATAGTGCTAGTTTTGAAATTTCGTTGGTTTGGGCGCATTTTATAAAGACTTCTGCATCTCTACAGGAAACAGAGAAAAACAACATTAGAACCTTATTAATGCATTTCCAAATAATATATAAACTTACCTACAAGCAACTTGGAATTTACAGGGTCAAATCTTGTAAAGAAAATTACGTATAATCCAACGATATTATCGAAATTGGGCCATATTTTATAGCGCTTTCTATGAACATTTGCGCCTGTATATATTTTTTCAATAACAAATAATTTTTTGACAAATTTTAGTTAAACGCAAACTATTTTAGATTTAGGCACAAATGTGTAAAAATAAAATAAAAATAAAATACAAATTTGCTCCAAATTATTCGTAATTTACTATAAAATGTGCTTGTAAATAATGAAGCATGTATAACTTTGTGTACAAAAATGTGTTAAATAATTTTTTGCACAATTTAAAGCATTATGTGTGGTTTTAAATAAAAAGTAACATACAATATTGTGGTAAATTTCAACGCATTTTTTTAAAGTGTAACTTATAGCTAGGGCAAGGAATTCCATGCAAATGCATGTTTTCTCTCGATAGTCCAAAACTAATATGGACTAAATATTTATCCGAATCATCAAATTTAGAACAAAATGTCATCGATTTGTAGTTGCATATTTTTGCACATTTTGTCAAAAATGCATGTTTTTGCATATTTTGACTTTAAATGCATATTTGGTGCCTTTTTAATGCATATGTTGTGCTTTTTAATGCATATCTGTGCATATTTTTCATTTTTAGGAGCATTTTTTATTATGTAAAAAAATATAAAAAATTAATACGTTTTCATATTTTGATTCAATCAAAATAAACATTCTTAAAAACCGTATTGACCTATGGAAAATCTTCGAGTTCGGGGTCTGTTTGCAAAATAACTAACTTAAATATATTTGTAAGTTTTAAAGTGCATTATTTTTGCAAAAATAATAGTTTGTAGTGCATATTTCTTATATTTTAAATGCATATTTTTCTTTTTTAGCCGCATATTTTAGGCGCATATTTTCCATTTTTAAGTGCATGAAATTCCTTGCCCTACTTATAGCTTCTGATTTTTTTTTTTGCAATTATTAGATTTTTCCTGTCGTAGCTATAAAAAATATTAGGAACCATCATATTGCATTAAAGGAATTAAATGTGCTAAAATCCCAAAACCTGTTTAACAAATAGTGAAAAATTTCTTGAAATATTTGTTAAATTACAAACTCAATAAGATTTTCTTGTTCTCGTCTAGGAGCGTTATTTAACATTTAAAACATCAAAGAAAAAACAAAACCAAAAACAGCAACAAAAAATGTACCACAACTTGCTTTGTCATCTTCCAATATACTATTCTGTTGGTTTGACAGATCTAGCAATGTAGTGACATCCATATACTCGTACATTTACTTTTGAAAAAAAATTGATAATAAATAAAAACTATTAAAACAAAGAATTAAATTTTGTTTAGGTCGAGTAACTTATCTAATAAATTACCATAGTTAAACGTTAACGACAGATATCTCCATATGAATTCGCCATTCATAACTATGGCTATTTTGAAAAAAGTTAGAAGGTCTTTAAGGAGTTTAAATTGTAACCAAAGTAATCGTTTTCACTTGTCTTAATTTCAGTAAAAACTTTGCATTTGTTTTAGTTTATTATAGCAACCACTTGACGATTTTCAAGCCAGAATTATTAAGGACAAGAAAGTGCTTTTATAGGTGCATAATTTAGTATCTATAATAATTCTAAAAGTTTCTGTTAAAATACTTATTCTCAATCAGACAAATGCCTCGCAAAAGCGAACATCCTGTTTTTAGTTTTGGTGTAATTAAGATTCTTCCAAGAATAGGTCGAATCTTACCAAAGTCAGTGACAGTTTATCATCATTTTGAGATTTAATTACATATTTATTACTTATTTATTATTCATTTATCATTTGTAAATTTTTTTTTTTTTATTTTTTAGTAATTTAATTTGTTATAGTTAACAACTTTTAAAATCTTAATTTCCCTACTACATATGGGCGCCAGAGTAATTTTTTACCCACGCTCAAGCACGCTTACAAAGAAAAAAAATAATCTCACACGTCTCACGCACGAGCATATTTGCTACTCACACACGTTCACGTGAATTGAGTAAAATTTCACTCACGATCACGAAATGCTCACGAAAAAACAGTAAAATATCTAAAAACCTATGATGAAGAACTAAACTCACGCACGAATTACGCACGAGTTATTTATTCTTATTCCCTATCCCCCGCTCGAATGGCTTGTGTAGAGTACTTTTTACTCTACTCACGTGAATCAAGCAAGCTCGGCCCAAGACCAGCTTTGAAATCCCGCTGGTTTCTCGCGAAAAACAGTTAAAATTTCTAAGAATCTATAGTGAAAAAACTAAACTCATGCACGAGTTATTTATTCTTATTCACGCTCCCGCATGAATGACTTGAGTTAGTACTTCATACTAAACATCACGATTGATTCACGTGATTCGCGGAACCCAAGAACAGCTTTGCGGTCTGCTGGTTTCACTATTTGTTTAGTTTGGTCGGAGCTGTTTTAGAGACCCAGCAAAAAAATACCTGACCAAGATCCGTAAAAGCACCTATACTGTTCGGCACAAATGCGTTCAAATTGAGGTGAAAAACTCATTTTTTAACATTAGCTTGTCATAGGAGAGAAGGTGTTTATGCTACTTTAAGTCTGCTTTGCACGTCATAAAAATTAGTGCTTGGATGTTCTTTTTTATATAGGAAATCAATTAATTTTTTTTACTATCTAAGGAGAGATGAAAAGTAACTTCTTGTGAATGCATTCAAAAGTCATAAATATCACTTCTTAAATATATATTTGAATGCATTCACAAGAAGTTACTTTTCATCTCTCCTTAGATAGTAAAAAAAAATGAATTGATTTCCTATATAAAAAAAAGAACATCCAAGCACTAATTTTTATGACGTGCAAAGCAGACTTAAAGTAGCATAAACACCTTCTCTCCTATGACAAGCCAATGTTAAAAAAATGCGTTTTTCACCTCAATTTGAACGCATTTGTGCCGAACAGTATAGGTGCTTTTACGTATCTTGGTCAGGTATTTTTTTGCTGGGTGCTTTTTTGTTTTAAGTTTCGGTATAATTAAGATTCTTCCAAAAATAGGCTGATTCTTACCAAAGTCAGTTGACAGTTTTTCATCATTATGAAATATCAACTTCATTATTCGTGTAACAAGGAAGGTTTGCTTGTACGGACTCTTAGATCTTACTGAAACTTGGATATGTGAGAGAGGGAACAGAAATATAGGAATAAAATCTCATTTTAGAGGGTAAAAATAGGTTTAAAAATTATTCCAGGCATTTTTGTTTGATAAAAATACCTAAGATTTTTCTACCAAATATCCATATCAATAAAAAATTGTAAGTAAATGTCAACGTTTCATAAAAACTTCAAAGCTTAAGGGATAAAAAGTAACAAAGTAGAAGCTTTGAAATGTTATTTTTTCTAGCAAGGTTACAAATTGTTTCACTTGTGGGAATATATCACTGTGACCCAGAGCGCCCTTGCCTTATGTCTTAATATTAAATATACATACTTCTCAATACTAAAGATTCTATTAACCCTCTAACCGGCCTAAGCTTTTTTGCAATGAAATTTATACCATGTGTTGCTCACGAAAAATAAACAATAAGTTCTTCTACAAAATTTTTTTTCGTTGCCTACTTTAGGCGATTTGGGCCAAGATAGTTTAAGGATGAATCTCGAAAACTAGCGCATAAAAATTACTAGGTTTAGGGACAAATTACTTCTCTTGCCAAGATGTAATTGCAATAAAAAAATTACATTTTTTGTGCTGTTACTGCACCAAGTGCACCAAAACTTCAATTTATATTATTCAAACTTATAAACTTTGCTACCTAACCAAATATGATCGTTTTACCAAATTTCAGAAAAATCAGTCTATTCGTTTTGAAGTTAAGGCGATGTCCTTTAAAGGTATCCTTATGGAATCCTGTGCGTCCTTGGACCAAAGTAAGGAACTTTTTGAATAGATTAAGCTCCAATCTTACTTCATGATCACTATCAATTGTTTTATTCAATTTAAATATGTTTTTAAGATTTTTGAAAATCTTGGTTGTTTTAAAATATTTAATTTTTGAAATTTTACGAAATTTTATCTTTGACACTTTCTCGCTTCCAAACCGTGCATTGTATACAAAAAAATTCTTCACAAAAAATTTAATAAATTTTGTTTTCTGTTGAAAAAGCATAACTTCTTACTATAAAATACTCCTTTGGCGCATTTCAGATCAATTTAATATACCCCGCCTGGAGGCGGACTTGCCGGTTAGAGAGTTAAATTTTTTATAATGTAATCAAAGTAATTGTTTTTACTTTTATTAAAATATCGCTGTTTTATATAAAAAATGATCGAATGGTTGCAAAAATGGATGCAAAATGTTCGGAACTATAATTGCATTTTTTCGGCAATTATTCAAGTATAGTAGGATTGTTTCTCTAACACGGTGTCTTCAAATGCAATAAATTATATGATATAAAATGTCAAAATCATTGCAGAGAAACGTCAAAATGATATCAATTGCAAAGTGGTGGAGAACACTTGACGATTTCATGGCTAAAAAATCTCATAGATTTTTCTTCGAAAAACACAAAATTTTATCAAACATTAATTTTGATCGACAAATAATAACCCAGTCAGAAAAATACAAACGGGAAAGCGGGGGCAAAGCTCTTTAACAGATGGTACAAATACTGGCAAAAAGTGCTTTCCCATTCCCAAAATGATAACATCATTAGACAAAAGGACCGGCTGTTCAAAAAGCGCCGGAAAAGCACTGGAGGAACAAAATTTTAAAACGTTGGCAAAGCGCTGGCAAAACCAATAAATAGGTGGTCTGGAAATATATTTTCCAAAATAAAATTTAAAAAAAGTGCACGTGTATTTTTTTTGTTCCTGCCGTGATTTGAACCAAGGCCGTCAGATCGGCAGACGATTGCTCTACCCACTGAGCTAACGAGACATATAATATTTGATAGCTAAACACATAAATGAGTGATAATAGTTGGACAACTAATGGCTGTGCCAAAATGCTAGTACTGGCAAACAATGTTTTGTAAGTAGTATGCCAGTGTTGGGTGGGCAAAAAAAAAGTTGGTCTTGAAGGAGCTTTCCTACAAACAAAAAAATTGATTTTATAAAACAAAAAAAATTTAAATTAAAAAAAATCCAAAAAAATGTTTTGCTTGCAACCGGATTTGAACTCGGAACCTTCTGACTACAAACATTTTTTAACGAAGCATCAGCATTTTTATAAAATCATTAGTCTACCAGCCAATCCTTTGCCGGAGGTTTTTTTATAAACCACCGAAATTTTTGTAAAACAAATACTGGTAAAACGCTTTTTGCAAATGCTGGCAAAGCGTCCCAAATGAGTGTTCTGAAAGTCATTTATTTTTAACACCGTGGCTACCCAGTGGTATGCCAGTGCTTGATTTTTTGTACCACTGGCGATTTCTGACTGGGAAATAATTAAACGCATTGCCATTCTTTTTTACCATATTTTCTGTTATTTTCTTATTACATAATTAAAATTAAAACGAAAAGTGACATTTGGTGGCAGGCATCATTGCAAGAGTCGCTGCAATGTCATGTTATTGCAATAAAATTAAAATTGAGTGTCTTCACTTGAGATGAAATCATTTTGACAATTGCTTGCTATCATTTTATTGCATGTCAAGACACTAGGTAACAACAAATAATATACACATTCTGACACCATAAGTTTTATTGCCAATAAGTTCAGTGCCTCATTAGTTCCAGCGTAATTAACCAATTTTTCTACATGTATCTTTTTGTTTGAAAACTTTGCAATAAGTGTTCGTCACTGGATAAAAATACCGTTCGTTTGATATCCAGTTTGCACATATTTCCTTTGGAACGAGTATTAAATAAAAACGCGTAAAATTACTCTACTTTTCTAGTCTTAAACGTAAGACTGTGCACTTAAAGAAAAACACATGTACCAAAGATTTTTGTACCACATACCCAGGTCAATAAAAACTTGTAAGTAAATGTCAACGTTTTTTGAAAACTTCAGAAACTTAAGAGAAAAAAGTCACAAAGTAGAAGCTTTGAAATGTTTTTTTTTTCTAGCAAGGTTACAAATTGTTTCACTTGTGAGAATATATCAATGTGACACAGAGTGCCCTTGCCTTATGTTTTAATATTAAAAACCATACTTCTCAATACTAAAGATTATATTTTGTTTTTAGAATGTAATCAAAGTAATCGTTTTTGCTTTTATTAATTTAAGCAAAAACTTTGCTTTT
Source organism: Leucophora obtusa (assembly GCA_949987735.1). Taxonomy (NCBI): domain Eukaryota; kingdom Metazoa; phylum Arthropoda; class Insecta; order Diptera; family Anthomyiidae; genus Leucophora; species Leucophora obtusa. The sequence continues at coordinate 50,364,141 of OX465299.1, forward strand.
GTTTTACTTTATTATAGCAACCTTTTGACGATTTTCAAGCCTGGATTTTAAAGGACAAGAAAGTGCTTTTTAGGTGCAAAAATCTACAAACTTTTTTTACAATGTGTATCTTTTTGTTTGGGAATAAGCAATAAGTGTTCCGTCACTGTATAAAAATACCGTTCGTTTGATATCCAGTTTGCACATATTTCCTTTGGAACGAGTATTAAATAAAAACGCGTAAAATTACTCTACTTTTCTAGTCTTAAACGTAAGACTGTGCACTTAAAGAAAAACACATGTACCAAAGATGTTTGTACCACATACCCATGTCAATAAAAACTTGTAAGTAAATGTCAACGTTTTTTGAAAACTTCAGAAACTTAAGAGAAAAAAGTCACAAAGTAGAAGCTTTGAAATGTTCTTTTTTCTAGCAAGGTTACAAATTGTTTCACTTGTGAGAATATATCAATGTGACACAGAGTGCCCTTGCCTTATGTTTTAATATTAAAAACCATACTTCTCAATACTAAAGATTATATTTTGTTTTTAGAATGTAATCAAAGTAATCGTTTTTGCTTTTATTAATTTTAGCAAAAGCTTTGCTTTTGTTTTAATTTATTATAGCAACCATTTGACGATTTTCAAGCCTGGATTTTAAAGGCCAAGAAAGTGCTTTTTAGGTGCAAATATTAAAATTTTTTTTTATTATATTTAACAATTTTTTTTATTTCAATAAATTTTTCTTTTATTTTAATAAATTTCAAAGTTTTGTTTGCGACTTTCTTAAGAGTCTGAACAAAATTTTAAACACGGTGCCATAAATTCGGCTTAGTCTTTTTAAATATGAACGATACAGAAAGAATCCGAAATGTTCATCAAAAATATTTTAGCGGTTCTAAAAAGTTGTCGCATTCTCCTTGATGAATTTCGGAATACAGTTTTTATTTAATCAAACTGATGTCTATCGATCTTTAACGATGCACGCTTTTAAATTTGAGGATTTGGTAAAAAAAAATACCCAAGTAAAAAAAAATGATATGGATCCAAGTAAAAAAAAATGATATGGAGCCATATAAAGTTATATTTAATTATATATAATCTTCTATGTAATTAGATATAATTATATCCGAAAAATGAGAACGTCTTATTGTATCATATTGTATCGAATTGTATACAATTGTATACAATTTGGTACAATTTGATACAATTCGATACAATATGATACAATTGTATCCGAATTTTGTCCTCATCCAATTACATAAAATTATATCTTTTTGTATAAAATTATATAAAATGTTATAAAAGTGGACACAGTTTGATACAATTATACCTAAATATTAACCCTATATTTTTACCATAATATATATGACCATATCTAACAATATACAAAATTATATTTTTAAATAAAAAAAGATATACAATATCTGGAGATCATACCTGAGGGATTTCAATTACAATTACTTGTAATTGAAGTTACAAGCAATTGTAATTGAAAATTTTCAATTACAAATTACTAGTAATTGTAATTGAAAGTGATTTCAATTACATTTAGAATTAAAAAGTGTTTTTTGTTAAAATTTTGTATAAAAATCTGACTGGGATAGGTTGCATAGGCATGGATGCGTATAAAAAGAATACGTCATGTTGGGATTACCCCTAACTTGTGCTTTTTGTCATTATTTATTTTCCCAAAAAATGTAATTGACATTTTTCAAATTACAAATTACTTGTAATTGTTCTTTTTTGAATTACAATTACAAATAATTTGTAATTGTAATTGAGTTTTTTTGAATTACGAATTTTGAATTACAATTACAAATAATTTGTAATTGTAATTGAGTTTTTTTCAATTACAATTACATGTAATTGTGTAAATGAATGTGTAATTAATTACAAAATGTAATGATTAACCCCCAGGTCTACTGGATATCCTATAATTTCGATAAATCTTCCATTACTTTTATCCAGATTTACCATGACAGTGCATTAAACATGAAAAAATTTTTCTTTGTTTTTAGTAATTTTAAAATAAGGTTAACAACACTGAAATTTTTAACTTAATAGGATTGTGATATACAACCAAGATATAAGAGATCAGTCAAGTGTGCGTTATAGTATAGAGAATTCCATATTAAAGCTTCAGTATTGTTATTTTATGGGCGCGTTAGCCATTTTAACTCACGCTCCTAAACAAAAACAAATTACTCAAGCACGAGCATTTCGTGTCTTACTCACACAGACATGAGTATATTAAAAACTTACTCACAATCAGAAAATTCTTACGCAAAACAGTAAAAATTACTAAAAAAACATATGATGCAAAAAATAAACTCACACACGAATCATGCACGGGTTATATATTCTTACTCACGCTCACGTACGAATTATATATTCTCACTCTAACGGGCGAATTACTTTGGTATAGTAATTATTACTCACGATCACTTGTGAATAACTTCACTCACGATCGTGTCATGCGCCAATCCCTAGTAATTACAAAATCTAAAACTAGTTCAAAATCATTTTTAATATGGAACCACATTTAATACAATACGGTTTTAAAAGGACCTTATACATATATTTTTATATAAAATCACTTTGAAAAAATTGCTAATGTGGGATAATATATAACACTATGCGACAGTCAAAATCGGGATGGGATGAAACCAACGGGAAATGTTATATCGGTCAAAAACAAGTTATACGTGTCCCGGCGTTTCGCTGGGTCACCCCTAGGACTCGAGATATATCTTTTTTTGACATAACTCGAGAACCACTAGTCCGATTTTGCTCAAACAATTTTAAAAAAATTAAAAATTAGAATTCCTTTAATCTGTTCATATAACGTTTTTCTATATACTCAACAGTTTTGACGGTAAAAATAAATGTTTGTTACCGCTACCATAAAAATCAATAACCTTTTGTTTATTACTTTTTTTCAGAGACCCAAAATAACTGTTATATTTCTAAAAAAGTCACCACCCAAATTTATTTAATTATAATATTTCAATAATGCACTATATTTTATAAATCATATTGCACAAAAAAATCACAAAGTTTGGCAAAGATTTTAATTTTTTCAATTTTTATATTTTACTCTATAAATTTCTGTTGTTTTTTGATTTTTATTTAAAAACTTTTTATAAAAGTTACAGAATGATTTTTTTGAAAAAATTAAGCACTAACTTTTTTATTTGATAATAAAATAAAAATTAAAAATTGACCTAAATTGAATGCCGGAAGTTGCTGGAATATACATATTTACTCACTTTAAATCATTGTTCAATCTTTTATTAACACTAGTTGACATCATCAGGATATTATAATTGGTGAAGTCATTGGTTCCATGGCTTTTGATTTATATTCTTAATTGTTATTTTTTGATAAAGAAAAAAAATCACAAAATAACTTTTATTATTTTTGAAAAAATAAAAATCGTGTTTGGATTGTTTTTGTTTGAATTAAAAATATAAATCAAACAGAGCAAATAAACAGAAAATTAAAAATACTCAAACAGGAAATAATTGTAAAACAATCACTTTTTTGAATAAAAGTTATAACTGTTACGTCCCTGCTTTTTTTTAATATTTTAGGCAAAAAATATTTGTTTCTTCATACATTTATTTTTACCGGCAAAACTGTTGAGTATATAGAAAAACGTTATATGAACAGATTAAAGGAATTGTAATTTTTAATTTTTTTAAAATTGTTTGAGCAAAATCGGACTAGTGGTTCTCGAGTTATGTAAAAAAAAGACCACCAAAGGTCAAATCGATATATCTCGATTCCTAGAGGTGACCCAGCGAAACGCAGGGACACGTATAACTTCTTTTTTACCGATATAACCTTCCCCGGTAGTTTGAACACTTCCCGATCACTGACCCCTACCATTTGTCTCACAGTGTAATTATAGATGATTTTATAAAGAATGTTATATCGTTATATATAAAAGAAATCATGAAATATTGTAGATATGAAACCATACTAAGTTATATATGGGTTCATATGCGTCAATATATAATCATATATAACACCTATTATATAATATTTCTTAAATGGCTCCATATATAGTTTTATATTATTATGTATAGTGTCATACTAAATTATATATAAACGTATATGTAATTATATCTTTTATATATTACTTTGTGTACTTATATATAGCACATACACTTATATGCAGGCCAGTATGTAATAATATAAAATCACATATGTCTCAATATTAAAACCTTTGAGGCAAAACTATTTAATATATGACTATATAAAAGTCTATATGCTTCAATTTAAAAGCATATGTGGCCATATTTAACTATAAGTTACTATATGTAATTACATAAAATAATATATGATTATATCAAAACTTTTTTACTCGGGTATAGAACTATTTCGCGATAGGGACACCAATATTTACTGAAAAGACGGACACATTTCGTAAAAAAAATATTTTAAAACATTTTGTGCGCCAATTTTGGGGCACTTCTGCAAATTTATTGATAAAAAAAATTAAAACATGATGGTAGTTACGCATCACTGCGGCATAATAAAAGTAAAACGTTCAAAAATGCATCACTTGCCAGCACTGATTTATGTCAAACGTTTTTTTATGCAAACAATTGGCAGTGCTGCCGCAAATTTCTGCAACCATCGCATCATTTTAATTTCTGATGCAATAGCGCGCGTTCTAAATTTTTATGTTAAAATCATTTAATACAAAAAGAAAACTAAACGTTGGTGTATAATGGAAGGAATGGTTATTATCAGGGCAAGTTTTTTTGGCATTTGCCATTAAATGCCATTTTTGTCATTTTTTCACTTATTTTGTAAAAATGCCATTTTTACAAATCCTTGCCAAAAAATGCCATTTTGTCTATTTTTTTTAAGACTTTTCATTAAAAAAAAATGCTATAAAATTCAGTAAAAACTCCATCTTTGTAAATAATTTTTGGAAAAAATTTTTCAAAAAAAAACGATATTTTTTAATATTTAAAAAAATTCCAGATTTTTTTAAATCATACTAATATACGGCGAATGCGCTTTAGCAGTTCAGCGGTAAATTCCTTCATTATTGTATTTTTGTTAAAAATATTCAGAAAAAGACTTAAATCAACTATTATACTATAAAATTTTTGGAATAAGCGTGCCATTTTTGCGTTTTTTGTGCCAATTTTACTATTTTTTCGTGCCAATTTGCCTGCCAATTTTAACTTTTTTTGTGCCATTTTAAACTTGCCCTGGTTATTATATAAACATTCTTAATACAAATTTAAATAATGTTTATTTTTTTGCATTTTTTGGATTTTTAATAATCAAAAGTCATATCATCTTTTTTTTAATTCTCTTTTTATTATAACTTAACAAAAAAATTGTCATTTTTACCATCAAGATTTCCAATAATATTTGTTAATGTTATTTCGAACATGTTTTTTATTTTTTGCAAAACGTTTTAAAAAGCAAACTCTGTGCAGTTGTTGAGCAGTAGCAAATCATCTGCAACAGCTGATCACGCATCAGCAACAAAACTTGGCATAACTGCCGCAGTGTTGCACAAATTTACTGCATTTACGAACGTACCCTATATACACCGTTTTATCACAAATGGTTCTAGTTGGGAAAAATCTATTTTTAATCGTTAACCCGTGCAGAAAGTCGGAACAAAATTGCCATTTTGAAAAAAGTGCATTATTATTAAAAAATCCCAAAGTTCGAAATTTCCAAAAAAAAAAAATATTTTTTATATCAATTATTCATTTAATATACTCAAAATCATTCAAATATGGAATTCTGACTTCATGGGATATCATTAACCCACTTTAGCCTGTAATCCAAAATCACCCACGAATTTGATAAAAACGCAAAACCATCTTCTTTTAATTTTAAACATTTCTTAAAATGCCTAATTTGAAGATGTCGATTGCTATTTTTATAATAATTGTTATTAAAGAAAAAAAAAATAAATTGGAAAAATGATAAGAGTTTGTGTTTGGAGAGACTCCTTTCCAGGACATTTTATGAAAATTGCTTATTTTGTCAAAGGTTGAACAAAATTTTAATGTTTTCACCAAAGTTTTCATAATTTTTGAAAAAATATCACATAAATTTGATTAGACTATAATTATCTTTACTTCTATTTAAAAACGTTTTAACCCTTATTGGCCTGGGGACAAAACAGACCCATGAAACTTAATTTTAATTATGACTATAAATTGTAAAGCTTTTAAATTGATAAAAAAAAAATATTCACTTGATAAAAATTACTATTTTGTGTAACTTGATCCATGTTCGCTTTGCAAAAAAGACAGTCAAGCACAGGGGCGGCAATATTATGGTCACTTTCTGTTTAAATTATTTTTCAAATTAAAGAAAGATGATACAATTTTCACAAGTAAATTACAAAGAATAAAAATATAATTTAAATAACATACATTTAAATTTAACGGTTCGTTGTAATTCAAAAATCTGTGGTTATCATACACAGAGTTGAATAGAACCAGCTGAGATACCTTAAGAATTAAGGTTCAAAGCAAAAAAGAGTAATATAACAAAGGATAAAAATAGCATTGTTAGATTTCGTTGATGTTAGTCTAAGTTGAGTTGTTAACATATTCGATTTGCTTTCAACTTTCACATAACTAGACGATTATCAAAGTTTAACCCATCAAGACAAATGACACTGATGATGGCTTTGTAGCGAAAGCCGAAAATACGTATTCTGTCTTGCTGGCCTTAATTTACTTGTGAAAATTGTATCATCTTTCTTTAATTTGAAAAATAATTTAAACAGAAAGTGATATTAATTTATGATCTAAAATCAAACTAGAAAACATTAATTTACCAAATAAAAGATCAACTATACATACCCCTCATTCATTTAATACTTTTAGCTCTATTTTGATTAATTTTTGTTCTAGTTTGCTGGCTAGGATACATTTTTGTTGTTGTGTAAGTGAACATACATTTATTTTTTGAAACTTATTTTCAAATTATTAAAAAAACAATTTCAACAAAAATAGATTGCGAAAAACATTTTTGACAATTTGTCTTACCTTTACTTAAGCTGTTTTCTTAAAATAATTTGAGCATGTGTTTTTGAGAAGTTTTAAAAAACACCAATATTTTGGCATTTCGCGTTGCTTTGTTAATTTTTTTTACTACCTAGGAAAAAATTGGTAATGGGTGCGACAAACTTATTCATTACCGTGTAATGTGCACTCCTTACAAGTATAATTACTTTTCAACATAAAGTAATTAGTTACTGATAATTGGATACATAATGCATTACTTTGTATTGAATATTACTTACCGTCAGCATTATTTTGAAGTATAAAGTAATTATTTACCGAAAACTGATTACATAATGCATTAATTTGTAATGTATACTCTTAATATTCAGCATTATTTAGAACCACAGATTAATGAGTTACCGATAGTTAATTACATAGTGCATTACTTAGTAATGTGCGCTCCTTACATTTATTATTATTTTTTTTAAACATAAAGTATTGCATTACCGAATGCTGATTACATAATGCACTCTAATTACATATAAAGTAATGACTATTACAAAACGCAATGTTTTCATTTAAAAATTAATTACTTCTTAATAAAACTTTAAATAAAAATCAAAATTTATAATAAAAATCACTGACCTCGAGCTCAAATATCTGAAGTTTTATTAACAATTATAAAGGTCGAATAATTACAACTTTTAATTAATTACTTCGATAATTTTTTTGTTTAAATTTTCTAAATATTTTTAAAGTAAAAGAATTATTAAATATGTTTTTACTATTGTTTAATAATATATTTGTTGATATTTCCGAGGTAGAAAATTACAAAGGGGCCTGCACTTGCAAAGCACCGAAATGGGTGGTATGAGTGCTTGCTAACAGTGCTTTCCTGACACCCAAATGATAACACCGTTCTTTTTAATGCTTTGAAAAGTATTGAGATAGCACCAAGAAACACAAAAATCCAGTGCTTTCCCTGCCACCAAATTATGAGCCCTCATCACTGAAAAATTTTTAATTACTCTAAAAATAGGATATTCTTGGAGTTATTGTATTGTGAAGTCAAAAATTATTTAAATATTCACTCAATTTTGGAGTGAATATTCGTATTAAATTCGAATAATTTAATACGATTAATCGATTAATAGAAATTGGTAAAAAATTAATAAAATGTTTCAAAAATATATATTTTCTATTAAAGTAAATATGGGATTTTATTAAAACTTATTTAACAAATTGTGAAAAACATCTTAAATATCAAAGAAAAAACAAAAACATCAACAGTTTGCTTTCTCATCTTCCAAAGTAGTGAGCACTCTGCATTCATAATATCCTTTAGCAAAGGATGTTAGCCCAAGCGATAGGATTCGAATTAATAAATGGTAAATTAAAAGCCAAATAAACATATCCATGTTAAACATAAACATGTTTTTTATTTGAAAGGTAAAAAACAAAGTAATTTACAAATAAGTTGTTAACAAGATTATAGTCACAATTAGTATTTATGAGTTCTAAATAATGTTTGATGAGATCTAAATAACCTTTTATACATATGAGGTTTTCAGAGCCCAATTCGGCTAACTCTGCTAGAAACAAATTTGTCAAAATTAATCACAAGGTTTTTTTAAATTCCATGCGAAATAGTTGCTAAAATCAAATGAAGGGATGGAGGGACGTAAACGTGGAGGGAAAATCAATTCTCAACAGAATGTCTCTCTACATTTATGTGTTTTATGAGTTGAATGCATGCGAAATAGCAGTGTTGCCAACTCTTGAAGGCAGGAAAGCACCGTGAGCATTGTGAAAACGGGTAAAAAGGGTAAAAACTTAGCAAAAATGGGGTAAAAAAGCACGATATTAATGTTTTGAAAAATTTAAGTCAAGAATTTAAAAACACATTTTAGCTTTGTAAAATTGTGTAAAAAGTGTTCAAAAAATAACCAAAAAGGGGTAAGTAAAAAAGCACCAAATTAATATTTCAAAATTTTCAAGTTTAAATATAACGATGTTGCTATTTAAAATTGTACTACAAACTTTATGAAAAACTATATTTTTTGTATAGTTCGTATAATTTTTTCAACTTTGACAGAAAATTGAAGAAAAATTGAAAAAAAAACGAGTACAAATACCAAAAATATAAACTGTACAAAAAGCACTAAAAGCACTGCCAGAAATCTGAAAAAGCACTGTAAATACCCGCTTTTTTTAAACGTGTATTTGTAAAAAATTACCGGGTACGGGAAGGCAAAAAGCACCAAAAAATACCCGAAAAGCACTGAAATGGCAACACTGCGAAATAGGTACAAATTAATCTCGTTGAAAATATTATAGAGCGCTATGTATAATATATGAACGTCTGGCTAATTTTTATAAAAAGCTAAATTTAAGGAAAGGTCTGCGGTGTGGTTCTCCACGATTTGGATAAAATTTTAACATATTATAGAGGGGACAGAAGTAATGAAAATTTTGATAAAATATGATCTGAATTATAGCATTTTTTTATTCTTATGAATTTTAGAAGAGTTTCCAAAACTGTTTTTGTTCTTTTTTTTTTAAATAAAATTATTAAAAATACAACAAATGTATGTATATTATTTTATATAACATTTTTTCGATTAATCGATTAATTTTAAAATTTTATTCGATTAATCGGTTATGAAAAAACCCGAATAATTATTTGAACGATTAATCGATTAAATGAAAATGTCGATTAATTAAATACCCTACATCGCACCCAACGAACTTTTATCGGAATGTTTTTTATGCCCATCAGTTTGTTAGAGTGAATTTTATTTATAAGGGTTTTCATATAAACTCGTAAATGTTTTCATATTAACTCGTAAATGCCTTGTAAACTTTGTATAAATACAAACCATATTTTTTATGTATGCAGTTTGACATTAAACTCATAAACATACCAGGTTTACACCGTTTACGACTGGAATATAAGTTTATATGAAATGCCCTAATGATTTTCTAGCATATCAATTAAGAACAACCCTGTGTTTGGAAATCAAAGTCTTTTTATTATTTTTTGACGTTTAATACTAGTATTTTGTTCGTACTTTTGCAAAAAAAAAAAAACAGTCTAACTCCATATCAAAAACTGATTTTCCACTTGCGTGGAATTGTTGCGAAATTGCTGTCAATTTTTTTCTTCGCATTAATTTAATAGACAGAACCATTTAAAATGTAACGAAAAGGTGATATTTGGCTCCTTTATGATTATAGCTTTCTCTAGACTGTAAACAATTTGTCGATTTTAAAGTCTTTATTATAGTTTTTGTGCTTTAAACATTTTACTGAAATTGCTAATTTTATAAACAAAAAAGAACAATTTACTCTGGCACATATGTATGTATATACAATTTCCAAACCACACTTTAGCAAAGGCAAATAAGTGCTTTTTAGGTGCTACATAACAAAAATTAAGCACAAATACAAAAATCTACAAAATGAAACAAAATCTACTTAAAATTAAGGAAAAATTAAACTATAAAAATTGGTAAAAATTATAAAAAAAAATAAATTTTTATAATAAAGCCAAATTTACTACTAATAGAAAAAGAAGCCAATTCTTTATGAAAAAATTGGACAAATTAAAAATTAAGTTGGAAAAAAGCCTTTAAAATGGGATGCTCTTTACTTGAAAGGAAAATACAGAAGAAACTCATAAAACTGACAGCTAACTAAAAGAAAAATAATAATATAAAAAAAATATAATAAAGATTTGTTTTGATTGAATTGTTAGGAAAAAACGATAAGCACCTGGCACCAAAGGTACAGTAGAATTTCCTACAGCAGGTGGAGCGGGTATTTGACCAAATACCATCCCGTGACGACCACCTAAAGGTCTACCCGGAATGTGACCTAAATTTTTGTTGTGATGGTTTACATATAAATAATGAATTATGATTATAATAAAAAATTTAAAGATAATTAAAAAACAAAATCATATTTCAAAAAATCAAAAAAAGAAAAATTATGAAGTTCAAAATGGTAATAAGTATACGAAACAAACAAGTGTAGAAACAGTATAATAGAAAATTAAATTATGAAGGGCCTTTTTTAACAAATCAAAACTTTTTGTATTTTTTGTGTTGTTTTCAAAATATGTGTGAAATTGTGCTTTTCTTTTTTTTTTTAACAAAATTGTGAAGAGTAAGATGAGAGTTAAAAGCATTTTTTAGATATTTTTTTTAAGAAAATCAAAACTATGAAATTAAAATAAATTTAAAAATTTTGTTAAAACGAAAAACACAAACAAACTGAACAAAACATAAATTTAAAGATAAAATAAATATAAAAAAACAAGTTTTTAAATAAAAACTTACCTTGCTGAGTTAATTGTTGTACGGCAGCTGGCAATTTTGTGGAAACAGCCACTGGGGTTGCACCAACAGCTGGTATTTTTATTTCAGCTCCTTGTGGGGGTAGTGGATTACCACTGGCATCCGTTGCAGTTAATACCTGCTGTGTAGAGGGCGTTAAAGAAGAGGAGGAGGCGGAGACTGTTGACGTTACGGAGGATGTGTTTGATATACTGCTTTGTAGACGTCCATGATTTGAGACCAATGAAGTATTTGTTAAGGAAGATGATAATGATGATTGTATTAGTGATGGCGGATGAGATTGCGTATTCTGTAATAATAAATAGAAAATTTATATAAAAATTAGTTATTTCTAAGTAGTTAAGTGTGGACTTTTGACATCATAGTAGTTCATAATTTTCCAAAAAAATTTTAACGAAAACCCTTAATACTGACAAAAACGGTCCCTTCATTTCGCGAGTTTTGGCTGTTTACTTTACCAGAAACAACAAAAAAATAGATGAAATAAACATACATATCGTTGCTGCGCCTAAGAAAATAGCTATTTGTTTTCAAAAATTATTTTCGATGTCCCTAAATTTGGTCTTTATTTTGTATTTTGGCTATGATTTTTGGAAGTAATTCTTTCATAAATGGAAAGTCTGAAGTGTTGTTTATATTTGTGTAAAGAAATAATTTCTAAAAAGTTTCGGGAAAGACTGCTAAAAGCTGTTTTGTACGTCTCCTCACAAAAAAGTTTTTCGACAAATAGCTATTTTCTTAGGCCCAGCGACGATATATTGAATATTTTAAATTTTTTGTTTACAAAATCATTAATGGATCTCTTTCCATGAAAAGTAAATGTTTTGTAGGAAGGCGAGTTTTTTGACATCAGCAACGCCAACCACAATCAGGGCACCAAATTTGAAGATGAAATAAATAACTCCTAAACATGTTCACGTAATTTTTTGGGAGGCTATTTCACTTTTTCCTTTGGGGATTATCTCATTGGGATTATTTCGTAGCGCCCCAAAATTTAACTTTTACCAAAATGAAAAAAACACCAAAAATTAAATAACTGCAAAAAAATTAGTAAAAAAGTTAAAGTCATATAATACCCTACACCAGTCTGGTTAAAAGCCAACTAATGTTTGGATCCGAAATTCGAATGGGTTAAAATGGACTTGTGTCAAAATTTTCTATAAAATTATAAAATCGGAAATACATCCCATATGGGCGATAGGTCCAATTATGGACCGATCCTATCTAGAATCCTTGTCATTGGGACCATGTGAGTCAGCGAACCAAATTTCATTGAAATATCTTCGTATTTGCGACCTGCAGCCTGTAAACAAGCCAATTTTGGGGGGTGTTATATGGGCTTCGTACAAATATTGCTCAAATGACAAAAAGTTCTAAGTAAGATTATGGTCAAAAATGTTAAATTTTCTAGTGTAAATATCAGCTGGCGCTTGTCAAGTGTTGAAGTGGCCAAGGCTTACAATATAAATAGTAACCTTCGCATTTCAAGTCTCGTTAGCTTAGTATGTAGAGGCCTTGGCTGACATTTTGGCGACCTGTACCGGTGTTCTGTATTTCTCACATCGAGATAGTTTTCACATGAAACATGTGAAATGAAACAAAAACACTGGGTTCAATACTCATCACAACCGTGTTTTTACAAAAAAAAAAAAATAAAAAAATAATTTAAAAATTTTTTTTCTGAAAATCTATTTTTAGACCAAATTTATTTTTAGAGCACTTGGCAAGTTAGAGAGCATACAGACGGTTGGCCGCTGATATCAATCGGGTAACATGTCAAGACTGTTAATCCAACCTTCTTCCAACGCATAACCGACCGCCGCCAACGGTTGGCCAACATTGTGACAACTGTATTTTTCCGCCTGGGTAACTTTAAGTTGAGGTACATTTTGTGTACCTATGGCCATGCTGAATCGGTCCGAAATAAAGTCAGCTAATTTTCAAAAATTTAATTTTTAATTCGTTTAAAACTGTGAGCTGTAGACAAATTCGCTCACCGATTTGGAAAGTTTTTAACAATAAACTGCTCAGAATAATAAAAAGCATCACACCGTGGTCAACATTAAAACAGACCGATTTTTTAAAAGGATATAAAATAAAAATCCGAGTCAATTTTGCAAACCTCTTTTTGGTGTCTTGGTATAACTGATGGTATGGTACGCAGACTTCTATCCTTCATTCTATTTTCAAATCTGATTGATTATAGAATGACTGAATTCTCAAACTGCAATTTTACGCATCGAATGAAGTCTTAATTTTTCTCATTCAATTTAATTTTAAAGACTACAAACATTTTTCATCATTCGATTTATTCAATTTCTTGGATAAAAAAAAACCAGTAATTTCGTCAGAAACAAAAATGGTAATTTTAGGTCGCATAGAAAGATATGCCTTTATTTGAAAATATTTTAAACTTGGAGAATCTTCAATAAGCGAAATTAACCCTCTAATGCCCAAGACCGCCTAAAGGCGGTCTTAAGATTTTAAATAGTTTTTGGCTAAATAACAATATTTTATTATATAAGTTGTATTATATCCATAGAAAACTTAATATATACTTTTTTGCCTTCAAACTTTTTTGTATAAAGAACGGTTTTCAAGCGAGAAACAGAAAAAAATATTTGAAAAATTGCCAAAAATACATTTACGATCTGGCGATAATAACGAAGCTAATTTAGAGTCTCTAATTGTAAAATCAGTTAAAAATTTTTCTCCAGGATTCACAGGATAACGCTAGGATACATTTTACAAATATCTCTCTAACTCAAAAACCAGCCAACAGATTTTCTTAAAATTAAACACAGATTATATACTTCGAGGTACTAGTAAGCAGAACTAATTTCGTCAAAATTTATTGATGTTTAGTGCCAAATTCGCCAAATTTCGTAATTTTCAAAAAGCGAAAATCGCCATAACTTTTGAAATAACAACAATTGATCAACAATTTTCGGTACGTAATTTTATTTTATTGATAGTGTTATTTACAGCAAAAACCGAAATTATTTGACCACTGGGTTTCAAGATACGTCTTCAACTTTTGTTGTGCTACCCAGTAGCAAATGGTCGAACTTGTTCTAAAAAGTACCAGTTTTTTGACTAGTAACTATAAAACTAGTTCTCAAAATACCCATTTTGAACCAGTTGTGAACTAGTTTAATACGATCTATGTCGGGACTGTAAAACAAATTAACTAAATTAAAATGCGAGATTTGAAATTCTCATTTTGTTTACATTTGTATAAAACAGAGTTTGCAAATAAACACTTAATTTTTATTTTTTTTACTGTGAATTGACTTGAGGTGCAAGTCAACTGGTACAGTTCTGGTACCAAAGAGTCACTCCGGAACTAGTTTGGTAAATTTCTCATAAGTACCAGTACAGCTCCCTCTTTTTATTCTTAAAACAATAATTTTGAACCATTTGTGTACCTATTAGTTTCATTGAAACAATGCGAGACTATTTCGAAATATTAAATTTAAATAAGAGTTTTAAAATTCTAGTTTTGTTTACATTTGTTTTTAATAATATAGTCTAATTTTGCGAACAAACACTAAAATTTTTTATTGTGAGTAGAAATCATAAACACAAAATATTTTAGATTTCATTTGGAAAATGGACCTAATTATCTCAGGTCTGTATCTATCGGTCTCATCTACGTTTCCTCAAAGGAAAAGCCTTTGTTTTTTATCTATATCATTTAGGTCTTTACCAACTGGTACAGTACTATTTATAAAGAGTCACTTCGGAACTGGTTCCGCGAGTGTCACATTAGTACCAGTTTTTCTCCCTATTTTTCGTCCTTAAATTGTAATTTCCAAACTAGTTCTACAACTAGTACCAAAGTGGGAGTTTGGCGACAATTGTCCCCATTCCTATGACATATCCATGTTAAATTCTACAGTTGTTTGTATGGAGAGGCGGTAGAACTCGTACTAGTTGCCTGATTCAACTAAACTAGTACATAACTGATTCTGTACTAGTATTTTTTGCTACTGGGTATATCGCCTAAATAAAGCGATAAATTAAAACTGTAATATTTGTTCTATAGTAGATTTTCAACGCCAAATATATGGTTTAAATATTATTGTAATCAGAAGAAAGAACATTAGAGGGTTAAAATGAATGAGTCTCAAACAAGAGAATCTGTTATTTCTGGCTCACAACTGAGTTTAACATTGTCATCGAATTCTCGGGAATACGATCGCATTCTCATTAAAAGACAAGTGTGGACATATGTGGATGCAATGTATGGAGATTTATCTATCCATGTATGGAAAAGCATTCATGTTTATGATCTTGCACGAACATACATTTAACCTGTATGAATCCATGTACATATATGTAGATTTTTAGCCGGGGTATTATTTTTTATTGATTTTTTATGTACTATACAATTGTTATTTTGTGTTAAAGTTACACTCAAAAAAATAAGTTAGTAGAAAAATTAGTAAAATGTCTTGAATATCAAGTGTACGAGTTTTCAGCAATTTTTTTGCTGAAATTCCGTTTTCACCAAAAGTTTTAGTTATATTTTTTTAGCACTAAACTAATTTTGAACTAATGTTTTACTAATTTATTTTGCTAAAAAAATTGTGCTGATAACCGCATTTATAGCGGGGACGACAACAAGATAGACAAGATGTAGAAATCGCAGCTTTCTGGATATAGTACAGACAATGGAAATGCTAATTAAAAAAAAACTACACAATTTCCATATTTAAATTTCTAATTAACTAAAGTAAAATTTTTCTACAAATTTTTTGAGTTTTTTTCAGTCTACTAATATTCAGCAAAAAGTTTAGTGATTTTAGAAAGAATTTTTTTCATTCGCAATCGACTAATTGTTTGCAAAACTTTTGCTGAAATACTACATTATTTGGTAAAAATCAGCTCGCTGATTTTCAGCAAACACCTTTTGTTGAAATTACCAACTTTTTTGCAAGCACGCTGCTGACTAAAAATTTGCTGACACAGCAACATTTTTTGCCGACTTTACTGCCTTTTTTTTAATGTAAAAATAAATGAATAATCCCCCTGATTATGTAAGGCGTTGACGTATTTAGTAAAAACTCCTCAATACAAATCGAATTTTTCAAAATCGAAATTAACAAAAAGTGAAATTTCCCTGGCGAATCTAATACAATTTTAGTAAAATATAAGTCTCACTTGACTGTTAAATATTGCAAAAATATTTGTTACAACGACTTTACTGTAAAAACGCCTAAAAGCGTCTACGCCTACGCCTTACATAATGAGCGGTAATTTTTATTTTATTTTGTATTCTTTAGATTTTTCTATGTGATTTTAGATCAATTTTCTCAACTTATTTTAAAGTTATGCGGGTTTTGAAATATTCGGAACGCATCTCCCATTTTTGTATGGAAGTAGAGTTCTTTTTTATGCGGATTTATTTTTTGCGGTTTTGTTTGGAACACATGTATTACGTATTACGAACGAAAGCTTTTTTTCGTCCAAATGACGAACGATAATCAATTTTAGTTTATGTATCACGAACGACCATAATTATTGGAAGAAAACGTAACGCTGAGGTATTTTCCATATAATTTTCAGTTTACCTAACACGAGACGAATTGTCAAATACTTCAAAATAAGACGATAAAGAAATTGCTTTCGTTTGGAGTATTTTTCATTAAATTCTCCAAAATTTTACCATTCATTAAAACAAAAATACAAAATTTACAAAGAACTTACCAATAGAATGTCTGCGATACATATTTATTTTAGTGTATCCAAAATGGGTGGTTTAATAAATATTCCATGCTTGCAATACTTTACATTTTACATAAACAAGCAGTTAAGTATATAACGAAAAAAAATGCAATAATCTCGCTCTTAAATAAAATCAGTTAATACCATAAATTACGTTCTTATAAAAAGTTATTTCCCCCAAAATTTTCAATTGCCCACAGAAAATATACAATCTTCATTTACTACACTCAAAAAAAAGTTGTCGATTGCAAATGAAAAAAAATTTCTAATTAATGAAAAAAATCCTTGCTGAAATCACTAAACTTTTTCCTGAATATTAGTAGACGGAAAAAAACTTGAAAAATTTGTAGAGAAATTTTACTTTAATTTATTTGCTGAAAATTTAAATATAGAAATTGTGTAAGTTGTTTTATTTTTAACCCTTTGGCGAGTGGCGTACATTATAATGTACGTAGACTTCATCAACTCGTCACTGATTTGAATTTTAACCAAAGCGCCATTCATTCATTGTTATCGGTTCGTTATTTTGTTCTTATTAAAATTTTATGCAGGCTGTGAAATTTCAAAACAACATGAGAGCAGTAGAGTGCGTTTTGTCTTGTGATCATCGACGCTGCTGAGAATGTGTTAAAATTTAAAAGTTCAAAACAGGCTGCAGTTTAGTCTCAAAAATTGTGTGATGAATAAACTTCAAAAATTCAAATGGTTTTATGTGGAGATTAGTAATAAGAAAAAATTAAATTAAAATTTTAAAAAAATTTTAACCCGCTCGGAGTCGGCAGCATGTTAATGTTTGAACTTTAATTCCAAATATCTCCGTGCTAGGGGGCGCTGCAAAGCCATAAAAGTAATAAACAATATTTCTTGAGCATAGATCTAAATTTCCACGACGTTTGGTCTGAAAATTCCTAGCCATTAAAATTCCCGTGTCAAAGGGTTAATTATCATTTCCGTTCTCTGTACTATTTACAAGACGTTTTACTAATTTTTCTACTAACTTATTTTTTTTTGAGTGTATGACTAAAATATTGGTTTTACAAAATACTTGCCGTTTGTTGGGTGGTTGTTGTAAAAACACTACTACTAGCCACACCAATAATTGTTGCTATATTATCAGCAACTGGTACTGATTGTTGTGGCTGAATTTGATAGTGTTGTTGTTGCTGGTACTGCTGTTGCTGCTGTTGCTGCTGTACATTACCCGCAGCAGACGTTGTAGCAGCAATAGCAGTTGTTGCTGTCGTCGTTGTTGATGATGATGCTGATGTTGTTGTTCTTTCATCATTAACCAGTTGATCCAAACGATAGGCATTGTTAAAGGTGATGAACTGTGGGGTAGGTGCTTTTTTACGCCACGTAGGATAGTCCATCATATTGCCACCAGTTTGCAAATAAAACAATTCGGCGACATTTTCAATATGTCTACAAAAAAAAAGGAAATTGTAAAAAGTAACTTTTAGCATAAGTTATAAGGAAATAGAATAGATTTAAAAAATACTTACTTTTCTTTTATTCTACGCAAACGTAAATATTTCTGTTCTAATATACGTTTCTTTAAAGCTTGTATATCATATGTTGTTGCTGCTGTTGAGGATGACGATGAACTGCTATTTAAATTTAATGCTGCTGATGATGGTAATAAATTGGACGATGTTGTGGGCAATAAAGAACCTACTATTGAAGTGTTACTACCTCCACTACCACCACCTGTTGCTAATGGACCAGCTAAAATTGTATTATTTTCTTGTGGTTCGTCTAACTTTTTACGTTTGCTTAGAGGCGAATCCAAAGAAGGATAATCCGTTTCAGAACTACTTATTGTTTTTAGACCAGGAAATGAACTTAGTTGTTGTTGTGTATTATTTGCTGAAGCTGTAGCAGCAGCAGCTGATATATCCGTCGTCGTCGTTGATCGTGTTGGCGTTTGAGGCATATGAGTCTTCGACTGTGGCGACGATTGTATTGTTGTTGCTGGAGTCGACGCTGTTGTTTGTGTTTCTAAAACTTGCAATTGATGTTGAGCAAAAGCTTGTTGAAAACTTCTTGGTACAGGACTTGTAGTTGTCGATTGTTGTGGTTGCTGCTGTATTGTTGATGAAGAGTCAACAACTGGTGTTGTAGTCGACGTCGTTGTGGAGCTTGGACTAGCTATGTTTGTTGACGACGACGACGTTGTTTTTAAAGAAGTTGTTGGGTTTGTTACAATTGTAGTTATTGTTGTTGATGATATGCGGTCTGGCACAGCAGGAGGGGCCGGGTTAGACCCTTGATGCCCCCCTCCTGCTGACTCACCTTCATTCATGTTTGATGCATCTAAAATAAATGGAGATAAGAGTTTAATTACAATAATAAAAATTTTGTTTAACAAACAGGATCATTGTTAAAAAATGGAGTTTTTGAAATTGAAATTGGCACTACAATAACAGCAGCATATAGGAGACGTATCAAAAACATTAAGGAGTACCTAAAAAAGCATGACTATATTTTATCAAATCCAATAAAATAATGGCCCTCCTGCAAGGAACAAATATATATATAAAAAAATGTGCAAAAATAAAATAATACAAAAACACATACACAATTACTATCTAAATTTTTCAAATGTATATTTTAGTAAAAGTCGACTTTAGTTAAAATATTGGGAGGCAGTGTGCCATGACTTGGTTTATTTTAGGAGCTTTCTGATTGGTTAATTTTTTTTTTTCAACCAATCAAAATGTTTGAAAATATAAATATTTTTGTAGGGTTTTCACACACAAAATGAACAAAACCGTAATGAATAAAAATAAAGTCGACTTTAAATTTAAAATACTCTTTTATAGTAAGGAACATAGACACATATAGCCAGATAGAAAAATACGAACGGTACAGTACTGGCTCAGCGTTGGAGACGGTAGTGCATGTACTGGCGATGTGTCAGATTTTTTACGTTTCCAGTACTATACAGTACGGTGTCGAAATAATAACACCAATTAACGCTTGGCCGTAGGTATTTGCCCACGTTGGCAAAGTTTGGAATTTTTTAATTCCTGGTGTTTTCCCAGTACTATAAATTAAAAATATTCAGTAACTTGCCAGAACTTTAA
The DNA here is from genome assembly GCA_949987735.1 of Leucophora obtusa. Taxonomy (NCBI): domain Eukaryota; kingdom Metazoa; phylum Arthropoda; class Insecta; order Diptera; family Anthomyiidae; genus Leucophora; species Leucophora obtusa. The sequence continues at coordinate 50,384,298 of OX465299.1, forward strand.
ATACAAAAAATCAGAGTATGTTAAATAATTGCAAAAATAGAAAATAAAAAGTTTTTCTTAAATATTCTGGTTTCTCGCTGTTTTATATAAAATATAATGAAAAAAGTTATATTGAAATTCCTCATGATTGAATTCGGTATTAAAAATTAGGGTAAAAGAAGTGCCCCGATAGAAAAATCTTGTTAAAATAAGTCCCCATCTACTTAATACTTTTAGAAATACTTTTTGGATTTACTAAATCCAAGTGACTAAAAAATGCAGTTAACCCTTTCCTATCTGCCGGTACTTATAAAAGCTGTTTTTATTTAAATGTAATAACAAGAAACTTGTGTACTTATGTATGGCCCTAATTCTAACACATAACCCTTAAAATATGTGTTAACATATTTTTAATTTTGTAACAAAATAACGTAAATTTGCAGAAAACAGTGGCAAAGCATGGCAAATGGATATAATTTTCTCAGTAAGAGGAATCTATCGGTCTAATCTGCATGTTATCAAAGAAAAACCTTTGTTTTTATCTATATAATTCAGATAGCAACCAACTGGTACAGTATTATATCCAAAGAGTCACTTTGGAACTAAGGAGTGAGATCATAAAAATGTTAACACACATTTTTGCCTATAACTTTGGTTTAAAGCTTCTCATATTTTTTTTCGGCAATTTACATTTTAAAAATATGTCAGTTAATAAATTAATTTACATGAGTTTTAATTTGCAATTTTTTACACAATGGACGATAAAAGAAAATTGCGTTCAAAAATAATTAAATATTTTTAACAAAACCAAACATGGACATTAGGGTGGGGCGATTTGAACATCTTAATGGGCGCTTCGCGTTTCTGATTCTTGGGATTGTACTGAGCAAAAGTCCACTACGACATATCAAAAACATCATTTTCGAGGTTCCCGAATTTCAATTTTTTGCAATTTTCTAATAAATGCTAGATTAGCGCCATCTTGCGGTGGCTTTTTGAAACAACTAATGAAGTTGTAAACAATATAACATTACAACCTTTCCAGAAAGGTATTATGAAAATCGGTTAAAAAATGTGGCAACTAGAGGTAAAAGTATATAAGTAAAATTATTTTCTGCTTGATGATGAAATGATGATGATGATGTTGATGAAAACAAGCAGAAAATAATTTTACTTATATACTTTTACCTCTAGTTGCCACATTTTTTATCCGATTTTCATAAGTAATACCTTTCTGGAAAGGTTGTAATGTTATATTGTTTACAACTTCATTAGTTGTTTCAAAAAGCCACCAATCGATGGCACAATATCAAAAAATGTTTGTCCATACAAATCGCCCCACTCTAATGGACATACAAAAAAACTGCCAAAGAGACTAATATACGCCGCCAAACAGTTTCAAAAGTGGTAAAAGTGTATCTGGAACACCTAACAATTGAAAGGAAGCCGAGAACAGGAACAAGGACTGGTTATCGTAACATTGGTAAGGCATATAAAGTTAAAAGCATCCTTTAGAGATCTCCTAACACATCCGGCAGAAAAACAGCTCGGTTACCCCAATGCTCGGACTTTTTTGTACGTAAAGTGAAACGTAAGGCAGGACTAAAGTTCTACAAAGTTCAAAAAGTTCCCGATAGAAACGCTTTTACAAATTTGGAGGCAAAAATTTTACAAAAATACAACTGTTGTTAATGGACGACGAAACTTATGTCCTGGCTGATTTTTCGCAGATCCCTGGTCAAGAATTTTATGCTTCCGATGTTCGAGGAAATGTTGCGGAAAAATTTAAGTCGAAAAAGCAAACGAAATTCCCTAAAAATTCCTAGTATGGCAAGCCATATGTAGCTGCGGCCAAAGAAGCCAGTCATTTGTGACATCTGGCTCTATAAACAGCGAAATTTATATCAAGGAGTGTTTGCAGAAGAGACTTCTTCCATTTTTGAATCAGCACAATGTATCCACTTACTTTTGGCCCGATTTAGCATCTTGTCACTACAGCAAGAAAGCGCTGGGTGGTATAATGATAATAATGTGGTTTTTGTACCAAGAGAGGCAAATCCACCAAACTGCCCTGAGCTCAGGCCAGTGGAGAGCTATTGGGCTTTTGTTAAAATAGAATTAAAGGGCACAAAAAAGGTCTCACAGGACATGCAAGATTTCAAACGTAGATGGACCGTCTGCTCTAAAAAGGTGACAGAAACTACCATAAAAGCCTTAATGGTAGGGTTTCCGGAAAAAGTGGATAACTTTGTTCGTAGTGGTTAGGATTCCATGCGGTTTTTTTGTTTGATTTTGTATTAAATTTCATTTAATAAAAATTTGGTTTGAAGTCTTAAAATTCAGTGGCTTGTTTTTTATTTAACTTTATGTGTGTTAACATTTTTATGATCTCAGTCCTTAGTTCCGCGAGTGTCACATAATTACCAGTTTCACTCCCTATTTTTCGTCCTTAAATTGTAATTTCCAAACTAGTTATACAACTAGTACCAAAGTGGAAGTTTGGCGACAATTGCCTCCATCCTTATGACATCTCCAAGTTAAATTCTACAGTTTTTTGTATGGAGAGGCGGTAGAACTCGTACTACCCAGGTAGAAATTGCCGACGGTACAAAAAACATAGCACTGCCAAAGCGTTGCTTTACAATGGTACAAAAAAAAAGCATTGCAAAAGCACTAATTTAGAACGCTTTGCCAACCTTTGGAAAGAGTGCTTTCCCAATACTTGTTTTACAAAGTTTACCACTGTTTATGAAAAAAACCACCGGCTAAACATCGGTTCAAAACGATTTGCCAACGTTTGGTAAAAGGACTTTGCCAGTACTTGTTTCACAAAATTTACGACCGTACATGGAAAAATACTACTGGCAAAACATTGGATTGCAGCGCTTTGCCAACATTTGCAAAAAGGATTTTGCCAGTACTTGTTTTACTAAACTTATGACTGTATGTAAAAAATACATAAACAAATCACTAATAATGTTCACCCTATTTAAATACTAGTTTTCAAGTCTATTGATAAAACTGGAAAATTGTTCTTATGGTAAAATTTGTGTGAAAAACTATTGAATTTGTAGTTTTAAGCAGAGAGGTATTCGCTTATTAGATACAGTGCTGCTATACTAAAATTTACGTTTCTTTTTTTTTCGGGATTGGGATTTTACAGATTTTTTCATGAAGAATTGAATAAAAAACCGTTGATCTAAAATACCGATTGGCAGAGCACTTATTTTACTATTGTTACCAACGCTTTGCCAACGTACGGAAAGATAAACGGCCAACCGAAGATCGACGTTATCATTTCAAGGTTGACCCAGTACTTTAATTTTCGAAAAACGGACGCTCTGCCAGCGCTTATACCACCATATACAGTGATTTGCCAACGTTTTGCCGTTTGTATTTTTCTACCTGGGTAGTTGCCTGGTTTAAATAAACTAGTACATTACTGGATCTGAACTAGTATTTTTTGCTACTGGGTAGTTAAGTAAAATACTTAGCTACATTTTTGAAATATTTGGAATATTTGAAATATTTGGAATATTTAAAATATTTGGAATATTTGAAATATTTGAAATATTTGTAATATTTGAAATATCTGAAATATTTGAAATACACTGAACATTCTATAAATACCACCTACAGGAATCATTTTTTTTTTAAGAAAGAATATATAAAATATATGGGCACTTCCTATAATTTGGCCTTAGACTTTGGTAGAGATTCACAAAAAAATAATTCAAATTTTGGGTTTAATATTCTAATTTCAAATATTTCAGATATTTCAAATATTTCAAATATTGCAAATATTTCAAATATTTTAAATATTTTAAATATTTCAAATATTTCAAATATTCCAAATATTTCAAATATTTGAAATATTTCAAAAATGTAGCTAAGTATTTTAGTTAACTACATATTTCATTTATTTCAAAATATTTATATTTCAGCTTTGAAATATTAATATTAACAAAATATTTATATTTCAGCTTTGAAATATTAAAATTTATTTACTTACTTCAAATAATTTGATATAAATAAAAATTATTATTACTTACCTAAAATTATTTGAACTAAATAAAATATTATTAATATTTCAAAACTGAAATAATAATATTTTCTTACTTATGTGCGTATTTTAATAAATAAAACAATACTGCTATTTCAAATTTACAAATATTAATAAGTGGTTATTTCAAAAATATATTTTAAAGAAAATTTTATACAGGTTGTTGTAATTTATTTGACACTTTCCCACTTTTGTTATGAATCAAAAACTAAAATTAATATCTAATATTTTAACTATAATTAGAGTAATCGTTTTAACTTATTTAATTTCGTTTAAAACTTTGCATCTATTTTATTTTAATATAGCAACCATTTGACGATTTTCAAGCCGGAATTTAAAAGGACAAGAAAGTGCTTTTTAGGTGCATAATTTTAAATACTTCATCAATCAGTAAAAATAATAATTTCTTCTCAATCAGACAAATGCCTCGCAAATGCGAACATCCTGTTTTTAGTTTTGGTGTATTAAGATTTTTCCAAAAATAGGTTAAATCTTACCAAAGTCAGTGACAGTTTATCATCATATTGAGATTTAAATTTTACTATTCGAATAATTAAACAAATGTTAATCCTTCCTTAAAAAACCTCATAACTTAGAGATAAAAAGTCACAAAGTAGAAGCTTTGAAAGATTTTTGTTATAGCAAGGTTACAAATTGTTTCACATGTGGTAATAAATCAGTGTGAAACAGAGTGCCATTGCATTGTAAATTTTGTATCAAAAAATAAATAATAAAATTCTTAATAAAACAAATCAAAAGTGACAGAAAACATTACTTTTTGGGCGAATTTCGAAACATTACTTGCTCAAACACTACAAATTATGCAAAGCTTATCATCATTAAAAATAAACTAACGTATTCATAATGATAAAGTGTACGCTAACCAAAGGTTATAAAGGCTTAATTCTTTAATTCACTTTATAAAAATTAATGAAATTTGTGTTAAATTTCATTCCGTAATAGCATTCTTATGGAATCAATTCGATAGCTTAATTCCCGATAGCTTTAAATTATATGAATTAATTCTATTTTTTATTGAATTATAATTGAATGAAACCAAATCAACCAGAACTCATTTAGTTAAAAGGTGAATGGGGAAATTTCCCCCCCCCCCCCCCTATTTTGCTTTTTTTCATAAAATCGGTAATTTTAAACATTATTTTAAGTCGACATAATTTTTTTTTATTTAAAATTAGTTTTTTAAAATTTATTTTAAATTAAAAAACTCTTTTGTTAAAGTAAAATTTTTATTTTTCCTTCCCGAATTCTAATAATACAAATATGACAATGACAAGAATGAATCCTTAGGCAAGAATGAAATCCGGATTATTTTTCACAATTTGTTAGAGTTTTGGAATTTTAGCACATTTAATTCTTTAATGCAATTAATGTATTTCCCGATGAAAATAAATTTAAGAATGTATTAAATAAAAAATATAATTTTATGAGGATTTTAATGAAGAAATAATGAAGTTTAAGGGCTTATTTTTGCATTTTAACTGCTTATTTTACTGTTTTTCCGACCTTTTTTTAAGAGCTTAAAACATTGCTTTTAGAGCTTTTTTTGGTTACCCTAGTTATGAATAATAATATGAAATATAAAATTTTTTCCTTATTTTCATTTAACCAGTCGTCATTTAAAAAATCTCAATAGATATTTTAACAAATTCATTAAAAAACTGATAACTTTGATTATAAAAAAATTAAAGTTTGTGGGGAAATGTAGTTAAAAGATCTAAATTTCAAATTAGATTTTCAAAATTGTATGTAGATCAATTTCGTTTGAAATTTTTCTAATTTCAAATGACAAAAAGAAATTTCATTTTAAAATTTCGCATTTTTTAATACAAAATTCCAATTTTAATTGAAAATTTTTTAAATAAAAATAAACGCCCTTACTATTTAAATTTTCCAAATGTATGTTTTTGTTGACTTTAGTTAAAATTTTGGGTGGCAGCATGCTTTGACCTAGTTTATTTTTGGAGCATTCTGATTGGTTAGTTTATTTTCTTTAGGATTTTCATACACTAAATAAACAAAGCCACTTAAATATAAAGTCGACTTTAAAAGTAAAATACTGTTTGATAGTAAAGCACCGTAAGTTGTTCGGATTTCACGTGAAAAAATTGTTTTACTCCTCTATATAAAAAAAATGATAATTTTCCACGACAATGAATTTCACGTGAAAAGTGAGTGGAGATTGTTTTCACGCAAATGTAATGTACAAGAGTATTATTTTTCTTGGGGAAAAATCACAGTTTTTGGATAATCTGATTGTGTCTTTGATATAAAATTGAAAAATTGTTCATTTTTATAATTTAAATTAAAATTTGAGTAAAATTAAAGTTCGAGTAAAATTTTTCCACGTGAAAAACCACTTAAGGTGCTTTTGGAAAAAAGACTAAATTTTATTTTGAATTTTTTTCATTAAAATTACAGAACTGAACTTCTAATGGAATTTTCTAAATTTGAAGTGGTAAATACTACTATATTTAAGAATTTTCTCATTTCGAAATAAAAAATCGAAATTTCTCTTAAAATTTTCTCAATATTGTACGGAAACAATTAATTACCGTTATTTTTGTTCAGATTTAAGATCAAATTTGACAAATTCCAAATAGAATTCACAATTAATTTCGCTTGAAATTCTCCAAATTTCATTTGGAAAGATATAGTGAAGTTCTTTTTTAGGTCTTTCCAAAAGATCGTATTGAACTTATTCCAGTCTGTCTTTCTGAAATTCTGAGTATACATGTTGATATCGTAGAGTATATAGTTGTGTTCCTGAAATAATTTCTTTTGAAATACTCAATTTTTGGTTGCCTGCGAGTAATTGACTAGCGTTAGATCCTGCACTACCTCCCAACCTGCAAAGTGTTTTAACTTTAAAATACGGAATGTTGGTGTAGCGTCAAAGCAAAATTGGCCAGTAATTCTTTTTGTTAATAACGACATCTGACACCCACAGCTATACCAAAACCGATATGAAAATTTAATTATACAAAGTTTTCCAAATGTTGATCACGAACCCCTGAGCGTCCCTAATCGCATCCTAGGAGGTCTGCGAAACATTCCGAAAAAATAATTAAAAAACAAGAATTTTTTAAATATTAGAAGTTTTTAGTTAAAATTTATAACTGAAGTATAAAAAATCAGCTTCTAATAAATAAAGTGAATATAAAAATAATGAAAATAATTTCAAAACTTTTCAGGAAATATTAACTTGTATTGTTGTTAAAAAGTAATCTCTGAGTTAAATCCTTGTAATCATCTCAATCAAATTTTGAGGACTTTTCAGACTTCGGCGACGTTTTTCGTAAAATTGTCAAAGTTTAATTTAATGAAATCCGCGATTTAAATCGTCATATGTATATCGAAAAATGGATTCTTTAAAATTTCTGAAAAAATATATGCGGTGTGTTCGATTAGTCGAAATTCTTACTACTTTTACTACAATTGGAAAGTTTTGTTTACTTTTTATATTGAAATTTTGCAGCTGTAGTAAAAGTAATAACTTGTAGTAAGTAAACGAACACGCTTATGTTGTTCCTCATAACTTTATTTTTGCCTTTACGAAATCTTATACTGGCACTCTTATTGGGTCTTTTTTCATACAAATGCTGAAAAATCGAACTGTTTTTTTTTTATTTAATACTATACTATAACTCAGGAACCAAAAGGAGTACCAAACTGATATTTTACAGCGTATTAGACCTTTGATAACGATAAATGGTTAAAGTTCATTTCAATATAGTAACTATTCACGTGGTTCAATCATGGCTTCAATTATAAAAGGATAGAAACAATTAATTAATTGTAGAAAAATTCTCAAAAATTTAAATTTTTTTTTAATAAATCAGAAATTATTAAATTAAAGAATGAGTTGCAGACCAACTTCAGCCACGCTTTCACACGCTTTAAAGTGATATATCAACCAGTCTCATAGCTAAAATAATACAAAAGTTAGACCCAAATATGTACGGAAAGTCTATAGAAAATTTGATAATTTTCCCCAAATTGAACACCAATTTTAGCTATACAAAGTATTCCAAGTTTAGCAAGTTTCATACAATTCAAATAGAGTGAGGAAATTTCAATTGTTGATTTTATATGTTATTTAATATAAACTTTTTTAGGCATTACTAACCCATATATTAAAGTTTTTGATGAAAAATATAACTTAGAATTTTCCGTTGGACTTTATATTGTCTTTTATACCTAAAGCGTCGCTCATAAAATCGGTAACCTTCCGCTGCGGAGTCCAAAATCGTCCAACAAGTAGTGTATGGCCAAATCAAAAGGGGTTAAAAAATATTTTTTGTGAAAATACCCCCCCCCCCACCCCCCAGAGACTTGAGCTGGAGCCGCCACTGGTTAAATGGAATGGTATATGAACATTTTTAAATTCTGAATTCAATTTTTCGTGATTTAAGCTCAAATTGAATTAAGTTCTTCGAAGCTCTGACGCTAACTAATTAGCTGCTAACTTTTAACACACAAATTCGCACAAGAGAAAGCTATGAATACGGGGGTAATTATTTAATGTAAACTGAGTAATAGTTTTAACTACACTGACAAAAATCCATATGTAACATTTACAAATATACAAGTCACGAATATTTTGTGTGCATTTTACGCAATATTTTTTATATTTGTGTGCATTTTACGGAATAATTTTTTATATTTTACGAAAGGATTTCGTTGCTTCGCACCACGAAAATCTTTCGTAAAATATATGAAATCTACGATATTTTTGGCTATAATTTGGAATATAACGAAAAAAATTATATGAAATAAACAAATCGAATTATTAAAATGTAATTTATTTGACATTTTCTCACTTTTGTTATGAATCAAAAACTAAAATTAATATCTAATATTTTAACTATAATTAGAGTAATCATTTTAACTTGTTTAATTTCGTTTAAAACTTTGCATCTATTTTATTTTAATATAGCAACCATTTGACGATTTTCAAGCCGGAATTTAAAAGGACAAGAAAGTGCTTTTTAGGTGCATAATTTTAAATACTTCATCAATCAGTAAAAATAATAATTTCTTCTCAATCAGACAAATGCCTTGCAAATGCGAACATCCTGTTTTTAGTTTTGGTGTATTAGGATTTTTCCAAAAATAGGTTAAATCTTATTCGAAAAATTAAACAAATGTTAATCCTTCCTTAAAAAACCTCATAACTTAGAGATAAAAAGTCACAAAGTAGAAGCTTTGAAAGATTTTTGTTATAGCAAGGTTACAAATTGTTTCACATGTAGTAATAAATCAGTGTGACACAGAGTGCCCTTGCATTGTAAATTATGTATTGAAAAATAAATAAAATCTTAATAAAAAAATCAATAGTGACCGAAACCACCACTTTTTGGTCGAACTTCGAAGCCGAATTTGCTCGGACACTACAAAGTATGAAAAGTTTATCATCATTCAAAATTAACTACCGTATTCATAATGATAATGTGTATGCCAACTAACTAGCTACTAACTTTTAACACACAAATTGCGACTAATGGAAAGCTAGCAGCTAGTTATTATGAATACGGAAGTAAATATTTAATGAAAACTGAGTAATCGTTTTAACTGCCTTGAAAACAATCCATACGTAACATACGAAACCTTTCGTACATTTTAAGAAATATTTCGTAGTTTCGCACCACGAAAATCTTTCGTGAAATATACGCAAGTCACCATTTTTTTGTGTGCATTTTACGCAATTATTTTTTATATTTTACGAAAGAATTTCGTTGCTCCACACCACTAAAATCTTTCGTAAAATATACGAAATCTACATTTTTGGCAATAATTTGGTATATAACGAAACAATTATATAAAATAAACAAATCGAATTATTAAAATGTTGTAATTTATTTGACACTTTCCCACTTTTGTTGTGAATCAAAAACTAAAATTAATATCTAATATTTTAACTATAATTAGAGTAATCGTTTTAACTTGTTTAATTTCGTTTAAAACTTTGCATCTATTTTATTTTAATATAGCAACCATTTGACGATTTTCAAGCCGGAATTTAAAAGGACAAGAAAGTGCTTTTTAGGTGCATAATTTAAACTACTTCATCAATCAGTAAAAGTAATAATTTCTTCCCAATCAGACAAATGCCTCGCAAATGCGAACATCCTGTTTTTAGTTTTGGTGTATTAAGATTTTTCCAAAAATAGGTTAAATCTTACCAAAGTCAGTGACAGTTTATCATCATGTTGAGATTTAAATTTTTCTATTCGAATAATTAAACAAATGTTAATCCTTCCTTAAGAAACCTCGTAACTTAAAGATAAAAAGTCACAATGTAGAAGCTTTGAAAGATTTTTGTTATAGCAAGGTTTCAAATTGTTTCACATGTAGTAATAAATCTGTGTGACACAGAGTGCCCTTGCATTGTAAATTATGTATTAAAAATAAATAAAATCTTATTAAAAAAATCAATAGTGACCGAAACCACCACTTTTTGGTGGAACTTCGAAGCCGAATTTGCTGGGACACTACAAAGTATGAAAAGTTTATCATCATTCAAAATTAACTACCGTATTCATAATGATAATGTGTAGGCTAACTAACTAGCTGCTTACTTTTAACACACAAATTGCGACTAATGGAAAGCTAGCAGCTAGTTATTATGAATACGGAAGTAAATATTTAATGAAAACTGAGTAATCGTTTTAACTGCCTTGAAAACAATCCATACGTAACATATACGAAACCTTTCGTACATTTTAAGAAATATTTCGTAGTTTCGCACCACGAAAATCTTTCGTGAAATATACGCAAGTCACCATTTTTTTGTGTGCATTTTACGCAATTATTTTTTATATTCTACGAAAGAATTTCGTTGCTTCACACCACGAAAATCTTTCGTAAAATATACGAAATCTACGACGTTTTTGGCAATAATTTGGTATATAACGAAAATATTATATAAAATAAACAAATCGAATTATTAAAATGTTGTAATTTATTTGACACTTTCTCACTTTTGTTATGAATCAAAAACTAAAATTAATATCTAATATTTTAACTATAATTAGAGTAGTCGTTTTAACTTGTTTAATTTCGTTTAAAACTTTGCATCTATTTTATTTTAATATAGCAACCATTTGACGATTTTCAAGCCGGAATTTAAAAGGACAAGAAAGTGCTTTTTAGGTGCATAATTTTAAATACTTCATCAATCAGTAAAAATAATAATTTCTTCTCAATCAGACAAATGCCTCGCAAATGCGAACATCCTGTTTTTAGTTTTGGTGTATTAAGATTTTTCCAAAAATAGGTTAAATCTTACCAGTCAGTGACAGTTTATCATCATGTTGAGATTTAAATTTTACTATTCGAAAAATTAAACAAATGTTAATCCTTCCTTAAAAAACCTCATAACTTAGAGATAAAAAGTCACAAAGTAGAAGCTTTAAAAGATTTTTGTTATAGCAAGGTTACAAATTGTTTCACATGTAGTAATAAATCAGTGTGACACAGAGTGCCCTTGCATTGTAAATTATGTGTTGAAAAATAAATAAAATCTTAATAAAAAAATCAATAGTGACCGAAACCACCACTTTTTGGTCGAACTAAGCCGAATTTGCTCGGACACTACAAAGTATGAAAAGTTTATCATCATTCAAAATTAACTACCGTATTCATAATGATAATGTGTATGCCAACTAACTAGCTGCTAACTTTTAACACACAAATTGCGACTAATGGAAAACTAGCAGCTAGTTATTATGAATACGGAAGTAAATATTTAATGAAAACTGAGTAATCGTTTTAACTGCCTTGAAAACAATCCATACGTAACATATACGAAACCTTTCGTACATTTTAAGAAATATTTCGTAGTTTCGCACCACGAAAATCTTTCGTGAAATATACGCAAGTCACCATTTTTTTGTGTGCATTTTACGGAATAATTTTTTTTTATTTTACGAAAGGATTTCGTTGCTTCGCACCACGAAAATTTTTCGTAAAATATACGAAATCTACGACGTTTTTGGCAATAATTTGGTATATAACGAAAATATTAGATAAAATAAACAAATCGAATTATTAAAATGTTGTAATTTATTTCTCACTTTTGTTGTGAATCAAAAACTAAAATTAATATCTAATATTTTAACTATAATTAGAGTAATCGTTTTAACTTGTTTAATTTCATTTAAAACTTTGCATCTATTTTATTTTAATATAGCAACCATTTGACGATTTTCAAGCCGGAATTTAGAAGGACAAGGAAGTGCTTTTTAGGTGCATAATTTTAAATACTTCATCAATCACTAAAAGTAATAATTTCTTCCCAATCAGACAAATGCCTCGCAAATGCGAACATCCTGTTTTTAGTTTTGGTGTATTAAGATTTTTCCAAATATAGGTTAAATCTTACCAAAGTCAGTGACAGTTTATCATCATGTTGAGATTTAAAATTTACTATTCGAATAATTAAACAAATGTTAATCCTTCCTTAAAAAACCTCATAACTTAAAGATAAAAAGTCACAAAGTAGAAGCTTTGAAAGATTTTTGTTATAGCAAGGTTACAAATTGTTTCACATGTGGTAATGAATCAGTGTGACACAGAGTGCCCTTGCATTGTAAATTATGTATCAAAAAATAAATAATAGGTGTTTTCATATAAACTCGTAAACCCTGTTCCAATTTGTATTTTAGAAATATAAAACTAAGTAGACAATAAAGCTTATCTTGTAATAAAAGTAATTGTTTTCACTTTTGTTAATTTTAGTAAGAACTTTGCATCTGTTTTAGTTTATTATAGCAACCATTTGACGATTTTCAAGCCGGTATATATAAGGACAAGAAAGTGCTTTTTAGGTGCATATTTTAACATCTTAAATTGAAATTTGTTCTAAAAAATTATTTATCTCAATCAGAAACGCAAATTAGATCATCAAGTTTTAATTACTGGTGTATTAAAAATCTTCCCAAGATATGTTTTATATTACCAAAATCAGATGCAGTTGAACATCATTTTGAGATTTAAATTTTTCGATTTGAATAACTAAAAAAATGTCAATCTTTCTTTTAAAACTTCAGAGCTTAAGAGAGAAAAAAAAACGCAAAGTAGAAGCTTTGAAATCTTTTTGTTTTAGCAAGATTACAAATTGTTTCACTTGTGGTAAAAGATCAATGTGACACAGAGTGCCCTTGCTTATTAGTTATATTAAAAAATAATAAAAATTTGGTAGAATTATAAAAATAATTTAGTTACAAGTACTAAAATACAAATTTATTTAAATAAAAATCTCATTAATGGTTTAGTTTCTCAATCAGACAAATGCCTCTCTAAAGCGAAGAGCCTAATTTTATCACCATAGTGAAAACTATTAAAAATCAAAATTATTTATAAATCAAACTAAACACGTGCACAGATGCAACTACTCGTACAAGTTTCGGTATGTCTACTGATGTGAATACGTATTGATAAGTACCCAGCCAGAAATTGCCGACGCTTCAAAAATTGTAGTACTGGCAGAGCACGGATTTTTTTGTAAAACCAGTGTTTTGCCAGTACTACCTAAAACAGTGCTTTGCCAGTACTGTTTTTACATAAATTGCATCAGTTTTTTTTTTTTTTAATTTTACAAGTTTGCATACAGATTTTTCGATAGGTTCCATTTTTTTACGTAATTTATCCGTGATTTATATTGATAGCATTCATAAAACGCAATAGAGGAATGTGTCAAATACGATTGAAAGTATACAAAATTTGACAAAGTATGTCTGTTCCCGTACTTTACGAAGTTACACAAACTAGCCCAAAGGCGTTCCCGTACTGAAAATTGCGTGTAAATTGTTGTTGTTTGGGCTATTTTGGGTTCCCGCGGGTACCCGTGGTAACGTACGGGAACGCACATAGTGTGTTTATTAAAATTATGGTGTAAATATGGTGAAATTACCATTTGTGTAAAAAGGTACGGTAAATGAATACCACTAATATATTTGACAAATTTCCATGATAGGTTTAACGAACGCACTATTTTTCTGTCATTTCGAATAGAAAATTAAACATCGTTAATTTTCGAGAAGAGTTATTACTAAATTAACAACTGTTTGTTTTTAAATATACTTTATTTGAGATTAAGATTCCATTCAATTATTTGTGTATAAGAGTTATTGCAATTGTTTCATTATGATGTTTATTGAGAATAAGTTCTACCGAATGAATGTTTACTTCAACATTATTTGCATTTTAATTTTTAACATTGTGCAATCCTATTTCTTTCGATGGTAAACAAAAACCAAAAAATGGTATTTTCATTAAAAATATTACTTTGAAGAAAAATATCATCACATTTCTATTTAGAAGATATATATAGATATAGATAAAATTTAGAATATTTAGAAAAAGGTATTGGAAAAACCTTTAATTTTTCGTATTTATAGTATCAACAAAATAATGAATTTTCCATGTTTATGGTACAGTATTTTTTTTATTAATGACGGTTTGCCAACGTCGAAAAATAGAGTCCTATAACCGTTTAATGGTGATATCATTTCGACGTTGAAACGCTACTGTAAAGGTTGAAATTCAGTCGTTTTGCCAACGTATGTACTGTCGTGTCCAACGTTTTGCCAACGTTCCGCCGACTGTATTTTTCTGACTGGGTAGTTTACTGTTTCTGGTATACTTGATATTGTTATTCTTTCTAGTAGATTGTGTGTAAATGAATAAAGGGAGAATGAGCGTAATATATTTGTTTTACTATGGTATGCTCAAACAAATAAAACAGATAATGAAGATTGTACAATAGATACTTATTGTATGCTGCCAATAAATATATTGTGAAAATTTCGACCAAATCTTCCTTCGACCTCTTTTTCACTAATTTTATTTAAATTAAATACAATTTTTTGTTTTAATTGAATTTTATTAATTTTTAAATACAAATTTCACAACAAATTTACCCCTAAATTCATAAACGCTTTGTAAAATTATAGGAAGTTTATTAAACAAATTTTGTATGAAAATTACGTTTTGTAAACCTGCTATAACTTTAGAAAGCATTTATGAATTGAGGGATTAATCTTTAGTCACTTGATTATTTGTTTCCACAACAATTACTTGAAAATATTTGTGGTACAATAAGTATTTGAGAACAAGATAACAAATGAATGCTTCACTCAATGCAAAACAAGAAATAACTGGTACTGTCTTTATGAATAAAAAGAGTGCGTTGAAACAAAACATAACAATATCAGTTACACTTCTTCTCATATTTATACCAATAGTAACAGTTATGTATATGGTATATTTGTTTTAGAAATACTTTAAGATATACAAGTGCACGTCTTTAAATCAAACTTGTAATCAGAGTAATCGTTTTTACTTGTCTTAATTTCAGTAAAAACTTTGCATCTTTTTTAGTTTATTATAGCAACCATTTGACGATTTTCAAGCCAGGACTGTAAAGGACAGGAAAGTGCTTTTTAAGTGCATGTGTTAAAACGCGGAAACCAGTAAAACTCATTTAATACGAACTCGGTTAAAACGAATTCTCGACTAATACGAATTAGTACTTTCTCGATCAGGCAACGGTCTTGCGAACGCGAACGTCCTATTTTTGGTATGAGTATAGCAAGATTTAAAATATTTTTGTAAAAATGTTAAAAATTGCAAAAGTATAGAAAAGTTGCCCGGGTTATTGTACACAGAGTTGTTTGAGTTTACTGAGAAACACAATTTATTTAACATAGGGTTACAAACATTTACATCGTACTGTACGTTACCCAGGTAGAAATTGCCGACGTTGCAACAAACTGGAAGAGCACTGTTTTTTACGAAATGCCGGTACTACTTAAAACGTGCTTTGCCAGTATTGTTGTCTGAACTTAACTTTATTTTAAAATCGCTAAAAACAAAGAAAAATTTACTCATATTTAAACCGGTGTCATTTTAAATCTGGCCGCCATTTGTGAATAAAAATAATGCAAGATTTAAGGAAATTTTATAGAATTTTCAACAATATTTAGTTTGTGCAGATCCGATCAGTACTCGCTAAATTTTACTATATAATTTGATGAAAGCTCGATATCGATGATTTTTCATTAAAAGCCACGCCTACTTAGAACGGGTAGCAAAGTTAAAAAACAAACGTTACACTAAAATTTTCTACAATTTTCTGGAATATCTTCCAGTACTTCGGGGACAATTTAATCATTATTTTGATCTTTAAAAATAAAAGCAAAGGGGATAAAATTAGAAAAAACTTTAATTGGTGCTATTTTTTTTTCGCAGCTGTACATATGGCCACATATGCTTTTAAATTCAAGCAGATATACTTTTATATAGTCATATGTTAGATATTTTTTCCTCAAAGGTTTTAATATGGAGACATATGCGATTTTATATTATTACATACTGGCCTACATATAATTGCATGTGCTATATATAAGTACATAAAGTAACATATTACAGATATAATTACATATACGTTTATATATAATTTAGTATGACACTATACATAATAATATAAAACTTTATGTGGAGCCATATAAGAAATATTTCATAATTTGTGTTAGATATGATTATATATTGACGAATAAGAACCCATATATAACTTAATATGGTTCCATATCTACAATATTTCATGATTTCTGTAATATATAACAATATAACGTTCTTTATAAAATCATCTATAATTATATAATCACCTCCGTAATATGGTGATTCGGGTGGTTCCTCCGATGACATCCCAGCAGGAACTGCTTCGAGAGCATTTGGCAGTGTTGCTTTACTGTAAGGACCTTCGTTTCCTCGTGTAGATGTTGAACCGAGGACATTTGCAGGCATCCTGTAATTGTCCTGAGGGCAGAGTTTTGGCAGGTTTGGAGCTTTCTCCACTGAGTATCGCTGACTCTAGGCGACCACACTGGCGCAGCATAATTGACCACTGACCGACCAATTGTTTTGTAGGTTGCCAACAAGGTTTCTTTGTCCGTACCCCAAGAGCTGCCGGCTAGCGACTTGAGGACCTTGTTCCTACTCTGCATCTTGTTGCAAATTGCAGTGGTGTGCGATGAGGACATGAACAGGCTGTCGAATGTAACCCCAAGAATTTTGGGGTGGTTGAGTGTCGGAATTCGCACGCCATCGACTACTACATTCAGTTCCAGCCTTACTTCTTTCGTCCAAGTGGTAAAAAGAGTCGCCGAGGATTTTGCAGGGGAGAGCTGCATATTCCTTCCAGTGAAGAAATTCGTAAGATCATGAAGATAACTGTTCAACCTACCGCATAAGCCATCAATATCGTGACCCGTCGCCAGTATCGTACAGTCGTCGGCATATGAGATCAATTCCACCCCTTCTGGTGGTGCCGGGAGTTTCGAAACGTAGAAATTAAACAATATCGGGGAGAGAACTCCACCTTGAGGAACCCCTTGTTTAATTCTACGAGGTTTGGATCTTTTATTACGAAACTCCACAAACGACTGGCGACCACACAGATAATTCGCTATCCACCTCTTCGTACCATTTGGGAGACTGGATTCGGCGATGTCTCTGAAGAGGGTCGCGTGGCTGACCGTATCAAATGCCTTCGATAGGTCAAGCGCCACTAGAACCGTCCTTTCGCAAGGGCGGCTCTGATTTAGACCGCTAGTTATCTGTGTGGCAATGGCGGTTAAAGCTGTTGTTGTACTGTGCTGCTTACGGAATCCATGCTGGTGCTGGGCAAGCTGAAAATGCTGTGTGAGACTCGGGAGGAGTAGAGCCTCAAGTATCTTAGCAACCGGTGACAGTAGGGAGATTGGTCTGTACGATGCTCCCTGGTTCGCATCCTTTCCTGGCTTCAAAAGTGGCACCACCCTGCCCATCTTCCAGACCTCGGGCACAATTAGGGTGGATAGGGAAAGGTTAAAGACCTTTGTCAGGTACTCTACTCCTGGCATCTCCAGTTGTTTGATCATCAGCATGGAAATTCCGTCCGGTCCTAGAGCTCTAGATGGTTTGGCTCTTTTGATGGCTTCGGCAACCTCTGTTGACGTAAAAGCTAATGGCTCGTCATCGACTCGGAGTTCGTGCATTTTCCTCACGTCACTCCTTTTCGCCTTGTCTCTCTCGGGGTGCTCTATAAACTGCCGGCTAAAATAGCTCGCGCACCTGTTCGGGTCCGATATCGTCCTATCGGCAAATGAGATCGATACCCTGTCGTCCCTTTTGGACGGGTTCGAGAGAGCTTTGACCGTTGACCATAGCTTGCTGGCTCCGGTGCTGAGGTTGCATATTTTCAGATGATCTACCCATTTGTTCCGTTTATGTTCGTTGACCAACTTGCTGATCTCCCGGTTGAGTTCGCTGATTCTGGGGTCGCTGGGGTTGGTCGAACGAAGCTAGTCCCGCTCATCCGCGAGTTCTGCCGCTTCGGCTGGGAAATTTGGTCTGATGTTGGCGATTCTTCCAGCCGGAATGAAGCGAAGTGTTCCCGCGGCACTCGGTTCTTCGTACCGGAACGACTCGGAGCCCAACAAGCCCCGACCAAGGAATTCCAACTCAATAAACCCACAACACTACATACTTGGTAATGGTAACTAGTTACTTTTGTTATTACATTTCTTATTACCTTTATATGGCGATGTCGCGAAAAATAATGAGTTATGCTTACACAACAGCATACGTAAAATCAAAAAATATATCGTTACCCATGTGCTTACCAGTACTGACAAAAATAATGAGTCTAAAAATACCCAGTCAGAAATCGCCAGTGGTACAAAAAATCAAGCACTGGCATACCACTGGGTAACCACGGTATTAAAAATAAATGACTGGCAGAACACTCATTTGGGACGCTTTGCCAGCGTTTGCGAAAAGCGTTTTACCAGTATTTGTTTTACAAAAATTTCGGTGGTTTATAAAAAAACCACTGGCAAAGAATTGGCTTAGAGTGATATGCCAAGGTTTGCAACCAGTGGTTATCCAGTGCTACCTAGCCAATGCTACCAGGCGTACAAAAATCAATTCACTGGAAAACCAATGATTTTATAAAAATGCTGACGCTTCGTTAAAAAATGTTTGTAGTCGGAAGGTTCCGAGTTCAAATCCGGTTGCAAGCAAAAAATTTTTTTTGGATTTTTTTTAATTTAAAATTTTTTTTGTTTTATAAAATCAATTTTTTTGTTTGTGGGAAAGCTCCTTCAAGACCAACTTTTTTTTTTGCCCTCCCAATTATATGTCTCGTTAGCTCAGTGGGTAGAGCAATCGTCTGCCAATCTGACGGACTGGGTTCAAATCACGGCAGGACCAAAAAAATACATATGAACTTTTTTTTAATTTTATTTTGGAAAATATATTTCCAGACCACCTATTTATTGGTTTTGCCAGCGTTTTGCCAACGTTTAACACTTTTGTTCCTCCAGTGCTTTTCCGGCGCTTTTTGAACAGCCGGTCCTTTTGTCTAATGATGTTATCATTTTGGGAATGGGAAAGCACTTTTTGCCAATACTTTTACCACCTGTTAAAGTGCTTTGCCAGCGCTTTCCCGTTTGTATTTTTCTGACTGGGTAGATTTTCAAAAAAATAAATTATATTAAAAAAAATATTTTTTATTGTATTTTTTATTTTTTTCTTTACTTAGATAGTATGCTTGATTTTTGGCGCACTCGCTGTTGTGGTTTGAAGTGGGTTAATTAATATATTTATTTTAAGAATTTGACGTTTTATTTATGTATATAAGCACAAAAATAAAAAAAATTAATATGATATTTAACTGTTAATATCTGCGGTGTTATAAGGGTTATAGGTATAAATTATATCTTAAATTAAAGCTGAGAGCCTTAACTACATTTAAATAACAATTATTTTGTATTTTATATTGGTGAAATATTGAGATAATGGGCATTTTTTGTATTGAAGTTTACTCTGGATGTAGTCTTGATGACTTCAATAGGTGTAGATTGCTTTTTAATAAAATAATACGCTTTGTTTACAATTTGAAACCACATGATCATGTGTCGAGGTATATTTCCGATTTTTTGGGATGCAGTTTTAAAAGTTTTGTGCAAATCCGATTGCTATTATTCTATCATAAGGTAATGCTCACTGATTGTCCCGAATATATACACAGTCATTTTGTATTATTGAACGCTGACAGAAACCCTCAACTTCTGTATCCGACCAGAAATTACGTTATTCATGAACGATCTTTTCATGTTCGTGTTGCAAAGGTTTGGAACCATTTACCCCGTCCCCTTAGATCCTTTGATCTATCTTTGAAAACATTCAAGAGTAAACTTGTAGAATATGCTTCTGTCCATGACATTTAAGTAGCCAAATCTTTGTTTTTCTTTAATTTGATTTTACTCTTGCATATTTACATCATTTCTTGTTTTGTTCAAGTAATGGGGTGTTTAAATTCCTCTAAGTTTAGAACGCAATACATTTTATCATATATTTTTTTTATTTCTGCCATATTATTTCTATTTTTTAATTAATTTTATAACGCAATATTTTTTGTCATATATATTTTTGCCATATTATTGTTACTTTTATATTTTTTGTAAGTAAAACAAATTTTTATTACAAATTGTTTTATCTTGTAGTCTCTTTCAAATGCTCTTATATACAAATTTAATTAATTTTTAAGGCTATAGTTTTAAGAAATATTATAAAATAACCTGTTTTTGTTAGTCTACCAACTATATATGGCCCTAAGGGCTCAGTTGGTTTATTTGAATAATAAATAAATAAATAAAAATAAATAAAAAGTATGGATAAAAACGATTACGATTTGTCGCTTAATGGGTTAATGGATTCGGGAGTATTATATCTCAAATTAAAGGTATTTCAATAGCCTTTTAACGATATATATTTTGTATTTTTCCGATAATAAATCGCAAAGATACAAAGAATTCAAATTCAAACTTTGGGTCCATAACTCGGGAACCGGGGGTCACCGACATGCATGGTTGAACTCGGCATTGAAAGTTCTATCATCCGGGAAAGTTTGAAACAAATCTGAGTTATGCCCGTAAACTAGAGTTTAGCCAACAATTTTTCATTGCATAGTTATCATTTCATTGATCTTTTTACGGCATCGACACTTTTTTAATCATTATAGTACCAACCACAATTTCTGAAATACCACCACTGATACTTACCTCAGATGTCTTAAATTTTAATCATGATTTTTCTGGCATTTTTAGAGGCATCCACACATATAACAATTATATTCGTATAATAATGATACTAAATAATTATTTAATAAGCGAGTTTTTAATTATTTTCACAAATTTGCAAAAGAAATTTCAATTTTTCTTCCAAAATTCTTTCAACGTCTTTTTTCAAGATATATTAAATGCACACTATTTCACACAATTTCAATGGAATTTCAAGTTCTCTTTTCCAATATGTAGTTTCCAATTTTATATGAATTTTTATGTATTTTAATAAAAAAAATCACACACCTTCAGAGAACGGAAAGAAAGAAAAATGATTGCATTCAATATATCAATATACCAATATGGCAACATTGGATATAAAAGTGGCAGCTCTCCTCTATATTTGCCAACCCTGTGTTACACTGTTGTATTTGAATAACTTTTCTGGGATGAAAAATTTCCTCTGCCGGTTTAATTTCCCCCAGCCAACATTAGTAATAAATATGTTCACATATTGCACCAAATGTCAAAATTACGTTACAGTGAGGTTACATGTTCAAGATTTTGCTTTCAAGTTGATAACACATACTGCTTGTCAAATTCAGTTGAACTTGAAGCTGTGACGTAGGCTGCATGCAACTTGATAGTTAATTTTGCTTTCAAGATGCCGTCGTCAAGGAAAGAACTAAAAATGCTCGCCTCTGTGGGCTGTTTCCGCACTGTAGGCTGTTCGAAAAGACTTTATTTTTTTTCACATATTCCACAGACATTTTCATGTCAGCAGAAATTGATTTTTTATTTATTTTTAAATCATTTCGTCGATATACCGAAATATTCACATTGCGTATTTTATCAATCGTGTTTTATTGCGGCCCAATATTTGTAAAAAGAAAAAAAATTTACAAGAAATTGATCAGCTGTTTAAAAACTTGACCGTCAAGTTTTCTCAAAATTTGAAAGCAAAAATTGATATCAAGTTGCTGTTCAATTTTTAAAATGTGAGTGTGAGTAAAAAAATGTGAGTGTATTGAAACTTGAAAGGCAAAAATTGATCGTGTAACCCCTATGTTACCTAGGTCTTCAAATGCAATGAAATGTGCAAAGAAATTTGAAAATAACACACAAAACAACAACAACGAAAATATTTTTGTTGTTGCTTTGTGTGTTACTTTCAAATTGCTTTGCACATATCATTGCATTTGAAGACACTAGGTTATCTTCAGTGTAGACCACTCATCCCCCTGTCTAGATTAGCAATAAATATCTTAGCAATAAGTTAAGTACGTCGGCAGAATAACGGCATAAAATTGCTTATTGCCGAGCTTATGTTAAGGGTATGAGAACACGTAATTATGTTAACTCATAATTTGCAATAATTTAACGAAGAAGGTTATGCGACGCTTACTAGTCAATACCCTTGAAAAAATCAAAAATCTATAAATTTTTTTGTTTTTTTTATTTATAATTAGTTGAATTGTATGTAATTTTTAATTTAATTAGTTTTTTTGTTTTTCTTGCTTTAGTTTCTCTTATTTTATTAGTGGCGTCCTTTTTTATAAATGTCAAACTAAAATGTCATCTGAGTTTGACATTTCATCTCAGCAATATGTCGGCAATAATTGTTAACGAATCTGCGTTGACAATTATTGCGACATATATTGCCAGCAATAAATATGTACGCAATTTGGGGGTTTACACTGAAGATAACATAATTTTGACATTTGCTGCAATATATGTCAACATATTTATTGCTAGTCTAAACTGGGGTCAATTGGGTACATATTTATTGCCGGCAACATATGCAGAGCTTTGAAGAATTAATTCCTTTTTGAATGAATTCACTCCCAATCGAATTCAATTTTCTCTAGAATTGAATGAATTCCTTTTCTTAAGTAATTCACTGAATTCGATCAACTGAACGCGTTCATCAAACAACAAATTCAAAGAATTAATTCAATTGCAATAATTCTTATTTTTGAATCATGTAGGTTGATAAACAGCATCCGGTTTCTAATTTGTTTATTTTTACTAGCACACGCTGTAAAATTGCTTATTTAAAAATTTTATTTCTACATTTTTGTTTTCTTCTACTGAACGGCAGAAAACAGGCTTTGAATTCAGTGAACTTATTTTATTTTTTCTCAATTCAGTGAACTTATTTTATTTTTTTTTCAATTCAGTGAACTTATTATTTTTTTTTTTAATTCACCGAACGTAATTTTATTTTTTTTAATTCACTGAACGAAAATGAAATTGAACGAATTCAGTAGTGAATTAATTCGATTTATAAAATTGAACGTGTTCACCAGTGAATTAATTCATTTGATTTAATAAAAAGAACCACTGCAATTGAATTAATTCGTAACAAAATAAATCGAACGAAAGCAAATATGAATTAATTCCATTCAATATATGGTGCTTAGTGAATTAATTCATCGAATTTTTAATTCAGAATTGAAAAATTGAATTAAGGAATTAATTGTTCAAAGCTCTGAACATATGTCGCAATAATTGTTTGCGAATCTTCGTTAACAATTATTGCCGAGATAAAACGTCAAACTCAGATGACGTTTTAGTTTGACATTTATAAAAAAGGACGCCACTAATAAAATAAGAGAAAATAAAGCAAGAACTACATAAAAAACAAATTAAGAGGAATTAAATACAATTCAATTATAAACAAAAAAAAATATCAATTTTGGATTTTTACAAGGGTATTTGCGTCGCATAACCTTCCTTGAAGTTTTGCAAATTATATTTTATTATATTACCCTTAACATATAGTCTTCACTACACCGATAAAATTTCTCAGTAGTTCAGTTAAAGAATTTATTAGTTAATATCAAAAAAAATGTAATTAACTGAAATACTCGTTATCAACTAATGTTTCAGTTAAACAAAACCGATTTTGTTTAGTTACCCTGTAAATACCAATTTCAGTTACATTTGGATTGTCACTTTATTTTAAAATAAATATAAAAAACAAAAATTTTATATTGAATAAAAATATACTTTTGTCAATCATTTGGTACGTGAAAAAATATTTTATAAACCAATTCATTCTGATAAATTATATTCCTTAACATTTTAGTTAAGGGCATACATTTTTTCCACAGCGCGAATGAGAAAACGCCACATTTATCAAGGAGAAGCCATATGAATCAATGGAATTTGAAAGCCAATGAGGGATTCAACCATAGGTGGTTTGTTACTCATAATTTTTCCTTAAATAAATTCAAATAAAGATGCATGCATTGTTGACATTGTTTTTGTATTTAAATACATTGTTTTTGTTTTTAAATACATACATGAATTGAGTTAATATTAACTGAACAGAAAGTTTCATTCATAACAACTACTAATTTCGTTGCCTTTAACTGAGTGAACAGGGCTGAATAAATTTATCAAAAATTAGTTATTTTCAATTAACATTATTAACTGAGGTTCAGTAAGGGGTATTTCACCTGAGACTCAGTTGAAAATTTAGTAGCCAGTAACTGAGAAATTTTTTCGGTGTAGCCATGTAAGAACAAGGAACAAATCACACGTGAAACCACAACAAATTACATGTTTTGTCATTATTTTGCTGTAATTCGTTTCATGTTCGCAAAAAACCATGGCTACACTGAACCAAAAGTCGTAAGTGAAATCAACATAAAAATTTTGTTACTTTTTGATGAAACGAATTGTTAAAACAATATATTTTTTATTCAAATTAATGTGTGTTTTTTTTAAATCAACTACTTTTTTTTTTAAATGAACATACTTATTTCCGTCAATAATTCTCTACAAAACAATTGTTGTTTTGATAATTTTTTGTCCATTTTTTAACAAAATTTAATTTGTTAACTCTAAAAAATTTTGTAAAAAAGCTGCAAAGTAAATTTGATATAATTTTTCTTCGATTTGAAAAAAAGAGTATTAAATCTGTGGAAAAAAGTTTAGTGAGGTTAGTTTTGTCGCGTCATTATTCGTGCTTGCATGTGTATTTGTAATTGTCGGAAATATCAATAAATTGACATTAAGTGTTTTTGTTTTTCAAAGTATAGATAATTAACAAATTCAGTGACTAAAAGTGAATTGCTAATTGAAGATTTATTAATTTTAATTTAAATAAATTTATATAATTTTGAACGTTCTCAATTAAATCGTACATTAAAATTTCTGTCATTAGTTTTGATATTATCCATCTTTTTGTTATTTTGTTTAAGGCAAACTATTAATGAATGTTATATAATGTATTTGAATTATTAATTTAAATAAAGTTATATGTTTTTGTATATAAAATGGTACATGTGTTTTCAATAAAGAGTTTTTAGTATATGCTATATATAATTTTAATTTTACATTTCATTATTTTTTATATTTTATCAAATTCATTATAAAAAAGACATTGTATTAAAGAAATTTGAAAGTGGTGAAATATAAAAAATAATGAAATATAAGTCTAAAAATAAATAATAAATCGATAAAAAATTAATTAATTAAATAAAATGCATTGTTGAATTTAATAAAATGCATTGATAAAACAACAAAATCATTATGCAATTTAATTAAATATAATTGTTAAGACAACTAATTTTTGTTAATACATTTGACGATGTTTTGTCAAAATAATACCACATAAAATGCGTTAAATTGATGGACGGGTTTTGTTAGTTGTATAGTGATCACCCATTCATCAATTTAATATGGAATTTAGTTGATTTCACAGCTGTTTTTGGTTCAGTGTAAAGACTAAAGTTGGCCATGAATTGGCAATATTATTGTACAACTTCTCGTTTTAAGTCTTTAATATAATACCACACATGGTAATAAAGAGCTAAAAAACGAGAAGTTGTACAATAATGTTGCAATTGCATGACCAGCTTATCTAGTGTCTTCAAATGCAATGAAATATGCAAAGAAATTTGAAAATAACACACAAAAAAATAGTTTTGTTGTTGCTTTGTGTGTTATTTTCAAATTTCTTTGCACATTTCATTGCATTTGAAAAACTGTTATACTCCACACAAAAAAATGATTTTTCACGACAATCAGTTTCACGTGAAAATTGTGTAGTTTGTTTTCACGCAAGTTTAATGTACAAAACTATTATTTTTGTTGGGAAAAGTGACATTTTGCGTTTATTTTTATTGTGTCTTTGTTATAAAATTAAAAAATTGTTAATTTGTTTAAATTAAATTGCAATTTGAGGCATTTAAAGTTCGAGTGAATTTTTTCCACGTGAAAAACAACTTACGGTGCTTAAACAAAAAATATCAAAAAATTTTGTAAACACAAATTGCACAAATGTCAACATGAACATTAACGGTGGGTCTCATACTGCAGGTTTAAATTTAACTTAACTATAAACAAAAGAAAATGTCAAAAAAATGTACACAAAACAACAAATTTTTGGGTTAACTATTAACTAAAGTTTAAACCTGAAGTATTCGACCCACCGTAACATACACAAATCAACATTCGTAAAAAATTGACATTTTTCACGGATGTTTCTTTGTGTATTCTCCGCTTAAGATATTTATCTTAAATATGACAGGGCGATAAACTGCAGTTTAGTCCAAATTTTTGTTTTGTTGTTGTGTTATTGTTTTGCATGTATTTTTCGTGTTTTAAAATTAATATTTGTCTCGTGTAGACATCAAGTAAGCTGACGATAAGTAATTTGAAGTTTTTGTGCACCTAGTGTCTTTAACAGTGAGGTTACATGATCAAGATTTTCCTTTCAAGTTGATAACACATACAGCTTGTCAAATTCAGTTGAACTTGAAGCTGTGACGTAGGCTGCATGCAACTTGATAGTCAATTTTGCTTTCAAGATGCCGTCGTCAAGGAAAGAACTAAAATTGCTCGCCTCTGTGGGCTGTTTCCGCACTGTAGGCTGTTCGAAAAGAGTTTATTTTTTTCTTCACATCTTCCACAGTTATTTTCGTGTCAGCAGAAATTGGTTTTTTATTTTTTATTTTAAATCATTTCGTCGACATACCGAAATATTCACATTCCGTATTTTATCAATCGTGTTTTATTGCGGCACAATATTTGTAAAAAGAAAAACAAATTTACAAGAAATTTGATCAGCTGTTTAAAACTTGACCGTCAAGTTTTCTCAAAACTTGAAAGCAAAAATTGATATCAAGTTGCTGTTCAATTTTTAAAATGTGTGTTAGTAAAAAAGTGTGAGTGTATTAAAACTTGAAAGGAAAAAATTGATCGTGTAACACCTATGTAAATGAAATAAAAAAAATACCACAAAATTTGCAAATTACACACAAAGCAACAAAATTATTTTCGTTATTTTCAAAATTCATTGCACATTTCATTTCATTTGTATACACTGTATAATTTTGACATCTATTGTGTAATTGTCAATTTCTGTTGTGGCAACACTGGAAAGATCCCTCAAAAATAACAACTCCGTTTTAGGCGAAAACAGGGTTGGCCGCTTTTTTTAGCATGTCTACAGAGTCTGCACATAAAACAATTATTACCGTGTATTAAAAATGTTAATTTTGAATAAACACGTTATTTCCAAAAGTTCTTGTTAGGAATCTCAATATAAAAATATAATTACACAGATTAAAAACACAAATGGAAAATTTTCGTAGGAGTATATATAGTGTCGTACTCTTCTAACGTACAGTTAACCGTATTTTTTTCTCACTCTTGATGTTTTTTTTAGGAAAAATATATCACGTAATAAACAATAGCACTACTACTCCGACAAACGCGTTGTGAACACTTTGAGAACATTACGGAAACTGTAGAGTTGTGTCGTTCATGAACGAACTAGTTCATTTGAACGGTGCAGTCATTGAACGATATGACATCGTTCACCACTATTCGTTCTTTTCGTTCAAACTTTCATTTCGTTCTTTTTTTTAGTCATAAAGAATTTGTATGCCTTATTAATTTTATTACAGAATTAAATGATTTCTTAAAAATTTGAAATTTTAGTTAAAATTGTAATTTTCTGAATTCACTACCAATCGAATTCAATTTTCTCTAGAATTGAATGAATTCCTTTTCTTAAGTAATTCACTGAATTCGGTCAACTGAACGCGTTCATCAAACAACAAATTCAAAAGCTGCCTACACACTAGGGAACATGGTTGAGGGAACAAAAAATATCAAAAAATTTTGTAAACACGAAATGCATGCTCTCAACACTCACACACACACAAACGCACTCACACATTCACAAAAAATGCTCTCTTTTTTTAAGTATGTTCCCTAGTGTGTAGGCAGCTAAAGAATTAATTCAATTGCAATAGTTCTTTTTATTAAATCAAATGAATTAATTCCTTACTGAATTAATTCACCACTGAATTCGTTCAATTTAATTTTCGTTCAGTGAATTAAAAAATTTGAAAATAATTTAAACAGAAAGTGATATTAATTTATGATCTTGAATCAAACTAAAATAACATTCAAAATAAAATTACGTTCAGTGAATTAAAAAAAAATAAAATTACGTTCAGTGAATTAAAAAAAAAATTACGTTCAGTGAATTAAAAAAAAAATAATAAGTTCACTGAATTGTAAAAAAATAAAATAAGTTCACTGAATTCAAAGCCTGTTTTCTGCCGTTCAGTAGAAGAGAGCAATAATGTACAAATAAAATTTTTAAATAAGCAATTTTACAGCGTGTGCTAGTAAAAATAAACAAATTAGAAACCGGATGCTGTTTATCAACCTACATGATTAAAAAATAAAGCCTTTCTCTACTAAAAATAAAAACTTTACAGATATAGATATAACTGTAAAAGTAGTTTGAAAATTTAATAGTTATATTTTTTCTCCAAATTTAAAGTAAGTAAAGTTTTTATTTTTAATAGTAAAAGGCCTTATTTTTTAATCATAGGTTGATAAACAGCATCAGGTTTCTAATTTGTTTATTTTTCTAGCACACGCTGTAAAATTGCTTATTTAAAAATTTTATTTGTACATTATTGTTTTCTTCTACTGAACGGCAGAAAACAGGCTTTGAATTCAGTGAACTTATTTTATTTTTTTTTCAATTCAATGAACTTATTTTATTTTTTTTTCAATGCAGTGAACTTATTTTTTTTTTTTTTTAATTCACTGAACGTAATTTTATTTTTTTTTTAATTCACTGGACGTAATTTTATTTTGAATGTTATTTTAGTTTGACTGAAGATCATAAATTAATATCACTTTCTGTTTAAATTATTTAAAATGAATTTTTCCAACTGATAATCAGTAAGGGGTATTTCACTTGAGAATCAGTTGAAAATTTAGTAACCAGTAACTGAGAAATTTTTTCGGTGTAAGATATTCTTTCGAGCTCGAGCAGTTAAAAGGGTTCTTGCCAACCTCAACGTAAATAAGTCATCGGAGCCAGATGGTTTACCAGCACTGGTGCTGAAACAGTGTTCTTCGACGCTAGCTCCATAGCTAGCTCGTCCATTGGCAAGCCTTTTTAGTGCTTCGTATTATGCGGGAGTTTTCCCCTCGTGTTGGAAGGTTGCCAATGTCCAGCCAATCCCTAAAAAGGGTGCGGCTAACAACCCTGAAAATTACCGCCCGATCGCAATATGCTCTGCGCTCTCAAAGGCGATGAAGAGTATGGTTAATTCCCATCTTGTGAATTATTTAGAGTCCAACTCACTTCTTAATGACCGACAGTATGGCTTCCGCAGACGTCGTTCTACGGGAGACCTGCACTCAGGGAATTATGTAGGTAAAATCAACTGCAAATGACAGTTAAAATAACTGCATTTGCACTTAAAAAGGTGTAGACTACATTTGCAGTTAAATTAACTGCAATATGAAGTAATTTTTAACTGTTAAAAATCAACTGACAAATGTAGTAAAAACAACTACAAATGCAATTGAAACAACATACATGCAAATTATTGTAAAACTGTACAAACAACTTGCAAATGTAGTTAAAAAAACATAAATAAAAATTTTTTTTTTTAATTATTAATTTAATAAAAAAAACAAATTTATGTAAACACTATTAACTTAAATTTATTCTATAATAAATTTAAAATTGAGAAATCAAAATTTACACTTAATGTCACTTTTTTTTCACTATTAAGATATTGTACATGTCCGTCTGTGAGGGATGAAATATGCTGTTGTTTGGCTTCCTTTTTTTCTCCAGGTAGAAAGGGATGAGAATATAAAAGAACTGAAAGAAAATAAATACAATATTTTTTCAACATTCCCCGTAAATAAATTTATATTATAAAACTTACCTTATTATTTTAGTAATTTAATAAAAAATATATAACCTTTTCCGTATTACACGTGCTCACTCTTTGGCGTTGTTTTATGACTAAGACAAGAGAAAACATGTTATACTCATATTCTTTCACTAGAAATTTCTAAACAAGTGATTCATACACATACTTCTGTTTGCTTCGTGTGTGTGCATACACACTTGAAAATTTAAGTATTTGTAAATAAAATTCAATATAACTGCATAAAATAAATGTTACTACAATGTAGTAATTTTTGTTGTTTGTTTAAAAAAATAACTGTCAAAAACATTGAAAAATTTTGTTCTAAGTAAATTAACTACAATTGTAGTTAAAATAACTACAACCGCATTACTACATAAATAACTGTCATGTAGTAACTGCAGAACTTTTCTGAGTGTATTACTGTGCACAATGAAGTTTGCAAGAAAGAATAGTACACAAATATTAAAAGAACGACATTCCAAGTAACTGCGACTTGAAATATTTGATCACTGCCGTTACCAGTGATTTATCAATAACTGTGATTAAATCACCGGTATGCAAATATCGCTCATCTCTACCGTAATATAATTTTTAAAAATCAGTTTTATGTTGAAAAATATTATAAAATTCGCATATTGATATTCTTTTATTATAAAAAAACAACTTCTTAAACGATTTTAGGAAAAAAACTTTCCAAAAAATACACATTTCGATAAAATATTGGTATGTAGTTTTTCACCGTAAAATGCACTCTTTTTGAATATTTTTAATACTAATATTAATTCAATAAAAACCGGGATTCATTATTTGCAGCTTAATCGTAAAATTTTTTATTATTTAAAAGTTTATAACTGTGATCTAAAACTTCAAAATATTATTTCTTTCAATAACCAAAAATAAAATATGTGCAAATATATTTATGGCTTTAATTACAAAATATCTCAAACTTTTATTATTATTATTAATTATTTTGCTTTAAAATAAAGTCGACTTTAACAAAAATATACATTTGAAAAATATTGATAGTAAGGCTGAGTAAGTTATAGCAAAAATCTTGCTTTTTGAATTTTTTGTGTAGTGTACAAGGTTTAGGATAAAAATAAATTAAAAAGTAGAATTTGTATGGGAGAAATCAAAAAATTTGATAAATTTTTGGGCCAAATTTGTGAGAAGCAAAAAAAGTTAATATTTCGGTTTTTTCTTAATGGAATCAGTAAGTTTAGTCATTATAAACCTAATTGCAAAAAATCTCTTCAACAAGTTGTCGCAATAACTTTTTTTGCACAATTTTAATTTTTTTTGTTGTAACGGAGTTTACATTTCTGTAAGCAAAAGATATAACAAAAAAAATTGCGTACGAATTTTCTTCAATTTATTAGTTCTTCGTATTTGGGTTTTCAACTTGCTTTCCAATGATATATAATTTGTGTTTATCAAATTGGCGGTTTCGCGAATAAAAACACAATTAATTCCGCAGATTCCGCGAAAAAAATTTTTATTATTTTTTTAATTTTGTATTTTTGGTACTTTTAAATGCTTTTCAAAAATATATAATTTTTTAAAATCCAAACAGCGGTTGCGCAGTTACAAAATAATATATTAAAAACATAACATTTCGCGATCAAAAAATTCTTAAATTGTGTGAAACAAATTTAATTTGTCAAACTAATGTCAGTAATGACTCGAAATATCGATTCAAAACCAATGAAATGCAAAATCAATCGTTTTTCGCTCCAGCAGCTTAGGGTAAAAAACTAATAACTTTTTTTGATTTGACGCAAAATTATTAGTTGAATCGTCTTTTGACGCATAAATATTAGTTGAATCACATCTGTTTATGGTTATTTTAAAATATTTTAAACATTTATCTACATTTATTTGAATGAAATCTGATGCAAACAATTGTGGTTACGGAGTTTACAGTTACGGAGTTTACATTTGGTTACTTTTTTCGTTTTCTTTCAGAAACGTTTTGTCAGAATTTTTTTCCGAAACAAAATCGCATGATGCCTACAAGGTGAATCCAAATATGACATTGTTTTTCTTACTCGTTAAATAGTTTGGTGTAAAAATTAGGAATGGAGTTTACAACATTTTTTCAAATCTTATTAAATACATCCTTTTTCATCTCGAGAATGTTACATAATGCAGAAAAGCTTCAAGTCTCTTATACTGGATGATTACTTACAGTCCAACGATCATTTGAGTGTAAATAACATTATACTTTTAGCAATATAAATAATAGATAACTCCAAAATTCTGGTATATGCATTTTTATCAAAAATTATGACGAAAAATCGTTACATAGTTGAAGTCGTGATAGCTAAAATATACGAAAAAGTTTGTAAAATGTATTAATTTTTATTAAAAACGGCACTTTTCACTCTTCATAAAAATTCTTACAGTTAGTGTTTAGCTTCATTGGTTATTAAAATATAAGCTATTAAATTTAAAAAACCTTATGAGTTACTTGTTACGGAGTTTACATTTGTCCTATAAAATTGGTCACAAATTTTATGTATTAACCAAAAATTGGCCAGATTGTTATAAATTTTGTAAAACAGGTGACAATGAGCTGATATATATCGAAATATATAACTCAAATGTAATCCATGCATTACAAATTAGGTGGTTACACGGTTTTTATCACATTTTTTGATAACACCCGTATATACTTCAGCCTATTTAAAATTTGAGCTAAAAATTCTAACCCGTTCTCTAGTTATTATGCTTTTATGCATTCGAGAAAAAGTTTTTCCGGCTATGCATAAAAAAACGCTGGCCGTTATTATCCTCTTCGCTGTTATTCTGGTCCGTTTAGCTCGACAGACTCCATTTCAAAAATAAATCGTCAAATGTGTTTGAAAAGCGCCACGTTTGTCGAGAAATCGACATATCTGGCAACGATGACAGCGGGACCGAGAAAATTTTATTTGAATTAAAAGTTCGGCATAATGGCGAAGTTACAATGCTTAGAAAATACTGAACTATCTGAATATTGTTTAAATATTTTAGTAAAACATGATATACGTTTTGTGAAAGATTTTATTTCGGAAAAACCAGAAAAACTTTTAAAAATTCTGAACTTAAATTTTGAACAAGTGAAAAAGATTAAAAAAGAACTTGTACGTTTATATGGCCCCGCGACAAATACATTATTGGATAGAGTGGTGGAGGAGGATTTGAAATTTAAAGTTTATGGTACTAAAATTCCATCATTGGATCATATAATCGGCCAAAAGGAAATGCTTCACAATCTATCATTTTGGGAGATTTGTGGTCCTACAGGAGTAGGAAAAACCCAATTGTGTTTAACGCTAATGCTCAACTTTATTATAAATGAAAAATTTGAAGCTTTATACATCGACACAAAATTAGATTTTTCTGCGGGACGGATAAAAAATATGCTTAAAGCTCGTAAAATTGATTCTGAATCGTATGCTGGCATTATGTCTCTGCTAAAAGTCGAACGGGTTTTATCTGCACAGGGTGTAGTCGAAATGTTGGAAGAGTTATATGTGCAATTACAACAGAGGAATCCAGATGTCAGTGGCATAAAATTTATTGTTGTAGATTCTTTACCGGCTGTATGGTTTTCATTAAAAGCCGATTCCAATCGTTTAGCAAGCAAATTTTTACTGTCTCGCCTAAGCCAAGTGTTACACCATTTACAGGATTTCTATATAACGGTCATATGTGTCAATTTATCACTTTTACCTTCAACCGAAGAAAATCAAACAAAATCAAGTACAGTTTAATATATTCTTTTAAAATTTAATAATTTACAAATATTTTCTATAGGTTCTCTTAATTTACACAACGAAAATGATGTATCGGATTTAATTGAAGCAGATGATATGGACTTAGAAAATAAATCTCCTTCTCTGGATTATCGTCCGGTTTTAGGCAATTTTTGGTTATCAAAACCTCGAATGCGTTTATCGTTAGAATTCTCCTCTTCAGAAGATGAAAAAGATTCTTCACTACGTGTAATAAAAGTTATAAAAAGTTCTTACTCTCCCTGTAATGTTAGCTGTTTGGTACGAATTCTGGATAAAGGTGTTGTGGATGCTAAAGAAATTGATGTTTTGCCCGTATTATGATGATTTTTTTGTGTGATGGTAAGTTTTCATAACACGTTTTCCTGGTATAATACTGTCACCTAAACCAGGACGTTTACGAGTTTTTGAATTTTCCGTTGTTTCTCCTGACAACTCGATTTCAGTTGTTTGTTGTGGATCTATAAATAATGGGGGTTTTGATATTGATATTTTCATTTCGCTGGGAGATTTATGCTAAAATAAAAAGTGTTGAAAAGAAACAAAAATCACTAAAAATATAAAAGATAAATCTTTGAAAAAAAAAAATTTATTAAATGATAACAAATTTATCAATAACCTTGAAGAGAATCTGTACTTTTACTCACCCCTTTGTTAATGATTTGCCTTTCACTTTTCTCATCATTAATTGTTTCTACTATATCCGAATCATGGGCATATTTACATTTATTACCAAATCTACAACGTCCTTTGCGATTACTCCAACATATTTTCCGTCCATTTTTCTGCAATAAATGATTTTCCGAATCAACCATTTTAACATGTTTTTGTAATTTATCTATTTCTAATTTTTCGGCTTCCAGAAAAGGATTGCTAAAGACTTCGCCGCCTGTGGTTTTAGCTAAGCCAGAACTCAATAAAAAATTGGCACTGGGCAGTAATAATTGTGGCTTAGCAGGTGGTAGTCTATTTTTGGAAATAAAGGAAACTTGAAAAATTATTTTTTACTTCACGAACAACTATTTACTTGTCTTTTTCCAATTGCTTTCTTTCTATATCTGTATTATCCTCTTCCTCACTGCTGGAAGAGGATGTGGTATTATAATCAGCTACTAATGATAACATTTTCTTTTTTTTCGTAATATTTGTTTATTTACATTTTGTTGTTTGGACGACAAAAATTATTTTTCATTTAGAGATTAATCACAACTGTGTCGATTGTCGACCGACGACAGCAAAAGTCGTCGCGTTTAATTTAAATTCTGCGACAATCGACCGTCGACATTTGTTGACGTTTAGAAAAAAATGAAAGCAAAACAATATGTTTGTATATGTTTCGCTACAATTCTTCACCAATTCAATTGCTTTTGCATTAATTCTTGTTGTTTTACATTTTTTTGTATTTAATTTTGCTTTTTTGCGGTAAATTATGTATTTTTATTTTCAATTATATTATGTCAAAAAAATAAATTTTTTGTAAACAAAGTACAAATTTTTGCAACTTTAATACGAATTTCTGCAATTCTGTTCCCTTAATTAGTTAAAAATATGGCAACATTTTGACAAATATTTTGAGTGTGTGTTAAGGCTGAAGGGCGGATTATGGGACCGTAAACGTAAATGTGATGTAACTGTACCGTGCCGTAGCTAAAAAGTACACTTATAGATTATCGTAAACGACATCACTATTTAGCATCTATTTCATGTGGTTTTATATTTTATTCTAAAATTTTCCATTTATTTGTTAATTTTTATTCCTTATTTGTTGTTTGAATCAATTTTCTTTATTCATTTCATAGTTTTTCCGACTAAAATCATTCAGGTGTTTCGATGCCGGATAGAAAATTCTGATTTCAACAGAATGATCCGGCAAGTTCGTTTACATTTACGTGTTAGTAACCATTCGTATACATTTCTTCTTGTGGTATCGGAACAGCTGATTCATTACAGATACGTTTACGGCCTTGAGTTAAGGGCGGATTATGGGACCGTAAACGTATATGTGATGTAACTGTACCGTGCCGTAGCTAAAAAGTACACTTATAGATTATCGTAAACGACATTACTATTTAGCATCTATTTCATGTGGTTTTATATTTTATTCTAAATTTTTCCATTTATTTGTTAATTTTTATTCCTTATTTGTTGTTTGAATCATTTTTCTTTATTCATTTCACATTTTTTCCGACTAAAATCAGTCAGCTGTTTCGATGCCGGATAGAAAATTCTGATTTCAACAGAATGATCCGGCAAGTTCGTTTACATTTACGTGTTAGTAACCCTTCGTATACATTTCTTCTTGTGGTATCGAAACAGCTGATTCGTTACAGATACGTTTACGGTTTGGTAACTCAGCCTTTACCCAACCGTGAACGTATCTGTAACGAATATCCAACCTTATTTTGTGCTTGTATGAGTGAGTTGCAGCCTCTCACTCTCAATGCACTGACAAAGAACGTTTGTATAATAATTCGAAAATTTTAAATGTTTATAATGGGAATATAAAATAAAAATTTAAAAGCAAACAACAACTACGAAAACAAATATCAAAAAACAACAACACAAAAAAAAAAAAAACAAAAAAGCTTAAAAATAAATTACCAAAAAATGTATCAATAAACATTATGCAGAGTGTAAAAAATCTGGCAAACAAGCGATGTGACAACCTACTTCATTGAATTCTTGTATGCGACTGATTATTTTTTTGTTCTATGTGTGAGCTTATGTAGGTGTGAGAGAGCGCCCATGGTCATAGGTGGTGCCGACCTCTGGAATAGATCCAGTTTCTGCCTTTTTTATGGACAGGCTTCATCAGTGATTTTCCACTAAATTGTATTATCGTTTATATTTTCATTGTCAGATTGTCTCTATATGAATACTTTCAGAAGTGATCAAACAGACATATACAAACATTCTTTTCTCTGTTTATCTTCTTATTTCCTCCGTGTCACCTTTTCGCAAATGTGGCCACACTGACGTATGGTTTGTACGTACAAGTGCAGGTAATTTGTGTATATTATTATTATTATTATTATTATTCTTTATTTCAGTCTATGGATACAATATTATCCTTACAGACTAGCAACTTATATCTAAAACTAATTATTTATAACAATTTATTTAAAAGAGTTTTAAACTTAAAATTAGAAATACTTAAATCTAAATTTTCACAAAGATTATTGAATAACCTCATTGACTTAGTAATTGGTTCATTCAAAGCATAATCAGTTCTATGAATATCTACATGGAAGAAATTATTTCGCCTAAGAGTTCTCTGCGGAACTATAATTTTAATTAAATGCAATAAATCAGGACAATCAATTACACCACAGAAAATGCCGTGCAAAAATAATAAAGCCGTAATTTTCCTACGAGATTCAAGAGATTTCAAGGAAATCCAAGAACATCTATGCTCATAAGATGTAAGGGGAGTTGAAAAATTCAAAAAAGAAAAGGTAAACTTTAGGAATTTTTTTTGAATTCTTTCCACACGCTTCATGTGGGTTTTAGCAATTAGGACTCCAAATGAATGAAGCATATTCCAATCTAGAACGGACAAATGATGAATATACAATGTTTTTAGTATGATAGTATGATATGATAGTATGATATGATATTGGAGACGGACAACCAACAGGGCATTTTTATCCTTTTAGTTAAGTGTTGTTTTTTCAAACGCGTCGTATAGATTAAATACAATTAATATTGTAATTAATATGTATTTTTATTAATTCTAATTTCCCGACTAAAAAAGATGTTATATAATCATATATAAACCCATATATATGTTTATATCTAATTTGATCCGAATATTGGAATATATAATTATATCAAACGAGATAAGCATGTTATCTAACCTGATACAATTTGATCCAAAAAATGGGTCTATCTAATTGCATTAAATTATATATAAATACATACAATTTTATAAAAATCTTCAAATAAA
Organism: Leucophora obtusa; assembly: GCA_949987735.1. Taxonomy (NCBI): domain Eukaryota; kingdom Metazoa; phylum Arthropoda; class Insecta; order Diptera; family Anthomyiidae; genus Leucophora; species Leucophora obtusa. The sequence goes on from OX465299.1 coordinate 50,422,409, forward strand.
ATTTTAGTAAATATTGTTGAGATCACTTATTTTCATTCATATTAAATACTAATGGCCGACAGAACAGTTTGGCTAACAAAGTTGGTATTGGTCGAACTTTGGTATTGATGGAAATGAGGATTGAATGCGATTTAGGACGCAAATTGTCCTTAAACTTAGAATAACGCAGTTTGTAACTGAATTTCAATAAAAAGCAAAATTCAAAATGAGAAAAAGTTGTTTAGAAAAGTTTATGCTACTAAACATGGAAATAGTTGACAAAGTAAATTTTCGGTTTAACTCAACTTTACAAAAATTTGTCGGAACAACTTTTTCTAGTTTAGAGTTTTGGTCTTTCTTATAAAATGTGTCTTTCTTATAAAATAAAAAAAGTTTGTTTTCTTCATTGTTATAGTGCAATTAAAGTTTATAAAATTTTGTATAATTAGATATCATGTCATGTTATATATTTTCATATAAGATTGTTTATAGAAGCTTATACGCCATTATATATAATTATATATAAACTATATCGCAGATCTCTTAATATATGGATGGAACCAAATCGCTTATGATTATATATAACGTCATATCAAAGATATTTATAAAACCAAAGTGTTAATATAAATGTATATGGTTATATAAAGCCACGCATATAAAAATTTATAATAATATCAAATCATATAAGATTATATGAAAACTATTTTAGTCGGGTTAGTAGGTTTGAGGTTAAGAAGAAGAATAAACATTTTCTTCAAAAGTTATAAACACATTAAATTTGCAAATCAGACTAGATCCAGTTTCTGCCTTTTTTATGGACAGGCTTCATCAGTGATTTTCCATTAAATTGTATTATTGTTTATATTTTTATTGTCAGATTGTCGCTATATAAATACTTTCAGAAGTGATCAAACGGACATATACAAACATTCTAATTAAGATTTCCTGTTTATCTTCTTATTTCCTCCGTGTCACCTTTTCGCAAATGTTGTTTAAGTTTTTATTTGAGTTTAACAACGATTTTCTATTGGGTTTTCTATCTGTTAGCACACTCAAACATAGGACACTAAACATACGTAAAAATGTTGTATCGTACTATTCTAAAATGTTGTATTTTTACAATTTAAATTTTAACAACTCTGTTTTTTGTTAGGACAATACCACAAATAGCACACCCCTTGTGAATAACCTTAATATCTTATCCAAAGAATTAGGGTGGGTGCGAACTAGCTAAATAAAACCTAAACTAAATTCAGGTTTCAAAATTACTATGAAATTTGAAAAAGTTTTCAAAAAATTTTCAAAGAAATTTTAAACCCTTTTGTCAATTTGTATTTAGTTTAGAATTTATTTAGCCACCTCGCACAGGGCTTTAATTTAATTTTTGTTGATTTTTTTTTAAATTCTTCATTTCCATTGTCGATCACAAACTCCTCACTCACTCACAAGATCACTTATTTCATTCGTATTAAATACTAATGCTTAATGTTTAGAAAAATTTTTCCTAATAAACATGGAAATAGCTGACAAAATAAAACATTACAAAAATTTGTCGGAACAACTTTTTATAGGTTAGAGTTTTGGTCTTTCTTATAAAATGTGTCTTTCTTATAAAATAAAAAAATTAACTTCCACAATTAATTTTTTTTTTCACGGAAAAATAAATGAACTTAAACCATATTTATTGCAACATATGTTTGACTAATTTTTATTTTTAAATTTAAAAGTAAAAATAATTATTTCGACCTTTAATTCCACAATGAAAAAACAAAATGTCTTCTTTTTTATTTCTCTAAAATTATTTTTATTTTAATAAAGAGTATTTTACCAACTATTTGAAAAATATATGTTAAATTCAATTATAAACTTCACAATTTCCTTGAGCTTAAGGTTTGTTTTTTAAATATAAAAAGTTTTTTATTTTTGATATTTCGCTACTCCATTGTGAATCATCTTCAGGATGATCCAGATCCACAATTTGTGAGTTTTTATACCCTACACCACTATGTGGTCAGGGTATTATAAGATTGTGCAGATGTTTGTAACACCAAAAAATATTGGTCCTATACCCACCTTATAGTATACCGATCGGCTCAGAATTTTTTTTATTTCGATTTAACGATGTCCGTCTGTCCGTCCGTCCGTCTGTCTGTCTGTCTGTCTGTCCATGCATTCTTGTGCCCACTCTACAGGTCGCAAATATTAAGATATTTTGATGAAACTTGGTACACCGACTTATGTCGGCCCAATGACGACGCCTATTGATTTTGGTTAAAATCGGTCCATGTTTAGACCTAGTGCCCATATAATGGTCCCCCCAAAATTATATTGTTTATACGCTGCAGATCGCAAATATTAAGATATTTTGATGAAATTTGGTACACAGACCTATGTTGGCCCAAGGACGAAGCCTATTGATTTTGGTGAACATCGGTCCATGTTTAGACCTAGTGCCCATATAAGGATCCTACCAAAATTATATTGTTTATACGCTGCAGGTCGCAAATATTAAGATATTTTGATGAAATTTGGTAGACCGACCTATATCAGCCCAAGGATGAAGCCTATTGATTTTGGTTAACAGCGGTCCATGTTTAGAGCTAGTGCCCATATAAGGGTCCCCCCAAAATTATATTGTTTATACGCTGCAGGTCGCAAATATTAAGATATTTTAATGAAATTTGGTACACCGACCTATATCAGCCCAAGGACGAAGCCTATTGATTTTGCTTAACAGCGGTCCATGTTTGGACCTAGTGCCCATATAAGGGTCCCCCCAAAATCATATTGTTTATACGCTGCAGGTCGCAAATATTAAGATATTTTGATGAAATTTGGTAGACCGACCTATGTTGGCCCAAGGACGAAGCCTATTGATTTTGGTGAACATCAGTCCATGTTTAGACCTAGTGCCCATATAAGGGTCCCCCCAAAATTATATTGTTTATACGCTGCAGGTCGCAAATATTAAGATATTTTGATGAAATTTGGTACACAGAACTATGTTGGCCCAAGGACGAAGCCTATTGATTTTGGTGAACATCGATCCATGTTTAGACCTAGTGCCCATATAAGTGTCCCCCAAAATTGGCTTGCTTACAAACTGCAGGTCTCAAATATTAAGATATTTTAATGAAATTTGGTGCGCTGACTCACATTATAGAAAATTTTGACACAAGCCCCATTTTAACCAATTCGGATTGCGGATCCAAACATTAGGTGGCTTTTACCCAGACTGGTGTAGGGTATTGTATAGTCGGCATGCCCGACTTTAACCTTTTTACTCGTTTTTTTAATTTTTATAGTGCAATTAAACTTTATAAAATTTTGTATAATTAGATATCATGTCAGATATAATTACATATAAAATTAATACAATTTTATATTAACTTTGTTATATATTTTGATATAAGATTGCCCAGGTAGAAAATTACAACTGACAAAGCACCGAAATTGGTGGTATTAGTGCTTGTTAACAGTGGTGGTGCCAATGCTTTACAAAGCCCAGAGAAAGCACCCAGAAACATAAAAATCAAATGCTTTCCCAACGCCCAAATAAAAAAATTAAAGTGCTTTCCTGGCACTCAAATGATAACACTGATCTATTTAATTCTTTGCAAAGTACTGAGATGGCACCAAGAAACACAAAAATCAAGTGTTTTCTCTGCCACCATATTATGAGCCCTCATCACTGAAGAATTTCAAATTACTCTAAAAATAGATGATTCTTGGAGTTATTGTATTGTGGAGTCAAAAATTATTTAAATATTCACTCGCTTCTTTTTCATGATTATATATAATGTCATATCAAACATATTTATAAAAGCAAAGTGTTAATATAAATGTATATGGTTATATAAAGCCACGCATGTAAACATTTATTATTATATCAAATCATATAAGATTATATGAAAACTTTTTTAGTCGGGTACAATATTCATATAAGTATAATATAACAAAAGAAACAAATTAATTAAAAAACAAAATAAAATTTATAATAAACAAGCGGGCTAACAACATAAATACTTTAGCTTTACAAAATGATCTGGACAATGCCCCCTGGGATCTAATCTATTACATACTCTCGGCCAATGATCAAGTTAGTTTTCTTAATATTCTTATTCTAGAAATTTATAACAAACATGTTCCTATTAAGACTAAAGCTGCCTACACACTAGGGAACATACTTAAAAAAAGAGAGCATTTTTTGTGAATGTGTGAGTGCGTTTGTGTGTGTGTGAGTGTTGAGAGCGTGCATTTCGTGTTTACAAAATTTTTTGATATTTTTTGTTCCCTCAACCATGTTCCCTAGTGTGTAGGCAGCTTAAAAATTTCATAATGAATATCGTCTGACTAGAAAAGCTGTTGTTTCGAAAATAAGGTACGATAAATCATCTTATTATTCTAACAGATTTAAATCGGCAGTGGACAGCAAAAGTACTTGGAAACAAATACGTGAAATTGGTGTGTACAAACGATATTGCTGTTAACTTATTAAATACGAATTTCGTCAATATCCCATTACCAGCAACACAGGAAAGTTTTTATGCCCCGCTTGCTAATAGTGAGAAAACATCGCATCAATTTAACTTCCAATGCTTTAACGTAGCGGATGTAATTGAGGGTTTTCGTGCAGTTAAATCTAATGCCATGGGTTTGGATGATATACATCCACGATTTGTTAAACTGATTCTCCCTTGGATAGTTCGTTTTGTTTTGCACATATTCAATGTCATTATCACTACCGGCACTTTCCACTGGGTTGGAAACATGCTAAAATTATTCCAGTTCAAAAGACATATAATGAATATCGACCAATTGCTATTCTTCCATTCTTTTCCAAAGTTTTTGAACGTCTTTTACATAAACAAATGTATGAATATATGCACGTAAATAACTTACTAACTGATCGTCAGTCAGGTTTTAGACCGCAACATAGCTGTATAACAGCTCTATCTGATGTTGTCGAGGAGATTCGAAGTAATTTGGATGATAGTAAAATGACGTTTTTGGTCTTGTTGGATCACTTCAAAGCATTTGACACTGTTGACCATAAGATACTAAGCATAAAACTTTCAAAAATGTTTAATTTTTCTCCAACGGCGGTCAGATTGATATCGTCATATCTTTCAGATCGATCGCTGAGTGTCGTTTGTAACGGAACTATATCAATGCCCTTATTGGTGATAAGAGGTGTCCCTCAGGGCTCCATCCTTGGCCCACTATTGTACTCACTATATGCCAATGATTTATCACTACAAGTTCAACACAAGAATATGCAGATGTATGCGGATGACGTACAACTATACCTGAGTTGTCACAAGTCTTCAATTTGCACCAAAATAATTGAACTTAACGATGATCTTGAGAGAATTCATGCCTGGGCTTCAGCTAATGGTCTGCGTCTTAATCCAAAGAAGTCAAAATGCTTGATCATATATAAAAAATCTGTTAAAATTGATCGCGAAATAAATATATTTCTTGGTGGCTCAAAAATCGATATATTGAATACTGTGAAAAATCTAGGTGTTGTATTTAATCGAACACTCACTAGGTCTGACCACATTAACCAAACTTGTGGTAGAATATATGGTATGTTAAGAAGCCTGTGGGCTACTCAATATTTTACACCGTCAAAAATAAGAATGCTGTTGGCATTCCCGGGAATTCCCGGCAAACTTTTCCCGGGAATTCCCGCCCGGGAATTCCCGAACCCCAAACCCTAAATGCAAGTGACAAAAGAAAGCTCAGCACTACTTTTAATAATATTACACGTTATATTTTTGGTCTTACAAGATTTGAGAGTGTGTCCCGGTACTCGTGTCGTATCTTGGGCATTTCACTTGATGACTATTTAAAGTTCAAAAACCTAGTTTTTCTACATAAAATATTCAACAATAAGGAGCCCAAATACTTATTCAATCGGTTAACCCTCACATTATCGCCCAGAAATAATGTTATAATTCAAATTCAACATCGAGATACAGCTTCTAAACAGCAGTTCTTAATTTTTACTATAAATCTCTGGAACCATATTCCATACGATTTTCAAAAAACCAGCAACGTAATAAAATTCAAGAAAATGCTAATGCAATATTATTCCTAATTCTTATTATAATTATTTTTTTTTTGTTATTTATTTAATTTTCCTTTTTTAATTAAATGGTAATTTACTTGCTAAACACATGATTTTTCACAACACAATACATTTTACTTGTTCCCATTTGTTTTATGTATTATTAATAGAAGTAAATTAAATTTTAAATTTTATGTCTAAGATTATTGTTCAAAATTAAATTCTAACTTGTCTGATTCTAATACTGTAATTTATAAGATACTTTATCTTGTTGTATTAGAAAATAAAATGTTTTAATAATGAAGAAAGAAAGAAAGAAAGCCCGCTTGATGGTTTGTATAAGTCCCCAGGTGACTGGGGACTTATACAAACCAAAGATTAAATTCGGCTGTGCCGAGTCTTCAGATACCCTCCATCCTGGTGTTTTTATTAACAAAGAAAAATCGAAACAATACGTATCCCTTTCGAAAAACGTGTAAGTCCACACAATGTAATCGATTTCGTGTACTTCAAATTGTGGATTTTTAGATTGTGATTATCTCGAAAACTAAGCCTCCTAGAATGAAAAGGAGTTTTATTTTGAATATTTCTAGTAAGTGAAATGTAAATGAACACACACAACAGTTTTCATTTGCGAAAATCTCTCAACTAAAATTTTGATCGGCAACATCTCAAAAACTAAGAGAGCTAGAGGAAAAATGTTTACACCAGGGGTCAAAACCCGCCCATAATACCCCGATACTTACGTTGCTAGATTTTAAGGGCGGATTATGGGACCGTAAACGTAAATGTGATGTAACTGTACCGTGCCGTAGCTAAAAAGTACACTTATAGATTACCGTAAACGACATTACTATTTAGCATCTATTTCATGTATTTTTATATTTTAATCTAAATTTTTCCATTTACTTGTTAATTCTTATTCCTTATTTGTTGTTTGAATCAATTTTCTTTATTAATTTCATATTTTTTCCGACTAAAATCATTCAGTTGTTTCGATGCCGGATAGAAAATTCTGATTTCAACAGAATGGTCCGGCAAGTATGTTTACATTTACGTGTTAGTAACCATTCGCTGATTCGTTACAGATACGTTTACGGTTGGGTAACTCAGCCTTTAAGATCGCATTTTTTCTCTAAAATTAAGCCTAGAGACAAAAGTGTTTTTATTTGGATTGTCGCCCGTATCTTTAAAACTAAATGAAATAAAAGAAAACGGAAAACAGTTTTGGAACAAGGAGGTCATAATGACTTATACATGGAAAAATAAAGGCACAATTTGCTTTAATACATTTTTGATTGTCCATATCTCGAAAACTAAGAGAGCTAGAGGAAAAATGTTTACACCAGAGGTCAAAACCTGTCCATAATACCCCGATGCGAAACTAAATTTTGACTTTCGTTGCTAGATTTTAAGATCACGTTTTTCTCGAAAACTAAGCCTCCTAGAGAGAAAAGGTCTTTTTTTGGATTATCGCCCGTATCTAAAACTAAATCAGATAAATGAAAATAGTCAACAGTTTTGGAACAAGGAGGTCATATTGAGTTTTACATGAATTAATAAAATTTTGATGGTCCATGTCTCGAAAACTAAGAGAGCTATAGGAAAAATGTTTGCACCAGAGGTCATAACCCGTCTATAACTAAATTTCGACTTTCGTTGCTAGATTTTAAGATCGCGTTTTTCTTGAAAACTAAGCCTCCTAGAGAGAAAAGGGCTTTTATTTGGATAATCGCCCGTATCTTGAAAACTAAATGAGATAAATGAAAACGGACAACACTTTTGGAACAACGAAGCCAGAATTACGTCTAGAATTATTTTTGCAAAATTTTAACCCATAACGACCTACGACATAAAACGCCGTACATGGCACCGATATTTTCATATAAATGTGTATAAAGTGCAGGACTTTCTGAATTCAAGAGCCAGGTCGGAATATTTTTGCTCCACATATTGAAAAAAGGTTTACAGCTGTAAGTCAGAATTACGTGTAGATTATTTTCCCAAAATTTTTATGTAAATATCAAGGTTGGTTACCGTTATCGTTATAATACCGTTATCGCTAAAATACCGTTTCAAATTGAATACCGTTACCGTTACCAATACTTCTAAAAAAGTTTCCAAATATCGTTATCGTTACCGATACCGTTATTTTTATGGGTGGTTACCGGTATTTTACCGGTATTTATTAATTTATATAAAAAATGCAAAATTTTCAAGTTTTTTATAATAATCTTGAGTTCTTTTTAGCAAAAAAATTTATAGATAATAATATCAATTATTGAAACACGAGCATTGAATTTAAAGCTTATAATCTGGGATTTTAACGCTTAAAATAAAAAATATGCCAAGTTTTTAATTGTTTTTATATGATTTTAACGCAATTTATAATACCGGTACGCACCGGTATTGCTGTTTCGATAACGGTATACCGTTACCGAAACAGTCTTAAATACCGTTACCTTTACCGTTACCGTAATAATCAAAATTCGATACCTTTACCGTTATCCTTACCGTTATTCGTTTCGGTAACCAACCTTGATAAATATCCATCGATTTTTACAAATTTATCAATTTTTATAAAATTTATTCAGCCTTCCTATCAATATTTTTCAAAGGTATATTTTTGTTAAAGTCGACTTTATAAAGCGATAAATTAAAATTTTTTATATTTGTTCAATAGTAGATTTTCAACGCCAACTATACACGCAGAAAAAAGAGATTGTTGGATATATTTACAGGCAATTATATATATGTTTATAAACTACTATACTTATGTTTGAGGTGTGTTTCCAATTATTTTATTTTTATCGTTATAATACGTATGTCTCCAGGCAAACATTGTAATGTTTGAATGTTAGTCATATTTTCCCACTTAAACAAAAATATATTTGCATTTTTATTTTATCACTATTATTTTTGTGGAGTGCAAATATAATAATGATAAATATATATATGTTTGCCTGCAAATATTTATATATTTGCGAGTAGATGTATTTCATATGATTCAAACATACATATGTTTACAGGCAAAAATATTATATTTGCTGGCAAACATATTATATTAAAAACACGGCAAATATATTTTGACAGTTCTTCCAAACATATATATATCACCAGCAAATATGTTTCCTGCAGGGCGATTTTTTTCAGCGTGTATGGTTTAAATATTATTGTAATCATAAGAAAGAGCATTAGAGGGTTAAATCGACTAGAGATTAAGATATGTAAGATTGACATTTAAATCACAAAATTCTTCATACAAAAAAATCAAAAACTTGTTTTTTTTGTAGAATATTCTTGCAAACAGGACATTTCTAGGAATGATTGAACATGTTATATATACAGCTGGACGCGCCTCAAAAAAACCTTTCATATGATACCAATATTGTGTATATTGTGTTTAGATAAATACCAAAATTATGCCAAAAACTAAAAAACCCGAGATTCCTATGGGAATCACCATAAAACAAACCAAGGGGGGCACTTTTTTTGCTTTTTTTCTGTCCATATAAGGTGAGTCGGTCTAATGTACATATATATAAAAAAAAATGGTGAGAAATTGATTTTTATGTACCTGTAAAAATAGTACTGAAACCAATATTGAATTGGAGTGCATCTTTTACACTTGTTTAATCAGTACTTTTATTGAAGAGAATAAGGAACAATATCTCGGATTAACAAAGTGGTGTTTTTATGCCAGTCAACTTTCATATCAAAGAATAGCTTAGCGACTAGAAATCGTGAGGTCGCAAGTTCGATACCCGGTGGCGGCAATAAAAAACTTTTGTAAAATAAAAAGAATATAATTTTTTTTGTGTAGAATTTTTTTTTAAACTTTTAATTGGTCAAAAAGAGCTTCCTTTGGATATTAATATAACAGAGATTCCTAAGCGGATATTGATGAAACTTCTTGATATTATTTTTCTAGGTCTAAAAATAATATTCTTAATTTTAGAAAACAGTATTTCTGACCTTTTTGGCACTAATTTAAAACGAGTTAGCAAAGCTCAATATAAAAAAGTACTTCTTATCTGAGTTTCTTGGAACTTATAGAATAAACAAATTTTTACTTTCCAGGTACGACAAAAAAAAAGTTCGCCGTACACGGTCGAATGTAAATTAATACATTTTTCGTTATATCTTCGGCATTTACATCGGATCTTAAAGTATGATACATCCTCTCGAGGGGACCAATGTTTTGCTCTAAGGGCTATTGCCCTCAAATATTCCGTTCTAGTATTTACCCACCAGATCTCAGTTCCTACAGTTCCCTAATGTACGACCCTAATGTCAGAAAATTAAAGCTCACAAAAAACCATTAAACTTTTGCCAAGAAAGTTTTTCGAAAATTCCAGCAGAAAATTTTTTTGTTGCCGAACGTAGGGGTCGCCTTGTTAAATTTTTTTTATTGGATTTTTCCTTTATGGAAAAACACTGGATATATGACACTTTAAAATCCGACTGTAAATGCCCAAGCTATAACGAAAAATTATTTTTTTTTTTCAAAATTGCCTTACATAAATACTTTATATTCGAAGGTGTACAGCACACTTTTTTTTGCCTGTAAGGTGGTACGGGCTACAGCGTACCCTTCTGGCTTTATTACTAAAATAACATTTTTAAATTTAACAAAATCAACTATTAAAAGTTAGTAAATTTTGTAACTTTTAGTAAACTTTGGCAAGTTGAAATAACTAAAAATTAGTTCAAAACTTGGAAAATTGCATTGGTAACGATTTTATTAACTTTCCTACTAACTTCTTTCTATGAGCCTATTAGTGGGCGCTATCCTAAACTACACTTAAATAAAAAAGTTTGTAAAAAAATTTGTAAACAGTTTCCAATCGCACTATACTATTTTTATACTGATTACACTGTGAGACAAATGGTAGGGGTCAGTGATCGGGAAGGTTTCAAACTACCGGGGAAAGTTATATCGGTAAAAAAGAAGTTATACGTGCCCCGGCGTTTCGCTGGGTCACCCCTAGGAATCGAGATATATCTATTTGACCTTTGGTGGTCTTTTTTTTGACATAACTCGAGAACCACTAGTCCGATAAATGTATGAAGAAAAAAATATTTTTTGCCTAAATTATTAAAAAAAAGTAATAAACAAAAGGTTATTGATTTTTATGGTAGCGGTAACAAACATTTATTTTTACCGGCAAAACTGTTGAGTATATAGAAAAACGTTATATGAACAGATTAAAGGAATTGTAATTTTTAATTTTTTTAAAATTGTTTGAGCAAAATCGGACTAGTGGTTCTCGAGTTATGTCAAAAAAAAGATATATCTCGATTCCTAGGGTTGACCCAGCGAAACGCCGGGACACGTATAACTTGTTTTTGACCGATATAACATTTTCCGTTGGTTTCATCCCATCCCGATTTTGACTGTCGCATAGTGTTACATATTAGTACAATTTTTATTTTTAGTAATCATTTTTGCTATTGTCTTATTACAAATTACGGATTTTTTTTACTAATTTTCGCTGCGGATTTCAGAAAAACATTTTACTAATTTTTCAAAACCGAGTGCTAAATTTAGCAGAAAAATATACTAATTTAAAAATATTTTTTTTTGATTTTTTACAATTCTTGTTTAGTTTATATTTGTTACTATTGATATATTCTTAGTTTAGAAATAACACCCAGAAAATGTTATTGCATCTCCAATACATAAAACGGCAATAACTGGAGAACCGTTTGCAATTTTGACTCCAAATTTCAAGTACGATGAAGTAATTATACGCTTGTTACAATCGAAAGAAAAATTTTTTTTTTAGATTTTACAGTTTTTTTATTTGTTAGTACAATTTTTTGCTAATTTCAGCAGATTGATTTTAAATTACAGTTTACAGCAATTTACTGAAATTTAGTAGCTGCAACTAATTATTTATACTAATTTCATTGTACTAAAATTATGATATTTAGTAAGTTTTTTAACTGATTTTAGCAAATCGATTTTGAATTGCAGTTAACATAAATTTTACTAAAATTTAGTAGCGGCTACTAATTTTTTCTACTAATTTTATTGTACTACAGATCAGCAGACATGTGTTGCTAGAATTAGCAAAAAATACCGCTGGCCTCAAAACAGTTAAATTTCCCGTAATAACAGCAAAATTTTCAGTAGCCATTACAGACTTTTTTGGTTGAGTGTAATTAAATCAGCGAATATACTGTGAGGTGTAAAATACGTTTTTCGGTGTAGACAGATTTAAATTTCATCATAAAATTGTTTGGATTTTTTAATTAAAGGTATTTAACCTGCTCTCATCTGCATTCAGTCTCAAGGTCATGGCATCTAAACTAAACAAGAATCTGAAATGAAAAGAAAAAAATGATAAGATTCATTATACTTTTAACCCATTAATGGATAAAGTTTGGAATGAAATAGGTTACATAGTTTTTTAGAAAACCACATTTTTTGTTAAGATTTGTTTTGCTTAAATACACGATTCCACAAATTCTGACAATCCGTATATAAAAGATCAAATCTTATGGCGCACCACATATAATTAGATCCAGTTTAATATGGACTTATACCGAATAATTCTTGAAACCAAATCTTTATAATTATTTTTATTTTGGTGCCTTTGACAAAAGCTCGAATGGCTAAGGTCTTAGATCTAAACAGTTATATTCAGATCCCATCTTTCTTACTCAGGAAACGATATTAATTAAATTGCGACATCCCATGTAAAAAAGTTTTGATATAGTCGTACATATTATCATATAAAATTTTGTATAATTATATATTCATATATACCAAGATATACTTACATAAAATTTTACGAAATTATATCCTAAATATATAACTATATCTTGTTATATATTGCACAATATATAGTGCAACATATTACAATATCCAATTATGTATAGACCTATATAGTTACATATGCCTCACCCGTGTAAATATGGTACTAGATATAATTATATCTGGCCCCATATATGATTAGATCTTATTTGATCCGAGAATTGGATGGATCTAAGTGGATCAGACTGTTTCAGAACTGATATAATCTGATACACTTAGATCCAAACTGATCCGAAATTTGTCCACATCAAACTTGATCAAATTAGATCTGGTTTGATCAAACTAGATCAAATCAGATCCCAAATCTATATTTTGGAAATTTTATTTATATTGTATATAATATGCCAAATACTGCAGTTAATAAGAAACATAAACGTTTTTAATATTTTCAAATAAAAATTTTTATTTTATACTTGAAAAAATGGCAGAATATGTTTATTCACAAATTACACTGTTAGACAAATAGTAGGGGTCGGGAAGGGTTCAAACTACCGGGGAAAGTTATATCGGTAAAAAAGAAGTCATACGTGTCCCGGCGTTTCGCTGGGTCACCCCTAGGAATCGAGATATATCGATTTGACCTTTGGTGGTCTTTTTTTTGACATAACTCGAGAACCACTAGTCCGATTTTGCTCAAACAATTTTAAAAAAATTAAAAATTACAATTCATTTAATCTGTTCATATAACGTTTTTCTATATACTCAACAGTTTTGCCGGTAAAAATAAATGTATGAAGAAAAAGTATTTTTTACCTAAAATATTAAAAAAAAGTAATAAACAAAATGTTATTGATTTTTATGGTAGCGGTAACAAACATTTATTTTTACCGGCAAAACTGTTGAGTATATAGAAAAACGTTATATGAACAGATTAAAGGAATTGTAATTTTTAATTTTTTTAAAATTGTTTGAGCAAAATCGGACTAGTGGTTCTCGAGTTATATCAAAAAAAGATATATCTCGATTCCTAGGGGTGACCCAGCGAAACACCGGGACACGTATAGCTTGTTTTTGACCGATATAACATTTCCCGTTGGTTTCATCCCATCCCGATTTTGACTGTCGCATAGTGTTATTAAACTGTAATTAAATTTAAAAGATTTTTGTTAAAAGAAGCCAAAAATTAACCACAATTTTGAATAAAAATTTCTTTATGATAATAGGTATGTAAAAAATAATTTAAAAAAATCTGTTTCAATTTGTAGTTAAACGAGTGAAAAGGTTAAAGTCGGCCATGCCGACTATACAATACCCTACACCAGTCTGGTTAAAAGCAAACTTATGTTTGGATCCGAAATTCGAATGGGTTAAAATGGGACTTGTGTCAAAATTTTCTATAATGTGAGTCAGCGAACCAAATTTCATTAAAATATCTTAATATTTGCGACCTGCAGTTTGTAACCAAGCCAATTTTGGGGGGACCTTATATGGGCACTAGGTCTAAACATGGACCGGTGTTAACAAAAATCAATTGGCTCCGTCCTTGGGCCGACATAGGTCGGTGTACCAAATTTCATCAAAATATCTTAATATTTGTGACCTGCAACGTATAAACAATATAATTTTGGGGGGACCCTTATATGGGCACTAGGTCTAAACATGGACCGGTGTTAACTAAAATCAGTAGGCTTCGTCCTTGGGCTGATATAGGTCGGTGTACCAGATTTCATCAAAATATCTTAATATTTGCGACCTGCAGCGTATAAACAATATAATTTTGGTAGGACCCTTATATGGGCACTAGGTCTAAACATGGACCGGTGTTAACCAAAATCAATTGGCTTCGTCCTTGGGCCAACATAGGTCTGTGTACCAAATTTCATCGAAATATCTTAATATTTGCGACCTGCAGCGTAGAAACAATATAATTTTGGGGGGACCCTTATATGGGCACTAGGTCTAAACATGGACCGATTTTCACCAAAATCAATAGGCTTCGTCCTTGGGCCAACATAGGTCTGTGTACCGAATTTCATCAAAATATCTTAATATTTGCGACCTGCAGAGTATAAACAATATAATTTTGCGGGGACCCTTATATGGGCACTAGGTCTAAACATGGACGGGTCGGGTAACCAAAATCAATAGGCTTCGTCCTTGGGCCAACATAGGTCTGTGTACCAAAATTCATCAAAATATCTTAGTATTTGCGACCTGCAGCGTATAAACAATATAATTTTGGTAGGACCCTTATATGGGCACTAGGTCTAAACATGGACCGATTTTAACCAAAATCAATAGGCTTCGTCCTTGGGCCGACATAAGTCGGTGTACCGAGTTTCATCATAATATCTTAATATCGCGACCTGTAGAGCGCGTACAAGAATGCATGGACAGACGGACGGACGGACAGACGGACATCGTTAAATCGAAATAAAAAAAAATTCTGAGCCGATCGGTATACTATAAGGTGGGTCTAGCACCAATATTTTTTGGTGTTACAAACATCAGCACAAACTTATAATACCCTGACCACGTAGTGGTGTAGGGTATAAAAATTGTGTTTTCTTGAAGATAAAAAAAAAAATTCCTTTAAAGGGACACTATGTATTAATAGGTTAATATTCAACAAAAGATTTTAGAAATTAATTATCTTTTTCTAAGTTTTTTAATGCACAAAAATTTATATGGTTTTATGTTTTTTTTATCTTATCGGCCGGTCTAAGCATTTTTATGCATTTTTGAAAATAGGACTGTTCAAATAATGTACACAGAGATAATTTTCTTGCACGAGTTTTAATGAATTTATTCAGTAACCTAGTGAAGTTTTCTTCACAAAATAAATTAAAAATGTCTTTACTTTAACGAAAAAGCTTCATAATTTTTATGAAACTACATTTTAATGAAATCTCTTCACTGAGCGCACGAAATTTTTAATAAATAAAATGGAAATTTTCATATAAATTTATGAAAAACTGAACTCATTTAATATAAAAATTCATAAGTATCATGTAGATAATTCTTTCAGTGTAGATTCGTAGGTACACCAGAGGGGTCTAAATGACATTGAATTCTAAGAGTTGCGTTTGGACAATTTTTTTCGTTTGCATATAAAAATAGTTGATATGAAATTTGGGGGCACTCGGGTAAAGAAACGTCACGTCGTAAATCGGTTGAAAATTTGTTTAGTGTTTACAAGGTGAAACATTAAACCCTAGTTTATGTATTACGAAAATTGTCTAAACGAAAGCAAAGTAACGAAAATTTGTTTTTGTTTTCCATGTATTTTTAACGAAAGTAATTGTCAATTTTTATCGTTTAGAACATTTTCGTAATACATAAAAAGGCCCTAAATTTTTTTATTAATTTTTTTTTTCATTATTATTAGAATATATTTTATACCAAATGATTGCAGAATTGTAAAGCTTTTCACCGGTGACTAGTGTTGTTAGGGGTAGTAGTCCATTTTGCTCTCTCTCTATTAGTTTTCGAGATATAGGCCATTTTAAATATCAGTAGTGGGATTCTCTAACTTTTTAACGACAAAATTCGGTAGTTAAGTTGTCAGTTTACTATGAAAACTTGTCAATTTAACTACCGAATTTTGTCGTTAAAAAGTTACAGAATTGCCCCTCAGGAGGGAAAGAAATAACGGCATCTTAAAAACTTCGAATACACTGGTGTCGCCATCTACCGGTTTCTAATAGAAACCTTAAAATACTATATGTTAACAATAAATTGTGTAAAATTTAACAAATGGGTTCTTAAATATTATAAATAGTTTTGTAAATTAACACTCAAATTTAAAGTAACGAGGATTTTTAGTATTGTATTATATGAATCATACCTGGGGGAATTCAATTACACTTCGATTAAAATTACTTGTATTTTGTAAATTCAATTACAAGTAATAAATGTAATTTATTATGGTTATTATTATGAATGATTTATATATTCCTCCGGAAAGTTCGGACATAATATATGAAGCACATGTGTCCAATATCACATTACTGGATGCAAATGTGTTGGCAAACTCACACATCTGTATACTTGGTGACTTTAATCTTAAAGATATCTTTTGGTCACTAATTGGTGATAGTAATTTTTTTATTAATTGATAGTAGGGATGCCAAACGGGAAATCCCGAATCCCGAAATCCCGGGATTTTCGGGATTGGCAAAATCCCGAATCCCGGGATTATTTCTCAAAAATCCCGGGATTTTCTTATTTTTTAATATTAATATAAACGCAAATAAACAAAGTGAGCAATTTTAGATTACCTACGTTTTTTCTTGAATTTTCTCATATTGACAAGAAATTGATGCCAAGATATTGGTAAAATTATAAATTAAGTAGATTATTCGAGTAAACTATGCAAAGATTTTGCAGAAAAATTTGAATGAATTTTCTGAAAAATTTGAATTTTCTGAAACTGGGACTGTAAGTTTTGGCTGGGACTGTAAGTTTGAATTCTTCCATGAAAACATTTGATAACGATAACCAAATAACTTTGTTGCTGTAATTACACGATTTAGTGGTCAAGGTTATCGCAACGAATCTGTTTTAAAATCTGCTTACAAAATACTGGGCGCAAGTGTACTTAATCACAGGCCTTCATATATTATCCCAGCCAGAAAAATAAAAACGGGAAAGCGATGGCAAGGTATTTTAACAGGTGGTACAAGTACTGACAAAAATTGCTTTCCCATTTCCAATATGATAACGTCAATAGACAAAAGGACCGGCAGTTAAAAAAGCGCCGGAAAAGTACTGGAGAAACAAAATTTTTAACTTTGGCAAAACGCTGCCAAAACCAATAAATAGGTGGTTTGGAATTGTATTTTCCAAAATACAATTTAAAAAAAGTTCATATGTATCTTTTTTTTGCCCTGCCGTGATGTTTTGTAAAACAAATACTGGCAAAACGATTTTTGCAAACGCTGGCAAAGCGTCCCAAATTAGTGTTCTGCCATTCATTTATTTTTAACATCGCGGTTACCCAGTGGTATGCAAGTACTTGATTTTTTGTACCACTATCAATTTCTGACTGAGATGTTTCAATATTCAATTAGTTACATATCATACAAATTTTAAAAAATTTAAATCCCGAAATCCCGTAAAATCCCGGGATCCCGAAAAATCCCGTAGTCCCGAAAATCCCATACAAAATTTCATACAAAATCCCGAATCCCGGGATTTTCAAATATCAATCCCGATTGGCATCCCTAATTGATAGTTTCTTAAGTTTAAATTTGGTTCAAATTAACCATAATCTATCAAATAGATTAAACCGTTTTTGGATCTTATTTTTGTTCCGTATGATTGTAAATTCTCTTTATATGAGATTTTGCTGCCATATTCTTCTTCTACTACTCATCACAATCCTTTGATTATTGAAATAGATTCCTACACTCAACCAAAAAAGTCTGTAATGGCTACTGAAAATTTTGCTGTTATTACGGGAAATTTAACTGTTTTGAGGCCATCGGTATTTTTTGCTAATTTTAGCAACACATGTCTGCTGATCTGTAGTACAATAAAATTCGTAGAAAAAATTAGTAGCCGCTACTAAATTTTAGTAAAATTTATGTAAAATGCAATTCTAAATCGATTTGCTAAAATCAGTTAAAAAACTTACTAAATATCATAATTTTAGTACAATGAAATTAGTATAAATAATTAGTTGCAGCTACTAAATTTCAGTAAATTGCTGTAAACTGTAATCTAAAATCAATCTGCTGAAATTAGCAAAAAATTGTACTAAAAAATAAAAAAACTGTAAAATCTAAAAAAAAATTTGTTTTCTTTCGATTGTAACAAGCGTATAATTACTTCATCGTATCTGAAATTTGGAGTCAAAATTGCAAACGGTTCTCCATTTATTACCGTTTTATGCATTGGACACAGGGTATGCCAGTGAAGTCAAAAGTGACAGCTGTCAAACGGGTAAACACAAACCGTATGGTGTGGTTGTTGTTGTAATTTTTAACCGAAGTGCGAAGGAGATTTAAGAAAAAGTATATATACGAAACCCATGTGTAAAAGTGAACAACTATACAGCATGTTTTCAAACATGTGTTCACAAAAAAAAGTAAAAGATAGCCTAGAAAGTATGAAGATACACACCATGGTTGTATTGGGCAAACAGTTTAACTTCCCTGGTGTGTTACAAACTCACAAAATAATTATATATTTGTAGTTACACATTGTAATGAATAAAACAATATTACTTTAAACTTTTTTATAAAATTTGTGCACATTAATGCCCTTTATTAACAATAAAGTAAACTTATACAGTACTATTAAACATAACACAACATACAACAAACTCTCACATCCATATGTTCTGTGAAATGTATAAAAAAAACACAAATGCACTCACAAAACAGATTTATATTATTTATTATTATTCGTCAACATAAAATATTCACTTTATAACACTATCTATTTTTAATTTTTATTATTCAATCATTATTTGAGCTATATAATTTTATTTTGTTACACAAACGATGCTGTGAAGAAAATTTATTAAACAAACTAAAAAAAACACAACATATCGTCAGCTTAGTATTGGTTTGGTGGATATGCCAAAAAGTCTTTATCCAGAAAAACGATAAAGAGATTTACATCTTTTTAATTTGTGTATGCACTAGGTATCTCAGATATGATACATTATAGCAAGAAACTGTTTCAAAATCTGAATGAAAATATGTATTTAATAAATTTTCTAACTCGATATTTTCAAAAATGGCCAGTGGGCCGAATATATGGGTTGTAATATATTTGTTTCTCTCGCACTTACGTTTTTGGTGCAGCTCTGCTAGTTAGTTGCAGAGTTGCAAATTTCGGTAGTTCCAAAAACGTCCGCCCGCAGCGCTAGTGCGTGTCTTCACTGGTATACCCTGTGGCATTGGAGATGCAATGAAATTTTCTGGGTGTTATTTCTAAACTAAGAATATATCAATAGTAACAAATATAAACTAAACAAGAATTGTAAAAAATCAAAAAAAAAAAATATTTTTAAATTAGTATATTTTTCTGCTAAATTTAGCACTCGGTTTTGAAAAATTAGTAAAATGTTTTTCTGAAATCAGCAGCGAAAATTAGTAAAAAAAATCCGTAATTTGTAATAAGAGAATAGCAAAAATTATTACTAAAAATAAAAATTGTACTAATAATCAGTATAAAAATAGTATAGTGCGATTGGAAACTGTTTACAAATTTTTTTACAAACTTTTTTATTTGAGTGTATAAGTTTTTAAAAAATTCTGAATGCTCAGTTTTCCTTAACTTCAATTTTAACCATTGTAATTTTGATGTGCTAAATTCTTTGCTACTACTAAGCAAAAGTCTTTGTGTTATGATCAGGGCAGCGACTTTCATGCAAATGCATGTTTGTAGTCGTTAATCCAAATTTGATTTTGACCAAATGCTTTTCCGAATCAAAGAATTTGCAACAAAATTACATCAATTTGTTGTTGCATATTTTTGCATATTTTGTTATAAATGCACATTTTTGCATATTTTGCATTTAAGTGCATATTTTATGATTTTTATTGCATATTTTTCATTAAATTGCATATTTTTTTAAAAACTAAAAATTAGATTTAATGAAAAATAAAGAAAGAGAAGAATTTGCAAACCTTAACGCAGTACTTAACTAGAAGGAAAACATCAAGTTGTTATCTACTTTAGACATTTATATTGGATTTAATTGTTAACCAAACGCTCTCGAGTACTAAATATGATTTTTAAAAATAGATAAATTTAAAGATATTTTTTTTTGGTTTTAGCGTTTAAGCATTTATTTTTAGATCTTTAGTTCATATTTTTCGGTTTTTAGTGCGTATTTTTTTTTTGGTTTTAGCGTTTAAGCATTTATTTTTAGATCTTTAGTTCATATTTTTCGGTTTTTAGTGCGTATTTACATTTAAGTGCATTTTTTGCATTTTTTACTGCATATTTTAAGCGCATATTTAAAATTTTTAAGTGCATGAAAGTCGCTGCCCTGGAATCTGCGTAATAAATTTCATAAACATTTTATTGAGTCTGTTTGTTTGGATGGATAGTCATGCAAAATTTCTTCATTATCAAAGGGAATTTAATTTTCTAAATAAATTTTTATATAAACAGTATATTTTCCAGAAAGAGGATGAAATAAAAACAAATCCGAAATCTTTTTGGTCTTTTGTGAAATCTAAAAGACAAACTTCAGATATTCCGTCTCCAATGATCTTTGGTGATTGTATTTCTGAATCGAGTGGTGACATTGCCAATATGTTTGCAAACTTTTTTGGTTCAAACTTTGCATGTTCGACAATCCATACAGCTATTTAAGAAGTTTCAGAGGATGATGTATATAATGGTATAATGCAAATTAAGAATAATTTTAAATGTGATTCTGATGGCCTTTGTGCCCATTTAATAAAGAAATGTGCATCGTCTATTACCTTTGCACTTTCCTATATTTTCAATTCCTTTTTAAGAGAAGGAGTTTTCAACAATGTTGGTCACCGTTATCGTTATAATACCGTTATCGCTAAAATACCATTTCAAAGTGGATTGGATACCGTTACCGTTACCAATACCTCTAAAAAATTTCCAAATACCTTTATCGTTATTTCCAAATACCGTTATCGTTATTTTTATGGGCATATACCGGTATTTTATCGGTATTTATAAATTCTATAAAAATGCTAAGTTTTTAACTTTTTATTTTATAATCGTGAGTTTTTTTCTACAAAAAAAAATTTGTGGATAACAATTTTACTTATTAAAACTATCACATAGAATTTATGGTTTATATTCAGTATTTTTAACACTTCAAATTGAAAACAGGCTATATTTTTACTTGTTTTTATATGTTTTTAACGTAATTTATTATACCGGTACGTACCGGTATTGCTGTTTCGATAACGGTATACCGTTACCGAAACCGTTACCGAAACAGTCCAACACTCAGGGAATTATGTAGGTAAAATCAACTGCAAATGACAGTTAAAATAACTGCATTTGCAATCTGCAAATGACAGTTAAAATAACTGCATTTGCAGTTAAAAAGGTGTATACTAAATTTGCATTTAAATCAACTGCAATGTGAAGTTATTTTTAACTGTTAAAAATGAACTGACAAATGTAGTAA
The DNA here is from genome assembly GCA_949987735.1 of Leucophora obtusa. Lineage (NCBI taxonomy): Eukaryota > Metazoa > Arthropoda > Insecta > Diptera > Anthomyiidae > Leucophora > Leucophora obtusa. The sequence goes on from OX465299.1 coordinate 50,444,369, forward strand.
AAACAGCTACAAATGCAATTAAAACAACATACATGCAAATTATTGTAAAACTGTATAAACAACTGCAAATGTAGTTAAAATAACATAAACAAAAATTATTTTAAAAATTATTAATTTAATGAAAACAAATTTATGTAAATACTCTTAATTTTATTCTAAAATAAATTTAGAATTGAGAAAGCAAAATTTACAAAAAGCAAAATATACTTTTATCACTATTCAGATATTGTTCCAGATGTCCGTCTGTGAGGGATGAAATATTGTTTGGCTTCGTTTTTTTCTCCAGGTAGAATTGGATGAAAATATAAAAGAACTGAAAGAAAACAAATACAATATTTTTTAATATTCCCGTAAATAAATTTACATTTAATATTATAAAACTTAACTTATTATTTTAATAATTTAATAAAATATATATGTAACCTATTCCGTATTACGCGTCTTCACTCTTTAGGATTGTTTTATGACTAAGACAAGATAAAACATGTTCTTCTAAACAAGCGCTTTGTTGTGTACGAGCTCTTGTTTTTATCGTACTTGAAAATTTAAGTATTTGTAACAAAATAAAAAATAACTGCATAAAATAGACGTTACTACAATGTAGTAGTTTTAGTAGTTTGTTTAAAAAATTAACCGTTAAAAACATTGAAAAATTTTTCTCTAAGTAAATTAACTGCAATTGCAGTTAAAATAACTACAACCGCATTACTACACAAATAACTGTCATGTAGTAACTGCAGAACTTTTCTGAGTGAACAAAATTCGATACCGTTACCCTTACCGTTATTCGTTTCGGTAACCAACCTTGATTTTCATTGATAAATTGAAGTCAGCATCTATTTCACCTGTTTTTAAAAGTGTTACTACCCAGCAAAACCTTGGTAATATATGGGTACTACTATGCATATTACCTGGTAATATATCAAACCGCTTAACCTTGCATTACTTTCACCTTACCCTTGTATTACTTGTAAATACCAAATTCATACGTTTGGATGTTTTATTGGTATCCCGGGTAAAAATAGTTATATATTGTTATATATAATGTGATTGGGTTATATCTGACGGTGAATGGATTCACATTAAGACACATATCATTATATACAAAAACATCTGATATTATTTTTTCAATGAATTTGTTGTTCGGTAATTGATGTTATTACATATCCCCAAATCTGACTCCATATATAACGATATAAGCCATATAAAACTAATCAAAATATATGTAGTGACCGATATGATTATATGGTTCGATACTAAGTTATATAACACTGTATGTATCGTCATACTAAAAATATATTTCTTGTAATTTTATATAACTTTCTATATGATCTCGTACAAATTAATATAAATTAAGAGTTAATTTATCCACAGCCAAATAATTTTCACGGGATTTTTTTGCATATTAAATTAAATTAAAAATGATGCAAACAATTTAGATTAGATTTTTATTTTATGTTATAAAATTTGGGCCTTTGAAATTGTTTAAGCTATAGAAATTTCAATATCAATTTAAAGCCGGTATGCATAAAAAGTGTACCTACTATTAGACAAAATTATATAAAATCAGATATTTTTATATCGAATTAGATGTAATTTGATGTCCTGGATATAGACAAATCTCGGATCAAACTATATCAAATAATATCTAATATGATATAATTAGACACAAGTAGATGACCCATTTTTCGGATCAAGTTGTATGTCGTTGTATATGGGGACTTATCAAATAAGATATAATTATATATGACACCGTATTAAGATTTTTTACCCGGGATAAATAATTCGTTTTTCAAGAAAATTTTAGAAATTCTATTTTTTGTTAAAAACATGTGAATTTAAAATTGATATTCGGTTTAAAAAATTCAAATTTAAACAAAATGTTTTTAAAAACTCCTTACCTGTAAGTTCAGAATAACATGTTACTAGGTAAGGCGTTTCAGCGATGGACATGCCCTGTTAAAATAATGGGTCTAGTAATAGAAAAGTAAGTGCTTACCCACTTCATTACAAAATGATTAATTTTATAACCAAAACTTATAAAAAATTTTTTGTTAAAAATATGTAATTCTTAATTTAATAATCAATATAAAATAAATTGAAATTTTAACGGTGGGTCTCATACTGTAGGTTTAACTTTAACTTAACTAAAAACAAAATAAAATGTCATAAAAATGTACACAAAACAACAACAAATTTTTGGGTTAACTATTAACCTAAGTTTAAACCTGCAGTATGAGACCCACCGTAAGAAAAAACGTATTATTTTAAGGTTTTTTGTAACCTAGATGTAATAGGTAAGCGTAACATGTAAGTTCAGAATAACATCCCGTGAAAAAACGATTAGATTTGATCAAGTTAGGTTTGATCCAATTGTACCTATTCATATTAGAGAGTGAATAACAACGTATAAAATTAAATATGAGTTTATCTGCGATTTCGATTTTCAAAATTTTCTTATTCGTTGCCTTATATAATCATATCTTAAAATATATTTTCTCTTATATCATTTTATTTGCCATATACAAATACATATGGGCATTTCCATCATGTCGAACGGGACCGTCGTACACCTTTAAAGTGAAAAAAAAGTCAAAATAAAACGGATTTTTATTTTGACAATAGGCTTTACTTATATCTTTTTATTAGCCCTACAATTGGTGCTGAGGTTGATTTTTAGCAATTTTTCGTTTTCAAGATAATTGTAAAAAAACAAGGCATTCGCACGGGACAAAAACAGAAGTGGTTTTCGCGGCTAACAATTAAAATGCCGATTTCAGCGAAACCTGAAGCAATATTTCAATGTGACTAATTTTACACTGTTGTGCATTGATGTCCTTTAAAAATGGTTGATATTTTACCCAAAAACGATTCATATTATTTTTTTAATTTAATTTTATTCACTGTCGCACGTGACATGTCGCACGGGACATTTTTTTCCATCATGAGATTTATGTTGTTTCTGTTGCTGTTTTTACGAAATTATATATAAACAAGCTTAGTAAAAATGTTTTTAAATCGACAGAAGTATTCAAGGTATTTATTTTAATATAATAACCAAAAACAAACTTAAAAGAAATATGTAGTATGAATTAACCCAGCAAAATTGTGGGATGGAAAGAACCCATTGTAGAACAACTTGTACGTGCATGCAACCTGTTATAATTTATGTTCTATCATCGGTGATTTTTGTTTGAGTTTGTCCCAAAAGCAACAGGTTCTTTTCCTCCAAACTAGAACAGGTTACTTTGGAACCGGTTCTAGAACCAGTTATAGAACTGGTTCCGCGACAGTGAAACCTTCCATTTTGACTCCCAGGAATCAGTTCTAGAACCAGTTCCACGTAACTGGTGGTAAAAACACCTGTTCTAGAACACATTCAGAGGAAACCAGTTCAAAAAACTTTTGCTGGGAAGTATTTATTTATATGAAAATATAAAACACAGTTTTTTTTTGCTTTTACTTCTTGACCATGGTGCATGCCAATTTTAAAAAAATTTTTAATTTTTAAATTTCACCCTTACGATGTCGCACGTGACCAACTGTGTATAAGTACCAAGATCACAATTCTTCTTATTTTTCAGGTAGGTTTTTTTTATTTTAATTGTATAAAAAATCTCTGTTTGTAATCAATATTTGATGAGCAATCTGCGTGTACTTTCGACGCACTGATAACAAATGTTGTTTTTCAATGTCGCACGGGACATCGAAATATGCGACAATGCAAATCAAAAACTTACAGTTATTTTCAATCGCATTGTTTATTATGCATTCTTTTATGACTCTTTGTACCTTTAGAAATATTTTAGAAAGCAAAAGTCAATTCATAACGTCTCTGTTTAAAAACTTTTATCAAAACAAAATGTGCAATAGAAATATCCAAATAAGAAAAGATGCGCTTGTGCGACTTTGCATTCGAATACCTCGAAATGGGTTATGAATAAATGCGAAATCTTTTTACGTTATTTAAATTTGATTGTTTTCCTATGAAAATATGATAAAACAAAGTGTTTTAAAGAACTTTTAATATTTTAGTCTCGGTGGACCTTTCGGTGGAAATGCCCATATACTTCATCAAATTATATCTCGTTGAAGGTAAATTTGTATATTTCTTCAAACAACTCTTTATAAAACTAAATGTGATCCAAGAATATTTTAGATAAAATTATTTACTATCTCGAATCGAGCAAAATGTTTGTGGATTTAAATACAATTATATACTTAATAATTCAATACAAAATTAAAAAGCTGAGCTTATATGCTATGTTACATCTAGGGTTTCTAATGACCCATAATTTTTTCATTTCTGGGATAAATGAGACATTCCAATGTCGCACTTTTTTAATTATATCTAATGTTAAATCTAATGAAAGAAATAAGAAAAGGAACTACACAGAGAAAAAATTATAGTTACATCAATTACTATATCAGCTTTTAATTAACATTTGATTTTTTACGAACACTTTGTCAATAAAGTATGAATATTAGGGCCAGTGTTATAGTCATCACTTAGTAGGATATTTTATTTAAGTAAGAAACTTTAAAACGAAATTTTATAATTAGTGGCTATAATACTTATCCTTATTAAAGTAAATATGATTCTAGTTAAACTTTTTCATATTTAAGTTAATGTGTTTTCCGATTTTAAAAATAAGCAGACAATTTTTTATATAAAAAGGAAAAAACCTGAGATTTGTGTGATTTCAAAGCTGCTTCTATCTTAGTAAACGTTGTTTGTGTATGATTTTAATTTTTTTCTTCTGTGTAGTTACTACTAACTGATAATGGATTATATAACCTACACAGAGAGAAATTTGCTGAAATTTTTTTAGTAAAATAATAAAGTTTTCTTCACAAGGTAAATGAAAAATTTATTAAATTTGATGAAAACGCTTCATATATTTTATGAATTTAGTTTAAACGAAGCCATTAAGTGTATGAAACTTTTAACAAATAAAATGTATATTTTGACAACATTTTATAAAAATTCCATTATTTAGTAAAAAGATTCAATGGACGAGGTCTAGTGAAATTCATCGGTTTTGTGCAAAAATTTATTAATATTATTCAGATAATTCTCTCAGTTAATTAATTGGTTGTTTTCCTACACTATACATATTCATATAAACAAACAAAATTTAATGCAATTGAATAAGACCAAAACTCCGATAAAATTGGATGAAATTATATTAATTCAAATATCTTTTTTATTCGTTTATATACAATTTGATTAATTCATTTTCCGGATAAAATTTTATATAATTTAGTATGAGGCCAAATAAAAAAAGATATGCTACTGAATAAATTTTTTTTCACGGGATATTACTAGGTAAGGAGTTACCTTGATGGACATGCCCTTGTTAAAATAATAGCTTTGGTAATAGAAAAGTAGGAGGTTACCTACCCTTATTTCTTCTTACCAAAGTCATTACAGGGTAATAGAAAGTTTTGCTGGGTAGTTGTAGGCCTATAAGAAAGTTATCTTGTATTTCAAAAGTTTCTGAACATGTGGTTCACAATAAACTTTTTTTCTGACTAAAACTATTATATCCCCATATCAACATGGGTTTTATTCTGGTAAATCAATTGTTACTAACTTAACCATTTTCAGTGAATACTGTCTATCGGCTTTAGAGCGAGGTAAACAGGTTGATGTTGTTTACTCTGACTTTTCTAAGGCATTTGACAAAGTGCCACATGTTATTCTTTGTTTTAAATTGCAGTTGATGGGGTTCCATTCATGTTTTTAATGTGGATAATAGACCGTACCTCAAAAAAAAGGTTCGCCGTACACTCTCCAATATGAAGTATTTTTGCAAAGCAATTTCAAAACAAAAAATTTTTTTTTGCCGAAAGTAGGGGTCGCCTTTTTCAATTTTTCGTTATAGCTTCGGCACTTAAAGTCAAATTTTAAAGTGTGATATATCGATTTTTTTGCCTCGAGGAGACCAGTGTGTTGCTATAAAGGAAAAATCCAATGAAAAAAAATTAAAAAGGCGACCCCTACGTTCGGCAACTAATATAAAAAAAAATTTCTACTGGGTTTATCCAAAAACTTCCTTAGCAAAAGTTTAATGATTTTTTGCGAGCTTTAATTTTCTGACAGTAGGGTGGTAGCAACTGAGATCTGGTGGGTAACTACTAGAACGGCATACTTGAGGTCAATGGCCAAAATACTGGTCTCCTCGAGACGATGTTTCATGCTTTAAGATCCGACTGTAAATGCCAAAGATATAACGAAAAATGTAAAATGGCGACCCTTATGTTCGAAAAAAAAAACCAAAAAAATTTTTTTTGAAACCTTGCAAAAATACTTCATTTTTTTTGCCTGTAAGGTGGTACGCTCTAGTGGATAATATCATATCTATCGCATAGAGTATGTAAAGTTGTAATTGAAGGGATTGAATCCTCAACTTATATTCAAACTTGAGGTGTCCCACAGGGTAGCATTTTAGGTCCGTTATTATTTAATCTATTTATTAATCTGCTGTATGCAGATGATCTGAAAATATTTTGTACAATTGCCACCACTGCTGATGTACCAGATCTACAAAATGATAACGGCCTTCTTTTAAATCTTTCTAAATGTCTTTGTATTTCCCTCTCCAGTTCTCATAACCCGATACTATCGTTTTACCGAATAGGAAATCATAATATGGGAACTACTGATTCGATTATTGATATGGGAGTTGTTTTCGATTCAATAATGTATTTTATTCCTCATATGAATTATATTATTGCAAAGGCTTATGCTATGCTTGCCTTCATAAGGAGAAGTTGTTCGGACTTTTCGGATCCCGTTCTTTAAGACTAATTTATACGTCTTAAGTTAGATCAAAGTTTGAGTTTTCTTCTATAGTTTGGAGTCCACATTGTTGGACTCATATCTCTCGTCTTGATAGAGTGCATCGAATATTTCTAAAATATGCTCTTTCATCAGTTACATATGTTGACCCTATTCCTTCATACGAATCAGGGCACTATTCTTGGGTTTGGAAACACTAGAATATCGTCGTAGATTGCATTCATTATTATTTATCTTCGATATAATCACTGGTGGTATTGATTGTTCTGATTTATTATCACAGATACTTTTCTATGTACCACCTAGAACAGGGCTGGCAAAACTATGACACGCGGGTCAGTAGTGGCACGCGAGTGGATTTTAGGTGGCACTCGATGTTTTTTGGATATTTTCAAAAAACCTAAACTTTATTAGGAAACCAGCAAAAAATTCAGTTAAATGTTTTTTTTTTATTTATTTTAACATTTGTAATTAGAAAGCCTCATTGGCCAATTAATGAATTACAGCAATCCACTCTTTAAAAGTAATGTTAAATTTCGCCACAAAAATGTGTGATTAAACTCGATAATTGTAAAAATGTTCAAAGATATTGTAAATTGTCTTTTAAAATTATTAAAAATAGCAACATGACAATTCACATTTTGTTTGCAGAAATATGGTTAATACAGAACTCGCAAATTCGTTCATCAGAAAATTTTCCCACTATTAAGGGCGGATTATGGGACCGTAAACGTAAATGTGATGTAATTGTACCGTGCCGTAGCTAAAAAGTACACTTATAGATTACCGTAAACGACATTACTATCTAGCATCCATTTCTTGTGGTTTTATATTTTATTCTAAATTTTTCCATTTATTTGTTAATTCTTATTCCTTATTTGTTGTTTGAATCAATTTTCTTTATTCATTTCATATTTTTTTCGACTAAAATCATTGAGCTGTTTCGATGCCGGATAGAAAATTCTGATTTCAACAGAATGATCCGGCAAGTACGTCTACATTTACGTGTTAGTAACCATTCGTATACATTTCTTCTTGTGGTTTCGAAACAGCTGATTCGTTACAGATACGTTTACGGTTGGGTAACTCAGCCTTTAGGGTATTGCCAAATTGAAAAAAGCCGAAATTTTTTGTAAAAAAAATTCTGCAAAAATTTATAAAATTCTAGATTGAAAGAAGTTTAAATATTTCGATGAGAAAATGCCTCATAATTGGAGAAATAAATAGTGCTTGAACATTGCTCAAAAATGGAAAACAACTTGTAATAAACCCCCAAAAATTAAATAACCCTCAAAAACTGTTACATTTCTTGGATGTTATTTATTTTTCCCTTTTGAGAGTTATTTCATGGGGTTATCCGTAGCGCTGATAAATATGTACATCTGTAATGACATTTTAATAGAAATTTTCCGAATTTTAAAAATTTTCAAAAAAGGACATTTAAAAAACAACTATAATTAAGGTGGCACGCGAGAAACTTTTACAAAACAAAATTTATCCATTTCTGGCACGCAGCGAAAAAAGTGTTGCCACCCCTGACCTAGAACGTTTCGTCATCATTATATATTTGATATACCGTTTCACCGTACGAAATATGCCCAAAATATTTAGTACTTTAAATCGGTCATGTATTGATTTAAACGAACTAAATGCATTTGCTTTAAACGAGAATGCAAATAAGCCAATATAATTCTACACATCAAAAGATAGTTTTAAGTCGTATCTTTTTGAATTATTAAATTTGTAAAATTTTGTATTTAATTAAATATTAAAAATGTATTTTTATCTTAGTCTGAAAGGAATTTTTGTTCCATTGACTTAAATAAACGAAATGATATGAAATAATTGAATTTTTTTAATTTCAATTACATTTATTTGTAATTAACTGTAATTGAAAATACATTTATTTGTAATTGTAATTGAAAAATTTCAATTACAAATTACAAGTAACTATAATTGAAAGTAATTTCGATTAGAAATTTCAATTACATTTTCAATAGCATTTAGAATTAGAAAATATTTTTTGGTAAAATTTTGCAAAAAAAGGGGTTGATCCTTAAATTGCGCTTTTTGTCATTATTTTTTTTTTCCCAATAAAATGTATTTCTTATTGACATTTTTTAAATTAAAATAACAAATTACATGTAATTGTAATTGTTCTTTTTTAAGTTACAATTACAAATAACACTATGCGACAGTCAAAATCGGGATGGGATGAAACCAACGGGAAATGTTATATCGATCAAAAACAAGTTATACGTGTCCCGGCGGTTATACGTGTTCACGTCTAGGAATCGAGATATATCGATTTGAAGTTAGTAACTATCATATAGGGGAAATTGTCACCTTTGGTGGTCTTTTTTTTGACATAACTCGAGAACCACTAGTCCGATTTTGGTCAAACAATTTTAAAAAAATTAAAAATTACAATTCCTTTAATCTGTTCATATAACGTTTTTCTATATACTCAACAGTTTTGCCGGTAAAAATAAATGTATGAGAAAAAAAATATTTTTTGCCTAAAATATTAAATTTTTTTATTTTTTAAATTCATAAAAAATCCAAAACGGAAAAAAAGGCAAGTCGTATTACTTTCACGCAAAGTCACATAACCTTTAAACAAAATGAGACATAGATCATGAAAATCGATGGACGCGTTTCGCTTTTATTCACAATTAAGTGAAGGTATCTCATTTTGACAAGAATATTGATTTTATGTTTCAATGAGTTTGGATAATATTTATTATATATTATTTATTATTAACACGTAAAATTAAAAATTATAAGGTTATTACATAGATACATAGGTTATAAAAATCGATGAACGCAAAACTTATTTTCGTTTGCGTGCGCCCTTTACTTTCTTGCGTGGTGGTTCGCCCACTTGTTCAGAGTCTGTATCGGATGAGGATCTGTCTTCATCTGGAAAAAATCAATTGTTTTAATCAGTCAGTTAACTTCATTTTTGTGACTTACCCTCGGAGGAAACTCCCATTGTATATTCTTCTTCTTCATCTTCATTGTCGGGATCGTACGTCTTTTGCGACCAATAACAAATTTCAGCCAGCAGCGAATCGAGCCTTTTGCCTTTATATCGCGTTTCCATTGGCATTGCCACACTTGATGGAAGCGCTCGCCATGTTCATCCGACTCTGAGGCTAGCTGCTTGCTGAAGTATTCGAGATGGTGATGCAAGAAGTGAATTTTGAGGGACATATTCACTCCAATTTTCTCGAAGTAGTGCAACATCTTGGTCACAAGAGCGGGGTAATTGTGTGCTCGCGTACTTCCCAAAAAATATCGTATGACTTTCTTCACTGCCCTCCACGCAAAGTAATCATTACCGTCTAAAGCACCTTTAAATTCCTTTGATTTCATGAGCTTTCGTATATCCGGCCCATTCAGAACACCTTCCTTCAATTTTGCTTCGCTGATTCGTGGGAAAATATATTCAAACAATCAAGAATTTTCGGTTGCTTCACAATGGCCTTGATGAAATTTTTTACGATTCCCAGTTTGATATGGAGAGGGGGCATGAGGACGTTCTCCATTGGCACCAGTGGATCATTTACGCAGTTGTGTCCTTTCTCCGTTGGATCTCGAGGAAGCCAGTCATGCGTTTCGTATTGGTTTCCTTTAAATCGGGTATCTCAAAGACACAAGAAACACATGTTTTTCGTATAGCCTCCTTGGAGACCTCTTAGCATCGCCACGACTTTCAGATCACAACTGATCCGCCACATGTGATCAGTGTAGCAAACTTTATCCAAAATTATTTTCATCGAATCGTATGTTTCGCTCATGTCTGTGCTGTAGCCAATGGGAATGCTTGGTTTTTTATTATATTTATGTAGCAAAACGACTTTCAGGCTTGATTTCGAAGAATCGATGAACATTCGCCAATCAGCTGCGACATAATTAATGGCCATCGCCTCCATCAGTCCCTTTATATCGTGGCAGTAAACAAATGTGTTCCCTTCGTTGAGTGTGTAGTACCGTTGGAATAGCAATTGTCGTCTTCGATATCCGGTGACTTTGACATTAGGCTCCAGATTGTTGCCTTCTTTCAAAAGTTGGGCAAGTTTTTTTGCTTCACGTTGAGAAAGGTTTAATTCTGCAACAATCTTGTCCATTCTTGCTTGTGATATTGGAATTATTTTGTTCGATGGGCCGGCTTCTGGTGTTGGTTAATAGGTGAAATCCGATTGATCCATTGTTTCAATAGAAAAAGAAGTTTCTCTGTCAGGACTTGGAAGCGGTGGAATTGGTATTTCATCCGAATGCGGTAGAGGTATTTGTGCACTTCTAACAGATATGTAAACTCTTCGTTTAAGGCCTTTACGATTTACTCCACATATTTTGTTTGCGCAAGCGTAACTGTTATCGGAATTGTGCCCTCCTGGATCCCAGCGAAACGCCGGGACACGTATAACTTCTTTTTTACCAATATAACTTTCCCCGGTAGTTTGAACCCTTCCCGATCACTGACCCCTACCATTGGTCTCACAGTGTAATATGTAAAATTGAGATGTTTTCAATTACATTTAATTGCATGTGTAATTAATTACAAAATTAATGATTAACCCCCAGGTCTGATATAAATACAACTAAAATCTCTGTTTAAATTAGTGTTTCAACTAAAAATTTGTTAAAAATAAGCGAAATCGAGTTAAAATTAAAAATAACTGCAATTTAGGTTATTCAAATGCAGTTGAAGTGTACCCTTTTTTTTTAACTGCAACTGAAGTTATTTTACCGACATAATTCTCTGAGTGTATATCAAATCTTGTTTTTCGAATATATTTCGCACTTGTTTTTTAATATTTTTCGCACTTTTCAACTAATTTTGAGTTTTAAAATATAGCCTCAGCTGTTACCAAATGGTTACTCAGATAATATTAAATTTTGGCTGCCACTACCCATCAGTGGTGAAAGTTAAAGTCTATGGCTCTAATGCATAAACTTTTCTTAATTTTTCGTTAAGAAATACAATTGCTAAAGTATTTATTTTCCTTATTAAACGTTTATTAAAAAATGTGATGCATAATCGTTTATAATTTTAAGTGTACAATAGGAGGAATAATTCTGTATACATTTTTAGCATTCAGGCCGTTTTAAAGTATGTTTTTTTTAATTATTTAATACAATTATATCATTTTTCATTACAATATACTTTTTCAGTTGCTATTGACATAATCACAGATTAATATTTTTTCAATACGAGTATGTTCTAGAAATCAACTGATGCTCATTGTTTACTTTGATATCAATATTTATACACTTCAATGACTTTAAATGCATACATGTAATGATTATGATGATGAAGTCAATAATTCAACAAGTTGTTTAAATTTATCTCCCTACGGTTTTCATTATTTAGTTAGAAATTTTTTTTTAATTCTTCCCTGCCGAAACAAGTCAAGTTTTTTATAATTTGCCATCTCATTATGAAAAACTGTCTTTTTCTAAACACTTTTATGGTTTCTTTTACTCATTAAACACATAAACCACATGAACTGTATGAGATAAAAAAAAAACTAAAGAATTAAATGTACCCTATAGAAAAATATAATTTATTTATATGAATTCCGAAAAAAAATCTGTATTTTATTCCTCTCTATTAACCATTTAATGTTACTGTCTTGTCTATCATTCTTAAATCTCTAAATTATGAGAAAAATGAAAAATATTGACAATACCAGAAATTAAAAAAGGGCAATAATTTATGAAATATGAGAATAATAATTTTTTATTTTCATATTTTTTGTTATCTCTTGTTAATTTAAAACATTTTTTTTGCAGTTTTTATTATCAATTTCAATTTCTGACAATTAACTTCCAATTTTTGCTAATTTTTAGGGATTGGGACCCCTAATCTTACACCCTTCTTGTGGCAATTTATCTGCGTATGATTAATTTAGTTATAACACATTACTCATACGTTTTAATTTTAGTATCATAACCGTTTAACAATTTACGAATATTGTGTAAATTAAAATGCAGGGTGTATAGCATTCGACTATACCATTAACATAGTCTCATTTTCATATTATAATGCAAATAAAAACGCACAATTGTATTTTTGATATGAAGTGACATAGAAGACAATGTTAACTACTGTCTCCTATTATTTAATTTGTATTTGAAAATTGTATGCATTAGATTATAAGACAATAAAACGTTTCTGTTACCAACAATATCTACATTACTTTGCAATCTCAATCATGTAGTGGAAACATAATCTTTATTTTATGGAAATTGTTTTAAATCTCGTCATTCTTTTTAAATCTTTTGAAGAGTTAAGAACAAAAAGAAAAGTGTATTGAGTGAACAAAATTGTGGAAAAGAAAATTAAAAAAATATTAAAAAATTATTAATTAAAATAAATATTGAAAATCTTAACTTAAAATATCAACTAATTGAATTACATTTTGTGAATTTAAGAAAATGTCTGAGAAAATTACAAAAACAAATGTTAATGGCATAAATTTATCTATGCCACCTCTAAAAGTGGCGATAATTGGTGGAGGATTGGTAAGTAGAAACATAACCAAGAAAAAAAAATATTGTCCGTCAAGCCCGATTCTGTCCTATTCCGGAAAGAGATCTGATTAACAGTGAAATAAATAGAGTGAAATATCTATTTGATCGATATTACTGAAAAAGTTAATTTAAGCAAATACCGGAAAAGTATGATTATACGGGGACAATTCTCAACCTCAATATCAATCAGATATCTATGGTTTTGTGTGTCTAAATATCATTTAATTTTAATTATACATACCCTAGTAAAAAAAATTATATGACTATATGATATAATTATATCCGAAAAATGAAAACATCTAATTGTATCAAATTAGATCGTATTATGATCATATTAGTTCTAATTTGACACAATTAGATCTAATTTGATGGAATAAGATATGGTTTGATACAATTTTATCCGGATTTTGCCCTCATCCAAATGTATCAAATATTATATAATCATATCCAACTAGATATAATGGTATATAATTCGATACAATTATACATAATTATATGAGGCATATGTAACTATATATAGGTCTACACTGATAGAATTTTGTGCATAGTATTAATGAATTTGTTCATTAATCCAATGATTTTTTTCATTGAAAAGTCCCCAAAGAACGCGTTCATTAGATCAATGAAACGTATTCATTAAATAAAACTAATTAAAAAAAAATGTTTTTTTTTGCGTTACTTTTTTAATTTATTTTTATTTGATTAATTTTTATTTGTTCTTATATTTCTTTTTCGTTTTTATAACTTTTTTGACATCTCCTTGAAGTCGACTTGAACCCGCAAATCACCAGAATGTAAACATTATCGCGTTACCGATTGATCTAAATAGCCAAAACAAAATGATGTCATTATTTAGACTTTTATATTTAAATAATTTCAGTTTGCAACCCTAGCGTTCATTACTGGAACATATATCTATTTTAGTAATTAGCAAATTCAAAACCCTTATAAAAATTACATTATGCGACAGTCAAAATCGGGATGGGATGAAACCAACGGGAAATGTTATATCGGTCAAAAACAAGTTATACGTGTCCCGGCGTTTCGCTGGGTCACCCCTAGAAAGCGAGATATATCTTTTTTTTGACATAACTCGAGAACTACTAGTCCGATTTTGCTCAAACAATTTTAAAAAAATTAAAAATTACAATTCCTTTAATCTGTTCATATAACGTTTTTCTATATACTCAACAGTTTTGCCGGTAAAAATAAATGTTTGTTACCGCTACCATAAAAATCAATAACCTTTTGTTTATTACTTTTTTGTCAGCAAATTTTTAGTCTCCTGACTAAAAATGTTGGTAAATTCAACAAAAGGTGTTTGCTGAAAATTACCAACAAAAATAGTAATCTCAGAAAAAGTTTTGCTAACACTAAGTCGATTGCAAATGAAAAAAATCCTTGTTAAATCACTAAACTTTTTGCTGAATATTAGTAGACTGAAAAAAACTCAAAAAATTTGTAGAGAAATTTTACTTTAGTTAATTTATTTGCTGAAAATTTAAATATAGAAATTGTGTAGAGTTGTATTTTTTAATTATCATTTCCAATGTCTGTCCTACTACTCGTACATCCAGACAAGCTGCGACATCTTGTCAATCTGGTTGTCGTCTACACTATAAATGCGGTTATCAGCACAATTTTTATAGCATAATAATTTAGTAAAACGTTAGTTCAAAATTAGTTTAGTGCTAAAAAATATAACTAAAACTTTTGCTGAAAACGGAATTTCAGCAAAAATTTTCGAGTTTTAAGAGCATGAGCATGTAATTAACTGACAAGAGAAGTCTCTCGACGCGAAGCCGCAATTCTTGGGATATTTTGTAGAGAGGAAAAACTTAAAGGACACGTGTTTTTTTAGTTGCACAATTTCATATTTAAGAGTAAAAAATGGGGTATAAAATTGTACATTTTTTACGTTTATTTCATATTTGCTCCAAAGTACACTAACAGAAAAAAATCCGTAAAAAATTTGGTTAAAACTACTAAAAATTAGTTAAAAATGATACTGCAGAAAAAACTGCTTAAATTAGCAGATTATTTTTGCTAATATAGGAACAGCAAACATAAAACTGTTAAATGTGCAGAATTTTAGTTATATTTGAGTTAAATTTTTATAAATGGAAAATAGCAAATTAACCTGCTAAAATCAGGAAAAAACTTTTGCTAATTAATAGACCAAAAAAAAAAAAATAAAAAAAATTTTAATTTTTAAGTTTTTTTCCGATTTTTTTTAATGAAAATAAAAATCAAGCCTTTGAAAACAGCAGTTTACAATTTTTAGCAAATATTTCTGCTGATTTGAGCAGTATAGACTGTTATGTGCATTCAACTAAATTTAGCTTAAAATTAGCAAAAATTTTGTAGATATAACAGTTTATTCTTACTATTTTTAGTCTACTAATATTTAGAAAAATTTTCTGCAGATTTTACAGTGCATATTGTTATTTTCAATTAACTAAAAGTTAGCTTAAATATAACTAAAAATCTGTAAATTTAACAGTTTTAATTTTGCTGTTCTTATTTTACTAGTTTTTAGCAAAAAAAATCTGCTAATTTTAGCAGTTTTTTTGCAGCATCATTTTTAACTAATTTTTAGTAACTTTTTCTGCTATTTTAACAGATTTATTTCTATGAGTGTACACTCAAAAAAATAAGTTAGTAGAAAAATTAGTAAAACGTCTTGTATATCAAGTGTACTAGTTTTCAGCAATTTTTTTGCTGAAATTCCGTTTTCAGCAAACGTTTTAGTTATATTTTTTTCAGCGCTAAACAAATTTTGAACTAACGTTTTACTAATTTATTTTGCAACAAAAATTGTGCTGATAACCGCATTTATAGTGTAGACGACAACCAGATAGACAAGATGTCGCAGCTTGTCTGGATGTACGAGTAGTAGGACAGACAATGGAAATGATAATTAAAAAATACAACTCTACACAATTTCTATATTTAAATTTTCAGCAAATAAATTAACTAAAGTAAAATTTCTCTACAAATGTTTTGAGTTTTTTTCTGTCTACTAATATTCAGCAAAAAGTTTAGTGATTTTAGCAAGGATTTTTTTCATTTGCAATCGACTAAGTGTTAGCAAAACTTTAGCTGAGATTACTATTTTTTTTTGGTAAAAATCAGCTCGCTGATTTTCAGCAACACCTTTTGCTGAAATTACCAACTTTTTTGCAAGCACGCTCCTGACTAAAAATTTGCTGACACAGCAACATTTTTTGCTGACTTTACTGACTTTTTTTTGAGTGTAGATACATAATTCGAATCAGACCTCTTTCCGAAATGTAAACCCAATTATGGTGTAGGGTAGTTTTTGGTCGGTCTTAGTTAATTATATTTGTTTAATTATTTTTTTTTTTTCTAATTTAGGTGGGTTCATTGGCTGCTCTACATTTTGCACGCAAGGGTCATGATGTTCACCTCTATGAATACAGAGAAGATATACGTACAGCTGAGTTAGTGCAGGGACGTAGTATTAATTTGGCATTATCACAGCGAGGACGTAAAGCATTAGCTGAAGTGGGTTTGGAAGATCTGGTATTATCTACGGCCATACCAATGCGCGGTCGTATGTTGCATGACATCAAAGGTAACACTTCCGTGGTGTTGTATGATCCATGTACAAATCAATGTTTATATTCGGTGGGAAGAAAACATTTAAATGAGCTTTTACTAAATGGTAAGGAAAATAGAATATAAACAGACAAAGATACATGAAACCATATTTTTTTTGTTCATTTAGCTGGTGAAAAATTTCCAAACATTCATTATCATTTCGATCATAAACTAAAGTCTGCAAATCTTCGAGATGGTGATATGGTTTTTCAACAGTAAGTATTCACTGACAATTTCCCATCTCTGTTATAAAAACCTTTTTGTTTTTACAAATATTTTAGTCCCTATAAAGATGAATGTTCTGAAGCTTCGGCAGATCTCATAGTCGGTTGCGATGGTGCCTTCAGTTCTGTACGCCAACAAATGTCTAAAACGTTCGGCTTTAATTTCTCGCAGGAATATATAGAACATGGTTATTTAGAATTGTGTATTCCTGCCAAAAATGATGATTTTCAAATGCCTCCCAATTATTTGCATATATGGCCGAGAGATGCATTTATGATGATTGCTTTACCTAATCAGGATAAGTCATTTACAGTCACCTTGTCTATGCCTTTTAGAGTATTCGCTAGTATTAAGACACCACAGGAACTATTGGAATTTTTCAAACACTACTACGTCGATGCTTTGCCCTTGATAGGAGAGGAGACATTAATTAAGGATTTCTTTAAGTCGAAACCACAACATTTGGTATCGATAAAGGTAAATTAAAGCTTCTAGGTTTAAAAAAGTCTTAAGAGAAACTATATCGCTTTAAAACTTTTAAATTTACACTTTTCTGTAGGAAAAAAAGTTTTAAGATTAAAAATATTTTACAAGGACACTCTCCCAAGTCAGAATTTTGATGTCACTGAAATTCCGAGAAGTGATAAATGAGATAAAATTAACGAAGACGTGTTTTTTTGGATTCTAATTTTATGTATATGGGGCAAAAGGAATGGGTATAAAACGTGGAATTGCTTGTATGGAAATGAGTCGGAAATTATTTCGTACTAGCCTTGCCAGATCGAAATTGGCAAAAAGCTTGACATTCAGAGGAAAAAGCTTGATTTTTCTTGACATTCAAAAAAAAAGGCTTGATTTTTCTTGACAATTTAAAATTCAATTAAATTAGCAAAAAAAAATTAAAAATTGACTTAAAAATTTAAATTATATTAATTTATACAGATTTTCTACATTCATTGTACCACATTTTTTAAAGAAATGGGCCCATATGTTGTCAATGGATATGTCTTTTTGCAATTCTTCAAACACTTCCCGAAGGCATCAGTAATCTGCATATTTGAATTTGATATTTTTAAAATAAATGGCAGCTCTTTAATTATTCCTTGACAACAACTAGTTTTTTATATTTAAAACAGCAATTTGCTAAAACAAACTGATATCTTTTTTCTAAGTATTTTACAGCATTTTGAAAAATTGGTTTGCTTCTAACTCAAACGTTTCTTTTTCATTCAAAGAAAGACTTTATGCTTTACTACCATGGACACAGTCATTTATCGGTAAAAATTAGTCATGGTACATTTAAAAACAATAAGTTTTTTTTCTTTTTGCTAATTGTTTATTTTTCTTGATTTTTCTTATCAATTTGATGGAACAATTTCTAAAATTCCGTTTTAGCTTGACAAATGACATTTTTTCTTTATTCTTGACACGCATTGAAAAAGCTTGACAATCAAGCCAAATCAAGCCCGTCTGGCAGCCCTATTTCGTAGCCATGTGATTTCTATATCCATATTAACTATGATTTTGATACAGAGCTGTCATACATATGAAATTTTACGCATATAGGTGGAAATAGGTCTTCGAGAAACTATTCGTTAGTGCATTTTTACTGCTTTTTTTTAGAAGTAATTATGAACAACATCCAAAAAGATTACTTAAGTCCTAAAAAGTGATTTTGATGCAGTGTATTTCCAAACAAATGATCGCGGGTTATATTCCTTGCGGGACCAACATTTTTTTTTATTTATTTTTTTTTTAATATTTATAACAGAGACATATAATATAGAGACGCAACATCGATAATTTTGTAAACAAACTATAGATTTCGCTAGCATGTGGGGAATTTTGTCAAAGGAGGATTTTATTTTGGGAAATTTTCTCAAGGGAATATTTTTTTATGTCAAATAAGGTTTTACAGAGTTGTTAGGTAAGAGGATTTGGGCCCAAATTAGGGATTTCGAGTTCGTTTTGGGGACAGATTAAAAAATTTTAAAAGGTTTAGTTTTAGGCCCAAAATAAGAAGAATTTTGGTATAAATTATATGCGTTTTATTTTAAATTAAAGTCGATCAATTAGGTCTGGTAAAGAATTTAAAAATTTCTATAAAATATTTGAATTATAGAAGAAATGCTCTCCAAATATTTATAAATCTTGAAATAACGAAAAGCAACCAAGCTCAATAATTAATAAAAAAATTTTCTATTTTCCAAATACTGAAATTGTTACATGCATAGGACTCGGAAAAAATAAATTTTGTGTAGGTTCAAAAAGTATCAGAGGTTTTCATATAACCTCTTATGTACCTTCTGAATCGTGTAAACTCGACTTATGCAAACTTAATGTTCAAAAGAGTTTACGAACCCTAGAACTTACACCTTTCTAGATTTACAAATTTTAGAAAAAAAGACTTCACCATAATGAAGTTCGTGTGAAAATTGTGTAGAATTTTTTCTCTCTAAAATTTAATATACGACTTTTATTTTGAAACGGTGACATTTCAGCTCAATTGTGATTTGTCTTTCGTATAATAAATTTTTTTTAGTTTCACAATTTTAACAAAGATTTGATGCCTTTAAAGTTCGAGTGAAAACGTAAATATTTCTTCGTAAAAAATTCAATTTTATTTAATTTGCTCACACATTTCTTAATAATTTTCTGAACTTAAGAGCGATGCTAACTTAGCTTCTTTTTGTTTGAGTTTTTGTTTACATTAAAATGAATTGGGTTTAACATTGGGGATTTAAACATTTAAAATGGGAATAAGCTAAAACTTTTTGGGCAACACTGCTCCCCAATAAAATGAAACGGTATTGCCAGAAAAACAAAACAGCAGTCAGCGCCATCTGTTGCATTAAAACCGGTGTTGCCATTCATCAGGACCATTGGAGACCCCTGATTTATAATTAATTTCTTTACCCAGGAAAATTTTTGGAACCCATTCTAAAATTACTAGTCCCAGAACTACTTCTCCGGGAGTGACTACATATTCTTTAATAGCATCCTTGGAACTAGTTCTAGAATCCATGCAAAAGAGAAATATTTAGCATATTAACTACTTCTTTAGTGTTGTTGGGATCTAGTAATTTAGAACTAGTTATACATGATTTCTATATCGGTTCCCAGAATCTTATACTAGTTCCAAAACAACTCCATAGAGCTATATAAAAAAATTAGAAAATTTATGATTTTTCCTATAAATATGTAAAACAGCACTTGGTACTTTTTCGAAATGAATGTCGAAAATCAGATGTTACAAAATACACAGAAGAGATTCGCTATACCTTAATCTTATCTTCCAACATGGATAATCTCCTTTAAATCTGTTTCGGGTTGAAGATTCCTTGGTATATTTTTCCTCGAAATACTGTTAACTAACAAATCATTCTATACGGATCTGTATCAAATATTTACTTAAAAAATAAGCAAATCTTTTTTTCGTATAAAATATATTTTTGCAAAACCTTTCAACTAATAGTTCTTGAAACTGTTCCAGTATGACTAAAAATATTAATTTTAAAGGAATTAATGCTCCTTGACGGCTTCCTGGGATTAATTCTGAGGGCGACAAGATTCACACAAAAAACACAGATTCAAGAATAGGTTCTAGAACAGTTCCATAGAACTAGTACCTGGGGGGTTTTACGTAAGCGGATTTGAAAAATATTGTTCGAATTCGGAAATTTTAAAACTCTTGTAAAAAGATATCCGCTGCTGAAAGTCCAACCTTTTTTGATATTTTACTTTTATTAGACTATAGTATATGTACACGTTTTCAATATTTTCCCCCAATAAAAACTGTTCTTTGTTACTTAATTTTCAATGTGAAAATTCTGTTCGAAAGCATTTCCGTTTCGAATCGAATTACATAATAACCCCCCAGTTCATCAAACCATTCCCTAGAACTAGTTCTAAGTGTGACAATTTCAAATAAAAATCATGGATAACAGTGCCAAAATAGAACTAGTACTGACTATAAAGAACTAGTTGTAGAATTAGTTCTGGAATTGATGTTTTGCTGGGTATATTCAATATTTTTTTAATTTTTCAATTTTTAAAAATACATAAATTAAAAATAATAAAAAACTGCTTGTTTTGCACCCGTGAAAATAGTACTGCATAAAATGCTGCTTTTGCACTTGTTTAATAAGTACACTAAAAAAAAGTCAGTACAGTCAGCAAGAAATGTTGCTGTGTCAGCAAATTTTTAGTCAGGATCGTGCTTGCAAAAAGTTGGTAGTTTCAGCAAAAGGTTTGCTGAAAATCAGCAAGCTGATTTTTATCAAAAAAATAGTACCTAATCTTCAGAAAAAGTCGATTGCAAATGAAAAAAATCCTTGCTAAAATCACTAAAATGTTTGCTGAATATTAGTAGACTGAAAAAAGCTCAAAAAATTTGTAGAAAAATTTTACTTTAGTTAATTTATTTGCTGAAAATTTAAATATAGAAATTGTGTAGAGTTGTTTTTTTTAATTGTCATTTCCGTTGTCTGTACGACATCCAAACAAGCTGCGACATCTACATTTGTTTATCTGGTTGTCGTCCACGCTATAATTGCGGTTATCAGCACAATTTTTGTAGCAAAATAAATTAGTAAAATATTAGATCAAAATTATTTAGTTCTAAAAAAATATAACAAAAACTTTTGCTGAAAACGGAATTGCAGCAAAAAAATTGCTGCAAACTAGTACACTTGATATACAAGACGTTTTACTAATTTTTCTACTAATTTATTTTTTTGAGGGTACATAAAAATTGTTTAATTTTTTAGTTCAAGATTTCCATTTTTACACTAATAGAAAAAGTCTGTAAAAATTTTAGTTAAAACTGCTAATAATAGCAGCTTATTTTTTGTTAAATAATAATAAGATAGAAACAGCAAATTTAAAACTAAAATATACTGAATTTTAGTTAAAAGAAAATAACAACTTAACCTGCTAAAATCAGCAAAAAATTTTGGACTTAATAGACTAAAAAATTTAAAATTTTTAAAAGTTTTTTTTCGATTTTTTAAAAATTGAGCATTCTGAAGTCAGCAGTTTACTATTTTTTTAGCCAAAATTTCTGTTGATTTTAGCAGGATGGACTGCTATTTGTATTCAACCAAATTTGCCTTCAAAATAACAAACATTTTGTAGATATAACATTTTACTTTTGCTATTTTTAGTCTACTAATATTAAGCAAAATTTTCTGCGGATTTTACAGTACGATTTGTCATTTTCAGTTAACAAAAGATAACAAATATAATTAAAATTCTGTAAATTTAACAGTTTTATTTTTGCTGTTGTTATTTTACTGCAAGGCAATTTTTAGCTAATTTTTAGTAGCTTTTTCTGCTATTTTTACAGTTTTATTTTTTAATTAATCCTTTAAAAACTTGGACTAAACTAATTTTTTCGTCAAAATTAATCGAAATTCATGTTTTATTTAAATTAAAAGGTGAAGTACAAAGTTTAGTATCGTCAGTCGAAGTTCGGCTACGGCTTCGGCCTAAAAAAGTATGCCATTCAGTGTTGCCAAGTTGGGGGTTTCCCCCTAGATTTAGGGGGTTTTCAACCGCTTAGGGGAATTTTAGGGGGTACCAATTTGTTAGGGGGAAATTTGGGGGGAAAGAAAATCATTTTAGGGGTAGTTTTGCATTAAAGAACAATTAAATTTTAGAGTTCGATGATTGGTTTTGCCAAATTGTCGATAGTTTTTCACATAAATTTTTATTTTCTTTAGCCTACATATTTTTGAAGTTCAAAAATTTTAGACTGTGACTAGGAAAGCAAAGAAAACCAGCTAAAATATAACGAATTTTTTTATTTTAACAACAAAAAATTAATTATTTGCAATTATTAAAAATAATTTGAATTAAAAACTTAGAAAATTACTGAATTTTGGGAAAATTTAATTTAGGGGGATGTTTTTTAGTGGTAGAGCAACTTTAGGGGGTTTTTCGGACAACTTAGGGGGATTTGTAAAAAAAGACTTGGCAACACTGATGCCATTATACATTCAGTTTGTATAGCGGCTTACGAAAGCTTAACTATTAGAAAAGCTTAGGAAACTGTTAAAGCTATATAGCATTATCTATTTAATTATTTACTTCAATTGTATTCCTAATAAAATTTTAATTTTTATTAGTGCAACCCCTATCATTTTGGATCTAAAGCTTTAATCTTAGGAGATGCTGCCCATGCTATGGTTCCCTACTATGGCCAAGGTATGAATGCTGGTATGGAAGATTGTTCCATCTTCTTTTCGATATTAAGTCAACCACAAATGACCATTGACAAGGCTTTAGAACAATTTACCGAAACGCGTTGGCGTGATGCCCATGCCATTTGTGATTTGGCCATGTATAATTATGTAGAAGTAAGAATAAGGATTTTATACAAAGTCTGGTTTTTTAAAAATCTTTTATATAATTTTCTTTTTTAGATGCGTGATTTGACCAAGCGCTTCTCTTTCAAATGTCGTAAATTTTTGGATACTACTCTGTTTCGATTTTTCCCTACATACTGGGTTCCCCTTTACAATAGCGTTTCGTTTACCAGTATGCCCTACAGTAAATGTATTGCTAATCGTAAATGGCAAGATAAGGTAAGTTTTCTAGTTTTATAAATTTTAATAATTTTTACTAATAATTTGTTGATTTAGCTCCTTATGAAGTCCTTTTACGCCATTATGTCATCTGCCGTTATAGTTGGCTCTGCTGTATATTTTGTTAAAAAAATATAATTAAAGTTTAGTTTTTAAGTTTATTATAGTTTGGTTTTTTAGTTGTAGTTAAATAAAATATTTAGTTTAGTTTTTTAAAGAGTTTGATTTTTTGTGTTTTTTTGTCAGATCTTTTCAGAATTTAATGCTGGCTGGAATTCTGAAAAACGGCAAACATTATACAAAAATATGTATCCTTTACTCATAAATTTTCTTACACAAACCAAAAAAAAATTATTAAATTTTTGGGCTGACTTCACAATAATAACTTTATTTAGATAATGCTTTAGTTTAATTTGTATACTAGGAGCATTATTTTGGTAAAATTAACTGCAATTACTATTTAAAAGTGTGCACTGTAATTGCATTTAAAATTAACTGATATTGCAGTTGTTTTAACGACAAGTGCAGATAAATTGCAATTGTAGTTAGTTCAAATGCAATTGTAGTGTATACTTTTTTAACTGCAACTACAATTAATTTTACCTACATAATTCTTTCAATCAATACGAATTATGATGATTCGATTGAATAATTTTGTATACGATAATTCGAGAAAAATACTCGTAAATTAAATGTACAATTCTTAGTTGAAATGATTTGATAAAATGAAATCAGCACGTTTGATTCTATGAAAAGAATTCACAAAGAACAAATTGTTTCTTTGAGTAAGATATTGATTGAATAAAGTAGGAAGTAATTCAATCAGTAAAATGAGTCTGGCGATTCGATTCGTAAAAATATTAGATCAGATTTAAGAATCCAATTAAAGAATTATATGTTTAAAGGTCTGGTCATATTAATTACTAATAATTACCAAATTT
Organism: Leucophora obtusa; assembly: GCA_949987735.1. Lineage (NCBI taxonomy): Eukaryota > Metazoa > Arthropoda > Insecta > Diptera > Anthomyiidae > Leucophora > Leucophora obtusa. The sequence continues at coordinate 50,469,094 of OX465299.1, forward strand.
TAAACTAGAAAAATTTTCAAATAATGATATGTATTAAATATAGATGTAGTACAGTACAAAGACTTTATAAAGTCTAACAACGTGGACCGGGGAAAGATAGAATGATAAAAAAATATGTAAGTGCGAAGAAGAAATGAGCAAAATCCACTCTGCAGAGTGGAGTTCTCCAGCATTTCAAATTGATTTTTGTAACATGTATTTTCTGGTTAAAAATAATTTTATTTAAATTAATAATAATCATAATCTACACCGCTTACTGGTACGGGCACTGGAACTGGTATAAGTAAAGGTAATGCTCCAATTCCAAGAATGCCACTTCGAATACCTCCATAATAACCACCACTATACCCGCCATAACTGACATAACCTGCCTCTCCTCTATAAACTGTAACTGGTCTGTAGCTACCGCCTCTGTATCCACCGCTTCCTCTGTAACCACCACTTCCTCTGTAACCACCCCTTCTTCGACCACCACCTCGTTGACACCATGATAATTTTACATGTAATAGCAAATGTATTAAGATTACCAATAAAACTTTCGATGTTAAAATTTTCATCTTATAGAGACTTTAAATTAAAACGATGTTACTGCAAAACAAATCTATTAAAAACTAAATTATAATATCAAAAATAAAAAGTATATACGTATTTTTGTATATTTGATAAACAAATTTGTTGCTAATCGAACATTAATTAATGTTAAAAACTAAAGAAAGTTCCACCATAATAGGGCGAACGACGATATGTATAGGGTATAAAACCACCACCCCCAAAACTAGGACCAAAACCGCCCCCTCTGCCGAATGCACCACCTCGGGAACCGAAACCACCACCTCTGCCTCCAACACCATATCCACCTCCTCGACTTCCACCAAATCCACCACCTCTGCCTCCTCCACCAAAACCGCCACCTCTGCCTCCTCCACCAAATCCACCACCTCCTCCCCCGTGACCGCCGCCTCCGCCCCCTCTAGCTTCTGCCATATTTATAGCATTTGTTACAAGCACTATTAGCAAAATTATTATAAATCGTTTCATATTTTTTTAATTATTAATTTCACTTATAAACAACATCTTTAATCACTAAATTCAAAACAACAACTGTTTTTATACAATAATTTATTTTGTAATATAAATATTTCGTGCAAAATTACTGACCAATTAGAACATTTGTTCTAATTAATTTCAAGTAAAAGTATTAACAAACAGAAAAAAATACCCCACTAAAATGAATTTAAGTGCACTTGAAATGTTAAGAAAAGCTTCTGTTTTTTTGATACAAAGCTTTAATATTGATGTGAAAATAACGACGAAAAGCTTGTAACAGCTAACTGTAAAAAAAATCGAAATGCAGTGTCACCAGAAAATCACACTCATCCCAAAATAAACTTAAGATCACTGAGAAATTAAAAGTTATGAAATTTGGTATCACCTATAAATTAAGCAGAAATTGGAATCATTCAAAAATTAATTTTTGTCTTAAGCAAAATTTGAAATCTCTCATAAAGCTCGTAAAAAATAATTTTTTATAAATAAAAATCAAATCTTATAAAATAGATAATTTTTTTTAATCTTTTAGGAACTGTTTACTAGGGTGGCCCAAAATGACTTTTGTTGAGCTACTATTCTACGTACCAGAAACTGATCATCCGATCAATATGAAACAAACTGCACAAAAAAATTTTCTTAAATTTTATAAAAATGTTTCATTGTTTTTATTAAACTATTTTTAATGAAACTTTTTCATTGGGTGTATGAAATATTTAACAAATAATATAAAAATTTTCAATTGTAATTGTATCATCTTTCTTTAATTTGAAAAATAATTTAAACAGAAAGTCATAATAATTTATGATCTAAAATCAAACTAGAAAATATTCATTTACCAAATAAAAGATCAACTATACATACCCCTCATTCATCTTAAAAACACATGATACGGTGCAAAATATAATTTAAATAACATACATTTAAATTTAAATTTAACGGTTCGTTGTAATTAAAAAATCTAAGTTTATCATACACAGAGTTGAATAGAACCAGCTGAGATACTTTAAGAATTAAGGTTCAAATCAAAAAAGAGTAATAATAAAATGGATAAATATAGCATCGTTAGATTTCGTTGATGTTAGTCTAAGTTGAGTTGTTAACATATTCGATTTGCTTTGCACTGATGATGGCTTTGTAGCGAAAGCCAAAAATACGTATTCTGTCTTGCTGGCCTTATCGAATTCTTTAAAATTTTTTATTCTTTGTAATTTACTTGTGAAAATTGTATCATCTTTCTTTAATTTGAAAAATAATTTAAACAGAAAGTGATATTAATTTATGATCTAAAATCAAACTAGAAAACATTAAATTTTCATAAAATTCTAAATATTGCTTTCGAGTCACTCTGTTTTAATACAGGGTGTTCGTACTGGGTGACTACCTCGGGTGTTATAAACTAAACAGCAGCATGAATGTCTTGCAAAACATTCGTAAAACATTCTCCTAAACAACCCCAAGATTTGTTTTTTTTTTTTTTATCTAAATTTCATTCATTGCGTTTTTCTAACGTTTGCAAAAAGTACTTTAGCAGCACTAAAGAATATATAAACAATGATTTAAAAAACAGTGTCAAAACATTGATTTAAAACGCCTTAAAATGTTCGAAAAAGTGCATTCCAAGCACTTTTTCTAAACAAAATTATCTACAGTTAAACAAAAAATGAAGGAGAGTATTAAATTTGGAATATATTTAAAAGGCAGTTAAATCCATATGTCAGAGTACACTTTTTAAAGAGTTATAGCAATTTTCTTATTATGAAACTTTGTGAGAATACACTTAAATCGCACTAATTGTAAACTTATATCAGCATAATTTTCTTTCAGTTTTCTAATATTATACAATCCGATTTATTTTGGTGAAAGTGGATACTTAAAGACATAAGTTATTTCATTGTAAATTTGACCATTTAAAAAGATATCATCACAATTGTGTTTACAATGTTTAATGCCAAAAATTTCATTAATTACTAGAATATTTCCATTACCGAGAAGGCATACATTCTCAGGGTGGGATGAAGTGATTTTATAACCTTCAATATTTATAAAAGAAAACACCACTTTTGATTCTGAGGATTCTAAAAATTTTCCAAGAGAATATTTTGTATTTTTGAACACTGGGTATACCAAAGGGATATTTGGTGAGTTTTTGTTATGAAAAATTTGCTATTTTCTTTCAATTTGTTCAATAGGATTTTTAGGAGATTTTACAATTGAATTTATAAAATCTAAACTGTTTTCAAAATCGCAAGCCGAAAATTTTGATAGATTATGAATGTTCATGGTTTGCGAATTTGGTCCATAAAAATGTGGCATGAGTTCAAAAAATTTCCTTAAAAGTTGTTTAACATAATCAGTTTTTAACGTTGCTATAATACTAGACGATAAAATTCTACGCAAGTTTGACGGTTAAAAAAGCATTTTAACGTTTTTTTTGCAACGCTCTGAAAATACCACCCTCACACCGTAAATCATGGTTATTATTTGGGCCGTTGTCAAAATGCTTAAACCTGTAAATCGGTATATTTTGAAAATGCTTGTACCGCCTTTTAAAACGTTTTCATCATCGTATTTTTCCACCTGTGTAGTTTCGAAATTCTATATCTATTATAACTTTTTTGGAAAAGGCTTCACTGTGCGTTGAGCTGTACGCAATACTTGGCATTTTGCCCTGTGATTTTGGGCTACCCTACTGTTTATCTTTTATGCAGTTTAATATCCCCTCGATCCTTTTATTAAAAGGGTGGGTCGAGGGGGTATAATACAGTTAGGCGTAGTCAAAATTTTCGCCAAGTTCGCTTATCTATCTTAGTTTTCGGAAGCGACAGAAATAGCATCATCTTTAAAACTTCGGATACATTGCTGGCGTCATCTACTGGATAATAGCAGAAAAATGAAAATTTAAAATTTGAACAAATAATCAGAGACATATAATATAGAGATGCAACATCGATAATTTTGTAAACAAACTGTAGATGTCGCTAGCATGTAGGAAATTTTGTCAAAGGAGGATTTTATTTTGGGAAATTTTCTCAAGGGAGGATTTTTTTATGTCAAATGAGGTTTTACAGAGTTGTTAGGTAAGGGGATTTGGCCCCAAATTAGGGATTTCGAGTTCGTTTTGGGGACAGATTAAAAAATTTTAAAAGATTTAGTTTTAGGCCCAAAATAAAAAGAATTTTGGTATAAATTATATGCGTGTTATTTCAAATTAAAGTCGATCAAATTAGGTTTGTTAAAGAATTTAAAAGTTTCTACAAAATATTTGAATTATTGAAGAAATGTTCTCCAAATATTTATAAATCTTGAAATTACGAAAAGCAACCAAGCTCAATAATTAATCAAAAAATTTTCTATTTTCCAAGTACTGAAATTGTTACATACAAAGTACTCAGAAAAAATAAATTTTGCGTAGGCTCAAAAAGTACCAGGGGTTTTCATACAACCTCTTATGTACCTTCTGAATCGTGTAAACTCGCATTATGCAAACTTAATGTTCAAAACAGTTTACGAGCCCTAGAACTTATACCTTACTAGATTTACAAATTTTAGAAAAAAAAAGATTTTTTTCTCTCGAAAATTTAATATACGACTTTTATTTTAAAACGGTGACATTTCAGCTTAATTGTGATTTGTCTTTCGTATAATAAAATGTTTTTAGTTTCACAATTTTAACACAGATTTGAGGCCTTTAAAGTTCGAGTGAAAACGTAAATATTTCTTCGTAAAATATTCAATTTTATTTAATTTGCTCACTCATTTCTTTATAATTTTCTGAACTTAACGATGCTAACTTAGCTCCTTTTTTTGAGTTTTTGTTTAAATTAAAATGAATTGGGTATAACATTGGGGATATAAACATTTAAAATGGGAATAAGCTAAAACATTTTGGGCAACACTTCCCCCCAAAAAAATGAAACAGTATTGCCAAAAAAACAAAACAGCAGTCAGCGCCATCTGTTGCATTAAAAACCGGTGTTGCCATTAATCAGTACCATGGGAGACCCCTGCAAATAATTGTGTAAAATTTAACGAATGGGTTCTATAAAATTAATTACACTGTAAGACAAATGGTAGGGGTCAGTGATCGGGAAGGGTTCAAACTACCGGGGAAAGTTATATCGGTAAAAAAGAAGTTATACGTGTCCCGGCCAGAGAAACAAGCCGAACAAAATAATCGGCGGCGGCGGCGCAAGCAAAAAATCGGCGGCGGCGGCGGCGATTGAGGTTGAGCCGGATAAAAATCGGCGGCGGCGGCGCAACCAAATAATCGGCGGCGGCGGCGGCTTGATCGGCTGAAAACAACATTTGTAATGTGATTTGAAAACGTTTATGTTTTTTTACGAAAGATAGATATTTTACTATCTCTCTATATGCCTTTACGTTTTTTGCCATTACTCTTACCTGAACATCTCTCAAAGATTTGTACGAATAATCTTCAAGGTTTACTATTTTTGAAAAGTTATTCATCATCGCTCTTATATCTGAAACATTTGGAATAATTATTGGAGGCGGTTTTTCTTCAGAAAGCTCTTTGTTTGCATTATCGTTAATATAATTATCATCATCATTATTGTCTACATCAAGTGCAGCAAACATGTTGTTGCTAGTAGGTACTTGGTATATCATCATTAGGGCAAGGAATTTCATGCACTTAAAAATGAAAAATATGCGCCTAAAATATGCGGTTAAAAAAGAAAAATATGCACTAACAATATAAGAAATATGCACTAAAAACTATAATTTTTGCAAAAATAATGCACTTAAAACTTAAAAATATATTTAAGTTAGTTATTTTGCAAACAGGCACAGAACTCGAAGATTTCCCATAGGTCAATAAATTCTTAAAAATGATTATTTTGATTGAATCAAAATATGAAAACGTATCAATTTTTTATATTTTTTTACACAATAAAAAATGCTACTAAAAATGAAAAATATGCACAAATATGCATTAAAAAGCACAAAATATGCATTAAAAACCCACCAAATATGCATTTAAAGTCGAAATATGCAAAAACACGCATTTATGTCAAAATATGCAAAAATATGCAACTACAAATCGATGCCAGTTTGTTCTAAATTTGATGAGTCGGATAAATGTTTAGTCCATATTAGTTTTGGACTATCGAGGAATAACATGCATTTGCATGGAATTCATTGCCCTAATCATCATTGTTGGTAGTTTTTGTTATTTTGATTGCATGCTTAACTAATTCTGGTGATCGATTTTGTCGTTGTTTCATTGTTTTGTTTTCAGCGACTGTCTACAAGACAATTAGCGTGTTTTTTAATCGCCTGGATTTAGAATTTTTCATACAAAAAATGGATTTATTAAATCCAAAAAAAAAGTGGATTTAATAAATCTACAATAAAAGCACGAATATATGAAACAGCCTATTAATTTAATGTCAGAAAAAAATACGAATGGAAATTAAAAGAAAAACAAAAAAATTTAAAAACTAACAAATAAAAGGTTTTTCTTAAATTTTTTTTATGAAATATGTTTAGAAAAAAAAACTACACCTCACCAAATACATAGTTTTCATCTTGGACATGGAGAAATAGCTCAAATAAAAATGACAATTTTTCACTCTACAGTAAGTAATTTAATTAAATCCAATTAGTGAATATTAAATATTGCAATGGAATTTTTCAATTGTGTAAAAATATAAAATCAAGTGATAAAACTGAAAAGGCAGACTGTTTATCGCTGTTTTATGTAAAATATAATTATAAATTAAAAGTTAAAGTAGAATCCTTCAGCATCGAATTCGGTATTAAAAATTAGGGTGAAAGAAGTGTCGGACAGAAAATTTTTTTAAAATAGGAAAAATCTAACCCCATCTGTTGAGCACTTTTAGAAATACTTTTTGGATTTATTAAATCCAAGTGATTAGAAAAAACGGCTAATATCGCTTTCTTCAGTAGACTCGCTGCTACTATCCATTCTGCTGTAACAGCAGAGGATTAGTATAGCAGAATATTAATCCCTTTGTTTACTACTTAATAATAAGTAATAATTTGTTGTTGATTTCAATATACAATGTATTAAAAAAAGTTTTTTCTTAAAACAATAACAAATGTTATTGCTTTTAATTTTAAATAGAATTATAGAAAAGAGATCACAATTAACTTCTGCACTTTACCACGGTCAGAAAATCACTCGCAAAAAAAAATATATAAAATCAATTTATATAAGATTTGTTGTTGGTTCACGTGTGATTTGTTTCATGTTCGCACAGATCCATGGCTAGTCAAGACTATATCTAACAAATGGTCCTAAATATTTAATATAACATACAAGTTTTATTTAATAAATTATAAACATACCCTTTTAGGGCTACAAAGTAATCCCAACATTGGGAAAATATAACCCCCTTGGAACTCAAAACAATTTTTGCCTCTTATAGAATTTTCAGACAATTAAAGCATACTGGGAATCAATTTTTTTTTATTTATTCTTTTTAATTTTAACAAATTAAGGAATAAATAAAGACCATAGAAAAAATACATATCGATTGATTTAAGAAATTAAACTTGTTTGAAGACTTTTAAATGGAGGCTTTGTTAGAAAGTTTGGGCAGGATGCACATATCTTGTAGGGACCCATTTGAATTAGATGCCCAATCAATAATGTCCTTAAATGATGAAATTATGTGATCAATTCGAACATTGGTTTGAGCATTTTATCCGTAAAAGTGTCCTTTTCTAAATATTATAGAATTTTACAATATCTTTTATCTTTACCTTTTCAGTTATTTGTTACAAGATGTTTAATTTATCCAAAATATTCAACTGGACCATTTTTAAAAATGTATTTTAGAATTGAAAAAATATATATGGGAGATTAAAAAAATGTGATAAAAACCATGTAACCAGCTAATTTCAAATGCATGGATTACATTTGAGTTATATATTTCGATATATATCAGCGCATTGCCACATGTTTTACAAAATTTATAACAATCTGACCAATTTTTGGTTAGTACATAAAATTTGTAACCAATTATAGGCCAAATGTAAACTCCGTAACCAGTAACTCATAAGGTATTTTAACTTTAATGGCTTATATTTTAATAACCAATGAAGCTAAACACTAACTGTAAGAATTTATATGAATAGGAGAAGTAACGCTTTTAACAATACATTTTACAAACTTTTCCGTATATCTATGCTAACACGACTTCAACTCTGTAACGATTTTTCGTCATAATTTTTGATAAAAATGCATACACGAAATACATATATTGAGTTTTAAATGCAAAGTTAAGCAGTTAAAATTTTTTATTAATTGATTTTTTACACATCTGCAAAGAGTTGCAATCTGAAGTATTATATTAACCCATTAAGAACTTTTTTTTTTAATTTTTTTCACAGTATATTTTATTTATTTTTAAATTTTTTATATTTGAAAATTGATACTTCCAGCCGAAATGAGCCGAAAAAAATCGGCGGCGGCGGCTGAGGCAAAAATGACCGGCGGCGGCGGCTTAAACGGCTCACGGCGGCTGGCTTGTTTCTCTGGTCCCGGCGTTTCGCTGGGTCACCCCTAGGAATCGAGATATATCGATGTGACCGTTGGTGGTCTTTTTTTGACATGACTCGAGAACCACTAGTCCGATTTTGCTCAAACAATTTTAAAAAAAATTAAAAATTACAATTCCTTTAATCTGTTCATATAACGTTTTTCTATATACTCAACAGTTTTGCCGGTAAAAATAAATGTATGAAGAAAAAAATATTTTTTGGCTAAAATATTAAAAAAAAAGTAATAAACAAAAGGTTATTGATTTTTATGGTAGCGGTAACAAACATTTATTTTTACCGGCAAAACTGTTGAGTATATAGAAAAACGTTATATGAACAGATCAAAGGAATTGTAATTTTTGATTTTTTTAAAATTGTTTGAGCAAAATCGGACTAGTGGTTCTCGTGTTATGTCAAAAAAAAAGATATATCTCGATTCCTAGGGGTGACCCAGCGAAACGCCGGGACACGTATAACTTGTTTTTGACCGATATAACATTTTCCGTTGGTTTCATCCCATCCCGATTTTGACTGTCGCATAGTGTTATAAATACTTTTGAAAATTAACACTCAAAATTATTGTAGCAAATGATTTTTAGTATTGCAACACTAATTGATGTTATTGACCAAAATCTATTGATGTTAAGCGTCAATTTCACTATATTTCCCAATTTTCAGAAAGCGAAAATCGCAATAACTTCTTTAACAATAACACTAGTGCCGGTAATACTTTTTACGGTAATACTTTTTCGCTTTTATAATTTATTTCAAAAATCACAGAAATCACATTTTGAAGCAGTATTCCAGTTACAAACTGGGTTAATCTAAGTTTAAATATAATCCATATTCTAAAAACTGGGCCTAGATTAACGATTTTGCGGTATATATTTTACTCATAGAATTATTGTGCAATAAATCATTGCTAAATATAGTCAAAAGAAAGTGCATATGTAAAAGAACAAAAAAATGTTGGCTAAACTAAAATAGTTAACTCAAAATCCTTTAGTATGGAGCCCAGCATTAATTATTATTTTTTTTTATCTTATATCTATAAATTATTATCTCTAGAATTATGCAGATTGTGCTAATAAACAGACCTCCCAACAAAATGATCCAAGCAATTTTATAATATCTTAAATTTAAGGGATCCACTGGATAAACATCTTGCTGAATATGATAATATTTTGAATTTGTCGCTGCAATAAAAGCCTCCTCTTGCCAATGGTCCCAAAGTCCCGATTGTTGAACAAGTAAAATGAAATAATCCAAAGATTTGGCAAATTTCGATTCCAATTGAATTGGAAATGTATTAAGCTTGTTGCCAAAACATAAATCCGATAACTGATATTTTGGCTGTATAAGATTACGTTGTAATTTTGTTATAAATAGCCAATCATTTTCAGTGACCACATAGGCAAATGAACGGCTAAAGTTTCTAATATTATCTGAAACAATGAATGGTGGCATTTCTTTGAAGATCGGCTCGAAACTGGATAAATCCACATATTCGTTATTACGCAATTCTTCCAATATATTACTGGGTATTAAGACTTTAATATTGGCTTTTAACAAATCATTTACTGTTCTTATAAAAGGTTGAAATACTGGACGCAAATTGTATGCAGTTAAAAAACTACCATAATAACCGAACAATATAAAACACATTATTAATATCAAACCATAAAACCATTGTAAACGTAAAGATATATTCATCCAGTTCAAATTAGTATTGGCAGAATATAGTACTAAAGCGAGGCTAAATAAGAGATTTTTAACAAATGATGTTGAAGGATGCCTTAAATATTTCATTAAGAAGGCCACGTATATGACAGTGATACCCAAAAATGTCCATATATATCGACCAAATGGCCATACTATATACCAATATCTTGGCAGCTCATCCTCTGCTGGTACCATTATACAAATCTTAGACCATTCCATAGGATAACTAAATGTTATATTAGCAAACACATTACGATAGGTACCACCATGCATGGAAATATTATACAATTTGCTTTCAATATTTTTTTGTATCGTCGATATTTTGTCATTCTTTTCCGGCACCAATTCGAGTATGTAGTTGCTATGATCGGCAAAAAGTTTTATCATTTTGGCATATGCCCCCTCAAATTGTTCGATACCTTTTGCATTTTTATACACAAAAGCGTTGGGTACATCCTGATAAAATGGTGTTCTTAATACTTCCATGATTGAGTTGTTTGACAGTTAGTATTTTAAGTTATAACTAAAATTTGTGGCAATATAATTTGGCCTTTTATAGTTGCAAAATTTTACTTAATTATGTTTACAAAAGTGGAAAAAATTCTTAATGATTATTTATCAATTTTTTTCTTTACATAAATCAATAACCATTTTCTAATACATTAATTTCATTGATACATTAAGGTCCGGTAACATATATATAAACTCATAGAAATAAATCTGTAAACATAGCAGAAAAAGTTACTAAAACTTAGTTAAAAATGATGCTGCAGAAAAAACTGCAGATTTTTTTTGCTAAATACTAGTAAAAAAAAACAACAGCAAAATTAAAACTGTTAAATTAAATTGTACTGTAAAATTTTTCTAAATATTAGTAGACTAAAACGAGTAAAAAGGTTAAAGTCGGGTATGCCGACTATACAATACCCTACACCAGTCTGGGTAAAAGCCAGCCGAAATTCGAATGGGTTAAAATCGGGCTTGTGTCAAAATTTTCTATAATGTGAGTCAGCGAACCAAATTTCATTAAAATATCTTAATATTTGCGACCTGCAGTTTGTAACCAAGCCAATTTTGGGGGGGACCCTTATATGGGCACTAGGTCTAAACATGGACCGCTGTTAACCAAAATCAATAGGCTTCGTCCTTGGTCCTACATAAGTCGGTTTACCAAGTTTCATCAAAATATCTTAATATTTGCGACCTGTAGAGTGCGCACAAGAATGCATGGACAGACGGACGGACGGAAAGACGGACATCATTAAATCGAAATAAAAAAATATTCTGAGCCGATCGGTATACTATAAGGTGGGTCTAGGACCAATATTTTTTGGTGTTACAAACATCAGCACAAACTTATAATACCCTGACCACATAGTGGTGTAGGGTATAATGAATATTACGAATTTTCAGTATTTTATGTTGCTTTTTGTTAATGACCTACGAATGTAATTAAAATTTACATTTCTTCTACAAATGAATGTTATTGTCACTTGAAACAATAAAACTGAAATACTACTTAAACAGCTCACAAATACTTTAAGTACCCTAAATGACAACATGAGGTCAAAATAGTCATAGATCCATAAACAAAATGTCGGTAGTAAAAGGGTTAAAGTGACAATGTTAAACTTTTAAGCCACATTCACAATGATGGAGTACTCCACTCTGCAGAGTGGAGTGTACTTAAATAGAGATGGCATAATACAAAAAATATGTAAGTGCGAAAAAGAAAGCAACAAAACCCACTCTGTAGAGTGGAGTACTCCAGCATTGTGAATCTGACTTTAACTATAAAAAGTGAATTAACTTGAATCAAGTAGATGTATTTCGTTGTCTAAACGGCATGTAATGCGGACAGAATTGAAAAAAAAAATTACTACGAAAAACGGCGGAATGTAATTTGGGGATTATTTATTTTTTTGGAGAATTTAAAATTTTTAGTTGGGGATTATTTCATAATGGGCATGTTTACCAGAGAAACCCGCTACCGCTACAAATGATATGTAGCGCTTTATGATTACCTTAATCTGGTGAACGATGCTACTTTTGCTTTTGTTTTGAAATAAAAATATATTCTTTGAATTTTTTTGGAAAGTTTTTATTCCTTTATAATTATATTTGTATATGTTTATTATTCTTAAAAAAATATATATAAAAAAACAAACGACATCTGATATATCATTAATAGAGTTGTGAAATTTCGATACTTTTTGAGTACTCAATACTACTCAATACTTTTCAATTGAGTACTCGATACTACTCAATACTTTTAACTGTTTTTTTGAATTTAAAAATAAAAATGTTATGAATTCGTATTTATAAGGAAAAATAATAACAATTCACATACACGTGTTAAATAACTATTGTTACTTACATTTTAATAAATTTAAAACATTTTAAATAAATTAATTATATAATTTTTCCCAAAAATTCATTTCAAATTTCTTTGCTTCACAAATAGAGTTGTATTTCCAGAGTTCTATTTTTAAAGTAGTATTTTTAGAGTTGTATTTTCATACGAAAAATACACATTTCTACGGAAAATTGCATCTTTAAAAGTATTGAGTAGTACCGTTTTAGTATTGAGTACTCAAAAAAAGAGGCAGTACATATTGAGTACTCAGTACCGGAATACTCAATACTTTTACAACTCTAATCATTAACTGCTTACAAGTAGCGTAGAATTTTTACACTACCAAAATAATGTAGCGCTACCACAACATGTTGACTTAGCGGTAGCTAATCAAATCGTTCACCAGATTGTTGAGTAGCGGATTAGTAACATTTGAGCGTCTGGTACCAAATTTTTGGCCGTGGCGCTTTTGCATATTTTTTTTTTAACTAAAGCGATGTTTTTCCACAGATTTTCCTTTCCTATTTTGGTTATGAAAAAAATAAGGAATGTTGTTTTCTTATTTTTGACTTAAAGAATTAAAAATCTTATCAGTGAAGGTCCTATTTCGGATTCGAAATAGGTAGTTTCAAAGTCTGCAATTTGGATGCGGGGTCATTATTTTCAGAAATCACAACCGCAGATTGCAATAAAAGAACATGTGAAAAGCACCACTTCAGCGGAAAAAATCGTAAAATAGGTATTTGAATTTTTTTAACCACTCGGCACACTAATTTAACACTCTTATTTATTTGGCTTACATTCTGTTGGGAGTTAAAAATATCCTGTTTTTTTCTTTTAATTTTCATACTTCAGCTTTATTTTCTTCTTATATCTACAAATTAGTATCTCTAGCATTATACAAATAGTACTAACAACAACACCACCAAAAAGTACAATCCAAGCAATTTTAAAATATTGTAAATTTAAAGGATCCACTGGATAAGTATCGTACAGAACTTGATAATATTTTGAATTTATCGCAGCAACAAAAGCTTCCTCTTGCCACTGATTCCAAAGTCCAGATTGATGAATAAGTAAAATGAAATAATCCAAAGATTTGGCGAATTTTGATTCCAATTGCATTGGAAATGTATATAACTTATCACCAAAACATATATCCGATAACTGATATATAGGTTGTATAAGATAGCGTTGTAATTTTGTTATAAATAGCCACTCATTTTGAGTGATCACATATGCAAAAGAACGACTAAAGTTTCTCATATTATCTGAAACATCCAATGGTGACATTTCTATGAAGATTGGATTTAAACGGGATAAATTCACATATTCGTTATTGCGCAATTCCTCCAATGTATCACTGGGTATTAAGACTTTAATATTGGCTTCTAGTAAATCATTTACTGTTCTCATAAAAGGTTGAAATATTGGACGCATATTGTAGGCAGTTAAGAAGCTGCTGTAATAACTGGACAATATGAAACCCATGACTATGATTATACCATAAAAACATTGTAAACGTAGAGATATATTTACCCAGCCCAAATTAGTGTTGGCAGAATATATTACTAAAGCCAGGCTGTAAAACAGATTTTTAAGAAACGATACTGTAGGATGTCTCAAATATTTCATTAAGAAAGCCACATATATGACAGTTATACCCAAAATTGTCCATATATATACACCAAATGGCCATACAACATACCAATATCTTGGCAATTCATCTTCTGCTGGTACCATTATACAAATTTTAGACCATTCCAAAGGATAACTAAATGTAACATTTGCAAATACATTACGATAGGTACCACCGTGCATGGAAATATTATAAAAATTACTTTCAATGTTTTTTTGTATCGCCGATATTTTATAATTCTTCTCAGGCACCAATTCGAGGCTATAGTTGCTATGATCGGCAAAAAGTTGAATCATTTTGGCATATGCACCCTCAAGTTTTTTAATACCCTGTGAATTTTTGTAGACAAAAGCATTTGGTGTATCTCGATAAAATGGTGTTCGTAGTATGTCCATAACTGAACTGTAATTAGGTATTTAGTGTTTTAAGTTTGAACTAAATGTTTTTGCATTGTTATAAGGGCTTTTATAGTTGCAAAAACTTTGGTTTTTGTTTTGTTTACAAAAAGTGAAAAAAATTCTTAATGGTTATAACGATTACACTCATAGAAATATGTCTGTAAACATAGCAGTAAAAGTTAATAAGAATTAGTTAAAAATGAGCTTGTAGAACAAACTGCCGACATCAGTAGAATCTTTTCGCTAAATATTAGTAAAAAAAATACTGTTAAATGTACAAAATATTTGTTTTAATTTTTGATTGATTGTATGCAAATCATTGATGGTAACCGAAACGATGCGGTTAACGGTAAGGGTAACGCTATTTTAGATTATTTCGGTAACTGTATTTTAAGGGTAACGCTATTTCATTTATTTCGGTAACGGTATTTTAAGGATAACGGTATTTTGATTATTTCGGTAACGGTATTTTAAGGTTAGCCATATTTCAGTTATTTCGGTAACGGTATTTTAACGATAACGGTAGTCAATTATTTCGATGAATTTTGCAATTTTTTTTACAAAAAACAAACGAGATTAAAAACAAAATCAATTTACCAACTTAAAGTACAAAAAATACTCAATACCCACGTGCAATTACCAAAAGCAGAAAATTAAAAATAACGGTAACGGTATTTTAGGGGTAACGGTATTTCATTTATTTCGGTAACGATATTTTAAGGGTATCGATATTTCGTTTATATCGGTATCGGTATTTTAAGGATAACGGTATTTCAGTTATTTCGGTAACGGTATTTTAAGGATAACGGTATTTCGGTTATTTCGATAACGGTATTTTAAGGGTAACGGTAGTCAGTTGAAAGGGTTTTGAATCGATAACGGTATTTTAGCGGTATTGCCTGCCAAACCTGATGCAAATCATTTTGGATAATTGGTTCAACTGAGCGGAATTTACAGAATAAAAATACAGATTTGTATCAATCTTCTATTTTATGTTTATTATTTCCTTTATTTCGTGTGTGCACATCAGAATGAAATATAAACTTAACTAAAATAGTAATTAATAGGGCAAGGATAATCCAAAACTAATATGAACTAAATATTTATCCCAATCATCAAATTTAGAACAAAATGGCATCGATTTGTAGTTGCATATTTTTTGCATATATTGTCAAAAATGCATATTTTTGCATATTTTGACTTTAGATGCATATTTGGTGCCTTTTTAATGCATATTTGTGCATATTTTTCATTTTTAGGAGCATTTTTATTTCGTAAAAAAATATCAGAAATTGATACGTTTTCATATTTTGATTCAATCAAAATAAACATTCTTAAAAACCTTATTGACCTATGGGAAATCTTCGAGTTCTGTGTCTGTTTGAAAATAACTAAATTAAATATATTTTTAAGTTTTAAAGTGCATTATTTTTTCAAAAATAATAGTTTTTAGTGCATATTACTTATATTTTTAATGCATATTTTTCTTTTTTAGCCGCATATTTTAGGCGCATATTTTCCATTTTTAAGTGCATGAAATTCCTTGCCCTAGTAATTAATAAAGTAAAAATGTAAAATTTGATTAAATAAGCGCTGGTTTTTCTTAGGATTTCAATATTTATTTATTTATTAAACCTTTTACTGCCGATTTTCCGTTAATGGATATATTTAAATTTTGACTTCAGATTCTTTTTGAGTGTCCCCAAATTACAAAAAATATATAACATGTTTGCCCGCCTTCCCTCCTACCCACCAAAAAATGTGTCAGAAAATAGAATTTTTGAAACTTCTCGCCTCTGTATAGGTACTTATATTTAAAACACTCGAAAAACCAAAAATTGTTTGTTTGGTTTTGTTCTCGTCATCAAATGGAGCTACGCGGCCAATTTCATGTTTCTGTTTAGGAGATGCGCCAAAACCCCTTTTTTTCTGAGAATATAGTGGATGAACTATGACTCTGATCCATGATGGTTTGAAAAATTTTTTCAAATCCTATTTTTACCCATTAAATATCCGATTGTGCAAAAAACAAAAAACAATACTAATCGACTTATTTTAACTCCTCTATCACATACCGAAATTTTATTCAAATCGACGTCCGCGGTTTTAAAATCGCTTCGGCAAATTTAGCCGCGGGTGGTGGTGCACCTTAACCATTTTTTTTGTTGCATTTTCTAATGGTGTACTCGACATCTATTTTAGGGCATCTATGTACCTAGAACAGATGCAGCTAAAAATTTTTAAAGAAAAGGGGTTTTTCACATAAATGTTTTAACGAATTTGTCTGATTCTTTTTATAAAAACAGGCAGTAAACGTTTTATCTATCTATAAGGAAGAATGAAACTTTATTCCTGCGCTAAAAATTAGTTCGTCAGTAGTATATAATTTATGAAAATCTGACCGATCGGAATTTGAATTTTCCAAATCTACGAAATCAAATTGAGATATATAATATAGAGATGTGACATCTATAATTTTTGAAATAAAGTGTAGGAAATTTTGGGAAATTTTGTCAAAGGAGGATTTTATTTTGGGAAATTTTGCCAAGGGAGGATTTTATTTTCTCAAATAAACCTCATTTGTCAGGTGAGGGGATTTGGGCCCAAATTAGGGATTTCGACTTCGGTTTTGGGACAGATTAAAAATTGTAAATTTTAAAAGATTTAGTTTTAGGCCGAAAATACGAAGAACTTTCGGATAAATTATATGCGTATTATTTTAAATTAAAGGCGATCAAATTGGATCTGTTAAAGTATTTCAAAATTTCTGCAAAATATTTAAATTATTGAAGAAATCTTGAAATAACGAAAAACAACCAAAGCTCAATAATTAATAAAAAAATTTTGTATTTTCAAAATACTAACCCCTGAATTCATAAATGCTTTGTAAAGTTATAGCAGGTTTACAAAACGTCATTTTCATACAAAATTTGTTCAATAAACCTCCTATAATTTTACAAAGCGTTTATGAATTTAGGGGTTAAATTGCTCCATGCAAAGGACTCAGAAAAAATAAATTTTGTGTAGGTTCAGAAAGTACCGAGGGTTTTCATATAACCCCTTATGTACCTTCTGAACCGTGTAAACTCGGCTTATGCAAACTTAATGTTCAAAATAGTTAACAAGCCCTAGAACTTACACCTACTAGATTTACACTTACATTAGCCAAAAACTATTAGTTTTTGAAAACTACTCTTATCTATTTTTCAAATTCCATACAAATTTTGGAAAAAAGGTTTTTTCACCATAATGAGTTTCGTGTGAAAGTCGTGTATAATTTTTCTCTCGACAATTTAAGGTATGACTTTTATTATGAGAAAGTGACATATCAGCTTAATTGCGATTGTGTCTTTTTTATAATAAAAATCTTTTTACTTTTAAAAATTTAACAAAGATTTGAGGCCTTCAAAGTTCGAATGAAGAAGTAAATATTTTTTCGTAAAATATTCAATTTTATTTACTTTGCTGAGTCATTTCTTAATAATTTTCTGGACTTAAGAGCGATTTTCGAAAAAGGAGACACGAAGGAGATTGGAAGATAAACAAAAAATCTAAAAATTGAATGTTTGTGTCTTTCTTTGATAACTTCTGAGTAAAATACGATAACAGACAGCTGGATAGGAAAGAAAACAATGAATTAATTACCTACATTGCATTCAAGGCCTTACTTGGTTGAGATGGATAAGTTGTCGTCGCACTTCAGTATATTTACGTTTGTAATGTGGGGACATGTTTTCGAATCCCACAGCCGACGGGTTGTTGAAAAAATTATCATATAGAGGCAATCTGACAATAAACACATAAATAATTATCAATTTAATAGAAAATCACTGATGAATCCTGTCCATACAAAAAGGCAGAAACTAGATTTAGTCTGCAAAATTTAAAATTTGGTTGCCAATAGTTTTACTAGAGGGCGCTGCACAGTGCTTTGTCCCATAGGCAAAAGTAAAATAAAACTGTATGCGGAACGTTAGTGACTTATAAATTTTTGAAGAGGTAACATAATACCATATCTTATGATTTTAGGACATCTTGAAGCTCTTCAATAGAATATGGAAAAAAAATTGTTTTTTTTAACCGAACATTTAAAAATTTTATACATTTTCCAAACCCTTTTACCTGAGTTTTAACAAAGTTAGAAAGAGCTTAATTTTACGGTACCACCAAAAATTAAAATAATATGTTTTTTTTTTTTAAAGAACTTGAAAATTGAAACACAAGCTTCGTTTTAATGTGGTGTAAAAATAAAAAAAAATTCAAGTAACTTAAAAAAAAATTTTAAGTACCTAATAACACTTTTTTGCGGAAAACCTAAATTTTTATAAAGTTTAGTGAAATTAAAAAAAAATATAAAAAATAACGTCTATTTTTTTTACCATTTAGATAGTCCATTAGAATGTATAATTTTCTGTAAAAAAAAAATTAAAATTTTGAACAGCAAATTTAAAATTTTTAACTTTTTCTACATATCCCAATTTTTCAATTTTATGTAGTTATATATATATACATATGTATGTTAATGTACATGCTGTCCCTTAAAATACGATTTCTCGATTTTCGTTCATTACACAGCCAAATTTACATCTAATAGGTTCAAAATTGAAGAATTTAATTTTTTTTTAGAAAACTTTAACCCGTGCTGTATTGCGGCCGAAAATGGCTCATTTTTGAAAAAGAAAATAGCATATCAATTTAAAATTCACAAAATTCGAATTTTTTGCAAACACTAGTTTTTTATTTAACTTGTTCATTAAATATACTTAAAATTATTCAGATACGGAATTTTGGTTTCGCTGGATATTATTAACCCACTTTAACCTAGAAATGCAAAAACGGTTTTTTTTTATTTATTTGTCAAATTTTTTTTAAAATACACAATTTGGCAATGTCAAAAGCTATTTTTGTAATATAATAGTTAATTAAAGAAAAATAATAAATTGAAAAAATTATAATTCGGGTTTTGTGTGGGTAGCGACAGGACATTTTATGAAAATTGATTATTTTGTAAAAAATTGTTTTCACTAAATTTTAGCAAGTTACCAATATTTTTGACCATGTGTGTGTCATATTAAAGGTTTTGCTAAAATAAAATAACATTGCACCATAAAAAACTTGTAAAAATTGAGCAATAATACTGCTCGTCTGTGGCGCCCTTAAAATTGATAATGAATGAGAAAAAGGATATATGGGAGATAGTCATATTCTTGCAGCGAATGAAACAAAATTTGCCACAGAGATAAAAAGTATAATTTTATAAACTATTGTCAGTTTCTAGAGCATTCTGATCTTAAATCAGGCCAAAATATAATTTTTGCGAAAAAGGATATATGGGAGGTAGTCATGTCCTTACACCGAATGAAACAAAATTTGCCAAAGAGCTAAAAAGTATTATTTTAGGAACTATTTTAAGTTTTTGGTGCATTCTGATCATAAATGTAGCCAAAATATAGTTTTTTGGAAAAGGGTATATGGGAGGTAGTCATGTCCTTACACCGAATGAAACAAAATTTGCCACAGAGATAAAAAGTATAATTTTATAAACTATTGTAAGTTTCTAGAGCATTCTGATCTTAAATCAGGCCAAAATATAATTTTTGCGAAAAAGGATATATGGGAGGTAGTCATGTCCTTACACCGAATGAAACAAAATTTGCCAAAGAGCTAAAAAGTATTATTTTACAAACTATTTTAAGTTTTTAGTGCATTCTGATCATAAATGTAGCCAAAATATAGTTTTTTAGAAAAAGGATATATGGGAGGTAGTCATGTCCTTGCACCGTATGAAACAAAATTTGCCTAAGAGCTAAAAAGTATTATTTTACAAACTATTTTAAGTTTTTAGTGTATTCTGATCATAAATTAAGCCAGAATATTGTTTTTTTAGAAAAAGGATATATGGGAGGTAGTCATGTCCTTGCACCGTATGAAACAAAATTTGCCAAAGAGCTAAAAAGTATTATTTTACAAACTATTTTAAGCTTTTAGTGCATTCTGATCATAAATTAAGCCAAAATATTGTTTTTTAGAAAAAGGATATATGGGAGGTAGTCTTGTCCTTGCCCCGAATGAAACAAAATTAACCACTGAGTTAAGAGACATAATTTGACCGGCAGTTACCAATTTTCGCCTTATTCTGTTTATAATTGTAGCTAAAATTAAAAATTTTAGATTAAGGATGTATGGGAGGTAGTCATGTCCTTGCACCGATTTTGCTGAAACTTCGAATTTTTCTTAATTTACATGTTCTGAACCAGCACAGCGAATTTCATTCTTCTACGATAACTCCTCTAATTTTGCCGATCTGCTATATGGGGACGAAGCACTGTGCGCTGTAGGGCAAACGCAATTGCTAAATTTTCTAAATGAAGCATTGGGCTAAGAGGACGGATGAATAATTCCCTCACTTTTCGAACTTCCCTCGTCGTTACATGAAATTCAATACCGCTGCAGTCAAGTAACATATGTTAATAGACTACTGTCAAATTTTGAGCAAGTTCCGACATTAACTTTGCGTTTAACAGGTGTTCAAAGCATAAAACTTCGCGGCCCTATGCTCTTTGCAGGAGTAAAAGGAACAAATATATATATAAAGCATACAACTTCGGGGATTTTTGTAAAAGGACTATGATTCAAGTTCAATGGTAAAATAGTGGTTTATTGAGGTTCGACCAATTGAGGTCAATACATCCGAAAATGTCGAAAAAATTTACGATATGGTGTTGGCCGATCGGAGAGTAAAAGTGTGTGAGATTGTTGATGCCATAGGCATTTCATATGGCACTGTGGTTTCGATTTTAAATGATCAATTGGATTTTTGAAAGCTATCGGCAAGGTGAGTGCCGCGTTTGCTCTCAGTTGACCTTAAACGCAATTGTGTGACAACTTGAAAGGATTGTTTGGAGCTATTTTACCCCATTTCGAATGAGTTTTTTTTGACGTTTTGTAACTGTGGATGAAACAGGGATCCATTATAACACACCGGAGACCAGGCAGAAGTCTAAACAAAGGCCAAGGTGGGTTTGTCGGCCAACAAGGTCATGGCGACAGTTTTTTGGGATGCACGCGGAATAATCTACATCGCTTACCTTCAAAGGCAAAAAAACGGCGAATATTATGCCAAATTAAACGATAAAAAAACGACACCATTTGGCCAAGAAAAAAGTTCTTTTTAATCAAGACAATGCACGGGTGCACACGTGTGTAGTCTCAATGGCAAAATTGCATGAATTGGGCTACGAATTGGTAACTCATTTGGCATATTCTCCGGATTTAGC
This sequence comes from Leucophora obtusa, assembly GCA_949987735.1. Taxonomy (NCBI): domain Eukaryota; kingdom Metazoa; phylum Arthropoda; class Insecta; order Diptera; family Anthomyiidae; genus Leucophora; species Leucophora obtusa. The sequence continues at coordinate 50,491,063 of OX465299.1, forward strand.
CCCCAGTGACTATTTTCTATTCCCTAGTAAAAATGATTTTTATATATTCATATATGATTTTTATACAATCATTTATGATTTTATACAATTATAACTTGTCGAGTATTGTGAAACATATATTTTTATATGATTATATCAAAAGATATTTAATTATATAAAATTATATTAACCAGATCCACCATTTTTCGGATCAAATAATATATTTTTTATATAATTATATTAACCCATACATGATTTGATCCGGAAAATGGTGGATCTGGTTAATATCATTTTATATAATTAAATATCTTTCGATATAATCATATAAAAATATATGTTTCACAATACTCGACAAGTTATAATTGTATAAAATCATAAATGGTTATATAAAAATCATATCTGATTATATAAAAATCATTTTTACTAGGGTTTCCAAACCTAAAGAAATGGCTCGATGGAAAGTGATTTAGCTCCAACGATGAAATTATTGCTGAAACAAATGCCTCTTTTGAGCAAGAAAAAACTGTCCCTCGTATATGTTTGAAAAGCTTGTTGATTGAAAATGTCTTATCGGATTTATGAGGTGTGCTTAATGAGTTAATTTATTTGGAATTCAACGGGCACACACCTTTTGCATATATCTAAATGTTGATGTAAGATTTTTTGTAAACGCCTGTGTAAAAAAGATCGGATCTAACCTGATATCAGTAGATCTGATTCTACCAGATATAGGCAGATCTGACGCACCATATATAATCAGATCCAATTTGATGTTGACTTTAAACAAAAAGTACGAGTATAATCTGATATTCTTGCCGAGTAATTCTTTAAACAAAATTTCTTTGTACATTTTTATTTTGGTGCCAACTTAAATGGATAAGATTTGGTACGAAATGTAGCCAGATCTGCTCGTATCTGGTCATGAAAATCACTAAATTTTCCAGTTCACTTTAGATATAAACAGAACTGGCACTAGATCTGATCAGATCTAGCTATAAAGTGCATCACATATGCCATGTCTGATCATATGTGATCAGATCTGGCATGTGGTCTAATTAGATTCGATCATATTTATTGAGATCTACACAGATTTGTTCAGATTTCAACTTTTTTACACGGGCAGTCCTCCCAATCCCCAGGGAAGCCTACAATTCATGCTATACCACATATCTATCTTGCTCAATCCGAACATAATCGACATTTCCTGGAATAGCAGCTATTTTTGGACGTCCCTCACGTATTATATTATATACAGTAATAAATATATCTTAGAGATGGAGCATTATCTTCGAAAGCCAAACAAAGTCGTTATAATTACGCCTGATGGCTCAAGCCAACTTTAAAATCATAAACAATCATCCAACGAAAACTTTCTCGAGTAAATTTCATTTTTTGTTTCGGTGCTTTGTTTAACCCTTAAATGCATGGTGTAGCCATTTGGCAACATACCGGTTTTTAATGAAAAATTAGGGGCCCCTTCTGTACATAGTGTTCGTTTAGTTTAGCGCAGAATTTTTAAACAGTTAGAGTAAAAATCTTGGTTTTGCTTTGTATATTTGTGAAAAATCTAAAACACGCGTTTTTTTTACAAAAAGTGTAATAGTCAAAAATATTTGTTTAAATATTTAAAGTGGTATTCTCGCAATAAAATTAATTTGGGCGACAATAACTGGCTGTTTTTATAAAAAGAATCAGACGAATTCGTTAAAACTTTTTTGTGAAAAACACAAGCATAAAAACTTTTATCTTTAAAATTTTTTAGCCGCATTTGTTCTACACAGAAGTCCCAGCAAATTTGTGCAAACATTTTGAAACAGAAACGTCCTTAAATTAGTGTTTTTCACACAAATTTTTTAACGAATTCGTTTGATTCTTTTTACAAAAACACCCAGTTAATGTATAAATTATAGTTTATAGAATTTTTTTTTGTTTTTTCATACACGTTTCGTAGACAACAAAGGTTTAAAAGGCTTAATTCTTTCATTCACTTTTTAAAAATTAATGAAATTTGGGTTAAATTTCATTCCCTAATAGAATTCTTATGGAATTAATTCGATAGCTTAATTCCCTATAGCTTAAAATTATATGAATTCATTCTATTTTGATTGAATTCTAACTGAATGAAACCCAATTTACCTGAATTCATTTAATAAAAAAGTGAATGAAAAATTATTTGTTTTCATTCACTTAATCAAATGAAAAATTTTAATTTGTATGTAATTGCTGAAATATTAGCATAATACAATGAAAAACGTTTAAAATTCATCTAACAGAAATAAATAGTATGGCATGCTTTGTTACAGCTTGTATGCTTTGGTTTTGATTATATGTTAGTTTCAAACTACACTGCACTAAGTGAATGGTAATAAAATTTCTTCATTCAATTAGTAAAATGGTGAATGAACATGCGATTTGAATGATTCAAGTTAGGAATTCATTCAATTCATATTAAGGCTTTGGGAATTCTTTACGAATGGTTTAAGGGAATGGTACATGAATCTTTTTAAAATCTGAATTTAATTTTTAGTAAATTAAGCTTAAATTGAATTAAGTTTTTCGAAGCTCTGGTAGACAACAAAAAACTGTAGTCCTTATCGTGGCCCTTTTTTTGAATTTCAGTCAAATAAATTTTATATTCCCAAGTGAATTGTTTTTTCTTGCATTTTTTTGGAATTTTCAAGATTGTGTGGCAACTTTGTTAAAAAAAATTTTAAAAATAAAAATCGGGCCACGGTAAGGACTAGAGAATTTATCTGGTATTAAGAATCGCTTTACATTTTTATTTTCCAATAATTAATGAAGGCTGTACTGTGGCAGCCGATTTTGCCTTTTTTGAACGTAATTTTTAACTAATTTTTATTAGTTTTAACTAAAATTTTTACATTTTTCTATTGCTGTATATGTTAGATATAACAGAACTCTTCATTTTTTATGAGTTTTTATTTGTTAATTTATAATGATAAAAAAATTAAATGAATTGGTACTATAGAGGTCAAAAAAGTACTATTTTCTAAGATGGTTAGTACTATTTTAAAAATCCCATTTATCATCCCTGTTTCAGCCTAAAAATCGCCGTGAAGTATTATTTTTGCTTTAAATTATTTTTTTCAGTTGTCATATTTCGATTACTCCAGGGGTGCCAAATTTGTTTAAATAAAACAACTTGAAATTGCCATATCTTTTGATTTCGTCGTGCGATTTTTTTAAGAATAATTTAATTGAAACTAACGTACTTTACTGTGTTTTTTGTATTTTTTGTCAAATATTTATTTTAGCAGTTGTTTTTTCAAGAGTTTCCCAATGGCCCCAAATTTTTTTAAACAAAAACTTTGAATGCTCATAACTTTAACATCAGTCTACAGATTTTTTTTTAATCATAAATATAGTGTATTCAACCCCCATACTCACTTTTTGTGGAGCATTTTTATTTGTCAATATGTACCTAGTTCTGGACTACATGTGTACAAACATATCATCGTTGCGCCTAAGAAAATAGCTATTTGTCGTAAAACTTTTTTGTGAGGAGACCTACAAAACGGCTTTATTTCAGTCTTTCGCGAAAGTTTTTATAAATTATTTTTTTTAAAACATATATAAACGAAACTTCAAACTTTCCATTTATAAAATCATTACTTCCGAAAAACAAATCGCAGACACAAAAAAAAGACATAATTTAGCTGCCCCATAAATAATTTTTGAAAACAAATAGCTAATTTCTTAGGCGCAGTGACGATATTCTGGAAAAATACACAAATAAAAAAATGTATACTGCGCCTTATTCTGTTTAACGTGACGATGACTTGAATTATATAAAAAAAAATTTATTTCCCTTAAAAAAGCGTTCATTCAGCTTAATTCGTAAAACGGATTAATAAAATTTAATAAAACAAAGTCCAATTATATCAATTAATTAATATATTTTTGATTATAATTTGATACAATTGTATCGGGATTTTCGTCCTATCTTATTGATATTTTTTATACATTTATATATAAGTTAATTCATTAAAATATGATCATATAAATTCATATGTTACATCGTATAAACAATATCTAAATACCACAGTCCCCCATTAGGCTTGAATCAGAGTTGCCTTTGCAATTTCTATGTATTAGTAACATCACATATTGTGCTGTCAAATACATGGCATTCAGCAAATTGCCGGCACGCTATATATCTTTTGATACTTTGGTAGCCATATTCTAAAATAACAGAAAGGCAACCCTGTTTCGAGACTAGCGGTGGACTGCGCTGAATACATAAAGATACGAATAAACAATTATAAAACTTAATCTAATTGAATAAATTTGATTAATTTGAATAATATTATTTTTTTACAGGTTAACAAAATAAAATTGCTTAATTAGCAAATCAATTGTATTGTAAAAATTTGGTAAGTAACTTTTACAAAAAATAACACAAAATTTTGTATGCTTTAATGTCAGAATAGAAAAATACACTGAACCAAAAACAGCTGGGAAATCAACTAAAATCCATATTAAATTGATGAATGGGTGATCACTATACAACTAACGAAACCTGTCCATCAATTTAACGCATTGTTTAGTAGATTTATATTTTGACGTTTAACTATTTTATGTGGTATAATTTTTAAAAAATATCGTCAAATGTATTAACAAAAATTAGTTGTCTTAACAATTATATTTAATTAAATTGCATAATGATTTTGTTGTTTTACCAATGCATATTATTAAATTCAACAATGCATTTTATTTAATTAATTAATTTTTGATCGATTTATTAGTAATTTTTAGACTTATATTTCATTATTTTTTATATTTCACCAATTTAAAATTTTTTTAAGCAATGTACATACAATGTCTTTTTTATAATGAATTTGATAAAATATAAAAAATAATGAAATATAAAATTGAAATTATATATAGCATATACTAAAAACTCTTTATTTAAAACACATGTACCATTTTATATACAAAAACATATAACTTTATTTAAATTAATAATTCAAATACATTAGGTTTGTTCTACGTAATTCTGGGTAAAGTCTGCTAAAATGAGAGTAAACAAATAATTATCTCAAAAAATGGTAAAATTGCTCACAATACCGGGAACGCACAAAACCACATTTCAAGCCCAAAAATAAACGTCAAAGTTATTCATATAAACAAAAGCTATTTTTAACAATTAAATATTGAAGGGAATAAAGGGAAAGTGTTAGAACGTAGTATTTGTTAACGATATTAATTAATGTTTACAACTTTTGTTAATATTTTAATTATTTTTACAAATTTAAAACAGCTGATTTATAAACAACAAGTGATTTGACAGTTTTACCATTTTACCCGAAAAAAAGTGCGGGTAACTTCTGGTAAAATGAGAAACAAATTATTCTCTCATCAACGCTCTCATTTACCCAATTTTTAACAAAAGAAACGCTTTTTGGTAAGATTGGGTTCCCGCGGGCACCCGCGGTGACGTACGTGGAATAGAGATATTATATAACATTCATTAATAGTTTGCCTTAAACAAAATAACAAAAAGATAGATACTCGTAATATCAAAATTAAAAACAGAAATTTTAATGTACGATTTAATTGAGAACGTTCAAAATTATATAAATTTATTTAAATTAAAATTAATAAATCTTCAATTAGCAATTCACTTTAAGTCACTGAATTTGTTAATTATCTATACTTTGAAAAACAAAAACACTTAATGTCAATTTATTGATATTTCCGACAATTACAAATACAAATGCTAGCACGAGTAATGGCGCGACAAAACTAACCTCACTAAACTTTTTTCCACAGATTTAATACTCTTTTTTTCAAATTGAAGAAAAATTATATCAAATTTACGTTGCAGCCTTTTTACAAAATTTTTTAGAGTTAACAAATTAAGTTTTGTTAAAAAATGGACAAAAAATTATCAAAACAACAATTGTTTTGTAGAGAATTATTGACGGAAATAAGTATGTTCATTTAAAAAAAAAGTAGTTGATTAAAAAAAAACACACATTAATTTGAATAAAAAATATATTGTTTTAACAATTTGTTTCATCAAAAAGTAACAAAATTTTTATGTTGATTTCACTTACGACTTTTGGTTCAGTGTATTTAACTAAAATCTCAATTTGAACGGAAAATTGATTAAAAACCTACAAAGTTGGATTACAAATAGTTTTACTAATGTTTCTACTTACATTTTTCTATGAGTGCACTAAATCAATAGTGGCATTCAACTATTTGTTATTAAATAACGGTATTATAAGTCAGTAAAAACTCTGTAGATCTACTGTAAACTGAAACTAGTATTCAAAAAATTGTTTTTTCTTATTTTAATACAGTTTTAAACAAAGATTTATCTTAGAAACAACGTATTTTTTTTCGATATCCGCGCTAGTCCTTATTTTCTGAAACTTGCTAGTTTTTACTTGTCAAAATCAAGGAAAAATTTTTTTTTTCTGGTTTTGATGTTTTTCTTGTATTGACAAAAATTGCATTAACGGCCTTATGAGAAAGTAATGCGGGTAAAGATTTTAGCTATATTTTAGTATATAGACAAAATGTTGAAAATGTATCAAATGGAATCTGGAAATACAGTGTCCTTCATATGATTTGTATTAATGGCACAAAAAACGAGAATCTAGAAATTAGCAAGTGTCATATAGGCTTAAGAGATGTTGATCTTATACGTATATTTTTCCCCTATCACATAACCAAATTTAAGCAAAAATAGAGACTAGATAGGAATACTTTTCTTGAATGGCAAAAGGTATTGTGAATACCATAAATATCGTTTTTATTTTTAAATTAATTGCACTAATAATTTCTGTATTTAGCACCCAAACTCTTTGCGCGTTCATACTTGAAACTATACACGAAAGGTCTTATCATGTATTATTATCAACGTTAACCCATTACCTGCTACTAATCGATTCGATAAAAAAATTTTCCTATCCTTCTATGCTTTAAAAAAAAAACTTTGTAAATTATATCACTTTACAGCGTTCCCTAGCGGAGATACATGCAATTTAAGCCAAACCTTTGACATGCTGTTAATCCAAAATGGGTTAAGATTTTTGTATTATTTAAACAAGTAAAAAAAATCAGATATGGCATGCTGACTAAATGAAACCCTACATCATAGTACGACTTGCATCAAATTCGGGGAAGGGAATTTCAATTAACGGTGCAATAAATATGGCGAAATATATAATAATAGGTGAAATAAAAAGTGGGGTCTAGGTAAAATATTTTTGTAGCGGCTAATATAAGCACAGAGTCATTATACCTATACCACATACATCCCAGCAAAAACTACTGCTTGCTTGGAAGCAGGTTCGTCAGGGAAAGAAAATAGTGTAGCGCTTGCATTATTGCTGATATAAGGCATGATTTTTGTTCGAGATAGCTCGCGTGAAAGCAGTTGTTTCGATATCCGATACGCGCTTCTATCATAGCTCCAAATAATGGCATGAAAGCACAGCTTTTAGCTAGTAAATTCGGTTGTCATTGTCATTCTTTCGTGCTTTGTTAGAGCGATAAAATGTGGTAAACAAAACTCTATTGCCTTTTTTAACACACCACTGCAAGCTATAAATCCTCACAAGCAGTAAACGAATCAGAAAAGAAGCACTAATCATTTTTACTCATTTTTATCGCTTCCGAATTTCTGCTGGGATAGGTTACAATTCTATTAAAATACTGGTATGGATGGAGGTTCCAGGATATATTTTGTCCGTTAGTTCAGATATTCTAGTTTGCTAAGTGGTACATTGCTGCGCTAAATGTAAAAAAATCTATGAAATATCCGATGGTAGAACTGAACCATATAACAAGAACAGGTTCTACGACTGTCCCTTTTAACAGATAATTTTGCTGGGAGGGAACACTTTTTTCCTTTTAAACTCGATTAATACCAAGTTTTGATCGAAAACCTAAAAACTACATTTAAAACAAATGTGTATCCAGTTGAAAAGCCAACAAAGGTATTTGCTCTAAAAATAACTAACAATGTAGTTTTTTTTAACTGTTGAAAAATAAGTAACAAATGCATTAAAAATAACTAACTACACCAATTTTAAATCAACTGACAAAATTATTAAAAACTACTGTCTTTTATCGTTATTTTTTTTATATTATACTAGCGGGCGCAGCCCGCTACGTTGTTAGCGTGCCTTAAAGGTTAAGGGGGTTGGGGCTGCGCCCCCCCACAATTTTTATTAAATTCGTTTTTTTATTTAAAGCCTTCACCCAGCCACCACAAATAAATAATTCTGCACAACAATGGGTTTAAAATAAATAAATATTTGATCACTTTTTCTCATGAAAGTGGATTGTTAGTAATGAATCCATAATAAATTGCAATATACGTGTGTATGTTAAGATAATTTGGTAAAGTGCGAACTTAGGTAGATAGACCCGTAAGTAGTTTTGTTCATTTGTGTTTTGAATGAAAATAAATAACGTAAAGCAGGGTTGGAAAGCATTTTATAATATTAAAAATAGCGGGCAAAGCTACGTTGTTAGCGTGTCTTAAAGTTTTTTTTTTAATTCCAGTTTATGTAAAGGTAGACCTGGCAATTCAAGTAAATTCACAAATTCAGTTGGAAAATTTACTGCGTCGGTTTCTTCCACCGGTGCTTCGTTACATGAAGTTTAAATATCGGAATATATAAGTTCCATTCCTTTTCTAAGGTTTTTTCTCTTTCAGAAAATTTGTTTAACTTTTTGGGGAGTATGTTTCAATGCTACATAAGTTTCATATTCCGTTGATAGTGTTTGAACAGGTAATTCCCTCTTCCAATCCATTTGCATTGTCTATAATTTCAATTCCACTCGTTCAACGTTTATGTCCGTTTCATACCACTTGTGTAGTGTTTTAATCCCACTCGTTTCCTATTTAGTTTCTTAATTTTAGTGTTTCATATACACTTGTTCTTTAAGTTTTAGGTTTCTAGCTAAAGACGCAGACGTTAAGGGGGGGGGGGCAATTTTCCCCTTTTGAACCACCATTTTTACCACGTTCCTGTCCAAAGTCCTAGAAATGCCTTGTCGATAAGTTAGCCCATACTCCAAGGAAAACATATTATATATTACAGGTTTCTAGCCGAAGGGTTCGGTTAGGCCATCAAGGTGGAGAATTATTCCGTTTTTACCCCTCCCGGTAGGAATTTCCAAAAATTCCGTCTTACGTCTGCGTTGGAGGAGGAACCTACTACATACATAATTGTAGGTCTCTATATCCAGCAGTTTGGCCAGGCCATCAAGGGGGAAGTTTTTTCACTTTTTACCCCTCCCGGTATGAATTTCCAAAAATACCATCTTAGGGGACGTCAACGTTGGAGAAGGAACCCAATTTAAGATCCCTTGTTCCAGCAGTTTGGCCAGGCCGTTAAGGGGGAGACTTTTCCTGTTTTTGACCCTACCTGTAGAAATTTCCAAAAATCTCATCTTAGCGGATGTCTACAATAGAGGAGGAACTTTAATACCAAATTTCAACTTCCTACCTCCAGCGGTTTGGGCAGGCCTTTAAGCGGCACTTTTCGCTTCATTAATCCCCATTTTTGCAATGTCCCTGTCCAAAAAGCACCGTCTCGGTAAGTGAGCAGATACTCCAAGTAACATATGTTTTACATTTCAGGTTTCTAGCCAACTTTTACTATTTGTGCCCCTCTCGGTAGGAATTTCCGAAAATCCATCGACAGGGAATTCCAGCTTCCTAGTTCCAGCAGTTTGAGCAGGCTGAGAGGAACTTAAGTACCGAATTTCAGCTTCCTAGTTCCAGCAGTTTGGACAGGTCGTTAAGGGGCAACTTTCCCTTTTTGAGCTCCCATTTTATAACGACCCTGTCCAAAATTCAAAAAGTATCTTTCTAATACGTTAGCCCTCACTCCAGGGACCCACATTTTAAGCTTCAGGTTTCTAGCCGAAGGGGTTTTTACCGGCCCCTAAGGTGAGGCTTTTCTTCTTTTTGCCCCTCCCTTTAGGAATTTACAAAAATTCCATCTTCGCGGCTATCTGCGATGGATGAGGAACATTCATACCAAATTTCAACTGCATTGCCTAAGCGGTTTGGGCAGGCCGTTAGTGGGGACATTTTTCCCTTTCAACCACCATTTTTACTATGTTCCTGTTCCAAAATAGAACAATTACGTTGCCGGTGAGTTAGTCCTACTCCAAGGAATACATATTTAAAATTTTAGGTTGGCCAAAAGGGATTGGGCAAGCCGTCAGGAGGAGACTTTTACCTTATTTCCCCTCCCGATAGGAATTTCAAAAATTCCGTCTAAGCGGACGCCTACACAGAAGGAGGAACTCACATACCGAGTTTCCTTTTGGGATATCCTGTAGGGAATTCCAAAAATACAAACTTAGTCGATGTCTACTACAGTGGAGGAACCTTTATACCAAATTTCAACTTCTTACCTCCAGTGGTTTGGGCAGGCACTTTTCCAATTTGTGAGACAGTTTATGGGGAGACTTTTCCCCTTTTTGCCCGTTCCGGTAGGAATTTCCAAAAATCCCGTCTTAGCGCACGTCTATGCCGAATATCAAGAAACCTTGTTTTAGTGGAGATATCCGTGGGTGGAGGAAAAAAAGTAGTTTTTTTGAAATTATATATTATTTTAAATGGTACTTTTTGGAAAAACGAAATTTTTTGGAAAAAGATACTTTGTTTTTACAAAGTACTTTATTTGTACTTTTTTTGCAAAAGATATTTTTTTTTAAAAAGTTGTTTTTTTTTTGGAAAAATGTATGTTTTTTGGAAAAAGGTACTTTTTTTGGAAAAGGTACTTCTTTTGGAAAAGGAAAATTTTTTTAGAAAAAGGTACATTTTTTTTGGGAAAAGGTACTTTTTTTTGGAAAAGGTACTTTTTTTGAAAAAGGTATTTTTTTGAAAAAATGTATGTTTTTTGGGAAAAGGAACATTTTTTTAGAAAAAGGTACTTTTTTTGGGAAAAGGTACTTTTTTTTGGAAAAGGTACTTTTTTTGAATAAGTTATTTTTTTGGAAAAATGTATGTTTTTTGGGAAAAGGTACTTTTTTTTAGGAAAAGGTACATTTTTTTAGAAAAAGGTACATTTTTTGGAAAAAGGTACTTTTTTTAAAAAAGGTACTTTTTTTGGAAAAAGGTACTTTTTTTGGAAAAAGGAATTTTTTTTTGGAAAAAGGTACTTTTTTTGGAAAAAGGTACTTTTTTGGAAAAAGGTACTTTTTTGGAAAAAGGTACTTTTTTGGAAAAAGGTACTTTTTTCGGGAAAAGGTACTTTTTTTTGGAAAAAGGTACTTTTTTTGGAAAAAGGTACTTCTTTTGAAAAAAGGTACTTTTTTTGGAAAAAGGTACTTTTTTTGGAAAAAGGTACTTTTTTTGGAAAAAGGTACTTTTTTTTGGAAAAAGGTACTTTTTTTGGAAAAAGGTACTTTTTTTGGAAAAAGGTACTTTTTTGGAAAAAGGTACTTTTTTTTGGAAAAGGGTACTTTTTTTGGAAAAAGGTACTTTTTTTGGAAAAAGGTACTTTTTTGGAAAAAGGTACTTTTTTTGGAAAAAGGTACTTTTTTTGGAAAAAGGTACTTTTTTTGGAAAAAGGTACTTTTTTTGGAAAAAGGTACTTTTTTTGGAAAAAGGTACTTTTTTTGGAAAAAGGTACTTTTTTTGGAAAAAGGTACTTTTTTTTGGAAAAAGGTACTTTTTTTGGAAAAAGGTACTTTTTTTGGAAAAAGGTACTTTTTTTGGAAAAAGGTACTTTTTTTGGAAAAAGGTACTTTTTTTGGAAAAAGGTAATTTTTTTGGAAAAAGGTACTTTTTTGGAAAAAGGTACTTTTTTTGGGAAAAGGTACTTTTTTTGGGAAAAGGTACTTTTTTGGGAAAAGGTACTTTTTTGGAAAAAGGTACTTTTTTTGTCCCCTTTTTGCCCCTCCCGATAAGAATTTCCAAAAATGCCGTCTCAACGGACGTCTACACCGTTCGAGGAACCTACATACCAAATTTCAACTTCATAGCTCCAGCAGTTTGAGCAGGCCGTCAAGGGGGAGACTTTTTCCCCGTTTTGCCCGTCCCTGTAAAAATTTCCAAAACTCCCGTCTTGGTGGATGTCTACGATAGTGGAGGAACCTTTATACCAAATTTCAACTTCCTACCTCCAGCGGTTTGGGCAGGCCGTCAAGGGGGGCCTTTTTCCCCTTTTTAACCCCCATTTTTACAACGTCCCTGTCCAAAATTCTAGAAAGTACTTTCCAGAAAAGTTAGCCCCTACTCCAAGGAACACATATCTTAAATTTCAGCTTTCTATCCAAAGGGGTTTTGGCAGGCCGTCAAGGGGGACACTTTCCCCCTTTTTGCCCGTTCCGGTAGGAATTTCCAAAAATCCCGTCTTAGTGGACGTCTACCCCGAAAGAGGAACCTACATACCAAATTTCAACTTCCTAGCTTCAGCGGTTTGGGCTGGGCGATGTTGAGTCAGTCAGTCAGTCAGTCACGTTATTCTTTTATATATAGAGATTTCAGTACTATTCCTGATGATGCTTTTCAATGAAAAGCGAAATATTGAAAGAATAATAAATAATATTTATATTAAAACAACCTTGACCTCGAGTCTGAACATTTTATTTTTTTAAATTAATAATAAAAAGGTCGAATAAACTACATACAACATAAAATTATATTAAAATATATAAATACCCAGCAAAAAAAGAGATGCCGAAGCAGTAGAAAAAGGGCAAGGAATTACATGCAAATGTATGTTTTTTCTCGATAGTCCAAAACTGATATGGACTTAATATCTATCCGAATATGTCAATGCATATTTTGACAAAAATGCATGTTTTTGTATAATTTGATTTCTAATTCATATTTAGTGCCTTTTCAATTTTGTGGCTTTTAATGCATATTTTTCATTTTTAGGAGCATTTTTTATTTTGTAGAAAAATATAAAAAATTGATACGTTTTCATGGTTTATTTCGATCAAAATATTTTTTTCTCATTATTTTTAAAAATAAACATTTTCAAAAACCTTATTGACTTATCGAATTCTGTGTCTGTTTGCGAAATAGCTAACTGAAATATATTTTTAATTTTTAAAGTGCATTATTTTTGCAAAAATAATAGTTTTTAGTAGTATTTCCAATTCGGTTAATCGATTAACCGATTCCTCGATTAATCGTCTCTATTTCGGTTAATGTTCAAACAAATAATATAAAATTCAAATAATTATTCGTCCCGAATAATCGGTTAAAATAGGTTGATTAACCGGTTACATATTTAATATGGAATTTTTCATTTATTTTTTCCCAAAACTTCACAATTTTCTTAATATTGGCTAACTAATTGCAAGAAAAACTTAGAACAAACATAGGTACTAAATAAAATTCCATCAAATTCCTTAAAAATCGACTGAAAGAGTAATTCCAATCAATTCGACATTCCACTAGCGAGACACGTCATGTTTTAGAAGATTTAATTTGTAATACGAGGGGTACTATTTATATTTCGGGAATAGCAAATAATAACAAACATTTTTAAATGAAAATGGCTTTATTGTTTTTCAAAATATTCCCCTTGATGATGAATACACTTTTGCATACGTTCAAACAATTTGTCATAGCAGTTTTTCCATTCCTCCGAAACATGGTTTTTGAACTCTTCAACTGCTTCTTCGGCGCTCGTAAATCGTTGACCACGCAGTATACCTTTAATATTTTGGAACAAGAAGAAGTCATTGGGTGCCAAATCAGGACTGGACGGAGGATGAGTCATCAATTCGATGTTTTGACTGCTCAAAAATTCACCTGTTTGACGAGATTTGTGAGAGCACGCATTGTCATGATGCCTCTATCTCACGATATGTCACATGACGATCTTGCATCCCAGTGTAGAAAATCATTACCAGATATGTAGTTATGTAACTACATACTTGGTAATGGTAACTGGTTACTTTTGTTATTACATTTCTTATTACCTTTATATGGCGACGTCGCGAAAAATAATGAGTTATGGTTACACACCAGCATACGAAAAATCAAAAAATATATCGTTACCTATGTGCTTACCAGTACTGACAAAAATAATGAATCTAAAAATAGATTTTCAAAAAAATAAATTACATAAAAAAAATATTTTTTATTGTATTTTTTTTTTAAATAAAATTTGCTGGGGCGGGAATCGAACCTGGATCTACAGATTGCCAGTCAATAGCTCTACCATCTGAGCTATATCGACATGTAATATTTAATAGATAAAAAGATAATTGACCTGCTGCACACAAGTAAGATTACTCGCCAGCATACAAAAAATCAAAACATATGTGGTTACATATATCCTTACCAGTGTTTAAAAAATATTAAGTCTAAAAATAGATTTCAAAAACATCTAGAAAATTATTTTCTATTTGAAATAATGATAAAAATAATTCATCAGTAACTTATGATTATATGTTTTAAAATAATGCAGAAGGTAAGGGGGTATCATTACTGGTAGTCCAAAAAATAATGATATGTCATTACCGTTTCTACACTGGGATTATCAGTTCACGCGCTGCATCGATGTTTTGTGGCACAACAACCGATTTTGGACGACCTTCACGGAATTCGTCGGCGTCCGAACTACGACCACGATTGAATTGACAATACCAGCGATATACTGTCGTTTTTGATGCTGCTTTATCGCCATACAAAGAACTGAGTTCATCGACACATTCGTGTTGAGATAATCCACGTCGAAAGTTGTGAACAATAATCCAACGAAATCCTTCTCTTGAAATTTCCATTTTTTGGCCAAATTGAATTTCTTAACTCACTGTAAACAAAACAAATAGCACTTGTACATCAAAACATTGTGAGTACGTTTATGCTAAAAAATGTCAAATTTTATTATGGTGCTACCAGATTTTAGCTATTGACATTAGTGTTGCCAGTTCCCGAAAAATAAATAGAAACCCTCGTAATTAAATATTTTCACAAAATATGATAGTTGCTATTTGTAAATAAAAGGCTTTATAAAAACAACGGGAAAGACCAAAATTAATGTGTTTTTTAACCCATTTTTAGCCGCTACCAGTTTCCGTCGAGAGATTTCAATAAAAATTTATGTCAAAGCTATTCTGAGCCCAATTGAGAAAATTCTACACCATTGGCGTAATATGCATACACGGCTGATATTTTTGAAGCGTAAATAAAAAGCGTTTTTATACTGAGTACTTATATCATAAAAGAAACAGTACTCATAATAATTGTTACAAAAACTAAATTAAATAAAAAACAAGTCATTAGCAAGTTTTGAATAGTAAAAGTTCTGGTGATTATAATCACCAGTCGGCGAAAAATGGTTAAAACTTCTTAAAACAAACAGTGTGTCTGGCTGGAGCAGGCTATATGAAATACAACAGACAATTTTTCATTTCTGTTTTAATTCTTTTAAAAATTAAAACTAATATTTGCATGTCCTTCAGGACAAGGTTGCATTTGTTTTAAAACTGTTAACACAACTATCAATTGACATGTTAATTCTGTAAGAACTCTACCTTTTCTTACACCTCCCAAGGAAGTGTGGATAGTCGATCCAAAACCTCATCAATTCTACAATATTTAACTGAATTTAAATTTTTATTCGAATAAAAAAAAAAACCTAAAGTTAAGACAAAATTAGAGTATTAAAAAACTAAAACTTATGTGGAATTTGACATCTGTAACTACTGCACACTGGGAGAATTGTCTACATACTAACATATTAATGAATTTTTACATTCATTTAACAAAGTTTCTCTGGAATTCAAAACTTCATTGATTAATAATAGGTTTGTTTTTTCGAATTTTGTATAAATATTCCATACAAATTTAAGCATTTATAAGACTTTTAAGTAGGTATAAATTTAGCTTCTTAAAAATTAAGTAGTTATAAAAATGTTACCAAGTCTTAAAAATTCCTGGCTTTTCTCTTTCAAATGTAAACAAAAATATTTGTCATAAAAATATTTAAAATTTTAGAATTTTTTATTTCATAAAATATCTGAAACAACAAAAGTTAACAAAAGAATTATGCGTTTGTTGGTAAAGGTACAGCAGGGCACACAAGATTATTGCTCCATTTCGAGTTCCGGCGAAGTCTTTGTACGAAAACAGCTTTTGTACAAAGGTGACCCCAAATGTTTAAATTTTGTTTGTTAAAAAAAAATAAAAGAAAATCAGGGAAGTACGGATAGTCGTTTTTTTACAAGTCGTTATAGATATAGGTATAAAATTCGAAAAAAACAAACCTAATATAGAAGTTTATTTTAAATTCATATTATTTATTAACATTTTATACACCCAATGAAAAAGTTAAAAAAGTGTTTTATAAAAATTATGAAGCCTTTTCATATAATTTAAGAAATTTGTCATTCACTTTGTGAAGAAAACTTCATTAGTTTATTGAAAATTTTCATTAAAACTCGTCCGATAAAATTGCTCTACGTAAGTTAGCTCAAACTTTAGGTTATATTTTTTGTAAAGCTGATTTACAGGAAAACATTTTTATTGAAAAATTTAACAGGCACAAAAGGGAATCACCAGACTGCCGCAGTTTCGTCTCACCCAAAGACTTGTCAGTGGTTAGTTTATGTGTCAATTGATCAAAGTAATTTTAATTGTTGATTTGTCTCCACACTCAAAATAATACGTCTGAACAGAAAAAATTGCTACTTTAACAAAATTTATTCCTGTTTTTGTCTCAAAATAAAATTTGTTGATTTTAACACTTTTTTTTTTTTGTCAAATTTAACAAATCAATTTAAGTAAAAAATTTGTAAACCTTCAGTTTTATCTGTAATTATACTAAGTCGTAGAGTTTATTCAAATTTAGGGTCTCGGGACCCTCCCCGGGCCTAATCCATATCGTGTGAGGGCATATAAGGGCACTTCAATGCAGCAAACATTTTGTCCGCTTTGCTCTATCTCGCTTAGTTTTCGAGATATGGGTCATTTTATGAAGTAGAAAATTTTTATTAAAAATTTCCGAGGGTCCAAGGCCACGCCAAGGTCCATTTTTGGATACAGATAGCCCCTTTCTCTGGGGTATTACACGGTTAGAGGTAGTCGAAATTTTCATCAATTTTGCTCTATCTCTTAGTTTTAGAGATATGGGCCATTTTAAAAAATCGGGAGCGAAAGAAATGGCGCCATCTTTAAAACTTCGGATACATTGGTGAAAATTAACACTCAAAATTAAAGTACAGCGGATTTTTAGTATAGTGTTAAATGAAGATAACTAAAATCTTTGCTTAAATCAGTGTTTCAACTA
This sequence comes from Leucophora obtusa, assembly GCA_949987735.1. Lineage (NCBI taxonomy): Eukaryota > Metazoa > Arthropoda > Insecta > Diptera > Anthomyiidae > Leucophora > Leucophora obtusa. The sequence continues at coordinate 50,508,300 of OX465299.1, forward strand.
AAAATTTGTTAAAAATTAGTCAAATCGATTTGAAACCGGTTTGACAGATGTTACTACTGACGTATTATTTTAAGTGTACCTATAAAAAAATTACAAAGTTGTCTTCGATATTTTTGCAGTTGCTTTTTTGCGTATATGTATCAGTTGAAATTCTTGGAAAATGTACCTTTTAGCCGACGTTAGCCGGTTAGCCGCCGCCAGTCGACACTATTTTTTTAGCCAGCCGCCGCCGATGCGTTTGCGGCTCAACTCTAAAAATCAATCGCCGCAGACCATTTTAGCCATTAGCCGCCGCCAGCCGAGAGAATGTACCGGCTTGTATCTCTGCTCGGGACCCTCCCGGGCCTCGTCCATATCATGTGAGGGCATATAAGGGCACTCCCCTGGAGCAAACATTTGTCTGTTTTGCTCTATCTCGCTTAGTTTTCGAGATATGGGCCATTTTATGAAGTGCAAAATTTTTATTAAAAATTTCCGAGGGCCCAAGGCCCCGTCAAGGTCCATTTTCGGATAAAGATAACCCCTTTCGCTGAAGTATTAAACGGCTAGGGGTAGCTGAAATTTTTATAAATTTTGCTCTATCTCTCTTAGTTTTCGAGATATGGGCCATTTTAAAAAATCGGGAAGGAAAGAAATAGCGCCATCTTTAAAACTTCGGATACACTGGTGGCGCCATCTACCGGGCAATAACAGTAACATGAAAATATTATATTTTAACAATAAATTTTCTAAAATTTAACAAATGGGTTCTTAAAAATTAGTTTTAAATAATTTTGAAAATTAACATTTAAAATTAGTTAAAGTTCTGAGTATTTTTAGTATTGTGTTAAATGAAGATAACTAAAATCTTTGTTTAAATCAGTGTTTCAACTAAGAATTTGATAAAAATTAGTCAAATCGATTTGACAGATTTTTCTACTGATGTATTATTTTAGACTCCTGGCGGTTCTCAAATATATCTACTAGGAGCCACATTTTATGGATCATAAAACCAAATGCATTTTTGAAATCGTGAAAAAATTTCCTCTAATTTAAGCCATAACACCTAGCATTTTGGGTGTGTTTCGGTTTTTTAGACCTAGCGGGTGCCAGGGTCCCCAGCCCCTTTAACACCATATAGAAAATTTATGTTTAGTAAATTTTTTAACTGATTTTAGCAAATCGATTTTGAATTGCAGTTTACAACAATTTTGTCAAATTTTAATAGCGGCTACTAATTTTTTAAACTAATTTTATTGTACTAAAAATCAGTAGACATGTGTTGCTACTATTAGCAAAAAAATACCGCTGGGCTCAAAACAGTTAATAATAGCAAAAATTTCAGTAGCCATTACGGACGTTTTTGTTAAGTGTACATACATTTTTGGCAACCATGTACTACCAGTTTTCTAATGTTGATACATACTTACAGGTAATGTTAAAATATTCGAAGAGTGGAAAAATGGGTTAATTTTCTACGCAAATGAAAATAGTTTATAAAATTTTAATTATCCATTTGTCACTCACACATATGATATTAGAAATATTGCAAATTTTCTTTTATTACCTTTTAGATTTTTTTACTATCCCAGCAAACATGGCAATACAAAGAAAATTCTACGATTATATCACCTAGAACATATAAAATATTATGAAAAAAAAAAATTTTCGAATTTGTAAATCTTACAATTATTTTTTAAAAAAATAATTCTGTATAAAAATTCTAATTATTTTTATCTTTAGCCTTATTTTTATCCTTATTAATTTTTATCCTTAACCTTATGCACTGTATATAAGAATTAAAAAAGTAAGATTTAAGCCACATTCACAATGATGGAATACTCCATTCTGCAGAGTGGAGTGTACTAAAATAGAGATGTCGTGATACAAAAAATATGTAAGTGTAAAAAAGAAAGGAACAAAATCTACTCCGCAGAATGAATGTGGCTTTATGCTAAATATATTTTCTTTTAACAAAAGGTATAAAATTTACGAATTTGAACATTTTTTCCGAATCCAGTTACGCGGTAACCCCACAGGGCTGGCAGAACTATAGAACGGAATGTTTTGTTAAAAATTTTCAAAAAATAAAAATCTGTTAAAATAATTTTCAAATGTATGTATTAGGGCGGGTCGATTTAAAAATTGCCCAAGTGACAAGGAAAATCGTATACTAGGAAAATCGTATACCTCTAAAACGAATTCTGAATCCCCGACTTTTGATGTTTCAAATTTTGAAAAATCTCACTTTGACCCATTTAGAGTGCCCCAATCGAGTCCAAATGTATGACCGACCCCCACTAACTTTGGGGAACCGACCCACCCATGCCAGTGGCACACCCCCATACAAACATTTTTTCATGTAAAGTGCCAAAAATGGTGATTTTTTGAAATGTTTGTACGGGGAACCCCCAGTGTCCTCCAAAGTTAGTGGGGGTCGGTCATACATTTGGACTCGATTGGGGCACTCTAAATCGATCAAAGTGGCATTTTTCAAAATTTGACCCTATGGGTCAAAAGTCGGGGATTCAGAATTCGTTTTAGAGGTATGGTTCCTCGGGCAAAGTTTCTTATTTCCTTGTCATTTGAGCGATTTTTTTGCCTCCCTACAAATCGACCCGCACTAGTATGTATAAATGTTTATTTTCCAGAAAACCGGTTATTTTAATTCGATAATAGTGAACATTTTCATAAAGATTGTAAATTGCCTTTTAAAGTAATTGTAAAGTGTCTTAGGACTATTCTTTTACAGAATTGTTGTTAATAACTCAAATATTAGTTTTTCAAGAATCAAGATACCAAAAGTTTTAAATGTTGGTTATACGAAAGTATTTCGAAAAAAGCTAGTACCGTTTTCAGTACATTTCATTATTCACGACCTCATTTACTAAAATCATCATTAAGGCATATATATGATGCCAATAAAATATCTTAAAAAGGTATTTTTAACACTTTTTTTCGTCTCTTGAAAATCTATTAAAAAACACATAGCACCTCTTGCAAGCCGACGTTATGTTAATAAAACACAGAATTTAAATAAAAAAAGATACAAAAAATAAATAAATAAAATATCACAGGCTATACTATTTTTAATGCTAAAAAATCATTTTTTTCATTCCCCTTTTTACTAAAGGAGTTCGGGTAATTTGGTTTCCTTCAATTAGAATTTAATCAAAATAGAATGAATTCATATAATTTAAAGCTTTTGGCAATTAAGCCCTCTATACATTGTATAGTTTTTCACTTGAAAAATTTCATTGGAACTGTAAACGTCTCAAATATTCTTTAGTTGCCACCACTATGGTCGGTATGTTCTGCACACAAATTGACTTTTTAAATGCTTTTTAGGGCTTTAAGTTAAAATCAAATTTTTGATTTCAAATTGATGAAATCCTATAAAAAATTTTAAAAATATTAAAATAAAAATAATGTAGTGTGAACTTAAGTCGTAAATACCAAACAAAACTAACCTAGTTTCGTTTGGATATTCCCAAAGAGTTTATAAAATAAAGAGTATGCAGTTCTCACAGTTGGTGAGGCAAAGAATATAAAATGTTGCTGCAAATAGGAAATTAAAATTTTTTTCGCGCATTTTTTTTTTAGTGATGAACTGATAATTTTTAATGTGTGCTACTGATAAATTTTTTCATATTTATTATAATTTAAACGGGACACTGCGCGATAGGCCGAATGGCTGCGCGTTGGGGTTATGCCCAGGCGGACTACTGCAGGGGCTGTGGGGACGAGGAGGAGGAGGAGACAGTGCATCATCTGCTTTGTGAATGTCCGGGACTGAAGGAACGGCGACTCAGATATCTGGGGTGCAGGTTCTTCGACGACCTGGACAGTCTACGCGATGTTTCTCTGTCTCGTCTTGCGAACTTTTTAAGGGGATCGGGTTGGTTCTAGATTTCTCGGGTCGTGGTATTTCTTTCCATGTGGGGAAAACTAAGGGAATCACAATGGGCCCTATGGCCTCCGAGTGAACTCGCCGTTCTGGCGGGCTCCCATTTAACCTAACCTAACCTATTATAATTTAAGTGTAAAATTTATCAATTAACGTCTTTGGTTTTCCTTAAAACTAGCCCATTTCCTGTGTGCAGGAACAAGCTGTTAATATAGGATGAGAAAATATCCAATATTCCTAAACATTTCAATGCCCAAGTTAGTCGAAAATGTATCATGGTGGCCTAGTAAATTAATTAAAAATGCCCATTACCCTGAAGTGCACAACTTTTTTTATTTAAAAAAAAAAAAAAAATTGTCTTGTGGATCATATTTGGGTGAAAATAAATTCTTCACAATTTTCACATGAAACTCATCGTGAAAAATCAGTTTTTTTATATAGAATGCAACAGTTTTTCATGTGAAACTCGAACAATATACTACGTCCCAGTGTAGAAAATCATTACCAGATATGTGGTTATGTAACTACATACTTGGTAATGGTAACTAGTTACTTTTGTTATTACATTTCTTATTACCTTTATATGGCGATGTCGCGAAAAATAATGAGTTGTCGTTACACACCAGCATACGAAAAATCAAAAAATATATCGTTACCTATGTGCTTACCAGTACTGACAAAAATAATGAGTCTAAAAATAGATTTTCTCAAAAATAAATTATATAAAAAAAAATATTTTTTATTGTATTTTTTTTTTAAATAAAATTTGCTGGTGCGGGAATCGAACCTGGGTCTACAGATTGCCAGTCAACAGCTCTACCATCTGAGCTATATCGACATGTAATATTTAATAGATAAAAACACAATTGACCTGCTGCACCCAAGTAAGCTTACTCGCCAACATACAAAAAATCAAAAAATATGTGGTTACATATATCCTTACCAGTGTTTCAAAAATATTGAGTCTAAAAATAGATTTCAAAAAATTTTCAAAAAAATCTAAAAAATTATTTTCTATTTGAAATAATGATAAAAATAAGTAATTATCAGTAACTCATTATTATATGTTTTAAAATAATACAGAAGGTAAGTGGGTGTCATTACTGGTAGTCCAAAAAATAATGATATGTCATTACCGTTTCTACACTGGGGTTTAAACGATATGAATTTTGATTTCGTGTTTCAAATCGAAATGCAATAAAAATTTGCAAAATGTACATTCGATATTAATTTGAAATATTAACCGAATCGCGAAAGCTAACAAGGAATGTATCCCCGGTGTCACCTGGTGATTTTTTATTTTTTTTTTTTAATTTTTTGATACAGAGTTGGCACTCATTTGAAATATTTGAACTACCGTATAAATATATGTATATAAAAAAAATAGTGCTTTGGAAAAAGTCTGTTAAAACCAGTGCCAACACGTTCCTTTTAGATAAGTTATCCAACATTAATTGTTTATTTCAAATTCAAATTGGAGCTGCTAATTTAATAACAAATAACCAAAGCGTAGTGCTTAATCTTATGTTAGCTATGAATTTTAATTTTGTATGAAATTAACAACGGTTAACTCTAGTTATTTTTTTAGTTATTATTTTTTTATGAGAGTACAAAATATTCTCATTTATTTGTTATACTTCAGTTTTATTTTCTTCTTATATTTATAAATTAGTATCTCTAATATTATACAAATTGTACTAACAACAACACCAGTAAAAAGTATTATCCAAGCAATTTTGAAATATTTTAAATCCAGAGGATCGACTGGATAATCATCCTGAGGAACGAGAAAATATTTTAAACTTATTGCAGCAACAAAAGCCTCCTCCTCCCATTGTGTCCAAAGTCCAGATTGTTGAACAAGTAAAATGAAATAATCTAAAGAGTTGGCAAATTTCGATTCCAATTGTATTGAAAATGTATAAAGCTGTTTCCCAAAACATATATCCGATAACTGATAAATAGGTTGTATTAGATTACGTTGTAATTTAGCTGCAAACATCCAATCACTTTGAGTGACCACGTAGGCAAAGGAACGATTAAAGTCTTTAACATAATTTGAAACATCTCTTTGCGGCATTTTTATTAAGATCGGTTCTAGATCAGATAAATTCACGTATTCACTATTACGCAATTGCTCCAATATTTGTCGGGGTATTAAGACTTTCACATTGGCTTTAACTAAATCACTTACTGTTCTCATAAAAGGTTGAAATATTGGACGCATACTGTAGGCAGTTAAGAAACTATAGTAATAACTGGATAATACAAAACCCATTATTATTATCAAACCATAAAAGAATTGTAAACATATAGATAAATTTATCCATGTTATATTGGTATTGGCACAATATAATACCGAAGCCAGGCTATATAAAAGATTTTTTACAAATGATGTTGTAGGATGTCTTAAATATTTCATTAAAATGGCCACATATATGACAGTGATACCCAATAATGTCCACACATATCGATCAAATGGCCATACAACATACAAATATCTTGGTAACTCATCTTCTGCTGGTACCATTATACAAATCTTAGACCATTCCAAGGGATAGCTAAATGTTATATTAGCAAATACATTTCGATAGGTACCACCATTTATTGATATATTATACAAACCATTCTCAATATTTTTGTGTATCGTCGATATTTTATCATTTTCCGTTAACACTAACTCCAGACTATAGTTTTTATAGTGTGCAAAAAGTTTAATAGTTTCGGCATATGCACCCACTAGCTCTTTGATTCCTTTCACTTTTTCATAGGTAAAAGCTTTTGGTATATCTCGATAAATTGGTGTTCGTAATACTTCCATAAATAAATTTAAATTATGTAGTTAGGCCAGGCCCACAGCGAGGTGAATTCTATACTAAAGATATATTTATAAAGTGATTTAGAATTTATGTGAAAATTAATCCAAAATCATAAAAACTTTTAAACCTTAATTTAGTTGTGATTAACTTTAGTCAGCAGGAACCATTCCTTTATATTTTAAGTATAAACTAAATGTTGCAGTTGTATATGGCTTTTATAGTTACAAAAACGTTACTATTTACTCTTAAAAACAGTGCAAAAAAAATCCCTAATGAGCAGAACTTTAACTAAATCAATAGTGGTATTCACTATCTGTGTTTTAAAACTATAAATTACCGGCAAATACTACACTCCATATAAGGAAGTCAGTAATCAGTAAAACTACTGTTAACAAAATTTAAGCAGTTTCTAGGTGAGTTTATGTTGTTGATGTTTGTACCGATCAACTCAGAATTACTTTTTCAGTCGATATAGCGATGACCGTCCGTTTGTTTGCCCAAAAAAATTAACGGCTCTTCTTATGAAACTACAGGTCGCAATACTAAAGATCAGATAATATTTGCAGTCTCCACATCGAAATTTAAGATTCAAATTTACTCAAAGTTATCAGAATTTACTTTTATTTCGAAGAACTCGCTGTTGGAGCCGCAAACTTTTTTAGGGACGAAATTTGCATTCTTGAAGAACAATTGTTCGTCATCAAAGTTCGATTTCGAAAAAAAAACTTCCACTGTATTTGAAACTTTCAGATCTTCAAATGAAAAGCACAAGTAAAATTCCGATTTGGCTGAAACTTTTCAGAAATATTTTTTACATCTATCCATAATTTGTCTAGCCCTGCTCTAAGAGATATTCTTCCAAAGTCTGAATTCGATCCACGCTGGTGTGAATCCAGCTAATATTGTTTTTATTTTGCAATAACTTCAATTACAATTTCTGCTTTTAGTATCAAAACTCTTTGTAATGTATTACTAACAATGTTTAAAATTATACACTTTTGATCCTTACTTGTTTTATTATAAAATTTAACCCATTTTCTGCCACTCATCGAACCGATACGTTATTTTGATAAAACTTGGCGCTGAAATTAGCAGATTATTTTTGCTGTATTAGTAAAATAAGAAGTTAGAAAATAAAACTGCTTAATATAAAAAATTTCAGTTATATTTGAGTTAAGTTTTAGTTAAAAGAAAATAACAACTTAGGCTGTTATTTACATTCAACTAAATTCTACTTAAATATAGCGAAAATTTTGGAAACATAACGGTTTGTTTTTGCTACTTTTAGTCGCCTAGTATTTCAATTAACCCAAATCTAACAAAAGTTCTGAAAATTAAACAGTTTTTTTGCTGTAAGATAAGTTCTTACTAGTATTTAGCAAAATAACTTCCAATTTCAACAGTTTTTTCTGCAAGGTAATTTTAAACAGCTTTTTCTTCTATTTTTAAAGGTTTATTTATGTGAGTAATCAACCAAACATGCATGATATTAAAGAAGTTTACAAAGTGTATTAATGTATTAATTTTGTAAGTGACCTGCTTTCAACACATTAGCCACATTTTTTAATCACTTGGATTTAATAAATCCAAAAAGTAGTTCAAAAAGTGCTCAACAGATGGGGTTAGATTCTCCCTACTTTACACTTCTTTCACCCTAATTTTTAATACCCAATTCAATAATGAAGGATTTTACTTTAACTTTTAATTTTTAATTATATTTTATATAAAACAGCGATGAACAGTCTGCCTTTCCAGTTTTATCACTTCAATTTATATTTTTACACAATTAAAATATTCCACTGCAATATCTAATATTCAATAATTGGATTTAATTAAATTACTTACAGTAGTGTTAAAAATTTCCATTTCTATTTCAGCTATTTCTCCATGTCCAATATGGAAAATATGTATTTAGTGAGTTGTACTTTTTTTTGTAAACATATTTCATGCAAAAAATTTGAAGAAAAATCTTTTATTTGCTAGTTTTGCAATTTTTTTCTTTCTTTTTTAATTTTCATTCGTATTTTATTCTGACATTAAATTAATTGGCTGTTTCATATATTTGCATTTTTATTGCTATGTGTAAACGCAGATAAATAAATCCAACTTTTTTTGGATAAATAAATCCACGTTTTGTATGAAAATTTCTAAATCAAGGTGACTAAAAAATTCGCTATTACCTACACTCACAATAACGCGGGTACCGAAAAATGTTATTTTCTAAATCCCCACGCCTTCGTGATAGATTTTTACGCTATCACCTGAATTATCGAATATTAAAGTTTTAGGCTTGCCATCTTTACGGGAAAATGTTAAAATTGCAACGTTTTTTTTATAGGGATTCCTATAATTTCGTATCGGCAACCCTTGATTGGCAATCCAAATGTAAACAAAGAAAAGAAAACAATATAAAATTGAAATTTGTTATGGAAATTGTAAAAAAGTAAACTCAGTGGCAGAGCTTTAAAGAATTAATTCCTTTTTGGAATGAATTCCCAAAAATTTAATTCAATTCTTTAATTCAAGGAATGAATTTATTAATAAAACATAAGCAGGAATTAATTCCTGTGAATGAATTCAAAGAATTCAAATTTATAGAATGAATTCCCTGACCAAAACACTAAGAATTCGATTTAAAGAATTCATTCACTAAAGAATTCATTCAACACAAATTAATTCAATTTGAAGTCAAGGAATTCATTCAATTCTAGTTAATTCAACTTTTGGCTAAGGAATTCATTCAACTGTGCACTTAATTCAACTTTTGATCAAGAAATTCATTCAATTCTAGTTACTTCAACTTTTGGTCAAGGAATTCATTCAATTCTAGTTAATTCAACTTTTAGTCAAGGAATTTTAGTCAACTAGAATTGAATGAATTCCTTCTTGAATGAATTCATTAAATTTTATGAAGACATTAGAAAAAAGTTAATGAATTCCTTAAGATAAATCGAATGAAAAAAAAGGAATTCATTCAATTCCTTAAGTTTGGTCAGGGAATTCATTCCCAAAATATAAATTCAGTCCAAAAAAAGGGAATTACCCAGGAAAATTTTTTACAATCGGTAGCCAACCACACCCATTCTACAACTGGTTCCACTGCAACCGATTCCATGGAACTGGTTCCGGAACCAGTTCCTGGGATCCTATATGGAAGGTGTGGGTGACGTAGAATCAGTTCCAGAACTAGTTCCAGAACCGATTCTAGAGCAACCGGTTCCACTTTGGAGCCATAGAAGGGGTTGCTTTTGGGACAATTTCAAACAAAAAGAATAGGTGTTAGAATCGACAGTAGAAGGGGTTGTGAATGAAAAGTAGCTATTGTACAACCGATTCTTTGGAACAGAAAATTTTCCTGGGTAGGGAATTAATTCTTCGAAGCTCTGCTCAGTGGAATGTATTTTATTCTGCGAAAAAATTATTTATTATAGCTATTGTTAAAAAAATTAGTAAATATTTTTTTTGAATGATTTTATGTCTTTAAATGCTTAATTTTTTGTACAGCGCCTAAAAAATTTAAGTAACTGATTTGAAAGTGCAAGTGATGAAAGTATTTTTCTCGTAATTTATAAATTACGCTTTTTCACACAATTTTGTTAGAAAATTACGTAATACTGAAAATTCAGTAAGTGTCAAAAAAATATTTTTTTAATTTTTTAAGAATATTTCTGGTTTAATTTGCAATTCTGTGTTGATATTTATTTTTAAATATATTAATTATTTTTTTTTACATTAATTTAGTAATAAAAACGGAACAAAAAGTGTATAAAAAAATTATATGACATTTGTTCCGTTTTTATTACTAAATTAATGTAAAAAAATTATTAATATATTTAAAAATAAATATCAACACAGAATTGCAAATTAAACCAGAAATATTCTTAAAAAATTAAAAAAATATTTTTTTGACACTTGCTTTACTTCTATATTTGTTGCAACAGGGTGTATCGAAAACTAATTAAAAATGATACCGGGTGTATCAAAAATGCACGTTTCAGATATTTTTACTTGGTTTTTGGGAAAAACCAGGTATAATCTGGTTTTCAGTTTGTATGAAAATTGTATGGAAAAACTAAATTAATTTTGTACTTTTCGGCTCAAAAACTGAAAATGGCCAAAAACTACTAGTTAGTCTAAATACACTATAAGTAAACACGAGCAATACCCTGTTTCATCACCGTGATTTACAAAATTAAAAATGGGAAGAAATGAGTTGAAGTGAGGCGTTGCGTTTTATCAAATTTAGCCACTAGTTTACCTTGTGAATACCTTTATTATATTTTTGATGTAATAAATAACTGAAAAAGTCAATGACCCGATCTGTTAGAATTAAAAAAAATAATAAAATTAAAATTTTCCATCCTGGATATTCTTTATACATATTGCAAATTATTTAAAAAACAAAATTTGAATGTCTGTTCTAACGGTTTTTCTAATTCTGTTACTTCAATCACTTGTCAAGCGTACCTGTTTAAAGAATCAAACAGTGGACAGAAATTGGTTAAATTTCCATGCCAATGAAAATATTGTCAAGTTCATACAATTTGAATTATCCGTTTATCTATTACACTCACCCATATAATATAGTAAAAATGTTATTGAAATTTTTTTAAATAGTTCTTAGCCTATTTGACTAATATAAATAAGCTTTTGTTCCAATTTTTTCAAAAGTCTTCGTAGTGTGTAATGAACATTTAAATCATGTATGACGACCTTACCCGTATCAACTGACAGCATAGTTGTTTCTATGCACAATTACGTCGCATTTATACAACCCTAGAATCCCCTGTTCATTACTTAAACAGTTTTTACCACTGACTTTGTTTGAGTGTAGCTTTCGTGCAGAATCAGTAATAATTATCTACTTGAATTTAAAAATGTTTTATTGGTGTATTTAAAAAATTAACGGGTGCTTACATTGTTTTCACATCATAAATACTGAAAATGGAAATCAATTTTAGCTAATTATTGCCTACCTTCCGTGTAGACAAACAAAAACATGGTATGTACCCAGGCAGAAAAATATGATAGACACAATGTTGGCAAACCGTTGGCGTCGGTCGGCTATGCGTTGGCAGACATGGAATTAACAATCTTCACACTATTGTCCTGTTACCCGATTGATAAAAGCGGCCAGCCATTAACCTTTGGCCTCTAATGCACTTTCTTCTGATAGCGATATTTATACCATATATTTTGCATTGAAAACTACCCAGCAAAACCTTTCATTACCATGTAATGAGTTTTAGGCATTGAAATCTTAAGTGTTCACTAGTTACCTTTTAATTACTGAACTACTTATTTTAACATGGTGATGTCATTGGAAGAAAGCCATTACACTGATGTTACTCGTAAGTAGTTTATCGACTGTTCTATAAATAGATCTTGAATATAAATTTAAAAAAGTATAAAATTTAAAAAAAAATAGCAGCTGACACGAATTGATCAGCGTACCTCACGATTGTCAGGCAAATACTCTAACCATTAGACTACGACATCGCTATGATTTTTAATGCTTTAACGTACACATTTATTGGGGGCAGTTATGTTATGTTATATGTCTATTTTTCACAAAACTTGTTGTTATTAAATTCTGCTTAATGAACGTCAACATTTCTATAAATATATGTTTAATATAAATTACAAAAAAAAAAATGGAAGCTTATGTCTGTCAGGCAAAAACGCTAACCACTAGGCTACGCCATAGTTATGGTTTTTAACGATTTAGAACATATATTATTTGTTTCAGCTATTGTGAAATTATAATATGTGGGGTATAATTGTCGGTAACTCATTACATTCAGTTTAAAAGTAATTCAAAGGGTAAGGATATATGAGATCTAAGTAATTTATGTAGTAATGACCAGTCATTACCAAGGTTTTGCTGGGTATCTATGGCACATATATTAAAATTTTGATTTATCGCTTCATTTAGGCGATATAGCACAATAAACGTTCAAGACATATCAACAAATCCAATAATCAAATAATTTTGTTTTTTTGCTATAAATAAAACCATCAGTAAAATAAAATTACCGAAAATTGTTGATCTAGTATTGATATTTCAGAAGTTATGGCGATTTCAGCTTTTGAAAATTAGGAAATTTGCAAATTTGGCCCTAAACATCAGTAAATTTTGACCAAATCAGTTTTGGTGTCTACTTGGCGCTACTTGATGTCAATGCCAATGGCAAAAAATTTCATTACCGTTCCATGCCAATGCAATTTTTTTCAATCGGCATTGATGAAAAAAGCATAGCATACAAAAAAAAATTGTTTTACAAAAGGGGAAACTAAGGCAAGAATGTAGAATTTCAGAGTTATAAATATTATAAATATTCGGTATATTATCAAGTACACGCTGCACAGTGGTGTAAAATAAAAAAAAAAGTGGTAATAAGTATGGAACTTCTAAAGTACGGAACGCATTTGTCTGAAAATTGAAATAATTGTAGGGGAGGAGTTAAATTTTCAGAATCACATATTATGAAGACTGTAGCTGAACCAGGGACGGATCTACACACTGCGAAAGTTAACTACCTCGGGTATGTAAAACTTTGTGCTGCTTGTAACTTTCGTAAATACTAACCGATTTTAATAATTTTCACCTTTTTGGATTTTGCTAAACAAGAAAAAAAATGTTCGCGTGTTTTTGCAGTTTAACCTCTTGTCGACCGACGGTTACGAGCTCATAAAATCTTTAAAAAAAAGTTGTTGTATACCTTTGGGTTAGAGTACAGTGTCAAAAAAATACAAAGTTTCCAACGCTTTCGAGTCTTGGTCCACAAGGGGTTAAGAGATATTTCACTTCGAAAATAAAATTTTTAATTTTTTGACTCTACTCTTTTTGGTTTTTTGCTTATAACTTTTTTGATTCTGGTTCGATTTTAATTTAAAGCACACCATTCAATTTCTGACAAAATTCTAACATGGTTATTAAAAAAAACTTTTTGTCTTATTAGAGGCTAATTGAACGATTTTTGTTGTTGTTTTGCATGTTAATTTGTTTTATTTAACTGTAATAAAATTCCCCGTGTAAAAAAGTTTAGATCTGACCAGATCTTTTTGGTTCTCAATAGATATGATTGAATCTAATTAGATCCTGTACCAGATCACATCAAATATGATCAGATATGGCATATGTGATAATATCTTATGGCAAGATCTGATCAGATCTAGTGCCAAATTTGTTCAAATCTAAAGTGATCTGGACAAATGCGCCAGATCTGATCAGATCTAATTAGATCTCATATTTGTCCCCAATTTTGAGATCTAATTAGATCTGGTAAGATCTACGAAGATCTGGCCAGATGTGCCTAGATCTGATCAGATCTAATTAGATCTCAAATTTGTCCCCAATTTTGAGATCTAATTAGATCTGGTAAGATGTGCTAATATCTGACCAGATCTGATCTTTTTTACACGGGTCAAAACATTTTTTTGAATAAAAGCCTAAGTAAATAAAGTGTAAAAAAAGTGCCTTCATTACTTTTAAATTTGTAAAAAATTTTGTTGGAAATGTTAATTTTATATTTTTACATAGTAAAAGGCAATCCTTTGAGGACGTGTTTAGCACTAAGTTTTTCTCATTTTGGAGATGCACCCTTATGGATTCTGCTAAATAAGACAAAAAAAATGTTCGCGTAAGTGTTTTTGTACCTTTTACAGTTTAAGAGATATTTCCCTTCAAAAAAAAATTTTTAATTTTTTGATCGACTCTTTAAAATCGGTTAGTATTTAAGAAAGTTACAAGCGGCACAAAGTTTTTCATACCCGAGGTAGTTAACTTTCGTCCCCTGTAGTTCCGTCCCTGGGGAGAAGTTCCGTACTTATTACCACTTTTTTTTCATTTTACACCACTGCGCTGTTCACTCTTCTTTTAACACTGGTTAGTCTACATCAGAGGTCGGCAACTCCTATGCCCATGGGCGCTCTCTCACACCTACATAAGCTCACACAGAACAAAAAAATAATCAGTCGCATACAAGATTTCAATGAAGTGGGTTGGCACATCGCTTGTTTGCCAGATTTTTAACACTCTGCATAATGTTTATTGATTGAAAAAATTTCATTAGCATTGGTCAATTGTAATGCCAATGAAACCCTTTGACGACCATACATTTTCTGCCGAAGCGATTTTGAAGTTCTTACGGTTTTCATGATCTCTGACCTAATAATAGTTATGCCAAGAAAAATTGGCTCCGTTGAACCTCTCCTTCCCTCATTTCGCTTGCCAAAAATATTTGCCATTTGACGATCCCGCCGTTCTGGATGTAGCGATTTTTATTATTATTTTATTTTCGTGATCTGCAACTAAATTGATATTTCACAAAAAATTGGCCTCATAGAGCCCTTGCTTAACCTTCATTTCGCTTGTCAAAGATTGTGCTTTTTACCCGTCAAATGAAGAATTCTACTTAACCAACTTCGAGGGCTCGCAAGGGGAAAGTGAAACCAGGTAGGGATTTACCGCCTACAACACTTTTGTTGCCTCAACCCTCCTTTACAAATCACCTTTGGACATATTTACTCTATCATTTTTCTGGGCAATTATAAGTGCGAAAAACCCTTTGGCAATCATACTTGCCTATGGTCGTCAAAGGGTTAACTTGTAACTTGGTATCGATATAAAATTTTAATGTTTTAAAAAGATCATTAATTTAAAATTCCCAAATTAAAAAAAAAATTAAATTTGTAAAAGTTTATAGAAAAACGAATTGTTGGTACCGATAAAATATTTAAACGTCTGAATTTGGTATCCGATGTAATGCAAGTATAAGTAAGTAAATTTATTAATTTAACAACATATATATTCCTGTTTTTTGGCATAAAATTAAATACTTTATTTTAACACATTTTAGCTTAGCACTGCCAACGTTTGCAAAAAGTGGTTATCCAGTACTATCCAGTTAGAAATTGCCAACGGTACAAAATTAATACCCCGTGCAATGATTTAAAAAAAATTATGACGTTTTGCTAAATAATCTTGTAGTCAGAAGCTCATGAGAAAAAAATCGAAATTAACAAAAATGAAATTTTCCTGTCGTATCTAATAAAATTTTAGTAAAATATAAGTCTTAATTGACTGTTAAATATAGAAAAAATATTTGTTATAACGACTTTACTGTAAAAACGCCTTAAAACGTCTACGCTTACGCGTAAATATCCCCAAAAAATACCCAACGCATTTTTAAATTCCCAAAAAATCCCCTGTCCCTAAATGAATAGTTTTGTCCCCAAGATCAACAAAATATCCCCAAATTTGGGGACGAAATCCCAATTCTGGCCAGCATGACAGTGGCTGTGCGTACCCAGAGATGCAAGAGTCGAGTCACGCAGTCGACTTTTTTGGGTTTTGCCGCAGCCGAAGCAAGCGGTTATATTTGTTAGCTAGTCGAAGCTAGAGCCAATTAATTCTTTAATTCAGTTTTTGAATTCTGAATTAAAAATTCAATGAATTTATTCACCGAACTGGCCCCTTTATATGAAATAGAATGGTCACTTTTACATGGCGTTGTCATAGGAGGCGGAAATTGACCCCTGGTGACATGTCACAAGACAAATCCCAGGACAGGTCCCTGAACTTTGTTTTTTTATGAGAGTTCAGTAACCTGTCCTAGGATTTGTCTTGTGACATGTCACAAGGGGTCAATTTCCCCCTCCTATGACAACGTCATGTAAAAGTGACTACTCTATTTCATATATAGGGGCCAGTTAGGTAACAGTTTGTTAAAATTTCCCGTAGGGCACTCCACTGTATACTGAACGGCAGAAAACAGCTATTGAATTCTGTGAACGTAATTTTTCGTTTTTCAATTCAGTGAACGTAATTTTTCGTTTTTTAATTCAGGGAACGTAATTTTTTGTTTTTCAATTCAGTGAACGTATTTTTTTTTTAATTCACTGCGTTCAGTTGAACGAATTTAGTGAATTATGTACTTAAGGAATGGAATTCATTCAATTCTAAAGAAAATTCAAAAACTATTTAATTCTTTAAAGCTCTGGTTGAAACCACTATTTCTTATTTCTAAAAAAGTATTTTCGCTTTCGACAGGTTGAACTTATATATAATTTCTACATCAATTTCAATATTAAAGCGTGGAAAGTTATGATACAAAAAATTAAATTGAAAGTTAGACACGGACATGGTTAAACATGACAAATTTAAAATACGACAATATTCATTAAACACAAACTAACTACATCTATAACTCACTTAACGATCTTTTATTTATATTTTATTGCTTAAAAACAATCATCAAGTGATGTGCGATTCACACCTACCTTCTAAACACCTTAAATGGTGTTCAGCTGCTAAATATTGTTTAAGTGAGCTAAAACACTTAGGGCCAGTTTTATAGCGAGAACTAAGAACGATTTTTTTTCTTAAATTTCACTTAAATCAAAAATTTTCAAACAAAACTTCGAACTTATGAAATGTTTAAGACAAAAATCGTCCTTAGTTCTGACCATAAAACTGACCTTGTCACGATATTTCATGTTAAGTTTGAAAAGTTTGCTAGAAAGTCAAAAAGGACTATAACGCGAAAAAGGACTTAAAACGAGAGATTTATAAAGGTAAACACTGCTTGTGGTTCACACCGATTTGGATAAAATTTGGATAAATGCAGAGGGGATAGATAAAAAATGTTTTTGTTTTTTAGCGGCCCAATCTTTCGTTTAAGGGTTAAAAAGTGGGATCAAATTACCCCGTTTTTCGTTGTTTTAATTTTGTTTTATATTATTTCCAAAGAAATACATACAAACAAGCTTAAAAGCCCTATACTTCGTTACCTGTAGTTTTAAATATCGGAATATTATTTTTCAAAGCATTTCTCTCTTCCCAAGTAAAAAAGTTTTGATATAGATTTATATGACTTTATAAAATTGCTTGCAAAATATGTATTCATACAAAATTATATTACATTGTATAACATTGTATAACGTTGTATATTAAATATATAAATATATCTTTCTTCATATTACACTTCATATAGTGCAATATATGATAATATCCAATTATATTTCTAGCTATATGTCACTACATATGCCACATATAATTATAATGGATACATTTGAATTACATTATATATAATTTGATACATTTGAGTGGGGACAAAATTCGGATCAAACTGTATAAAACTATAACTTATCCATTTGTATACACTTCTTTTTGTGGTATCGAAACAGATGATTCGTTACATTTACGTTTACGGTTGGGTAACTCACCCTTCAAACGCTTTTTCATACAAACTAATTCTACCTTTAGATTTAACGTTACATCTACGTTCAAGTAATTCGGGATATAACGTTTATAAAAGGTAAGGTAATATTTTAAAAGGTCAGACATCACACCGTTTATAAAACGATTAAAATCTGTTTCTATTTATTTTTGTTTTTATTTTTTTTTCGAATTTGCCCCAATTTCCACACAAAACAGTGTTGCCAAGTCTTTTTTTATAAATCCCCCTAAGTTGTCCAAAAAAACCCCTAAATTTGCTCTACCGCTAAAAACTTCCCCCTAAAATAAATTTTCCCAAAATTCAACAATTTTATAAGTTTTTATTTCAAATTATTTTTAATAAATGCAAATAATTGATTATTTTGTTTTAAAATAAAAAATCTTCATGATATTTTAGCTGGTATTTTTTCTTTCCTAGTCACAGTCTACAATTTTTCAACTTTAAAAATTTATGTGAAAAACTATCAACAATTTGGCAAAACAAATCATCGAACTCTAAAATTTAATTGCTTTTTAAGTCAAAACTACCCCTAAAATAATACCCTGATCACATAGTGGTGTAGGGTATAATGATTTTCTTACCCCCCAAATTTCCCCCTAACAAATTGCTACCCCCTAAATCCCCCTAAGCGGTTGAAAACCCCCTAAATTTAGGGGGAAAACCCCCAACTTGGCAACACTGACACAAATCATAAAACGCTTTGGGTGGAGAGAATGAAGATCAACAGTTAAATATTTTCAATAAATGGGGAGATATGAATAAATTTTTATATGTAAAATGCGGATATAAATTAAATGAGTTAATGTTTGTTTTGTTTTTATCTCTTTTTTATAATTCTTCATTTTATTTATTTAAAACGCAAAATGATGCGCGTTTTTAAGCAAAAGAAGATTTATCTCCCATATGTTATTAGTTGCAAATTCTTTTCGTACGGTTCGTTTTTTTACCGGTTTAATAAAAGAGCTTCAATAGGAAAAAGAGAGAGAGAGAGAGAGAAAATGTAGTTTGTTGATTACTTTTATTATGTACCCCAGGGATGATAAATGGGTTTTTGGAAATAGTACCAACCAGCTTATAAAATAGTACTTTTTCGGCCTCCATAGTACAAAAAAATTTTTGTTTTTTTGTAATTTTCTTATTATGAATTAACAATAAATGTAAATACACATATGAAATTTCTTTTGTATATTAAAACAAAATTCAGAATATAATATAGATGTCAAAACTGGATTCACAATGATGGAGTACTCCACTCTGAATAGTGCATTTTGTTCCTTTTTCCGCAGGGTGGAGAACTTTTTAAGGCCCAATCTCATGTTTGATACTTAAAAAGCGGGATTAGAACTTATATAATCTTAAACTCTTTTGTATTTATTTCAAATATTTAAAAAAAAAATAAAGACGGATTGGGCACTTAAACGAAAAACATGACCGAACATGTACCAATTTTTGTTGTTATTTTTCCAGTTTTCATTACACTTGTCAAAAATAGACAATAAGTAATTTATCTTACAGTTAGTGGCTTGATAAACCATCTCAAATATATACTTTATTATTATTATTATTATTATTATTATTATTATTATTATTACCCGTGTAAAAAAGATCAGATCTGGCCAGATCTCAGCACATCTTACCAGATCTAATTAGATCTCAAAATTGGGGACAAATTTGAGATCTAATTAGATCTGATCAGATCTAGGCATATCTGGCCAGATCTTCGTAAATCTTACCAGATCTAATCAGATCTCAAAATTGGGGACAAATTTGAGATCTAATTAGATCTGATCAGATCTAGGCATATCTTGCGCATTTGTCCAGATCACTTTAGATTTGAACAAATTTGGCACTAGATCTTATCAGATCTTGCCATAAGGTATTATCACATATGCCATATCTGATCATATTTGATGTGATCTGGTACAGGATCTAATTAGATTGAATCATATCTATTGAGAACCAAAAAGATCTAGTCAGATCTAAACTTTTTTACACGGGTAAGTGAAAAAAGACTATTATTATTATTAAGTGAAAGCGAGCAGGTAGTCCCATAAGAGTAAAATGCTTTTAGTGTTCTGAGCACTGCAGATTGTTTTTGTTTAATTATTTTGTTGTTTTTTAAGCACATTTGTATAAGAAATTTTTGCTGGTTGGGTTTAGGTCTTAGATTTTCCTGTTATTTGTCATCGTTAGGCTTTGAGGAAACTTCTCCCGAAGAGCTTATACTACTAATATCTCAAATAAGTGGCAACTTATATACCCAACATTTAACAATGCGCAATAATCAATATCAATTTCCTAAATTTTAGACAAGTTCAATACAAAAATGAGTCTGTTTCCAACCCCTACATATCCGAATTTCATTCTGATCAGAAGAAACCCATCGGGAAAGCTCTTTTGTGAGTCTCAGTTGACTCAAATAAGAAAAAGTAACCAACAAATTAAAATTATGTGACCTTTACTGAAAATTTGTTAAACTTTACTTAAAATAAAGTTACCCTACAAACTAACCCCTAAATTTATAAACGCTCTGTAAAATTATAGGAGGTTTAATGAACAAATTTTATATGAAAATGACGTTTTGTAAACCTGCTATAACTTTACAAAGCATTTATGAATTGAGGGGTAAATTAATTAATGCCAACCGAAAAAAAAGAATTTAAATAAAATAAAACTCAGTGAGGTAGAGAATAAGTAAGGAATTTTTTGGTTTAAGTTTGATATAAGCGTGGTATACAAAAATCACAACAATTTTTAGAATTTCTTTTGAATTCGCCTAATTTTAAATATTTTTTGTAATTTTTAAAAATCTTTTCTTAGAAATAAGTTTCATTAAATTTTTTTATTTTGTATTATGACAATTTAAAAATAGTACTAAATGAGTCTAAGGAGTACCATAGTACTTTTGAGGTTGTAATAGTACCATAAAAAGTACTATAGTACCAACTTTATCATCCCTGATGTACCCCCGTGCGTTTCGCACACATTTTTAATGTGTGTTACAGTGTTGCCATTTCAGTGCTATTCGGGTATTTTTTGGTGCTTTTTTCCTTCCCATACCCGGTGATTTTTACAAATACCCGTTTAAAAAAAGCGGGTATTTACAGTGCTTTTTCAGATTTCTGGCAGTGCTTTAAATGCTTTTTGTACAGTTTATATTTTTGTTATTTGTTCTCATTTTTTTAAATTTTTATTCAATTTTGTGTCGAAGTTGAAAAAATTATACGAACTATACAAAAAATACATTTTTTCACAATGTTTGTAGTACAATTTTAAATAGCAACTTCGTTATATTTAAACTTGAACATTTTGAAATATTAATTTGGTGCTTTTTTTACCTCTTTTTGGTTATTTTTTGAACCCTTTTTACACAATTTTACAAAGCTAAAATGCGTTTTTAAATTCTCGACTTAAATTTTTCAAAAAATTAATATCGTGCTTTCATATATCTAGTCAGAATATTCTTCCACCTCAAGTCCAAATTCTAATATGATATTGTCATATTGGATTTTATTTGTTGTTTCGAAAAGGGTTGATCATCTTCATGATAGACAATACAATTGTTTCGTAGGCATAACCCTACTCTTCAGTTGTCCGCAATAAGTAAATGATAACTTTCCTACTCAAACCGAGACATTACATAAGGTACAAAAAATCAACGGGATGAGAATTTGTACTTTCGTATATGAACTGTCTGATTTGGTAAAACCAGCTGTAAATATATTTGAAAGTTTTTTTTTTTGTTTAATTTTCAAAACACTAAACCAAACACAACACATACGTTCATATTTTATTTCTTGTAATTTGAATTGAAATAATTTTGTATATAAACAAACTATCTTAACAAAATAGAAAACCGAAAATATTTGAATTTTTTGTTTTAAAACAGAAAACAACGAAATTATTTAAATTATTTTTTCTAAAAATAGAAATCTAAAAATAGAATATTTGACTGAAAATAACAACTCCTACAGACGATACATATTTTTTAGTAGTTTGTTTTTTATTGACAGACAAAAAAAAGTTAAACAATATGTTTCAATGTATTTTAATTGTTTCTCAATTGAAAACAAACTTTACCTATTACTTTTTAAATAAACCTCAATCGGTTATGGAAAATATATTGTGAGTGTACCAATTGTATTTCAGAAATTATCAATTGTATTTCATAAATTATCAATTGTGTTTCAAAAATTATCAATTGTATTTCAGAAATTATCAAATGTTATGCACGTTAACTTTCAAATGTTATGCACCTTAACTTAACAGTTTTTAAAGTTGTTTTTCTATAGAAAAATACAAAACAACTGTTATGATTATGGTTATTTAAAAAAACAACTAACGAAAAGTATCGTAATTTCGTAACAGTTGTTTATAATAGTTAATTTTAATATCATAATAAATAACACCCAAAACAGTAATTTTACAGTAAACAGTTGTTTTTGTTAGTTATTTAAAAAATTAAAAAATTCGTTAAATTTCTTTGAATTTTAAAAATTCTTGTTTAGTTTATATTTGTTATTATTGATATATTCCTAGGTTGCAAATAAAAATCAGAAACTTGTTTTCTGTATCCAATGCATAAAAGCGTAATAACTGGAGAACCTTTTGGAATCTTTACTTCAAATTTTAAATACGATGAAGTAATTACCCATATTTTTGTAATCGAAAGAAAAAAATTGTTTTCTTTTTATTAAAATATCATTTTATAATGCCAAAAGAATAAACTGTAAAAAACCCCTTTTTGTCAGTTGTTTTAAGATGTTTGTAGTAAAAATGTGTCAGTTAATTTTACGACATTGTTAGTAATTTTTAATGCATTTGTTAGTTATTATTCAAAAGTAAAAAATAACAAAAGTTTTAGTTAAAAAAAATAAATAAACGAAAAAGTTATTAAAATTTTACACCCCTTGGTTTCTTTTGGCCCACCCTGTACCTTTGTAGACTTTTTAACTGCATATACCTTTGTTTTAACTGTCATTTTCAGTAGATTATACCGACAAACTTTTTTGAGTGCATGATCGAAAATACAGCTAATGATTTAGTCATTTCACTATGCTATGTGTCGTTAAAAATATATATAATTACTCAGAGGATCCAGAGGCGCAATTCTGTAACTTAAAAATTCGGTAGTTAAATTGACAAGTTTTCATAGTAACCCAGTCAGAAAAATACAAACGGGAAAGCGGTGGCAAAGCACTTTAACGGGTGGTACAAGTACTGGTAAAAAGTGCTTTCCCATTCCCAAAATGATAAAATCATTAGACAAAAGGACCGGCTGTTCAAAAAGCGCCGGAAAAGCACTGGAGGAACAAAATTTTTGAACGATGGCAAAACGCTGGCAAAACCAATAAATAGGTGGTCTGGAAATATATTTTCCAAAATAAAATTTAAAAAAAGTTCATATGTATTTTTTTGGTCCTGCCGTGATTTGAACCCAGGCCATCAGATTGGCAGAAGGTTGCTCTACCCACTGAGCTAACGAGACATATAATATTTGATGGCTAAACACATAAATGAGTGATAATAGCTGGACAACTACTGGCTGTGCCAAAATGCTAGTACTGGCAAACAATTTTTTGTAACTAGTATGCCAGTGTTGAGAGGGCAAAAAAAAAGTTGGTCTTGAAGGAGCTTTCCCACAAACAAAAAAATTGATTTTATAAAACAAAAAAAAATTTAAATTAAAAAAAATCCAAAAAAATTTTTTTGCTTGCAACCGGATTTGAACTCGGAACCTTCCGACTACAAACATTTTTTAACGAAGCGTCAGCATTTTTATAAAATCATTGGTTTTCCAGTGAATTGATTTTTGTACGCCTGGTAGCATTGAATAGGTAGCACTGGATAACCAGTGGTTGCAAACCTTGGCATATCATTCTAAGCCAATTCTTTGCCAGTGGTTTTTTTTATAAACCACCGAAATTTTTGTAAAACAAATACTGGTAAAACGCTTTTCGCAAATGCTGGCAAAGCGTCCCAAATGAGTGTTCTGCCAGTCATTTATTTTTAATACCGTGGTTACCCAGTGGTATGCCAGTGCTTGATTTTTTGTACCACTGGCGATTTCTGACTGGGAAACTGACAACTTAACTACCGAATTTTGTCATTAAAAAGTAAGAGAATCCCACTACAGATTTATTTATATATTTTTCCAAATGGGATTTCATTTGTGAATATTTCTTTCAATCGACTCAATAAGTAATTCTGAGTCGATGACTTTACTAAAAGAGTCTAGGTGGGTCTAGGTCCAAAAGTTTTTGGCGTTAAGCGGCCTATAGACGACAAAGCATGCACAACGGCTGTTGAATTTGATCTAGTAATATTTATCTAATATCAAGCATGTTGGACAAAGAGCTAATTCTTTGGATTTTCGCCAGGATTGACAAACATGCTTTATAAACATGTATAATAAAAAAAATCATCAAACATTTTACATTTTTAATTAGTTTTTTTTCCAAAAACGGATAACTTATTAAATACACCAAAAATGCCAAAACAGAAGAGAATATAAAATAAAAAAAATTAATAAAAATAATTTCCCTGTTATCATCTGCTGTTTTGAGTTTTGGGTTTTCAAGGTAAATTTTATAGCATGCTTGACCATGTATTCCAAAAACTATTTTTGTTTGTCAAACTGTTGTTATTTTTAACTGTTGAAAAATAACTAACAAATGCATTAAAAATAACTACCAATGTCGTAAAATTAACTGATAAATTTTTACTACAAAAATTTCCAAACAACTGACAAAATCGGTAAAAACTACTGTTTTTTACAGTCAATTCTTTTTGTTTATGAAATTATATTTTAATAAAAAACATTTTTTTTTTCTTTCGATAACAAAAATTTGTGTTATTCCGAGCTGTTCTAAGTTCCGAATCCACATAAAAAAATTCTAAAGTGAAACATTCCGAATTTTTTTGCTGTTCTGTGATCCACATCCGAATTATTTTTTCGTTTTATTTCGTGTAGAAAAAGCTTTGTGAAAGTAAAACGAATATCTACATTTTTGCAACAATTAATATATAAAAATTTATCTAAAAATTTTTTTAAAAATTCTAAAATTTGTTCGAAACAGCAAATTTCCGAAATTTTTAATTCCGTGTGATTTTACAAATCCACTCTAATAAAAAGTTTCGGAATCCAGATGATTACCTCAAAATATTTGAAATTCGAAATAAAAATTCCACACCGTTCTCCAGTTATTATGCTTTTATGCGCTGGAGATACAATACAAATTTCTGATTCTTATTTGCAAACTAGAAATATATCAATAATAACAAATATAAACTAAAGAAGAATTTTTAAAATTAATAAAAAAAAAATCAACGAAATTTTTTATTTTTTAAATAACTACCAAAAATAACTATTTACTGTAAAATTACTGTTTTGGTAGTTGTTTATTATGATATTAAAAATAACTGCTTTAAACAACTGTTACGAAATTACAGTACATTTCGTAAGTTGTTTTCTTAGATAACCATCATAAAAGTTGTTTTTAATTTTTTTTATAGAAAAACAACTGTTATTTCTGTTAAAAACAACAACTACTGAACACACACAAACAACTGTCATATAGTAACTGTCAAACTTTTTTGAGTGCACAACCAACACTAGTCTGGAAAAGGGGGCAAATTACCGCAGTCGATCGAGTGTTATTCGATAGCAATTATTCTTAAGTACTTAAAACATTACAAAGATTAAAACCAGGTTAGAGATGAGTCGTTTAGTTCCTTTACCCGGTGTCTTCAAATGCAATAAATTATATGATATGAAATGTCAAAACCATTGCAGCGAAACGTCAAAATGATATCAATTGCAGAGTGGTGGAGAACACTTGACCATTTCATGGATAAGAAATATCATAGATTTTTCTTCGAAAAATACCAAATTTTATGAAACATTAATGTTTACCGACAAATAATAAAAAAAAAACACTTTTCCATTCCTTTTTACCAAATTTTTTGTTGTTTTTCTACTACAAAATTAAAATGAAAACTAAAAGTGACATTTGATCTCTGGCATCATTGCAAGATCCGATGGCATGTCAGCGATATCATGATATTGCAATAAAATTTAAATTGAGTGTCTTCACTTGAGATGAGAGCATTTTGACAATTGCTTGCTATCATTTTATTGCATGTCAAGACACTATGTTATTACAAATATGAGTTAAAGTTGTAACAATAGTTGTTCGTGTTCTTTTATTTGCACTTTAAAAACGTAATTTTGTAACAATTTCGAATGCTTACGACTGCGGGAATCTGGCTCCAGAGTTGATTTTCTGGTATTTTAGAATATGTCTACCACAGTATAAACTCAATGGCTGAATCTCATGTATTTCCTGAATGTCATGTGTTTGACATCCCACCGTGGGATGTCACTAAACATACACTCATAGAAATAAATCCGTAAAAATAGCAGAAAAAGTTACTAAAAATTAGTTAAAAATTATGCTGCAGAAAAAACTGCTAAAATTAGCAGATTTTTTTACTAAATACTAGTAAAATGAGAACAGCAAAATTAAAACTGCTAAATTTACAGAATTTTAGTTATATTTAGGCTAACTTTTAGTTAATTGAAAATAGCAAATTGTACTGTAAAATCTGCAGAAAATTTTGCTAAATATTTGTAGACTAAAAATAGCAAAAATAAACTGTTAAATCTACAAAATTTTTGCTATTTTTAAGCTAAATTTAGTTAAATGCAAATAGCAGTCTATTCTGCTAAAATCAGCAGAAATATTTGCTAAAAAATTGTAAACTGCTGTTTTCAAAAGGCTCGATTTTTATTTGCATTTAAAAAAAAAAATCGAAAAAAAAACTTCGAAAATTTTAAATTTTTTGGTGATTTTTTAGGCTACTAATTATTTAGCAAAATTTTTTGCTGATTTTAGCAGGTTAATTTGCTAATCTCCATTTACAAAAATTTAGCTCATATATTACTAAAATTCTGTATATTTAACAGTTTTAGTTTTGCTGTTCCTATATTACTAATATATAGCAAAAATAATCTGCTAATTTAGCAGTTTTTTTCTGCAGCATCATTTTTAACTAATTTTTAGTAGTTTTTACTAAATTTTTTACGGACTTTTTTCTATTAGTGTAGAAATGGTAAAAGGCAACTCTGTTTCAAAGGCAACTCTGTTTCAAGACTGCGGCCCTATGTTCCACTGGGAATTAAAGGATTAAATATATATGTTTCAAGACTAATGGTGCACTGTGACACAAACTTAATATACACTGTTCCACATATGGGCGTAATATATAAATATAAAACTACACTCATAGAAAAAAGTTAGTAGAAAATTTAGTAAAACTGTTAGTACTTCAACTTAACGAATTTTTAACTAATTTTTAGTTAAAATTAAATTTTTAGTTAATTTTTTTGCTACCTCCACGTTACTAACTTACAAATTTTTTTTGCCATTTTTTTTTGCTGAATTTAGTTACTAATTTTTAACAATAAATTTGCTAACTTTACAGTATTTTGCTGAATTTTAGTTACTAATTTTTAACAGAAGATTTGCTAATTTTACAAATTTTTTGTAAACTAAACCACCAATTTTGGAGCGCTTGTTAAATGACTCATAAAAATTACTGCATATTTTTAACTCGCCAAAAATAATGCAAAAAGTTTTTAAATAAAGCTAAATTGAAATGGTTGAAAATTTGTCCTACTCATAAAATATCTAAATTATTAAAATTTATGAGAAAAGTTTCTATTTATCGTAATACATTAATTTTCAAAGATCAAGGTTTATTTTGGACGAACCATTTTAATATGAAAATTGTGATTAAAAGTATCTCTGGGGAGCAAGTGGAGTTTACGGGGATAACCCTAATTTGTTTCCCCCAATATTGTAGTTTTTAAGCTTATTTAAAGAATACGATATTTTTAATCGGCTTTCCTGTGGGTGGAAATGGAAACTCAAATAAATTCGGAAGTACATATCCGATCAGCAAACAATGAAAATCAAAAGTAGGGTCTCTGAAATACATTTTGTTATGGTTAACATATTATTGTCTATAAATATTACCACTTTTACAAAAAATCATTCTTGGGAAATTTTCATTGAAATATAATTGGCATTACTTTATCTCAATGTCAATGCCAACAAATTTCATCACCATTCAATGCCAATAAAATTTTTTTCAATTTGCATTAATGAAAACAATGGTAATGAAATGTACACATAATTGAAGAAAAAGCATTGTAATTTAAAAAAATATAAGAAATACGCGAATTTTTAATTTTTTTTTCTGAATTTATTCTTTTATTAAAACGTGAAAACAAATACTTCTTTCATCAATTATAAATGGGCATTTAGGCATTGAACAATGCCAATTGAAAAATTTCAATTAATTGACACATTCAATAAACTGGTCCCAAGTATGTTTTTAAATACACATTTTTTATTTATTAATTTTCATTTCATTTGCTCCTTTTTTACCTCTTGCCAGTCTACTAGTAATCTGCAAAAGTTTTGTTGATTTCAGAAAATTTTAGCAAAAATTTTGTAGATTTAACAGTTTTTTTTGCCATTTTCATTCTGATATTATTTAGCAATTTTTTTTGCTGATTTCAGCAAGTTAAATTGTTATTTGCAATTAACAACAATTTAGCTCAAATATTACTAAAATTCTGTAAATTTAACAGTTTTTTTGCTGTTTTCATTTTATTAATATTTAGCAAACTGATTCTGTAATATTAGCAGTTTTTTCTGCAGCATCATTTTTAACTAATTTTTAGTAACTTTTTCTGCTATTTTTACGTACTTATTTGTATGAGTGTAGATACAAAACACCCTCTCCTTGAAATCTCTCCTCAACCCAAGGTAGAAAGGCATCATTAAGCAGTGAATTCCCACGTTTGGCAACGCTGCGTACAAATTTAAATTTTTTATGAAATGAAAAACAATATTACTATTAGGAAAAAACGCCATTAAAAAATGTTACCACTTAAAAAACCGCTAAATTGACAATGATGAAGACAGTCCTTTTGCAAATTTCTCGTTTCTTTCTATGCTGAGAATATTTTTATTTCTTCTTTTTTATAATATATATAGTTTTGTTATTATTATTGCTGTTGTTTTGTATTTTATTGTTATTATTGTATTTATTTGTATGATATGAGTATGAATATTTTCTAATACATGTACAGTGAGCAGCATAAGTCATGGTACCTTAGTTGAAATAAAAGAGTTTCTAAAATTTATCAAAAAATATGTTACAAAATATATGATATTTATTTTTATCTCATGTATTAACTTGTGTACTATAACAAAACAAAAAATTAGTCATGTACTATACAAAACAAAAAAAAATATAATTCTGAATTGAAAACAACTCCATATTTTTACACAGCAAAACTCTTGGTACCCCTGCGAAAAGACGAAAATTAGTGACAATATGGATAGATATTTTATTGTAATCCTACACCTAATATTTATTAGGATATCCCTAAAGACGAAGAACTTTAAAGTTTTTCTGTGTAATTTCGAACTTTTTGCTGCCGTTCAGTCAAAGGCATAGCCTTGAGCTGAATTTTATTAGAATTTTTATGACTACGCAATCATATTTCTAAATGATCCCACAAGGGTTCAATAGGGATCATATCGGGACTTTGCGGATGGGTTTTAAGCATATGGGGGTATTGTATGCAACCCACATCTTTACCTCTTCAGCAGTGTTCTTAGGATCATTCTCCTGTTCAAAATAATAATCATTACGAATTTTAAATTTTTCAGCACTTTTATTCAGATTATTCTCATTGGCGTACCTAGACCATTTTTCTGGGGTGGGCAAGCGACCCTTAATTTTCTGCTGTTTATTTGCCCAAAAGTGCATCTATTTTTCTGAAGAAAACCTCGTACAATGAATGTGTTCCAAGCTATATTTTCAGATTATTATGAGAGAGAAAAGAAATCTAAGATCAACCTGTCTAATTCGTCTACTTCGGACGAATCCTTTTTAACCCCATATTTTGATCACTTAAATTACCAAGGTGGTCTAAAACAATGAGATGTTCATCTAACAATTTTTTTTTCTCCAAAATATTGAAACTTCATTAAAATAACATAGTAATGTTTAGTTTTAAGAAACTTCCTAGTTAGATATTAACTAATTATTCATTTAGAAAACTATGAAATCTAAGATATTTAACTCACCAAGAAAGATTATGCGTTATATTTCTATTACTGAACAACTTTGCGATTCTAATAATTTTTCTTAAAGAAAAACTCTTATGGTCAATTTAATAATCAGAACTAAGATCGATTTGTTTCTTAAATATTTCTTAGGTAAGAATTTTTCAAACAACTTTCTTATTTAAGAAATATTTAAAACAAAAATCGTTCTTAGTTCTGACTATAGAACTGACCCTTAGATTGCAACAACTTAGCTGCCTAGGAATCTAGTAGAGATTTTCCCAAACCAAAAACACAGGATTAATTGATATAAAAAAAGTAATATTGTGATACTTTTTGCCATCAAAATTATAGATAAAAGAATTGTAGGTAGATTTTTTTAAAATTCTGGGGTGGGCAAAAATCAGTCTAGGGTGGGCTTAGCCCACCCCAGACCGGCCTAGGTCCGCCAATGATTATTCTCCAGAATATTTAAATATACTATTTTGTTCATTATTTCTTCGATAATAACCAAATTATCAACCCCTGCTGCTGTCATGCAGCCCCATACCATAACATCACCACCTCCTCCGTGCTTGACGAGTATTCTTTGGATTACGTTATTAAGATTTTTTTTCCATACCAATGCACGTCCGTCTGATCCAAAAATGTTAAATTTGTATTTGTCTGTGAAATGACTTTATCCCAAAACTCATTTGTGTTTTTTTTATACTCATTTGCGAAATTTATGCGCTTCTTTCTGTTTATTTCGTTAATGTAAGAATTCTTGCGTGCTGTACAAGCATTGTACCTGGTCTTTTTGATTGATATACGTACCGTGTCTACAGAAACACTATTGTCAAAAGATTCGTTCAACTCTGCAGCTGTCTTAATTGCACTTTTAATTAGATCTTACTCAATTTTAGCTTATATTTTTCTTTCTTCTCTATTACTTAACTTTGCAGGATGAACAGTTCGTAGTTTATTTTCAATTCTTTTTCTCTTCTTTAAATTGATTACTAATTTTTTGTATTGTCGATTTGCTTCTTTCTATTATATTAGCAATTTCTGAAAATATTTTCCCATTTCGTGGCTATTAATTATTATTTTTCGTTCCTAAATTGTTAATTGCCTTCGAGACATTTTTACAAATCATGTTACTTCACTTTTTTTAAAAAAACATTAATTTTTTTGATACTTTTTTCAAATTAGAAGTTCATATATTATGTTTGAAATGTACCGTTATAAATATCAAAAGAGATTTATTAAGAACAACAGAGCTGCAATGGCTTTTTCAAAATGCTTGTAAAGGGTACCAAGACTTTTGCTGTGCAAAAATATGGAGTATTTGCAAATTCCGAATTCTAGTTTTTTGTTTCGCATTTTTGTTTTGTTATAATACACGAGTTAGTACATGAGATAAAAATAAATATTACATATTTTGTAACATATTTTTTGAGAAATTTTAAAAACACTTTTATTTC
Organism: Leucophora obtusa; assembly: GCA_949987735.1. Lineage (NCBI taxonomy): Eukaryota > Metazoa > Arthropoda > Insecta > Diptera > Anthomyiidae > Leucophora > Leucophora obtusa. The sequence continues at coordinate 50,539,860 of OX465299.1, forward strand.
AAGTGGGGTACCATGACTTATGCTGCTCACTGTAGGTACGTGAGTTTGTTGTTTTAGTTTTGTTTTTCAATTTCTTGGCGCTTTTTGCGGTAATTCTCCGTCAGTTGTTCGTCACATGTTCCACTCGCAAGACCTAAAAAAGCCGCTAAGATAAAACAGCTGTCGTGTGCATTCAAACTTTTATATTTTTTTTTGTTTTAAATTTGTTTAATTTTAACCCCGTGAAATTGTTATTCAATTGTTAGAAAATTATTATAGTTGTTTTGTGGCAACAAAAAATTAATCGGTAATAACAATAACGATTTAGAAAAAACTGAAAAACTAGTTTTTACAAACATTTTTGTAAAATTTAAACATAAATATTTGCAAAATATTAAAATAAAAATAAGTGAAGTATTTTGTAATTCTACATATAACAAAAATAAGAATCATTATTCAGATAGAGTGATAAGAAAAAAAGCGTTATAACAGTTTTTTAGTAAATATTTACCACTAAACCCACAAAGTATATAACAAATCATTTTGATAGTGTTGTGAAATATATATAACGTGTTAAAAAAAAAAGTTTAACAAACTAAAAAAAAATATTTTAAAAATTCTGAATAAATATTTTCTGTAGTAAATAATTTTGAATATATTAAGAAAAAAAAAAATCGAAACAAATTTTCGGCTAAAATTTTAAATAAATTTTCTGCACTTTTTAAAAGATTTGTGTTAATGTATTTTACCGTTTTAAAACTAACGTCATTTTAAAAAAAAATATTAATCGTCTTTTACTCAAGTCACGAGATTTTAATAAGGTATGTACCATTTATTTAAATGTTTTTTTCTAATTTTAAAAATATTTTTTTTTTTAATTTTAAAAATATTTTTAAAAATTTCTTTAAAATGTTATTTAATTTTTCTAAACAAAGTGTATAGAAGAAATTTCTATTGTGTTTTGTGGCTTTTAGTTATTTGTTTTTCATTCGTCATTGCCAAAAATGTTATTAGTTGTATTATTTATTTTCATGTACCTATTTAATTTTTATTTCTTTTGCCTTTTAAACCATTTGGTTTTAAAACACCTCGTGGTTTATTATTTTTCTTTAGAAACATAAACTCTCGCAAAAAGATCTTATGTTTACAAAATGGGGATGATAAATAACAATTTCAGTTATGTACATAAAAACTATGTTATTGTTGTTATAACGGCTTTAAAGAGAATTTATTGCTAGTAATTGTCGTTTAAGCCACAGTGGCAACCCTAAATCCGAATCGTTCCGGCACATATCCGACTACCATCAGAACCGGGTTATAACCAATGTTGCCAGATTAATTGAGCACAAAATCGTCAAACATTTTGTAAAAAAATCGTTAAAATCGTCATCATAGATTCTATTCTGGTTATTCAGTAGCACGACGAATCTTTGCGTTTCATACAAAATGTACATACGAGTATATGAATTTTTTTTTTCGCTTTTAGTATTAATTTTGATTTTGTTTCTGTTCTAATACCAAAGTGTTTTCACTGAAGTGTTTTAGAAAGTAACCCCTAATACTCGTCTTTCCAAATTTCAAACAATTTTATGTACAATATATACTGAAAAATTACCCTATCCTGAACTTAATTGTTCGAAATAAAAAACCCACATTTCGGAATATGTTTTGTATCACAAAAATTTTATATTTTAAAGTACTTAATAAAATTATTAAATATATATTGTATATCCCTCCAAAATTGATAAAAACATTTACCCCATATTTTGTATAAAAGTATTGTACAACTTATTGCAGTAGTAGCGCAAAACGATGATATTATTGGTAGTAATATTGCAAGGTGTGTGGGTACCTTAAGCAGCGAGAAAAAACCTTTACAGTTATAAAGTTATTGTAATTTATGTAATTTTTGGCATGTTTCTGAAATAAAACGTCGTGATTCTACGGATGCTTTCTCCGGTTTAATTGTTAAATTTATTATATGTTGTAAAAATATTTTTTAATTTGAATTCTTAATATTTGTTTTTTTTTCAATTAATTATAGCTCAATTAAGTATTTTTAATTTGACCAAATTTTTTTAAGTCAAAGTGCCGAAAATGCCTTTTTTTGTTTTAAAAAAGTGCTGAAAATGCCATTTTTTTGTGAAAAAGTGCGAAAATGCATTTTTATTTTATTTTTTGCAAAAGTGCCGAAAAAGCAATTTTTAAAGTGTCAACCTTTCATTAAAATCATCTCGCAGCCCTGATCCGCAGTAAGAGCAGTGGTTATCTATCTACCTCATCTCGCTCAACTCTCACTCTATTTATTTTGTCCCATGTTTTATAAATATGTTTTTTATGCATTTTTCTCTTTGAGAGAACCGTGAGTAGCATAGTTTCTCTATAAAATATATACTCTTTGTTAAGAGTAGAGATGTATAACTTTGAGGCTCTTTTGCGTTTGTTTTTATACATTCATATTTTCTATACATGTATGTGTGTGCAAGTAGTGTAGGTCAGGGGTGAAAAATTTGATTTTGCAAATAGAACCGAAACGTAATCAAAAAAGTACTTTTTCTAACCCTACGGTACTTTTTTAAATAAAGCTTCAGCGCCAAACAAAAATTAATAAATAAAGGATTGGCGTATTATTACACTCAGATAAAAATTTAGTATAAAAATTTGTAAAGAGTTTCCAATCGCACTACTATTTTTAGTACAATGTTTTTTTAGTTATCATTTTTGCTATTCTCTTATTACAAATTACGGATTTTTTTATTATTTCTCTCTGCTGATTTTAGCAAAACATTTTACTAATTTTTCATAACCGAGAGCTAAATTTAGCGGAAAAAAATACTAATTTAAATTTTTTTCTTTTGATTTTTTACAATTCTTGTTTAGTTTATATTTGTTACTATTGATATATTCTTAGTTTGGAAATAACACTCAGAAAATTTTATTGTTCTCCAATGCATAAAAAGGTAATAAGTGGATAACTGTTTGCAATTTTGGCTCCAAATTTCAAGTGCGATGAAGTAATTATAAGCTTGTTAAAATCGAAAGAAAAAAAAATTTTTATAAATTTTTTTTTTTAGATTTAACATTTTTTTTATTTTTTAGTACACTTTTTTGCCAATTTCAGCTAATTACAGTTTACAACAATTTACTGAAATTTAGTAGCTGCAACTAATTATTTATACTAATTTCATTGTACTAAAATTATGATATTTAGTAAGTTTTTTAACTGATTTCAGCAAATCGATTTTGAATTGCATTTTACATAAATTTTACTAAAATTTAGTAGTGGCTACTAATTTTTTCTACTAATTTTATTGTACTACAGCTCAGCAGACATGTATTGCTAAAATTTAGCAAAAAATACCGCTGGGCTCAAAACAGTTAAAATTCCCGTAATAACGGTAAAATTTTCAGTAGCCATTACAGACTTTTTTGGTTGAGTGTAGGATTTCTATATAACTTGACATCCGGTATAGAATATGTTATTTCAAAAGAGATATAGCAGTGACCAGAGAGAAAAGGACGCGACAGCATCTTTTTGCTTTTAAATAGGAGCAACACTCAGGAAATTCTTCCTATTAATTACACTGTAATTGCGCGAGATGTTGAATATTAGAACAGTTGTTGCGCGCCATGTGATGAAGAGTTGGCGAACTTTGTTGAAGCTTTTTAGTATAGTCCTGTTATATTTTGACTTTTTTTAATCTCTGGATTTATTTTTAAAATTATTTTATTTTGTTAAAAAATACATATTTTGTTTTTTAATTTCCAAAATTTATAATTTTTATCCAAATCTAATACTTATTCGCCAATATAATGTGCAAGAAAATCATTAAGTTTTGTAAAAATGTGAACACAGGAATTAAAATAAGCTAAATCCAACACGGATTTAAAAAATAAATAAATCCGTTTTGGATTTAGCTTAATTTTATTCCAGAAATTGCATTTGCGCAAAATTTAAATTTTTTCTTTCACATTATATTCGAGAATAAGTGTTAGATTTAGATAAAAATATAAAATTTTGAAAATTAAAACACAAAATGTGGATTTTTTAACAAAATAAAATAAATCCAAAAATAAATCCAGTCATTAAAAAAACGCCAATTATTTTACTTCGGTGGGGTTAATTGCTATGGGAACATCGAAGAAGGACGCTGGGATATGTATGAGGGATAAAAAAATCTCATACATATTATTATTTTTCATAAATTGATGTTGCCTTGGCTGGGGATAGAACCCGCAAACTTATGTGTAACAGTCCAACGCGCTAACCATTACACCACGGCGCCCTTAATCCTCTAATCATCCACCTCTACTTTATCTCCCGTAAACAGTGACATTCCCTAAATTGATATTACTCATTCAAGAATTTTATCCCGAAGAATGAAATATTACTTAATTTTTCGACTTTTAGAACATTGTAAAAAATGGGAAGAACTGAGTCAAAGCTGGATCCAGAATTTTTTACGGAAATGAGCACTATCTGATTCATGAATAAACTTAAAAAGGTCCCATGAAAGAAATCGCTTAAGATCGCTTTGTTTGGTGAAATCAAGAAAAGTCATATCTTTCGTTTCTAATAGCGTTGTTTCTCTGTCCAATACAATATTGTGTACCAAATTTCTTCCAATTATTCTTAGAATTCCGACCTGCACTTTGATCGCAAGGATAAATGGACAGACGGACGGATGGAGTATTGAAGAATAACCGATTTTACCAGCACTATATGAAACAATATTTTTTCAAGTTCCTAGTTTTCTACACACTCTACCTTAACATTTTATTTTTCTTAAAGAAATTTTAATTTAATTTCAAAATTTTTTTTATTTATTTCTTGTTTATATGAATTAATTTTCTTGCTGCTTTCAAATGTTTTTTTTTTGTCTTTTTTTTTTTTTTTTGTTATTTTTAATCAATATTCATATTAAAAGTACTTTTACGTATCATCATAACTCATTTGAAATTATAATTTTGCGTTGTTTTATTTGACTTGGTTTTTTTAATTTTCTATCGTAAATAATATTTCTTCTTGAAATTGTTTCTAATAAACGAAAATATAAATGATAAGATAGTGTTCTACTTTAAATTAACCTATAATTTGAAAAGTAAATTTGGGAAGTTTTTTTAATAATGCCAAGAAATTCTCATTCAGTTTGTAATTTAACTTAACAAATATTTCCAGAAATTCTAAAAACGTCGCACTATGCTTCGCCCCATGGACAAAAATAAAAAAAAAATTTTGTCTCAAATTGTGATTAAAGAAGGATTTTTTTAAACAAGAAAGTAACTCAAATGTGAAAAAAAAATTTGGTATGATTGCTTTTGCCGCCAAGAGAGGGCGCTAAACTCAGAGAATTTTATGCAAAAATGACTTAACAGAAAAATGGGTTTTAATTGTTTCACGAAAATAATTCTCAAAAAAAATTTTTTTTTAAAACTTGTTCGAAGATTTTTTTTTAATTACTTTAATATATTTGTAGTTAAATTAAAATATTGATTTTAGTATATGTTTACAAAACAAATATTTTTTATTGCTCCGAAAAACACATTTCTTTTTGTTGAAAATCCAAAAATTACTTAAGTTTGATGGAGTATAAAAAAAAATTATATAAAATTAGATATTTTTTTTTCTTTTTTTTTTGTAAGTTTTTACTGTTATATAATAGACCATTAAAAAATTAATTACTATTTTTTACCACAAATTAAAAAAAACGGATTTTTTGAATTGCCTAAATTAATGATTTCAGGCATTTAAGAGTGTTTAGTATTCGAACCATGTGAACCTTCCATTTTAGGTATAGCATGTGTTGAGCGGACTTTTGTAAAACACTACGAGAAACATTTTTGTGGAACATTCTAACCCTCTAACTCTTCAATGAAAGCGAATTTTTTTGCGCCCTTTTTAAAAAGGTACAAAACAGACCCGTAAGTTGAAGAGTTAGAGGGTTAAAATGTTCCACAAAAATGTTCCTCGTAGTGTTTTACATAAGTTCGCTGAATATATCCTATACACTCATATAAAAAAAGTTAGTAAAAAGATTTGTAAACAGTTTCCAATCGAACTTTACTATTTTTATACTGATTATTAGTACAATTTTTTTTTAGTAATCATTTTTGCTATTCTCTTATTACAAATTACGGATTTTTTTACTAATTCTCGCTGCTGATTTTAGCAAAAAATTTTACTAATTTTTCAAAACCGAGTGCTAAATTAGCAGAAAAATATACTAATTTAAATTTTTTTTCTTTTGATTTTTTACAATTTTTGTTTAGTTTATATTTGTTGCTATTGATATATTTTTAGTTTCGAAATAACACTCAGAAAATTTTATTGTTCTCCAATGCATAAAAAGGTCATAACTGGAGAACCGTTTGCAATTTTGACTCCAAATTTCATGTACGATGAAGTAATTATACGCTTGTTACAATCGACAGAAAACAATTTTTTTTTTAGATTTTACAGTTTTTGTTTTTTTAGTACAATTTTTTGCTAATTTCAGCATATTGATTTTAAATTACAGTTTACAACAATTTACTGAAATTTAGTAGCTGCAACTAATTATTTATCAGGGATGCCAACTTAGTGCTTTTCGCGCTAAATCTGGTGCTTTTTTATGTACCAAAACGCGAAAAATATTAATGTAACGCGTAACTGAAAAAAACGCTAAATTGGTGCTTTTTAAAAATTTATTGAGCTCGTTTTGCGCTTTTGATACATGTATTGCTTTTATATCAATATCAAATAATATATCGACATTGGCTTTTACTTCAATACATTAAAATATAAAGGAAAAGTTGTAAATTTAAAATAGTGCTTTTGGGGCTAAATGTAGTGTTTTTTTTTATGTGCCAAACGCGAAAAGTTCCAATTTTGCACGTATGATCTTTAACACAAATTTAGCAAAATCTTAGTTATAGAAAAAAATTTGGGGTCAGTTTTTTATAGTCAGAACTAGGAACGAATTTTTTTTATAAAATTTCTTTAAGACAAAAATCCTTCTTTGTTCTGACTATAAAACAAGACCCTAAATTTTTAAAAATCAAATAATTTTTATTGGATTTTTATTATATGTAATCAGAAAATAAAATCGGTTGAGAAAAACTTATTAGATTTTATTTCTTAAACAAAGTAAATGAAAAATTTCTTTTTCCTTGAGTGTATGAAACTTGAATGAAATTTTTCATAACATTTTATGAAAAATTCCATTAATTCAATGAAAAGGTTCAATGGACGAATTCCAATGAAAGTTCATTGGTTTTATGCAAAAATTCATTAATATCATGCATATATTTCACTCGGTGTATGTGGAATACGACAAATTATTTTTAAAGGCCCTAAAAACTGTTTAGTGCTTTTTTACCCGTTTTTAAATAGAAATTTACGCGTTTTTACGCTTTTTTGTGACTTTTTTGCGCTTTTTGCTATGAAAAAGTTGGCATCTATGTTATTTATACTAATTTCATTGTACTAAAATTATGATATTTAGTAAGTTTTTTAACTGATTTTAGCAAATCGATTTTGAATTGCAGTTTACATAAATTTTACTAAAATTTAGTAGCGGCTACTAATTTTTTATACTAATTTTATTGTACTACAGATCAGCAGACATGTGTTGCTAAAATTAGCAAAAAATACCGCTGGGCTCAAAACAGTTAAATTTCCCGTAATAACAGCAAAATTTTCAGTAGCCATTACAGACTTTTTTGGTTGAGTGTACCTAAAATGGAAGATTCCCATGGTTTCTCCCTAAAATCCAGGTTTGTGGGATATTTGAGCGCCAATTCTGAATAAGTACGAAATTAACCCTTACCCGTGTAAAAAAGATCAGATTTGGCCATGTCTCAGTAGATCTTACCAGATCTAATTAGATCTCAAAATTGGGGACAAATTTGAGATCTAATTAGATTTGATCAGATCTAGGCATATCTGGCCAGATCTTAGAAGATCTTACCAGATCTAATTAGATCTCAAAATTGGGGACAAATTTGAGATCTAAATAGATCTGATCAGATCTAGGCATATCTGGCGCAATTGTCCAGATCACTTTAGATTTGGACAGATTTGGAACTAGATCTGATCAGATCTTGCCAGAAGGTATTATCACATATGCCATATCTGATCATATTTGATGAGATCTGGTAAAGGATCTAATTAGATTCAATCATATCTATTTAGATCCAAAAAGATCTGATCAGATCTAAACTTTTTTACACTGGTAAACACATTTTAAGTTTTTCCTTATTACTGGCCTTTAAGTTAAATTCTCAATGCTGATGTCTTCAGAGACTTATAGTAGAATTTCATGACACATATTTTTGTGGAATATTTTAACCCTCTAACTCTTCAACTTACGGGTCGTTTTTGTCCCTTTTTAAAAAGGGGCCAAAAAAGTCCCTTTATGCCTTAAATGGAGGATTCACATCCCTACGGGAAATGAGGAGTCAATTGCACTCCAAGGACCTATCCCGTGACCGGTCACCCGAAGGCATATTACTAAATTAGTACAAATATGAACAAAAAAAAAAAAATGAATTAATTTTCTAAGTATTTTCTGATCCGTTATTTTCACTGTTGCTTTTAAAAAAACTTGACCGATACCGAAATAAAAAACAAAATTCGCGGCATATTTTAAAAAAATTTTTTTATTTATTTTACTCTTTTATTTATTTTTAACTTTATTTTTTTACGATTTGCTAATTTTAACTCTTATTTTAAATTTCTATAATGTTTTGCTAAGAAATTTCAAGTTTTGTATTTTCAACGTTTTTTTAATGTTAAAGCAGTTTTAGTTTTAACAATTGGTATTTCATTTAACTTTTCTTTTTAACTTAAGGGGAATTTTTTAAATTTTTATTTATATTATCAGAGTTTTTGAGGCAAATTTCTAATTTTTAATTGATTTTTTAATTTAATTATGGCCAACGCAAAAAACAAGTCAATTGCCATTAAGGGACCTATCCCGTGACTGGTCAATCGGGGGCATACTGAAGGCACTTCCACTATATGTGTGTGTGTTAATGTTGTTTTCTTTTCTATTTTTTTATTTTCCATGTTTTTTTTATTTGCTGTGTGTGTGTTTGATTTTTCTTTCTCTTTTTTATTTGAACAGAAACGAAAAATATATAACTTAACCATCAGCCAGCCATCACGCATAAGCAACATTAGCTCAGACGGTAGATCGTTTGCCTCACAAGCAGAAGGTTGTGTTATCGAGCCCTACTTCGACGCCAAGTAGATTATTTTTAATTCTTAATTTTTTATTAGTTTATTTGAAAAGCTATTTTTAGACACACCACCTTACTGCCACAATCTGTCTAAAATGTGGCAATTGGTCATTTCCAATGACAACGCCATGTTAAAGTGATATGTCTCTTTCAAACAAAAAGACCGATCAACGACCGGTCTCCGCCCCCTTGGGACCTATCCTGCGTGTCATCTGGGGCCTGTCCCTTTCCCCGTAGGGATGGTTTCCTATATTAATCCTATTTAATTTTTTTTTTTTTTAAATCATTTTAAGCGTTTAAAACCCATTTTTTGTGAAAGGCATTTTTTTTTTATTAATAAATCGATTTTACCCAAATTTGGCACAAATATGGCGTAACCTTATATCAACTCACGTGCTAAATTTCATCGCAATCGGATAATTTTTGCAGGTTTTATAAAGATTTTAAAATAAAGGATATATGGCAGGACTAAGAGTCCTTGGTTTGATTTTGATAAAAATTGACAGAAACGTTTCGAGTTTTATGTGCATCTCAATGGATACTTTTTGTAATTTTACGTCCATTTATGTAGCTATTATATATTTTTTTAAATTTCAGGACCTATGGGAGGTGGGCGTATCCCTCGCCCGATATTTCCAAAAATTAAAATTTTTCCTAACTAAGGGGTTCTATGTCAGTATACCAAATTTTAAAACTCTGTCTTCACTCCTTCTATTTTTGCCCAATCGTTATATGGGGACGAAGCACTGTGCGTCGACCCCTGACGATTTCCTTAGGTAAGAATGAAATCCGGATAGGGACATGCCTACAACAGATTATTTTTCACAATTTGTTAAATACGTTTGGGATTTTAGCATATTTAATTCCTTTAATGCAATTAATGTACATATATCCCGATAAAATAAAATTAAAAAAAGAATGAATTCATATTTAAACAATCGCAAGGAATTTGGATTTCATTCGATCAAATTCAAATATAGGGAATTCAATCAAGTTCAACGATTTAATCAATCATTGAATTCAATCACTAGGAATTCATTTTGCATCACTTGATTGAACGATTTGGAAATGACATTCGATTTTCTTCGTTCGATTTAAAAAATTTTGAAAATTAACAATTATTTTAGTTTATTACAGTAAAACGAACGGTTTCTTACAATAAAAAGAAAGAAATATATATATATATTGTTCACAGTAAAATTATAAATTTATATGATATTTTAGTTAAAAGAATTCCTAAAAAGCTCAAATTTTTTAAAGTCATGCAATATGAACTATGAATGCCCTCGATAAATTATTATTTAAAATCATACCCTTTATTGTAATTCAAATGTTAAAACTGAAATGTTGAAATTGTTGAAATACTAATTGATTAAATTCCTAACGATGGAATTCAGTAATTGAACAAATCAAATGATGAAAAATTACTGAATTCTTTCAAATTAAAACGAATAAGACTTTATTCGATGTGTAAAATTGCCGTTTGAGAATTCCATCATTCCATAGTAAATCAGAATTTTAAATAGAATGAGGGATTGAAGTCTTTAGAAGCTCTGTTGATAACTTAATTTAAAATAGTTTTTACTATGATTGATTTTTTATTACAAATCACGATTTATGTGTTTAATTTTATTGTAAAAATATCCCTGAATAAGTGATTGACCTTTTAAAAATATTTAAATAAAATTAATTATGATGCAAATTAATTAATAGAACTACAATATTTTAGAATACACATGTCCGTTAGTATCTCCAACGGAAAGTAACATTTCAAAAATCTCGTTGAACTTGTTTCACTTCAAAACAAGAACTTAATTATTTTGAATTGAATTGAAGCAGTAAAGCAATTCTATGCATTTTGGCTGTGACATAAAATTATTTAATTTATTAATATTATCATAAAGTTAAAATTTGTATTGTTATGTTCTATATATTTGTTTTTATTATTAAAAAAACCAGGCATTTAAAAAAAAACATGATATTAAGGTGACAAGAGGGTAAATATTAAATTAAATAATATAGGTATTCACAATAATACGAGTATTATATTGCGTTGTTGAAAATATGACGTTGTAGAAATAACTGAAAAATCAATTAATTTAACAGAAATTTTTAAAGTCTTCCGGCTCAAAATAAAATCGTTTAAATTACTGTTAAATTGTAATAAATAAACGCAACCTAAAAACTAATAAATTATAGTTTCATTTGAAGTGCCAAATACAATCAATATTTTACTGCGTTTGCTTGATTTAAGTGTCGGTTTTTTTTTCGCAAAAAATCATGTTTGATGAGCACTTAAAATTCACTTTTTTCCATGTTTCCGAAAATACACGAATTTTTAATTATTCCTTGGACGAGTTTTAATGAAATTTTTTCACTAAACTAATGAAGTGTTCTTCACAATAGGAATGTAACATTTCTTAAACTCTATGAAAAAGCTTCATAGTTTTAATGAAAATATTTTTAATGAAACTTTTTCATTAGTCGTATTAAATTTTTAATAAATAATATGAAATTTTTCATTAACTTTTATGAAAAATTGCATTAATTTAATGAAAAGTTTCAATGGACGAATTCCAGTGACAATTCATAGATCTAATGCAAAAATTCATTGATATCATGCAGATAATTCTCTCAGTGCAAATTATCAGTTTTTCGCTCTCCTCAAAACCTGTTAAAAAAACACATAGAACTACTTGCAGGCAAACCGACGATATTTAAATAAATTCATCATTAACCCTCTAATGCCCAAGGCCGCCAAAAGGCGATCTTCAGATTTTAAAAACTTTTCGGCTAAATAACAACATTTTATTAAACAATTTGTATTATATCCATAGAAAACTTAATTACCTACTTTTTTTGCCTTCAAACTTTTTGTTTGTTTAAAGTGAAAATTTAGTAAATTTGAAAAAATTAACTTTTTAAAAAAGACAAAATATTTGAAAAATCGCCAAAAATACATTTACGATCTGGCGTACACTATCGATAATAACAAAGCTAGTTTAGAGTCTCTAATTGTAAAATCAGTTAAAATTTTTTCGCCAGGACTCAGAGGATAACCGCAGGATACGTCTTACAAATATCTCTCTAACTCAAAAACTAGCCAACAGATTTTTAAATTAAACGCAGAGCATACACTCAGAGGTAGTACAGTAGTTTTGATTTAACTGCCTTTTTCTTAAGTGCACATTTGCTATAGCTGCACAAAATTTTGGTTTCATTTCTATTTTACCAAATTATATACGCAATTGTCTTCTTTAAGTGCACTTTTTGTACCTGCGCATTTAAGACTCATATTTCGGCAGTTTTACATTATTTTCATAAAAAAGATCTCCGTTAGCTGCCTCTTGTGTTTTGCTTTGTTTTTCAATTCTAGGAAAATAAAACACATATAATAAATGTGTTGTCAACTTTTTTTGTGACAAAAATATGCTACTTTAGTAATTTTTTAACCATAAAAATAGCAAGATCTGGTGCAAAGCACAAAGTTGTCATCATTAGCTTCATTTGTTTTGTTTGTTTTCAGTCTGTATTGGTATACCTGCACATTAAGGCAGGTTAACAATTTGACTTAGCTGCGTTTTTCGCTTACCGGCACAAAAAATCTTGCAAAAGTTGGTTGTGCAGCTAAGTCAAAATTACTGTAGTAAGCAAAACTAATTTAGTCAAAATCTATTGATGATTAATGCCAAAGTTGCGTTAATTTGTTTACTGTTAATGGCTCTTAGAGATTTAGGAAAAACTATTTTAAATAAAAATAATTACCAGATTCTGTGTTAGTTTTCCTACAAAAAACCTCAGATTTTAAAATGACTACCTTAAATAAAAATTTTATGATAAATATTTATAAATTACCTGAATAAATTTCCAGATTTATTGATTTAGATAATAGAAAAATTACATATTTTTGAACAATTGTTGCTATATTTCCCAGGGGTCTCCCATGGTCCTGATGAATGGCAACACCGGTTTTTAATGCAACAGATGGCGCTGACTGCTGTTTTGTTTTTCTGGCAATACTGTTTCATTTTATTTGGGGAGCAGTGTTGCCCAAAAACTTTTAGCTTATTCCCATTTTAAATGTTTAAATCCCCAATGTTATACCCAATTCATTTCAATTTAAACAAAAAATCAAAAAAAGGAGCAAAGTTAGCATCGCTCTTAAGTTCAGAAAATTATTAAGAAATATGTGAGCAAATTAAATAAAATTGAATATCTTACGAAGAAATATTTACGTTTTCACTCGAACTTTAAAGGCCTCAAATCTTTGTTAAAATTGCGAAACTAAAAAAAATTTATTATACGAAAGACGAATCACAATTAAGCTGAAATGTCACCGTTTCAAAATAAAAGTCGTATGTTAAATTTTCTAGAGTAAAAATTCTACACAATTTTCACACGAACTTCATTATGGTGAAGTCTTTTTTTTCTAAAATTTGTAAATCTAGTAAGATGTAAGTTCTAGGGCTCGTAAACTCTTTTGAACATTAAGTTTGCATAAGTCGAGTTTACACGATTCAGAAGGTACATAAGAGGTTATATGAAAACCCCTGGTACTTTTTGAGCCTGCACAAAAATTATTTTTTCTGAATCCTTTGTATGTAACAATTTCAGTATTTGGAAAATAGAACATTTTTTGATTAACTATTGAGCTTGGTTGCTTTTCGTTATTTCAAGATTTATAAATATTTGGAGAACATTTCTTCAATAATTCAAATATTTTGTAGAAATTTTGAAATTCTTTAACAGACCTGATTTGCTCGACTTTAATTTGAAATAATACGCATATAATTTATACGAAAATTCTTCTTATTTTGGGCCTAAAACTAAATCTTTTACAATTTACAAATTTTTTAATTTGTCCCCAAAACGAAGTCGAAATCCCTAATTTGGGACCAAATTCCCTTACCTAACAAATCTGTAAAACCTCATTTGACATAAAAAAATCCTCCCTTGAGAAAATTTCCCAAAATAAAATCCTCCTTTGACAAAATTTCCCACATGCTAGCGACATCTACAGTTTGTTTACATAATTATCGATGTTGCATCTCTATATTTTATGTCTCTGATATTTCCTATTGAAAAAAATCGTCATTTTGAAGAGGAAAATCGTCAAATCGTCATTTGGCTATTTTCGATAGTAAAAATCGTCAAAATGACAATAAATCGTCAAAACTGGCAACATTGGTCCCATGGCTAGTGAAATCAGGACCGGTCTGAAAGTACCTAACCGGTGACCTGTCCCGTAACCGGTTACTGACAGGTGAAAATGAGACTGAACGAGCACATTTAAGTGGTGCAAATATTAGAGTGGTCAGTTATTTGGGTGGTTTTTGATCGATTAAACGATCAAAACAATTTCGATCGATCGATTATATTTATGATTAATTATTAAGTTATTGGATTTATACTTAACGTGTTGACTATGCGCTTAGTAATTAAGTCATTCACTAGATTGTTGTATAATTGTTGCGGAACTCTTGTGTGTACAGGGGGGCGTACTGGTGAGAACATGTTAGTATTTAAGAAAACTTAAGTACCGACAAATGTCTGACACGGGTTCTAAACTATACTTTTCTAAAGACAAACTGTGAGCTAAATGCTAATCTCGAGTCTGTGAAGAAACATTTTCTTTTATCGAAATATTCCGAATTGTATTTTCCTTTAACCCTTTGAGGGTTCTGCCGAAGCGATTTTGAAGTTTTTACGATTTTTATGATCTCTGACCTAATAATACAATAATTATGTCAAGAAAAATTGGCTCCGTTGAACACCTCCTTACTTTTCATTTCGCTTGCCAAAAAACTGACGACCCCACCGTTCCGGCCGAAGTGATTTTTATTGTTATTTTATTTTCGTGATCTGCAACTAAATATTAGATATTTCACACAAAATTGGCCTCATAGACCCGTTGCTTGCCTTCATTTCGCTTGTCAAAGTTTGTGCTTTTTACCCCTCAAATGAAGAATTATAGTTAACCAACTTCGAGGGCTCGCAAGGGGAAAGTGGAACCAGGTAGGGATTTACCGCCTAATCCACTTTTGTTGCCTCAACCATCCTCTACAAAGGTTAAAATGTTTTTTGAATTTTTTTGAAAGCTTTTTTATTCTTGAAAATAGCGTCCTAAAAAATTTCCTATTTAAACATTTTTTTTGCAATTTTGCTTTTAAACTACCCAGTTAGGGAATGCAAAATCCCCCACTTTTTTGATTTCCCGAGAAAGCGGGAAATTTATCTTGAATTCCCGGGATCGCCCAAGGGAAACAAATTAGAAAATATTTTATAATAATTTAAAAGTTTTTATAAATAAAATGTCAGGTGATTTTTCTTAGAATTTTCGTAGAGGTACAGAATTCATTTTATATTAGAAATTATATAAGTTTAATTATATATTTTTAAAAATTGAATAAAGTGAAACTAATTTTTAGACTAAAAAAAATAAAAAAATAATATAGAAAATAATTTTAGAAAATTGGAAAAAATTTTTAAAATGATGAAAACAAATTTTAACTTTTTATACAAACACTATTTAATTGAGTAGTTTTCTTAAAAAAATATATTTTTTAAGTTTCTTTTAGTGCCTGTTTTAAGAGTTGCCTAAAAAGTTCGATCAAGTACACAAATTAATCAGTGTGTTCGTTTACTCGAAAGTCTTACTACTTTAACTATAATTGTTGTTTTGGTTATTTTTTGAATTTTTACAGTTGTGGTTAAAGTAGCAAATTCTAGTAAGTAAAAGAACAAGCCTAATGTAAAATTTTTACTATTTTCAAAACGTTGGAAAATTTTGCATTAGAAAATTTTTAATAATTAACTTTATTATTTTAAATTCAATTTTTTGAAATCCCGGGTTTCCCGGTCCGAATTCCCGGAAAACCGGCGGGAACTAAAAATGCTTAATTTCCCGGGAATCCCGGGACGGGAAATACCAGGATGCATTCCCTGTACCCAATGAACATCAAAAACTAAAAATTCAAGTGCTTTAAAAATTGCACGAATTAAACTTCTTTAAAGCCATTTGTTTCAGTTAAAATTAAGTTCACGGATTGAGGTAACTTTTTGGAATTTCTGTTTTCATTTTCCGTCGGCAATAAAAATAACCAAAAATAAATAGTTTTAAAACTTCATAAAAATCAGATATTTGACAGAACTAAAACAAATAAGTTTAGTAGGTTTGAGGTTAAGAAGAAGAATAAACATTTTCTTATAAACACATTAAATTTGCAAATCAGACTAGATCCAGTTTCTGCCTTTTTCTATGGACAGGCTTCATCAGTGATTTTCAATTAAATTGTATTATTGCTTATATTTTTATTGTCAGATTGTCTCTATATGAATACTTTCAGAAGTGATAAAACAGACATATACAAACATTCTACTTTAGATTTTTTTGTTTATCTTCTTATTTCCTTCGTGTCACCTTTTCGCAAATGTTGCCACACTAACGTATGGTTTTTACGTACAAGTGCAGGCAATATGTGTATATTGGAGACGGAATAAAATTTGTAGAATTTAATTCATGGTAAAAATGTATTGCAAATATCAAAAACTTAAATCTAAATTAATACTTAATAGGGCAAGGAATTCCATGGAAATGCATGTTTTGTTCGATAATCCATAACTAATGTGGACTAAAAATCTATCCGAATCATCAAATTTAAAATAAAATGACTTCGTTTCGTAGTTGCATATTTTGACAAAAATGCATGTTTTTACATACATTGACAGGTTCTTTTTCGTCATGTTCATTTATGTCACTCATGTGACAGGTTCTTCCGCGTCAGTTCTGTGACAGGTTCTTTTGGGTTAAGCCTGTGACGGGTTCATTTACGTCAATCCTGTGACAGGTTCTTTTGCTTCAGTCCTGTTACATGTTCTTTTGCTTCAGTCGTGTGACTGGTTCTTTTGCTTCGTTCCTGTGACACGTCACAAGGGGCAATTGACCCCCTCCTAGGACAAGCCCATGTAAAAGTTACCGGTTTTTTCATATGAAAGAACCGGTACAAGGACCGGTCACGTGACGTGTCTGGTGACCGGTTCCTTTTCCCACAGGGATATTATAGAGCTCTACGTTTACGTCTGGAAAATACAATGCATAATGTAAGTATAACACAGAAAGTTTGCTGTGTGGTTGACTCTGATTTTAATAAAATTTAAATATTTCACATAAATAAAGGGACAAAAAAATAAAAAGTTTGACAAAATAGATCATACCAATTAATTAATTTTTTTATTTTTATGAATTTTAAAAGAACTACTAAAATTATATTTGTTTCTTTTTTTTTAAATAAAATTATTAAAAATACAGCAAAATTTTTTTATTTTTTTTATATATTTTTTTGTTGATTAATTCCCAAATTTTATTCGATAGCCGGTTAAGAAAAAAAAACCAAATAATTATTTGCACGATTATACGATTAAAATAAAAAGTCGATTAATTGAATACCCTAAAATTAGTAAAAGTGCTGCTTATTTGTGATAGACTTTGGAAGTAATTACAAACAAAATTATATTTTAGATTCGAGTATTTTATACTCAGTGAAATAAATTGGAAATGCTTATATTAAATAAGAAAAAAGTATACAAATTGAACCCCGTTTTTGCCAAAATGCGATCCAGGTCGTTCTGATACAATTTTTTTTTTTTTTACAAAATATCGAAATTTTATCAAAATTAGAGTTAAACTTGGATTACCTTTCTTGTAAGGAATTTTAGTATTCCCTATTGTTTTAAACTAGTTAAAATTTAGTTTAATTGAGTTATAGCAGTTTTACAGATCTTCTACTATCTTATTATTTTGAGTGTTACAAATTTTTTCTTTTTTTTTTAAATTCGCATTTGATCGTCAATTGTCAGGAAATGGCTTTCAAATAATTTTACTCTCATTTTGGCCACCTTGTAATTAGAATTGTTGTATATGTCCTTTGTATCACTTCCACTTCTTGTTTACATATACAGGGTGGCTCAAAAATAACCTTCCGATGTTTTTTGGCTGTAATTAAAAAATTAAAAACTTTGATTCTTCTTGTGGATTATTTTTATTTGGTCTTTTAATTTTTTTTACATCAAGTCGAGAATATGATGTCATGTAAATGGCCGCCGCCACAGTTGATTGTCATTTGAGCCCTTTTTATGGCATTTTCGAAGAAAAAAGGTCCGATGACTCCTCCAGCGAAAACAGCACACCATACAGTGACTTTGAGCGGGTGTAATGACTCTTCGTGGGTTACACGCGGATTTTCAGTGCCCCAGAAGCGTAAATTTTGCTTATTTACGTACCCGCTAAGATGGAAATGAGCCTCATCACTCATGATTGGTGATGAATGAAAAAATGGGCTCAAATGACAATCAACTGTGGCGGCGGCCATTTACATGACATCATATTCTCGACTTGATGTAAAAAAAATTAAAAGACCAAATAAAAATAATCCACAAGAAGAATCAAAGTTTTTCATTTTTTTTTAAATTACAGCCAAAAAACATCGGAAGGTTATTTTTGCGCCACCCTGTACATAAATTTCATGCTAATTATTTTTTTTGCAGATGTTTGTTTGGTTGATTGTATATTTAATGTCTAAAAAATGTGTTTTTGTTTACATTTTAATTTCAAACGCAATTTTCTAAATTTTTTGCGTTTTACTTTCAAAATATAGTATGATAGGGGAACGGTGAGTTTGGTAGTCGGAGGGAGTAGTTGTGGTTGCCAGCTTTTTAGCACGTACATAAAAAGACAATTGTTAATACAAATCTGTTGTTGATGATTGGTTATATCAACGAGCATAGAATCTCAAGAGCATGTATGCTTCTCTACCTCTGTTAACTGGCTCTGGCCGACATTTCAATAAATTTTATTACAAGGTGATGGGTTAAGTTTTATGGCTCAATTTTAATAAATTAAACAAAAAAAATTTAAATAAATATGCATAATATGAAAAAAATAAGATAAAAAACTAAGCTTGTTAGCTGCAATTTAACTTCTTGAAATGAAAGAGTCAGTGAGAGAGCGAGTAACAAACAGTACTTGAGGGACTTGCAAAGAGCCTGGTTATATTAAAAGGTGTTTGTTTTTCCCTCACTCTCATATAAACTCACAAGAAATTTAAATATACAAAAATAAAAACAATAATGACAAAGTGGAAAATATTTTTATTGTTTAATCATGAAGAAGAAATACGTAACTACAAAATTCCCCATAATACTGCACACAAACAATGTAATAATGAAATATATGAATACTTTTATATTCTAAGTGATTCAGGATTTGTCTGTTGAACTTTGCTCCAAATATGTTTGTCATTGGTATTAAAATTATGTAGTCAAAATTGGTCCAGCCGTTTAAAAGCTATGATTGAAATTGATAAGGAAACTAACTCCATTCCTACAAAACTAGTAGGAAAAATGGGGATTTTGAAATTCTCGTTTTCTCAATAACCGCATGTTCCTCTAGAATGTAAACATTTTTTTAATTTTTTCTGTACTTTATATTTAACACAAGTTATTTTGTGAGTATAAGTTATTTTGAAAATATTTTTTAATGTAAAAATTTTTTTAAATGAAATTTGCTCGTGCGGGAATCGAACCTGGGACTGCAGATTGCAAATCAATAGCACTACCATCTGAACTATCTCGACATGTAATAATTGATAGATAAAAATACGCTTATGCGCCAAAATACGAAAAATCAAAAATTATGTGGTTACAAATATCCTTACCAGTGTTGAAAAAATGTTGAGTCTAAAAATAGATTTCAAAAAAATTTACAAAAAAATTTTGAACAATACTTTATGTTTGAAATAATGATAAAAAAATAAGTCATTATCAGTAACTCATTATTATATGTTTTAAAATAATGCAGAAAGTAAGTCGGTGCCACATTACTGCCCAGTGTAGAAAATCATTACCAGATATGTGGTTATGTAACTTCATACTTGGTAATGGTAACTAGTTACTTTTGTTATTACATTTCTTATTAATAATGAGTTGTCGTTACATACCAGCATACGAAAATTCAAAAAATATATCGCTACCTATGTGCTTACCAGTACTGACAAAAATAATGAGTCTAAAAATAGATTTTCTAAAAAATAAATTATATAAAAAAAATATTTTTTATTGTATTTTTTTTTTAAATAAAATTTGCTGGTGCGGGAATCGAACCTGGGTCTACAGTTTGCCAGTCAACAGCTCTACCATCTGAGCTATATCGACATGTAATATTTAATAGATAAAAACACAATTGACCTGCTGCACACAAATAAGCTTACTCACCAACATACAAAAAATCAAAAAATATGTTGTTACATATATCCTTACCAGTGTTTAAAAAATATTGAGTCTAAAAATAAATTTCAAAAAATTTTCAAAAAAATCTAAAAAATTTTTTCTATTTAAAATAATGATAAAAATAAGTCATTATCAGTAACTCATTATTATATGTTTTAAAATAATACAGAAGGTAAGTGGGTGTCATTTTTGGTAGTCCAAAAAATAATGATATGTCATTACCGTTTCTACACTGGGTGGTAGTGAAAAAAATAATGATATGTTATTACCGTTTTTACACTGGGTGTGTTAATACTCCGTGGGAGCAAAAATTTTGTCCGTTTTGCTCTATCTCGTTTAGTTTTCGAGATACGGGCCATTTAAAAAAAATCGCTGTTTTACAAAATGGCCTGAATCTCAGTTTTGCTCTAAGCGAGATAGAGTAAAACGGATAAAATTTTTGCAAGTTTTGGATTAGCGATTCCCAGGAATCAATTTTTATGAAGCAGCTACAGGGTGGCCCATGTCACCCTGTGACTGTTTTATAGAAATTAAGCTTTAAGTAAATACCTTATTAAAATTTGTATGAAAAATTTAAATTTCTTCTTTCTTCTTCTTCTTCTTCTTCTTCCTATAAATTAGCTCTAGAAAAAATTCTTTAGTAATTAATTCTAATATTAATTACGATTGTCCTATGCGACGGTTAAAAACACTTAATTAAAAAAATAATAAATTTGAAAAAATTTGCACAGCAGCAACACCAACTTTCCAATGAACACATGGTATCCAACTATTGAATGTGAATAAAGCGCAGCATAATGTGATAATTGCTTGTGAAAAATGAGAAAAAACAATAGGATTAAGAGAGGAAACATTCTAATTGAAAAATATATTGTTCAATTATTAGTTAATTCTGGCTCTTCGGATTACAAAACATACATTGTATAGGCTGTGATCTAAAAAACTTTAATTAGCCACACTCGCCGATATGTCGACCGTGGTGTAACTTGTTAAGAGGTGATACTACGAGTCATAGCCTGTGCAGAGGGTTGCTGGTTCATTCCGCGGTGATTGCAAAAGTTTTTCATATAGAGACAATTTAACAATTAAAAATTACTTTGATCAGTTGTCACATAACCTAACCACTGACGAATCCTTGGGTGAGACGAAACTTCGGCAGTCTGGTGATTCTCTTGTGTCTGCTAAATTTTTCAATAACAATGTTTTCTTCATCTTCTTCCTATAAATCAACTCTAAAATTTGTTCAATAAAATGTCGCGAGTCACCAAAAAATCACAAGCCCTACACTGAAAGACATATTTTCATGATATTTATGAAATTTTGCACCAAAAAAAAAACGAATTTGTACTGGAATTCGACCATTGTAATTTTTCATTAAGTTAATGCAAGTTTTCGAAAGATTTTATGAAAAATGTCATTCTACACTCACAAGAACTTTACCGTAAATGTTCAATAGTTTTTTATAAAGTAAATCAGTAAAGTTAATTCAATTGAATAAGTACTTAAATTGTAAAGAAATATATTTTTTAACTTTTTCTTTCAGTAATTCGATAAATAAAATTAACTTTCCATAAAGGCTAAAATATTTAGTCAAATTTACTATTAAAAACAATCAGTTCTTATAATATAATTGATTTTACCAACTTTGCCAGTTAATTAATTAACAATTCAAAATAAACAGCAAAATACAATTGTTTCAAACGAAAAGTACGTAGTCCTTTTTTTTAACTTATTTTTAATTGTTTTAATGTACATTACACCGTACCTCAAAAAAAAAAGTTCGCCGTACACCGTCCATTCTAAATTATTTTTGCAAGGAGGTTTCAAAATTTTTTTTTTTTTATTTTTTTTCCGAACGTAGGGGTCGCCATTTTACATATCTTTGGCATTTACAGTCGGATCTTAAAGTATGATACATCGATGTGTTTTTCTCGAGGGAACGAATCACTCGAGGGGAAAATCACTGATGAAGCCTGTCCATAGAAAAAGGCAGAAACTAGGTCGAGTTTGATTTGCAAATTAATGTGTTTATAATTTTTAGAGAAAAAGAATTATTCTTCTCCTTAACCTCAAACCTACTAAAATGAAAATTTTCTTTATTTTTTATCAATTTAAATTCTCTGTATAGGTTTTCCAGCCCTGCTAGAGCACAATACTCTAGGTTTCATATTGATAAGATATACTTTTCTAAGCTGAACAGCTTGTGTGGAAAGCCTCATATCTATATATAGTTTTTTTTTAACAACAACTGGTCTCTTTAACAAAATAAAATTGTGAATGAATAAATTAAATACAATTAGACTTTCTGTCATCATTATATCATCAGCTCATTTATTATGCCATATCAGAAAATTACTGACTCTGTGCTGCCATAATCGAAATACGCAGTTTAAGTGCGGCAAACAGCAAAACCCTTTTTTTCAGATATGCTTTTTATAAAAGTTAAGTGCTTTCAAGACAACAGGTCTATTTAGTTCCTCACTTCTAGCAACATTAATTTTGCCTACTTGTTTCCTTGGAAGCATTTTGTTCTTCATACAAATATTTAAGAAAAAACAGTTTCGCAATTTGCTGTTGCTGCCTTGGATATGCTCAAGCTCTTACAAGGAAGGTATCCCAATGGGTTCTCTTTGATTTTAATGAAATTCGGATATGTGATAGAGGAGAAAAAGCTAAGTGAACGGATTTTGTGTGGGCGGCCCAATCTCACGTTTATGGGTTTAAATGAGGGATCAAAAATTTACCAATTTTCAATGCAAACATATCTGAAGTTTACAAAATTTAGACATGTTTTAGGACATGTTTTGTATACCGGGTCTCCAAAAAAGTTTTTATTTGATACTCCATTTGTTTATTTTGCTTTGAAATTATAAGAAATCAATTTTGGGTAATTTTCGACCCCAATTTTTATTCCCTAAACATGAGATTGCGCCGCTATAAAAAATAAGTGTAGATTTTTGTAATGCTCTGTCACATATCCGAATCTCATTGAGATTGGAGAGAACCCATTGAGATATCGCTTTGTTAGCTTATTGGGAATCATGGGCTATTGAAACAAGCAACAGATACAAAAAGCAAAATTATTGTATAATTGAATGTAACCTAGTGTCTTGACATGCAATAAAATGATAGCAAGTAATTGTCACAATAATTTCATCTCAAGTTAAGACACTCAAATTTAATTTTATTGCAATATCATGATATCCCTAACATTCAAGCGGCTCTTGCAATGATGCCTGCCATCAAATGTCGCTTTTCGTTTTAATTTTTATTTTGTAATAAAAAAATAACAGAAAATTTGATAAAAAAAGAATGCGAATGAGTTGGATTATTTATTATTTGTAGATAAAAAATAATTTTTGATAAAATTTTGTGTTTTTTTGGGGAAAAATCTACGATATTTCTTAGCCAAGAAATGGTGAAGTGTTCTCCACTAGTGGTGGTAAATTCGATTACTTTTCAATACTCGATACTAACCGATATTTTTGATTTGGATACTCAAAAATACTACTCGATACTTTTAACAGTTTTTGAATTTGAAATATTTTTAGTAAAATTCTTTGAAAATGTTTATGGTAATTCAATATTTAAATTTAAAAACATATTTTCAAACTTTTTCATCAATTATTCATTGCGTTTTTTCATAGTTTTTTAACATATAATTTTAAATATTTTACTTCTTATTTTTTTCTTTTAGCAGTGTTGTAGTTTTGTGACAAATATTTTAGCAGAGTCGCATTTTTGTGGTAAATATTTTAGCGGAGTCACATTTTTATATATTTTGTCTGTCCAAAATGCAACTCTGAAAATATTGAGTAGTAGTTTTGAGTATCGAGTACCCAAAAAAAAGACAAATACTCGATACCCACTACTCATATTTTTACCAGCACTATTCTTCACCACTTTGCAATTGATATCATTTTCACGTTTCTCTGCAATGGTTTTATTTCATATCATTATTTATTGCATTTGAAGAGACCGGGTAAAGACAGTTTGAAAAAGAACGCGAATTTTGTTTGTAGAGACATGAGAAAGAGTTAAAATTTTTCAAATTAAAAACATAAAAAACAAAAAAAAAAACAATGTATTTTTGCAAAACAAATATTACATCATATTGAAATATTAAAAGACGAGGAAGATAATAAGAGAAATTAATCACAAATAACGGAAATCACGAAGATTCTTTTACACTTCTTTGGGTTTAGCAAGATGATACTTCTTAAGTAGAAACAAGAAAAAATGCGGTAAATTTAGCTGGACCTAGTGGCAGCACTATTTAATTTTATTTAATTTTAGTGAAAAAAATCGTTAAATTCGCCAGAAATTAAGAAATTGTACTTTAGTTAATTTATTTGTTAAAAATTTAAATCTAGAAATTGTGTTTTTTTTATTCTTCTAAAATTATTAAGAAAACTTTGTAAAATATGAAAATATCCAGACTTCCAAATTGTCGACATGATTAATTAAATAAAAATACTCGTGCACTCAAAAATTTTCAGTTAATTTATTTGCTGAAAATTTAAATATACAAATTGTGTAGAGTTGTTTTTTTTTTAAACTATCATTTCCGTTGTCTGTCCTACATCCAGACAAGCTGCGACATGTACATCTTGTCTATTTGGTTGCCGTCCACGCTATAAATGCGGTTATCAGTACAATTTTTGTAGCAAAATAAATTAGTAAAACATTAGTTCAAAATTAGTTTAGTGCTAAAAAAATATAACTAAAACATTTGCTGAAAACGGAATTTCAGCAAAAAAATTGCTGAAAACTAGTACACTTGATATACAAGACGTTTTAGTAATTTTTTTACTAACTTATTTTTTTGAGTGTACATATTCGGTTGCCAGCACAAATCTGTTTTCGCTGTGTAGTAAACTGAAAAGGTGTTTTAGCTGGTAACATAATTGGTGCGGTTCTGATTACCAACACTGATATTTATATCCATTCCCCAAAATTTTACGTCTTAGAAAGTGGTAAATAAAAAAAAAAAATTGCAACAACATGTGGGGGAGTTGTTTATTTGAATTGAAATTATTAAAACATAAACGCAAAAATAAATAAAAATGATAAGATAATAAACTAATAACAATATTTGTATTTTTTTTTTTTTCATTTTAGGTGCAAAAGATAAAACACAAACAACAACAAATTTTTAAATTATTCTAAAAACGTGAAATAAAAAAAAAACAACAAGTGTTTTAATCAATACAGAGAAAAGTGGAATAAGTTGAGAAACAAAACAAATAAAAAAAAATACATAAGTACGGTAAATAACAAACCGGCAAAAATGAAGCAAAAACGCCAACAACAGCAGCATAATGATGCTCGAAAGAATACGACGCAAGGTAGTAGCAAAACAAAAAAGGTGGCAACACCAACGACACAAGCGCAGCAAAAACAAATGGCACAGAAAACAAAAAAGGCGCAAAGTGACCAACCACAATTAACAAAAAGACAACAACAGCAGCAGCAGAATTTAGTAGAGGTACAAACCGCTCAAGGAAATAAAACTAAAAATCAGCAACAACAAAAGGCTCAAACTCAAGATAATAACAACATACAACGTATAAATAGTGTTAATAACAATCAAAAATCACAAAACATCAATAAAACGGCTAACAAATCTAATAACACCAACAACAACAACAATCAAACTAACAATAAACAAACTCAAATCATCAACACCTCCGCTACAACAACACAACAAAAATCACAACAATCTACCTCTAATCAAGGCAATAACAACAACATAAACCGTAAAAATAGTGTTAATAATAATCAAAAATCACAAAACAACAATAAAACGGCTAACAAATCTAATAACACCAACAACAACAACAACAATAAAACTAACAACACTAACAATAAACAAACTCAAACCACCAATACCTCCACTACAACAACACAACAATCTACCTCTAATCCAGATAATAACAACAACATAAACCGTATAAATAGTGTTAATAATAATCAAAAATCACAAAACCACAACAAATCCAATAACACCAACAACACCAACAACAATAAAACTAACAACACTAACAATAAACAAGCTCAAACCACCAATACCTCCACTACAACAACACAACAAAAATCACTACAATCTACCTCTAATCGTAATTCAAATCATAGTTATGGTCAAACATTGGACATCAATAAACAACAACAACAACAGCAACAGAAACTCTTACTAACGCAAATCTTTACCAACTCTTCCTATAATGACTGCAATCCTTTACCTGGTGAAAAGCCAAAACAATTAAAAGCTCGTTCCAATTTAAAATCTCGCACACCCACATCAAACGAAAAGGAAAATCAAAATCCTAATTCTCAATATTTAAGAAGAAATTCCAAATTAAATGCTGCTGAATTATTGATAGCAGCTATGGCAAATTCTTGTGCCAAATGTCTGAAACCTATTTCATACTCTCCTACCGCCTACGTCGCCTTGGATCCGTTAGACTTCATTGACTACGATGACAAATATGCTAAACAATATCGTGAATCCGTAGCATATGTTGACTCTTCTTGTTACTCATCAAATGGTGATTTAGCCGGAGGCCATAAATCTGGTAGTCGTCGAAAGTATCATCGTTCCAACAGGGATCGTCGCAGTTCATTCGATCGTCATTTTGTTGAACGTAATAAGGATTTCGTGCCAATCGAAACACCGGAAAAACCCATATTGGCTTCTTCAAATATACTTTACGTCTTAGCGGACACCGAAAAATTTTTGATTTTAGAAAATTATGGAAAAACTTTGCATAGGTTTCCCAGTATGCAGGTAAATGTTTGATTTGGTTTTAACTTATTTCTTTAAAAATTACATTTTAGCGCATCGCATATAAACGCAGTGTAGACATAAGTATAGCAGTCATTATAAGTCAACATCTTGTAACTGACGATTAGTGACATAATGGGGCTCACATTTTTTTTTTTGGTCACCTCAGGGATTAAGGACATCAAATAGGGAGAAAGAAATCGACCATTCTTAAACTTTATGATTAGGAGAATGTTTAAAACTTACGAATTTCGAAATCAAAACTAGGGGCCTCACATGGTCCTGAATTACGGCAATACCAGTTTTTAATGCAACAGATGGCGCTGACTGCTGTTTTATTTTTTCTGGCAATACTGCTTTGTTTGGTGGGGAGCAGTGTTGCCCGAAAAGTTTTAGCTCATTCCCATTTTGAAAGTTTAGATCCCCAGTGTTATACCCAATTCATTTTAATTTAAGCAAAAACACAATTTAAAAGAATAAAATAGAAGCTAAGTTGTTAGCATCGCTCTTAAGTCAAGAAAATTATTAAAAAATTACTCAGAAAAGTAAATAAAATTGAATATTTTACGAAGAAATATTTACTTTTTCACGCGAACTTCTGTTAAAATTGTGAAAGTAAAAAAAAAAAATTATTATAAGAAAGACGCAATCACAATTAAGCTGATATGTTACTTTTTCAAAATAAATGTCGTACATTAAATTCACGAGAGAAAAAATTATACACAATTTTCACACGAAAAATCAGTTTCTTCCCAAAATTTTTATGGAATTTGACAAGTAAAC
This sequence comes from Leucophora obtusa, assembly GCA_949987735.1. Classification (NCBI taxonomy): domain Eukaryota; kingdom Metazoa; phylum Arthropoda; class Insecta; order Diptera; family Anthomyiidae; genus Leucophora; species Leucophora obtusa. Next base: position 50,567,911 of record OX465299.1, read on the forward strand.
ACGAGTAGTTTTCAAAAACTACTAGTTTTTGGTTAAGTGTAAATCTAGTAGGTGTAAGTTCTGGGGCTTGTAAACTATTTTGAACATTAAGTTTGCATAAGCCGAGTTTACACGATTCAGAATGTACATAAGAGGTTATATGAAAACCCCAAGTACTTTTTGAACCTACACAAAATATATTTTTACTGAGTCCTTTGCATACAGCAATTTCAATATTTTAAAAATAGAAAATTTTTCTTTATTAATTATTGAGCTTGGTTTCTTTTCGTTATTTCAAGATTTATTAATATTTAGAGAACATTTCTTTAATAACCCAGCAAAATCTTTGATTACCAAATAAGTGGTTATATAATAGAAATTCATAGCTCCGCACAACTTATTTTTTGGCATCTAAACTCATTATTTTTGTTTGGCGTGGTCATTTTTATAAGTAGTCACGCTTACCTGCTCGCGTACAAAAAAATTAGAATTAAGTAGTTTTGAGATTCTGAATAATAAGTGGTTACAAACATGCTTACAAAAAGTTGAATTATAAGTGATTATCCGACTGCTTACTTGATTCTTAAAAATAAGGAGTTACACAAATACTATTAGCTTCAGGAAATAGATTCAGAGAAATTAAATTTTTGCTAGAGTGTAATTTTAGAAATCGTCATAAAAATTTTAACACAAAACATATTTACATGTAATAAATATAAATGTATAAAATTTAACTTTGTAAAAAGTTCTTATTTAAACTATTGCGAGTAAGTCATTATTTTATATTTAAAATCAATGACTACAATAGGCCGTTATTAGGAAGTCATTATTTTATAATGCAAAAGGTAATGATATATCATTATTGGTAATGCAGACAGCAATGAGGTGTCATTACCAATATTTTGCTGGGAATTCAAATATTTTGTAGAAATTTTGAAATACTTTAACAGATACAATTTGATCGCCTTTAATTTAAAATAATACGCATATAATTTATCCGAAAGTTAAAACTAAATCTTTCAAAATTTACAATTTTTTAATCTGCCCTCAAACCGAAAGTCATTTGACAATTTCCCAAAATCCTTTGACAAAAATTTCCCAAAATTTCCTACACGGTAGCGACATCTACAGTTTGTTTGAAAAGTTATCGATGTCATATCTCTGTATTATACATCTCTGATCCAAACTGTATAACGGTAATGTATTATTTAATAGAGGAAACTTTTGTTTTAGCGCAGGGTTGCCAAGCTCAAAAAGTTAGCAGTTATTAAAAAAAAAAAAATTCTTTTACAACGATACTCGTACCACAATTGCATGTGATTTTTATATGCAAAAACTCGAGAAAAGGGTCGACAGTCCAAAATCCAAGAGAGGTCGACTTTAGATTTTTTCTACAAAGTATGAAATTATCATCAACATCGGAGTTTGAAAAATATTCCATGAGAAGGAGTTTTAGATAATTTCGCTTTGATGATATTTCCAGACAAATTTTTTTTCCTAATAACAAATCATTGATCTGGTTTTCACTAAATAAGAACTGTAAATATGGACATTAGGGTGGGCCGATTTGTAAGGACAAAAATTTGTCGATATTGTGCCGTCGATTTTTCGATAGCTCTTGGCATGAGGAAAAAAAGTTCCACCAAAGACGCCCAAAATTTTACCTTGGATAGGATATATTTAAAAAATTTGTAATCGGCGAATTTATTTTTAACATACCTACTAAAAAAACCTTTAAAATTAACGCGTAAAAAAGATAGATTTTTCGACAAAAACTCAAACTTCAAGAAAAACATTTTTTTGGAAAAAATGCTATCGCCATTGTTTTTAGCCCACAAATTCACCTTGGACAGGTAATATTAAAAAAAAAAATTAAATCAGCTGATTTTTTTTATTACCTACTAAAAAAGCCTTAAAAATAAAAGTTGAGAAAAAGTATAAAAGTCAAATTTGGGCGCCTCAAAAATGATTTTTTTTGATATATCGTAGTGGAACTTTTTTTCCTCATGCCAAAAGCTATCGAAAAATCGATGGTAAGTATCGATTGCTAAATCGACCCACGTTAATGCACATACTGAGCAATTATTTTTAGCTCCGTCCTGCCATTGCATTTTTTATGTTAAAAAGTATTTTAAAACATTTGTAATTTTACAATTCCAAAAGCTTATCTTTGATAAATCTGGCATCATCCTCTTCTTGTTGACATTTGTTTAAGCGTTGCCAATTTATTCTTTGACATTCAGGGATACATAATACCCAGTATATTTTTTGAGTCAGAGCTGCGATGCTATTTAGCAACAAAATTGTGTTTTTTTATTTACATTTACAATTTGAACATATAATGAAGAATTTGTCCATTGCCTCCCTATAATATTGCGAGCGCTCACGTTGGGAACCACGGCTTTAATACTTCAGGGATAGGTAAATTTTTAATTCTTTCTTTGGCCATAAAAAAGCATTGTGATGAGTTAAAGCAAAACCCAGGGGGTTTTACTACCCTATACAAGTGCTTTCATTATACCCTACATCACTACGTGGTCAGGGTATTATAAGTTTGTGCTGATGTTTGTAACACCAAAAAATATTGGTTCTAGACCCACCTTATAGTATACCGATGGGCTCAGAATTTTATTTCGATTTAACGATGTCCGTCTGTCCGTCCGTCTGTCTGTCTGTCCATGCATTCTTGTGAACACTCTACAGGTCGCAAATATTAAGATATTTTGATGAAATTTGGTACACCGCCTATTGATTTTGGTTAAAATCGGTCCATGTTTAGACCTATAAGGGTCCCCCCAAAATTGGCTTGGATACACGCTGCATGTCGCAAATACGAAGATATTTCAATGAAATTTGGTTCGTTGACTCACATGGTCCCAAGGAAAAAGCCTATTGATTCTAAATAGGATCGGTCCATATTTGGACCTATCGCCCATATGGGCTATATTTTCGATTTTCTCTTCTTTTATGATTTTATAGAAAATTTTGACACAAGTCTGTTTTAACCCATTCAAATTTCGGATCCAAACATTAGTTGGCTTTAAATCAGACTGGTGTAGGGTATTATATAGTCGCCATGCCCGACGTTAACTTTTTTACTCGTTTTCATTTTGTTTTGTTGAGGCCCTAAAATGTTTGTTGCACTGTGTTATCAACTACATAGTGTATAAACTTATAATTAATTCAGACGAATTTTTTATTTATTTAGATACATTTTTAAAACTTTCCCTTTTAATGGGGATTTTTTCGTAATTGCTGCAGATTACTGACGTTTGAATTAGCTTCATAATTAGTGAAACATCAACTGTTTACATTGTATGTAATTTTATCTGTAAAAATTCAAATTTTAAAATATTGTTTAAAAAAAACAAATCGACAAAAAATATGTACATATGGGTGATATCAAAAAATGTGATAAAAACCGTGTAACCACCTAATTTCTAATGCATGGATTACATTTGAGTTACATATTTCGATATATATCAGCGCATTGTCACCTGTTTTACTAAATTTATAACAATCTGACCAATTTTTGTTTAATACATAAAATTTGTGACCAATTTTATAAGCCAAATGTAAACTCCGTAACAAGTAACTCATAAGGTTTTTTAACTTTAATAGCTTATATTTTAATAACCAATAAAGCTAAACACTAACTGTAAGAAATTTTATGGAAGAGGAAAAGTGACGTTTTTAATAAAAATTCATACATTTTACAAACTTTTAAGTATATCTTAGCTATCACGACTTCAACTCTGTAACGATTTTTCGTTATAATTTTTGATAAAAATGCATATACTAGAATTTTGGAGTTATCTATTATTTATATTGCGAAAAGTATAATTTTATTTATACTCAAATGATCGTTGGACTGTAAGTAATCATCCAGTATAACAGACTTGAAGCTTTTCTGCAGCATGTAACATTCTCGAGATGAAAAAGGATGTCTTTAATAAGATTTGAAAAAATGTTGTAAACTCCGTTCCTAATTTTTACACCAAACTATTTAACGAGTAAGAAAAACAATGTCATATTTGGATTCACCTTGTAGGCATCATGCGATTTTGTTTCGGAAAAAAAATTCTGACAAAGTGTTTCTGAAAGAAAATGAAAAAAGTAACCAAATGTAAACTCCGTAACTGTAAACTCCGTAACCACAATTGTTTGCATCAGGTTTCATTCAAATAAATGCCGATAAATGTTTAAAATATTATAAAATAACCATAAACAGAGGTGATTCAACTAATATTTATGTGTCAAAAGACGATTCAACTAATAATTTTGCGTCAAATCAAAAAAAGTTATCAGTTTTTTACCCTAAGCTGCTGAAGCGAAAAACGATTGATTTTGCATTTCATTGGTTTTGAATCGATATTTCGAGTCATTACTGACATTAGTTTGACAAATTAAATTTGTTTCACACAATTTAATAATTTTTTGATCGCGAAATGTTATGTTTTTAATATATTATTTTGTAACTGCGCAACCGCTGTTTGGATTTTAAAAAATTTTATATTTTTGAAAGCATTTAAAAATACCAAAAATACAAAATTAAAAAAAAAATAGAAATTTTTTTCGCGGAATGAATTATATTTTTATTCGCGAAACCGCCAATTTGATAAACACAAATTATATATCATTGGAAAGCAAGTTGAAAACCCAAATACGAAAAACTAATAAATTGAAGAAAATTCGTACGCAATTTTTTTTGTTATATCTTTTGCTTGCAGAATGTAAACTCCGTTACAATAAAAAAAATTAAAATTGTGCAAAAAAAGTTATTGCGACAACTTGTAGAAGAGATTTTTTGCAATTAGGTTTATATTGACTAAACTTACTGATTCCATTAAGAAAAAACCGAAATATTAACACTTTTTGCTTCTCACAAATTTGGCCCAAAAATTTATCACATTTTTTGATTTCACCCATATGTATATAATCATGGCAAATAAGTTTTGGGATTTTAGCACATTTCAATTGCAATTATTGTTTATCCTCATAAAAATAAATTTTAAATAAAAACCATCGGTTTCGTAATAAGAATCTGGATAGTTTTACATTGATCTCTGGGAGATTGCAGTAAATTGAACCCATCTTTAAATAAAATGCTGTAAAAGTTACATGAGAACTTCTTCCGCGAGTGTCTCATTAATACTAATGTTGATCCCTATTTTTCGTGCTTAAATTGTAATTTTCAAACCAGTTCTATGAATAGTACAAATGTACTAAAATTTTGAGGCCAATTGCCTCCATTCTCATGATATCTCTTTGGAGAGGCGTTAGGAATCTTTCCAGTTGACTGGTTCAAATAAATTAGTACATAACTAGTTTCATAGCAGTGTTTTTTGCTACTGGGTATAAGCTAATATTGTTTAAATATTGTCTATTTACCTAAATAATTCAAATGTATATTTCAAATAATTGTTTTCCTTATAAATCCAGGTGTGAAAAAATGCCTCAAGATATAAATGTTTTTTATGTGAGATGCTGTGAAGAGGTATGAAATGTGTTTTAGGAATATTTTGTTTATACCAATTTGAGGTGACAAATATAGTACGAGTACAAACTGATTTCACTTTTGATTTCATTTGAAAATATAAAAAAAATAAGACAATAAAGATTTGAAAATTGGTGTTAATTCTTAAAAATTATATACACTTATAGAAAATAGTTAATAATGAATGCATAAAATGTTTCATAAATGTCAGCAAAAATAGACATTACCAAAAAATTAAGGGAGTAAGTAGCACACAAAGGGTTTCACTAGTTATCAGCCTATTTACTTAAATACTTTTAATTGATCTTTTTTGTTTGCGATGTCCCAAAATTCATGGGACATCTTACAAAAAAAAAAAAAATCCGAATAATGAGTTACCAGCATGGTACTCATAGTGAGAAATCAACTGGTTACTTCCAAAGATAGAATAAAAACGTTAAAAACAACCTAAAATACATATTAAATTAATTGAAAATACAATTAAAAAAAGAACTACTGATTTTTCATTATATTTAAACCATTTTGCTATTTATTTTCAAGCATTGTTTGAACAATCCATAAAAGAAATAAAAATAATTGCAAAGTCTGTTAAAACAATCATCAATTTTTAACTGACAAAACGTAAAAAAGTAAAAAAAAGAAAACGATTTTGTGGTTTGTTTTTTCATATTTGAAAGTTTTTTTGTTTGTATTTTCAAAACACTACACCATACACAACACACACGTTCATATTTTTATTGGCTATGTTTGTGTGTATGAGTAAAGAATTTCTTGTAATTTGAATTGAAATGATTTTGTGTATAAACAAACTATTTTAACAAAAAAGAAAACCGTAAATATTTGAATTTTTTGTTTAAAAATAGAAAACAACGAAATTATTTAAATTATTTTTTCTAAAAATAGAAAATTTGACTGAAAATAACAACTCCTACAGACGATACATATTTTTTTGTAATTTGTTTTTTTATTGATTGATAAAAAAAGTTAAACAATATGTTTCAATGTATTTTAATTGATTCTTCAATTGAAAACAAACTTTACCTATTACTTTTCAAATAAACCTCAATCGGTTATGGAAAATATATTGTGAGTGTATAAGTTAGGAAATAAGTGGTTACCCATACATTGTGAAAGAATTGGTTACATGTATGTAAAAATTTAATTATTTTCAATGCTGCTAAAGATTGCTGGAGCAATATGCTTAACACCTTAAAAGTTCCAAAACTAAGAAAATCTAAAAAAGCTTTAATGCCTTCTATTGGCCAAAAAACAGGAATAAATTTTGTTAAAGTAACAAATTTTTCTGTTCAGCCAACAGACATATTATTTTGAGTGTATAGATATTTTATGCAATCATAGACTCAAAATTATAAGTCTGTTGGCTGAACAGTAAAATTTGTTACTTTAACAAAATTTATTCCTGGTTTTTGGCTTAAAATAAAATTTGTTGATTTTAACACTTTTTTTTTTGTTAAATTTAACAAATCTAAATTTAAGTAAAAAATTTGTAAAACTACAGTTTTATCTGTAATTATACTGAGTCGTAGAATTTATTAAAATTTAGGGTCTCGGGACCCTCCCTAGGCCTAGTCCATATCATGTGAGGTCATATAAGGCCACTCCAGTGGAGCAAGCATTTTGTCCGTTTTGCTCTATCTCGCTTAGTTTTTGAGATATGGGCCATTTTATGAAGTGGCCCCTGACCGTATAATACCGTGGGGTATTATACGGTCAGGGGTAGTCGAAATTTTCATTAACTTTGCTCTATCTCTCTTAGTTTTCAAGATCTGGGCCATTTTAAAAAAATCTGGAAGGAAAGAAATAGCGCCATCTTTAAAACTTCGGATACATTGGTGGCGCCATCTACCAGACAAGAACAGTAACATAAAAATATTATATTTTAACAATAAATTTTGTAAAATTTAACGAATGGAATCTTAAAAATTAGTTTTAAATAATTTTGAAAATTAACACTCAAAATTAGTTAAATTACTGATGATTTTTACACTCAACCAAAAAAGTCTGTAATGGCTACTGGAAATTTTGCTGTTATTACGGGAAATTTAACTGTTTTGAGCTCAGGGGTATTTTTTGCTAATTTTAGCAACACATGTCTGCTGATCTGTAGTACAATAAAATTAGTAGAAAAAATTAGTAGCCGCTACTAAATTTTAGTAAAATTTATGTAATTATGCAATTCAAAATCGATTTGCTAAAATCAGTTAAAAAACTTACTAAATATCATAATTTTAGTACAATGAAATTAGTATAAATAATTAGTTGCAGCTACTAAATTTCAGTAAATTGTTGTAAACTGTAATTTAAAATCAATATGCTGAAATTAGCAAATATTGTACTAAAAAATAAACTAAAATCTAAAAAAAAAAAAAATTAAGAAAAAAAAATTTGTACTTAAAATTTGAAGTCAAAATTACAAACGGTTCTCCAGTTATTACCTTTTTAGGCATTGGAGATACAATAAAATTTTCTGGGTGTTATTTCCAAACTAAGAATATATCAATAGTAACAAATATAAACTAAACAGGAATTGTAAAAAATCAACAAATTCTTGTAAATTAAATTTTTAATTTAGTATATTTTTCTGCTAAATTTAGCACTCGGTTTTGAAATATTAGTAAAATGTTTTGCTGAAATCAGCAGCGAAAATTAGTAAAAAAATCCGTAATTTGTAATAAGAGAATAGCAAAAATGATTACTCAAAATAATAATTGTACTAAAAATCAGTATAAAAATAGTATAGTGCGATTGGAAACTGTTTACAAATTTTTTTACAAACTTTTTTATCTGAGTGTAGGAGTGCAACAAACATTAAAAATTAAAAGCTAGATAATTTTAAATGTGTATTTCAATACAATTGTGTTAAATGTAAAATCATCCCTGCAAGCATTTGGAAGATATCTTTCAAGAAGTTATTAAAGCGATATCTTCTATTTTTCATTTGAATGAAAATAATCAAGTAGTATTTTAAAATTGTCTTCCTTTTATTATTTGGAAGATAATTTGGTGATATTTGGAAAAAAATAATTTAAAAATTTAATTTTTTGTCATAGGATTTTATGATGATATTGCGGCAATATTACCTTCTTATCATCCGGAAGATAAAGAAAATTTGTTTGAAATTCTTTGTCATTTTGGAAAAAATTAAAACAAAATTTGTATAAGAACAATCAACAAACACATAGGAAAGAAATTCCTTGAAAAAATCAAGATCTAATGCGAGGAAAAAATCGGCTACGTTGAAATCAAGAAAATTAATGTGTTGGTCAATGGATTATGTATGCAGATCTTCTTTTCAGGCTTAAATTTAATAATTAAAAATTAAAACCTTTATATTGTACCGGGGAGTTATTTGTTTATTTATTTTATTATTATTTTTATCTTCCAGATGATAACTTAGCGATATCGCCGATTTATCTTCCTGGGGTATTGGTTTCATGTTGCCTGAAAGTATTGCTTTCGGGTAACAGTTATTCCCGACGGAAGAAACTTCCGCAATACGAAATTAATATTGCCGGCAATAAATGTTTTCTTCCTGGCAATATGATCGGGGAATCTTCTTCGTATTTCTATGCTTGCTGGGATTAGGCACATTTTTTATCACCAGGATTTAGAATTTTTCATACAAAAAGTGGACTTATTAAATCCCAAAAAAAAAGTTGGATTTATTTATCTGGGTTTACACATACCAATAAAAATGCAAATATATGAAACAGCCTATTAATTTTATGTCAGAAAAAATGCGAATGAAAAGAAAAGAGAGAAACAAAAAAATTGCAAAGCTACACTCAGATAAAAAAGTTAGTAAAAAACAGTTTCCAATCGCACTTTACTATTTTTATACTGATTTTTAGTACAACTTTTTTAGTATTTTTTTATTTTTGTGTTAAATAAAGTTAACTGAAATCTTTGCTTAAATCAGTATTTCAACTAAAACTTTGTTAAAAATTAACCAAATCGATTTGAAACCGGTTCGACAGATTTTTCTACTGACGTATAATTTTAAGTGTAGTAGTTTCGTTGTGCTGCCAAAGTCCACTCTCAGTGTACTACACGAGTTTTATTTGGTCGTTTTTTACACGAGAATTATTTTACTCGAAATTTTTTCTTTGAATTTGTTCCAAAACAAAATTTTGTGTGTTCATTTTAATTTTTTATGATGTGACAGGATGGAAGGTATACAAAATTCTCGACACTGGCGATTTTAATACTTTCACTTGGTTTTAAAAACACAGGGAAGGTATCTCAACGGGCTCTCTGAGATGCTAACGAGATTCGGGTATGTGATAAAAGAGAAAAAAATAATGTACACGTATTTTTTTAGCGGCCCATGTTTAGAGGTTATTTCCATTAAAAAATTTACAAATTGTTTATCAAATGAAAGCTTTTATGGAGCCGCAGCCGGTATGCAAAACATCCCAGCAAAATCTCGGTAATGGGTGCTCATTACTAATATCTAAATAATAAGCAGTAGAATTAGGGTCTACTGCTTATAATTAGGTGTCAAAACTCATTATTTTTGTTCGACAAGGTCGTTTTTGTAAGAAGTTGTCCATGTTCGCTGCATGAAAAAACGCACAAAATTTGTGCACCCGCTTACCCCCTGCATTACAAAAGTATATAAAATAAGTAGTTACCAAATTCACATTATCTTTATAAATAAATAAGTAGTCACGCGTAAGTTAGACTGCTTATAAAAACGCTTTCGCCTAAAAAAAATAACTAGTACTGACGCCGAATTATAAGTAGTAAAAAATTTTAGTTTCATTATATAACCACTTATTTGGTAATGAAAGATTTTGCTGGGATGTAGCACATTTGTGCGGAAAATTGCTATTGAGTTTAGCTCAAACTCACCCAATTTAATTTAGTTGATAGTGCGTCACAGCTTTTTTCGATATTCGTTATCGTTTGGCTTGGGTACCACTTTTCCCATAGCGCCTTTTGCACCAATATTTCAAATAAGTGGCAAACCTGGATCCACGACGAAAATTTAATTTCCTCGAGTACCTACTTTAACGCTGTGTACAAAGAAATCTAAATTCCGTAAATTTCAGACGTTATCATAGAAAAATAGCCTTTTCCCCCTTAAATGTGAGATTTCGCCACTAAAAATAACCGCCTCTTATTTTTTTTGGGCTCTATGACATATTTTAAAATCATTGAAATCGTAGATAACCCAATGGAACACCTTCCTTGTTAGCTGAAGTATTGCGTTATTTCTCTAAAAATGGTTTTTATTATGAAAACAATTTTCATAGAAAGTTTACTTTACTTCATTTAAGTGATTTTAAAAATAGGTTGAAATCTTGTTTGAAGAATATTTAAATGTCAAATTCGTATGGAACTAACTTTATAAGACACACTTCCCTCTAATAACATGGTTAAAACATTTTACAAAAAATGGCGTTGTAGAAAACACGTGTTACATGAATTTCGCTGTTTTTTTTTTTTTTCTGTCAAAAATGTTGGATAATATAGTGCAAAATGCCGGAAGAAAGAAAAACCGCGTTATAAGAGGGAAAATCCCGATTTGTGAGAGGGATGATATGTATGTTTATATGTAAAACGTTTCAGAACGCCACGTTATACTAAATATAGATGTATAATTTTATAACACTGACTCAATAAAATTTTGTTATAGTGCAAAGGTTTATTTTTATTTCACTTTTAATTTCATTATCTTTTATTTATATGCATATTTTGTGTTAAATTCTTGATTATTTTTTACACTTTAAAATAAACATGTTTCCATTCTGGCTAACGCAAAAATATTTGTTTTTATTTATGGAAATTTTTTGTTAATAGTTTTTTGTGCTTATTTTAACACTTTCATTAGTCGTCTCTTACGTTTTATTGTTTTGTTTTTTGTTAATAACCAGAAAATCCATAATTTACCAGTTGTATGCTGCACGTTTTTAAAATTTGATTTTATTAATTTTTTTTTTTTTTAGTTCAAGTTGAACTTTTTCAAGGTTGTGAAGATTTTATTTCCGTGGATTAGTTGAAAATTGTTGGCTTATTTTGTACATAAACAAAAAATATATTTAAAAAACTTTAAAAAATTACAAAAATAGTGTTTTGAACGCATATTTTGCAAATGTTGAAAATGTTTAATCCTTTTTAACCTTTAGATAGACGGATAGATATCGTTAAATCGAATCGAAAACTGATTTTGAACCGATCAGTATACTAAATGCTTAGTATCAATATAATACACTCTAATTAATTTTTGTTTAAGTTTACCAAATTTATAATAGGAAACTCGACTCCTATTATAAATATGGTAAATTTACTCTCACACTCACAATATATTTTCCATAACCGATTGAGGTTTATTTAAAAAGTAAAAGGTAAAATTTGTTTTCAATTGAAGAATCAATTAAAATACATTGAAACATATTGTTGAACTTTTTTTGTCAATCAATAAAAAACAAACTAAAAAAAAATATGTATCGTCTGTAGGAGTTGTTATTTCCAGTGAAATATTCTATTTTTAGATTTCCATTTTTAGAAAAAAAATTTAAATAATTTTGTTGTTTTCTATTTTTAAACAAAAAATTCAAATATTTTCGGTTTTGTTTTTTGTTGAAATAGTTTCTTTATATACAAAATTATTTCAATTCAAATTACAAGAAATTTTTTACTTATACACACAAACATAGTATAAAAACATAAAACAAACATATATAGTGGGCGCTGTGGTGTAATGGTTAGCGCGTTGGACTGTTACACGTGAGGTTGCGGGTTCGAGCCCCAGCCAAGGCAACATCAATTTATGAAAAATAATATGTATGAGTTTTTTCTATCCCTCATACATATCGCAGCGTCCTCCTTCGGTGTTCCCATAGCACATAACCCCACCGAAGTAAAATAATATAACAGGGCTATGAACTAAAATAAAAAGCTTCAACAAAGTTCGCCAACTCACCATCAGATGGCGCGCAACAACTGTTCTAAAAATCAACATCGCGCGCAATTACAGTGTTGCCATATTTGAAGCCCTTCTTCTTTCACCACCTTTCACTTCTTCTCTATCCCCTTTCCAAAGAAAGCAACACGTTAATTAATAGGAATAATTTCCTGAGTGTTGCTTCTCTTTAAAAAAAAAAAATAAAAAAAAAAATAGCCGATAAAAATATGAACGTGTGTGTGTGTATGGTGTAGTGTTTTGAAAATTAATCAAAAAAAAAACTTTCAAATATGAGGAAACAAACCACAAAATCGTTTTTTTACGTTTTGTGAGTTAAAAATTGATGATTTTTTAAGCAGACTTTTCAATTACTTTTATTTCTTTTATGGATTGTTTAAATAATGTTTGAAAATAAATAGCAAAATGTTTTGAATATAATGAAAAATCAGTAGTCCTTTTTTTTAATTGTGTTTTCAATTAATTTAATATGTAATTTAAGTTGTTTTTAAGGATAAAATATTGTGAGTGCAGTACGTAAATGAAAAACATTACACACAAGATTTTACATACAAAATTTGCAAATTTACATTGAAAATGTGTACATATACATACAATAATAAAATAATAAAATCATTTTTAAATTATTTTATTAACAATAAATTTTATAATAATATTCAATAATAATAGCCGCAGATTCGGAGAAGATTTTTTCCCTGACCTTACATTCTGGGCTCCTTTTCCTAAAAAACACCATGTTATGGGACCTTTTTTTTATAGAAAAACTATTTCATTAGGAGATGCCTTAGATTCTGTTTATTTTTTCTACAGGAAAAACATCAGATTCATAAGTTTTTTCCTATAGAAAAATCCTCAGATTTTGAGAACTATCTTCTATGGAAATGTATTAGAGTCAGCAAACTTTTTGCCATAGGAAAAAATTCTTAGAAAATGAGGGATATTCTTTGGAAAGAAGCCCTCGAAATTCAAGGAGTTTTGTGGAAGAAAAATTTCTCTATATCTTGTGCTTTTTTTTATATGAAGCGTCCTGAGAATCCGGAGAAAGTGGTCAGAATGAGAGCGTTTTTTTTAGGACAAATTCCTCAGAAGGGGTTTTCTATAGGAAACAGTCTTCATAATCTAAGAATTTTTCTATAGCAAAAGTCTTTAGAATCTGAGGGGGTTTTTTTGGAGGAAAAAGTCAGCACAATCTTATGCTTTGTCTTTAGAAAAAGTTCTCAGGATCTCAGAGTTTTCCTTTAGAAAACTTCTAATTTTCTGATGATTTTTTTCTGAGGGCCATAGAGAATTCGTCAATTTCTGACCACCTTTTCATTCCTGAAGGTGAAAAACTAAAACTTTGTAAAGTATTTGTTAGGAGAATAAGCTGATATAGAAAAAGGGCAGAGTTTTTGAAAAGGTACTTATTATGTTTTTTAAATTTTATTTTATCGGGATATACATTAATTGCTTTTTTCATAATAAGGAAATAATTTGCCAAGAATAAATAAATGTTTCAGTGTAGAATTAAATGTCGAAAATCCAATTTTTATTGCGCATTAATTTTCCAGATTCACTGTCATTTGGATTTACCATAAATACACTCAAAATAATAAGTCTGTTGGCCGAGCAGAAAAATTTGTTCCTTTAACAAAATTTATTCCTGTTTTTTTGGCTTAAAATAAAATTTGTTGATTTTAAAACACTTTTTGTTAAATTTAACGAATCTAAATTTAAGTAAAAAATTAGTAAAACTATAGTTTGATTTTTAATTATAGTGAGTCGTAAAAGTGAGTGAGTCGGGACCCTCCCCGGGCCTAGTCCTAATAATCTAAGGGCATGTAAGGGTACTCCGAAGGAAAAGCATTTTGTCCGTTTTGATCTATCTCGCTTAGTTTTCGAGATACGGGTCATTTTATTAAGTGGAATATTTTTATTAAAAATTTCCGATGTTCCAAGGCCCCACCAAGGTCCATTTTTGGATAGAGATAACCTTTTCTCGGGGGTATTACTCGGTTAGGAGTAGTCGAAATTTTCATAAATTTTGCTCTATCTTTCTTAGGTTTCTAGATATGGGTGATTTTAAAAAATCAGGAGGGAAAGAAATATCGCCATGAAAGAAATATCGCCATGAAAGAAATATCAGCAACATGTAAGTATTATATTTTAACAATAAATTGTGTAAAATTTAGCAAATGGGTTCTTAAAATTAGTTATAAATAATTTTAAAAATTAACACTCGAAATTAGTTGAAGTACTTAGGATTTTTACTATTGTGTGAAATGAAAATAACTAAAACCTGTGTTTATATCAGTATTTCAACTAAAAATTGGTTAAAAATTAGTCAAATCAATTTGAAAGCGGTTTGATAGATTTTTTACTGACGTATTATTTTAAGTGTAGCAATTACATTATTAGCAGAACTTTAATCTTCAAACGCACAAATTAAAATTTTAATTCGTTAATTCTCAAATTTCTCTTGTGTCTGTTAAATTTTTCAATAAAAATGTTTTCTTCTTCTTCTTCCTATACATCAACTCTTTAAAAGTCAATATTTTAGAAATTGCGCCGTCAGGAAATTATTTGACTAATTTAAATGGAATATTTAGACAAAATTATTTCGTAATTCATGAGCTTCCATTTCGTTGAAAGTAATGATGGCCATGTCAGAGATTTAGGTAGATTTAGGTATTCAAACAGAAGAATTGGCGCCCTATGCTCCAGTGGGATTTAGAGTAATATATATAAATAGAAGAATAAACGAGAGGGATTAATCAGTGTGTTCAAATGTTGGGGAGATTCCCTCTGGAGGGAGATTTTTTAATCTATTCAAACACAATTTAAGCTTTTTATGATGAAATTCAACTAGGTACATGACACGAAAAATCAACAATGAATGTGTTTTTAGAATTTTGTTTAAGTTGAAACACTGATTTAAGCAAAGTTTTTAGTTATCTATATTTAACACAATACTAAAAATCCTCAGTACTTTAACTAATTTTGAGTGTTAATTTTCAATATTATTTATAACTCATTTTTTAGAACCCATTCCATAAATTTTACACAATTTATTGTTGAAATATAATATTTTCATGTTTCTGTTATAACCCGGTAGATGACGCCACCAGTGTATCCGAAGTTTTAAAGGTCGCGCTATTTCTTTTTAAAATGGCCCATATCGCTAAAACTAAGAGAGATAGAGCAAAATTGACGAGAATTTCGACTACCCCTAACGATGCAATACTCTTGTGGAAAGGTTATCTGTATCCAAAAATGGACCATGGTGGGACCTTGGACCCTCGGAAATTTTTATCAAAAGTGTTTCACTTCATAAAATAGCCCATATCTCGTAAACTAAGCGAGAAAGAGCAAATCGGACAAAATGTTTGTTCCTTCGGAGTACCCTGTAACGACTTATTTTCGCTAGGGTATACTCAGCCTCTGTCCAGTGTTCGTTACAAGAAATAATGTACACAGCTTTATTTAATTTTAATCCACAATCGTTATTTTCCTTTATTTATTTTAATTCCTATAATCAGTTTACAAAGTTTACGGTTCGGGTCCCTTCGTGTCCTCTCGGGTACTCGTATTATCTTCGTTCCGCTGCAGTAGGCTCGCCTCTTCTGCCCAGATAATTTCTTTGTTCACTGTGCACCTCCTGGTTGGCCTGAATCTGCGTTTTAGCCCTCCTTTACCCTTCGGCTTTACTCGGCTCGTCTTCGGATTTTTTTTTATATTGCCTGCTCTGCTTCTAAAAAACTTCAATGTTACAAATTATTTTATTCCGTGATGCCAAAAACCCACAAAGTGATCGGAAAACACAAAGTGTGCTTTTGGCTTAGTATCCCTATAACTTCGTCAGGTGATCGGTAAACACCATCCGAAGTTCACTGGTGCTCGGTAACCAACAATGGAGATATATAAGGTAATACTACCCACCACCAAATGTTTCACGAAGTGATCGCTAACCACCAGGAGAAATATTTCACTACTCTAATCTTATTCTAACTTCGTGTGGTGATCGCTAAACACCACCCGAAGTGTATCACTCGCACTCACTCTATTACTCCAACTTCTCAAGTTTTAAACTTCGTCAGGTGATCGGTAAACACCATCCGAAATTCTCCACCACTTTCGCTAACCTTGCCTGGTGATCGCTAAACACCAGCCAAAGTGTTCCCACTCACGCGTGACTCACACTTGCCTGTAACTTCTGATCGGTAAACACCATCCGAAATTATCAACCACATTCACTAACCTTGCCTGGTGATCGCTAAACACCAGTCAAAGAGTTCCCACTCACGCGTGACTCACACTTGTCTGTAACTTCGTCAGGTGATCGCTAAACACCATCCGAAGTTATCAAACCACGCTCACTAACTTTGCCTGGTGATCGGTAAACACCAGTCAAAGTGGATCTACCTTTGAACAATTCACACTCACTTCTACACTTCGTCACACTAGTTTCTAAACTTCGTCAGGTGATCGCTAAACACCATCCGAAGTATATCTATCACATTTACTAGCTTTCCCTGGTGATCGCTAAACACCAGTTAAAGCGTCTACTTACCCTACTACGTTATTTTGGGTACTTACTCTGCGCTGGATCGCTGCCAAAAGAATGAGCTTTCTATTTTCTATGCTGCCCTTTTATACTAATCGACAAACAAGTAGATGCCACCAACAAAATAATTACCCATGTTATGTTGCTATTCTAATATAGCGGCATATACATTCCTTAAATTCCTTAATTTTTGTAAACAACCTTAATAGTTGTTGCAAGGTGTTTACTGCTTGTTAAATATTACATTTGCGTATTGCTGTTGTTGTTTGTTTACTACTTTTACTTGTTTGACCAGTGCATGCTTATGCATGGTTGTGATTATGTGTATTGTTGTTATTGTCTGTTTTTATTCATTAACAGTAGCTACAGTCTGTGACACTAGTTTGTGGCCAAATTAGTTGTCACAACCCTTACATGCCCTTAGATGATTAGGACTAGGACCGGGGAGGGTCTCGATACCCTATTTTACGACTCAGTTTAATTACAAATAAAACTGTAGTTTTACTAATTTATTACTTAAATTCAGATTTGTTAAATTTAACAAAAAATCTTTTAAAATCGACAAATTTTATTTTAAGCCAAAAAACACAAATAAATTTTGTTAGAGTAACAAATTTTTTTTCAGCCAACAGAATTATTATTTTGAGTGTACCGGCATATGTTTTTAAGAAATTTTAATAACACATTTTTTTCTCTTTTAACGATTTTTTTAGGTTGTTTTTTATTTTTAAATAGAAAATGTCATATTTTAATTGAATATTTGTAAAATTAACACTTTAAAAAGTATTGCGAAATGTATATACTCGTATCTGGACTAAAATCTTGTAGATCAAAATTCATATACGAAATATTTAAAAACAATGAACAAGTTTTAGCATTTTATGCCGCTTTACTATATATTTTTGCCTAATTTATTTAATTTTAAACCACACAAAAAATTCGCTAAAAAGAGCTTATAAACAATAAAAAAAATTAAAACAAATTTAAAAGAAGAGCAAATCTATAACATTTTACTTACCTCAGAACGAAGCCGATACAAAATTTTCGACGGCGGCGGTTAGTATCCGACTATAGCCGATTGATTCTCAACAGTAATTATTTTTGTAACAGAATAAAAACAAGTTTTATGTTGAACGGAGTTCTTTAATTAAATTAAAAAGTGATTTCATTTTAACATGGATGGTAACCGAATCGATGGGGTTATCGGTAAGGATAATACCCCGTTCACAAGCAAGTAGCAATTAGATCTAATTAAAACTGTTCACATAAGTTTGATAATGAAAATTATCTCGTTAACAGCTGTTTCGTTATTTTTGTAACCAAAAAATTTTTATAGTCTTAACCAAAAATTTCACGAAAATATTTCAAAAAGAATATTCTTTATGGCCGGTACACAAAATTAACTTCTGCTAAGATGCAACCGTATTATTGATGTGGAAATGAATATGGAGTCACAGTTTAAAGACAAAATTTTTAATTTTTTTGTGAAGGCAAGACTGCAGCTTTTGAAGATCTGTTCGCCGGAAGTAATAATAATAATGTTACATTTAACACAGTTGTATTGAAATTTACATTTTAAATGATTTAGCTTTTGGTTTTATTAATTTTTGTTAGAAGTTGAAATTAATTACTATTTATTATATTTACATACAAATTGCAACTCTGCAATATTTAAAACAGAGTGAGTATCATAATGTCAAATTTACCCAGAGGCGCTTTGGTGTAATGGTTGGCGCGTTGGACTGTTACACGTAAGGTTGCGGGTTCGAGCCCCAACCAATGCAACATCAATTTTTGAAAAATTATACGTATGGGTGATATCAAAAAATGTGATAAAAACCGTGTAACCACCTAATTTCAAATGCATGGATTACATTTGAGTTACATATTTCGATATATATCAGCGCATTGTCACCTGTTTTACAAAATTTATAACAATCTGACTAATTTTTGGTTAATACATACAATTTGTGACCAATTTTAAAGGCCAAATGTAAACTCCGTAACAAGTAACTCGTAAGGTTTTTTAACTTTAATAGCTTATATTTTAATAACCAATAAAGCTAAACACTAACTGTAAGAATTTTTATGAAGAGGAAAAGTGCCGTTTTTAATAAAAATTAATACATTTTACAAACTTTTTCGTATATCTTAGCTATCACGACTTCAACTCTGTAACGATTTTTCGTCATAATTTTTGATAAAAATGCATATACCAGAATTTTGGAGTTATCTATTATTTATATTCCGAAAAGTATAATGTTATTTATACTCAAATGATCGTTGGACTGTAAGTAATCATCCAGTATAACAGACTTGAAGCTTTTCTGCAGCATGTAACATTCTCGAGATGAAAAAGGATGTCTTTAATAAGATTTGAAAAAATGTTGTAAACTCCGTTCCTAATTTTTACACCAAACTATTTAACGAGTAAGAAAAACAATGTCATATTTGGATTCACCTTGTAGGCATCATGCGATTTTGTTTCGGAAAAAAATTCTGACAAAGCGTTTCTGAAAGAAAATGAAAAAAGTAACCAAATGTAAACTCCGTAACTGTAAACTCCGTAACCACAATTGTTTGCATCAGGTTTCATTCAAATAAATGCCGATAAATGTTTAAAATATTTTAAAATAACCATAAACAGAGGTGATTCAACTAATATTTATGTGTCAAAAGACGATTCAACTAATAATTTTGCGTCAAATCAAAAAAATTTATCAGTTTTTTACCCTAAGCTGCTGGAGCGAAAAACGATTGATTTTGCATTTCATTGGTTTTGAATCGATATTTCGAGTCATTACTGACATTAGTTTGACAAATTAAATTTGTGTCACACAATTTAAGAATTTTTTGATCGCGAAATGTTATGTTTTTAATATATTATTTTTTAACTGCGCAACCGCTGTTTGGATTTTAAAAAATTTTATATTTTTGAAAAGCATTTAAAAAGACCAAAAAATACAAAATTAAAAAAAAAATAAAATTTTTTTTCGCGGAATGAATTGTATTTTTATTCGCAAAACCGCCAATTTGATAAACACAAATTATATATCATTGGAAAGCAAGTTGAAAACCCAAATACGAAAAATTAATAAATTGAAGAAAATTCGTACGCAATTTGTTTTGTTATATCTTTTGCTTGCAGAAATGTAAACTCCGTTACAACAAAAAAAAAAATTAAAATTGTGCAAAAAAAGTTATTGCGACAACTTGTAGAAGAGATTTTTTGCAATTAGGTTTATAATGACTAAACTTACTGATTCCTGATATTAACACTTTTTGCTTCTCACAAAGTTGGCCCAAAAATTTATCACATTTTTTGATTTCACCCGTATGCGTTTTTTCTATCCCTCATACATATCGCAGCGTCTTCCTTCGGTGTTCCCATAGCACTTAACCCCACCGAAGTAAAATAATATAACAGGGCTATGAACTAAAAAGCTTCAACAAAGTTCGCCAACTCTTCATCAGATGGCGCGCAACAACTGTTCTAAGATTCAACATCTCGCGCAATTATAGTATTGACATATTTGAAGCCCTTCATCTTTCACCACCTTTCACTTCTTCTCTATCCCCTTTCCAAAGGAAGCAACACGTGAATTAATAGGAAGAATTGTGTTGCTTCTCTTTAAGAGAAAAAAAAAGAGGTATGTAAAAAAAAATTACTTATATTCAGTTTGAAATTTTGTGACTCACCCTGTTTTAAATATCGTAGACACATCGTAGAGTTGCAATTTTTATGTGAGTAACTTCTCACATAGTTACAGAACACCGGTACTGATTTTAAAGGGATAATTTAGGGGGTTTATAAATTATCACATCAAATTGAAGGCAAAAATCTTCAAGATAACTGAAACTTCGTTCATGTGAATGGGGTATAACGATATTTTAAATTATTCCGGTAACGGTATTTTAAGGCAGCGCTTTTTTATTTATTTCCATATCGGTATTTTAAGCGTAATGGTATTTCAGTTATTTCAGCAACGGTATTTTAAAGGCAATAGTAGTCAGATTTAATTTAATTGTTTTAATAATTATGTATACATTTTTCTCACTCAAAAACATTTTTAACAATAGAAAACTTCATATTAATTTCAAACAGTACAACGTTTTCTAGGTGGTAGCCAGCTTGGAAAGTTAACTGCTGGTTTAGTCGGATAAAATTTTGTAGCCGAATATATAGGCAGTGGCTTGAGTACCAGTAAAAAATCAGCGGCGGCTGTTAGCCGATTATAAGTCGCTTGGCTTCGATCTCTCTTACTGACCTCCAAATATTTACACGCACACATTTTGTTGATAAGCAGTGTTTTTTTTTTCTTTAAAAAAAATTTACTTTTTAGTTGAACAAATTTACTTTTTAAAACGAGGGTCATACCGAAAATTTTTGCAAAACCATACACTAATAGAAATAAATCTGTAAAAATAGCATAAAAAGTTACTAAAAATTAGTTAAAAATGATGCTGCAGAAAAAAATAAGAACAGCAAAATTAAAACTCTTAAATATGCAGAATTAAAGTTTTATTTGAGTTAAATTTTAGTTAATGGAAAATAGCAATGCAGGGAACACATATTTAGGATTTCAGTTTTCTAGCCAAAGGCGTTTGCTCAAGCTTTCAAGAAGGATATTTTAGCTTCTTAGCCGAAGGCGTTTAGGCCTGCGGTCAAGAGATTTTCCCCTTTTGGCCCCCTTCCCTGTAAGAATTTCTAAACATCCCATCTGATTGGACTTATACGCCAGAGGAGCCTACATACCAAATTTCATTCTGTCAGTCACGTTATTCTTTTATAAACAAACAACCTTTTTTGATATCTGTCTGTCACTTCTGACATTCTTAGAAGTTGTGTGATTAAGAAAAATTTTGTTTAAAAATTAACTAAATTAACAGACCAGGAACATTTTTTACAATCGGTAGCCAACCACACCAATTCTGCAACTGGTTCCAATGCAACCGATTCTGTGGAACCACTTTCAGAACCAGTTTCACGGATCTCATATGGAAGGTATGACCGACGTAGAATCAGTTCTAGAACTGTTTCCAGAACTGATTCTAGGACAACCGGTTCCACTTTGGAACTATAGAATTGGTTGATTTTGGGACAATTTCAAACAAAAATAATCGGTGTTACAGTTGACAGTTGTAAAGGAAAAGTAGCTATTCTACAACCGATTTTTTGAAACAGAAAATTCTCCTGGGAAGTATATTCAGCTTGCCATTTGAACAACAATATTTCCTTTCAGACCCAACGAGCTGCAAAAATTTATTGATTTTGTAACTTTAAAGTAAAATGGTATTAAAACTATTAACATTTCCTGATGTCAATTCACATTTTATGAAATATAATTTAGGTAGAAGTATAATTGCAATTTTTTTTTATCTAAGTAAATCTATTAGTATTGAAAATATTTGCACGTTTAAGAGAAAACATCACATCTCACAATCGTGTCTACTGGGTTTCAAAGGGTTAATTCTTTTTTGGAAACTCTTTTAAATAGCTTTTTGTCATTGCTTAGCTATTTGTTAAATAATAATTACTAGGGCAAGGAATTCCATGGACTTAAAAAGCAAAATTATGCGCCTAAAAAATGGATCTAAAAAAGACGAATGTGCATTAAAAACATAAAAAATGTGCACTAAAAACGATTATTTTTGCTAAAATAAAGCACTTTAACCCTCTAACGGACAATGATGCTTCAGGGCAGGTAGCATAAAATTGCCCACAAATACGTAAAATCTGCAATTTATAATCATAACTGAAGGAATTCACATACAAAACATAATTCACTAAATCTTTTGAAGAAATTTTTCGAAACAAGAAAGTGTCAAAATCGTAAAATATCAAAAAATTATTTTAAAACGAACACAATTTTAAATAATCTAAAAAAACATGTATTTAAGTTTTTCTAAGTTGAAGTCTATGAATATGCAAAAACATGCATTTTTGTCAAAATATGCAAAAATAAATCGATAACATTTTCTTCTAAATTTGCTGAGTCGGGTAAATATTTAATCCATGTTAAGTTATGGACTATCGAGAAAAAAACATGCATTTGTATGGAATTCCTTGCCCTAATAATTACTATTAGTATTTTACGTAATAATCGAAAAAAATAATTCAGTATTGTTTATAAAGCAAAAATGTTTTACAATAACAATTATACATATGTAAATACGTTTGAAAATTAATTTATTCACAACTCTTATTTATTTAACTGCCTCCGCCAAAGTTGTTTTTGTTTTTAATAAAATTCAAATTTAGCAAATTTACACACGTTTTTTTTTTTAGTATTTCAAAACATTTTTAGGCCTACAAATTATGAATAAATATTTGTACGTAAATATTTATGCAATATTTAACCAACTGATCTATAGCTTTAAGGGGTTTAATATATATTTTTTTTCAACTTCCTTTACTTTGTAATACACTGAAAATAAAGATACGGAATTTACCGCCAAAAATCAAAATTAAATATAGTAACACTTAAAACAACAAGTATGAATGCAAAACTAATTGAATTGGTGACAAAATATCAGGTTTGGCAGGCAATACCGCTAAAATACCGTTATCGAATCAAATCCCTTTCAACCGACTACCGTTACCCCTAAAATACCGTTACCAAAATAACCGAAACACCGTTATCCTTAAAATACCGTTACCGAAATGACTGAAATACCGTTATCCTTAAAATACCGATACCGAAATAAATGAAATATCGATACCCTTAAAATACCGTTACCGAAATAAATGTAATACCGTTAACCTTAAAATACTGCCACCGAAATAATCAAATACCGTTATCCTTAAAATACCGTTACCGAAATAACTTAAATGCCGTTACCGAAATAATCTAAAATAGCGTTACCCTTTCCGATAACCGCATCGTTTCGGTTACCATCCATGCAAAATATAAGAAAACAACTATTACATACAACCAAATTCTTGTTTTGCTTGCCTTTTTTACTAAACGTGAAAAAACTGCCGACTGTCGATTATCGTTTAATTTAAAATCGTAACGACATTTGTTGCCGTTAGCCGACAGCCTTGTGATTTGTTATATTATGTGTTTTTCGTACTGTGACGTAGGGCATCTCATCTTCGTGATTGACCGACTATAATTTTTTTACTTATTGTTTTTTTTTTTGTTTTTTATTTCATATTCGTTGTTTCTTATTCAAATTATTCTAATATAGAGTGAAAGTTATTACTGGAGGCAGATTGTTCTTTTTTCTTTAGTTATTTTTTTTTTTTTTATTGAGTAGAATAACAATATGCATGACAATACAAATTAGTCAGAAACAGTGTTACCATATATTTTTTTAGAAAAACTGTAAAAAAAACTGTTTCTTTATAGAAAAACTGTATTTGTAAAAAATTTTAAAAATCAGAACAAATTTTGGGATGCCGAAGTATCCTGGGACTAAGATATTATCCCAGGGTCTCAATTTTCAAAATATCTAAATTTGAATAATTTAATTGCGTTGGAATTTTGGTCTCCAAGGCCCGAATCTGAAGTTAAAAAAATTCACCGAATCAACCTTCCGAGATGTGAACCTTTTTTTAGTAACCCCTAACTTAGGATAGAATACTTTACTGGTCAATGTTGGACTACAAAATATTCTTTATGGATTTGCATTCCACATAAAATTGCCTTTCATTGGATTAAGTATTATGTCGGGAATTGTTTGACGGTGTGTAAAAAAACCCCGTAAAAAATTACGTTTTTTTGGAATTATCCTCGATCATAATTGAAAAAATAGTAATGAATTGTTATCCGGAATTGCCAAATATTTATTTAAAAAATAAAAAAATCAATTTCGGCCTTGTTTCATTTAAAAATGTCTGAAAAGTTCTGCTAAAAAATGTCCGTCGCATCTATGACGTGTCAGATTTGGTTTAGCCAATTTAATTCCGTGCTAATTTTTGATGAAATTTGTTATAAAAATGTTTCGTTTTTCTAGTAAAATATTTTGCAGTATTATATTGGCATTTTTAAATTTATTTATGTTTCGATTTTATCTAATTTTTTACAATATGAAAGTTTTATTGTAATTTTTCACTTTCTAGGTTTATAAATGGCTTATAAAATAAATTTTTTATACAAAATTCATTTTATAAACGCGTTATAAGATTTTGAAATAAATAATTATGCATAAGCACTTTTATATTTTAATTCTTAAATTTTAGTTAAAAAAATAAAAAAAAAAATTGTAAATTAAACAAATGTGCCGATTTAATATGAAAAAACTGTAAAAAAAATCCATAAATTTAAAAAAAATGTTTTTTACATAAAAAAAACTGGAAAACTGTTGGGCATCCCAAAAAACTGTAAAAAAAACAGTTAAAACTGGCTATATGGCAACACTGGTCAGAAATAACATTTATCAGAGAATAAAATAATTAACCCTCTAATGCACGATTCTGCTTTTAGATACTGTTAACCTTTATTAAACTATATAGAATTTAAAATATTTGGATAAAAAAACAATAACTTTTTTAGACAAAAGTCAAAGCTAAAATTTAGTAAAAAAAAAGCAATTGGGTGAAAACATTTCAAGTCAACACCCGCAGTTACCATCTCCACAACTCTAGTACAATACAAGAGGTCAACGATGCACAAATCTCAGAAGCCAGGCGTTTTTGTGCTTCCGAAATACGCCGTCATGAAAATTGGCAAAACGTTGAAATTTGACTTTTAACTATACAAAATATAAAATTAGCTTTGGTCTTATTTTTTAGGTAAGAATGTGCCCTTTAAAGGGGGTATAAACTCTAGGAAAAATTTTGTTTTCGATTTTTTTTTATATTTTATTTGGATTTAAATTTCTACATGTTTTTTGTAAAATATGTTTTAGTCCCAAAGTATGTGGTAAATTTGTGTGTAACATTTTTTGTTTGCATTTTTATTAACTAGTTTTTATTAGAAATCGTATATCTTAAAACAGGGCAGAATAAAAAGATAAAAACTACATCAAAAGATGTAAGAATTGCACTCAATTTTCAAAGAAAAGCCAATGACGATTCCTTGATGTATGTCGAATACACGTCATATGAGGCAGGTGCTGATGGCTTAATATAAGTTATAAAAGTAATCAATATATATAAAAATGGGGAAAAATACGAAATAAATTAAAAAATGTACATAATTATAACATTTTTACAAAATAACATGAGTAGCTTTATGTATTATAATATATCTACTATCGTTCTTAAGACTATTAGGTTTAATATATCAAATACCCATAAACCGATTCCTCCCAAATTTGGTGGACATGTAGTAAGCTAGGAGATATAACTTTTCTTTATTTACAATTTTTTTACATTTTGCTGTTTTCTTAGCCTAAAATTAACTTTAGACTTCAAACATGTTTTTCTCGCAACCATGAGTTCAAAATCGGCTGCCACTGTACAGCCAAGGTGGGTTAACCGATTTCGATCCGGTTTTTCTTTCATAGTCAACAAAAAACTGTAGCTCTTATCGTGACCCTTTTTTTGAATTTCAGTCAAATAAATTTTATATTCCCAAGCAAAATTGTTTTTTCTTGCCTTCTTTGGAATTATCAAGTTTGTGTGGCAACTTTGTTAAAAAAAATTTTAAAAATTTTATAAAATCGGGGCAAGATAAGGACTAGAGAATTTATATGGTATTAATAATCACTTTACATTTTTATTTTCCAATAAATAATGAAGGCTGTACAGCCGATTTTGGCTTTTTTAGAAAAGGCAAATAATGAAGTGGTAACCCTTGCGATTTTGGTTGGAGAAATTTAAAACTAATATTTTTTGAAAAGACTACAATAACATATATTTTAAATAAAAAAATAATATAGTAAAAATATTGTTATTTGAATTTTTGACAACCGTTAAAATTCTGTTGTTACAGTATTTACCCCCCTTTAGATCATTTTTGTCCCATTTTGTTAGTTTTTACTAAAACCCTGGATTGCTGGAAACACGAGAAGGTACTTTTTCAGTTATAGGTCCAAATCAAGAAACTTTATGAAAAGTTAGTTTCAACTGGTAGAACTTAGGTAGAAGACATCTGAGGGAATAAACTGGCATTAACATTTTTTCAATAAGTCTTGTAAATTTTTTTTTTTTTTTTGAAAAGCATGTTTTCAACAAAACGTTCAATTTTAATAATCAAATAAAAAATAAATAAGTTTCCTCATAAATATTGAGCTGTTTTCCATTTTTGTTTTATGAATTGGCTATAACTTATTAATTTGTAATAACCAAAAAAAGAAAATTCTTGAACATTTTATATTTAACTACACATTGCTTAAATTTTAGAATATCAAAAAAATCTGAAATTTTGATTTTGAACTTTTATCAACAAAATTCCGTTAGACAGATTGATATAATAGCTGTATTTGTGTGACTCTCTATCAGTGTTATCAAGAACGATTTTGAAAGTTTTTCAACGTATTCCGGCTTTCTACTGTCAAAATTGTTCGAGATATCATTGATAGGAATGCCGCACAAACACAGCTAATATTTTATTCACATAATACCCAACACTTGTATATTCTGAAAATATAATTAAATTTTCGATGTACCTGAAATGTACTTTTTGCCAAAATATGGAGTTACTGGCCGACAGTGCACCATTATAATCACCTTAGTGTGACATTAAGTTTGTTCGACGTAATTTTGGGTAAAATCTGGTAAAATGAGATCTCAAATAATTATCTCAAAAAATGGTAAAAATGCTCATAATACGCACAAAACCACATTTGAAAAAAAAAATTATAAGAACGTGGTATTTGATCACACTATTAATTATTGTTTAAAAGTTTTGTTAATGTTTTAATTATTTTTACAAATTTAAAACATCTGATTTATAAACAACTAGTGATTTGACAGTTTTACCATTTTACCCGAACAAAAAGTACGGGTAACTTCTGGTAAAAGAATTGTTTCTTCTTCTATCATTTGGTGTCAAATGATAGCTTAGATTTATTTTTACACAACCTTAAACACTTTTAGCCCATTGATTTCCTTGAAAGTCGATTTTTCACAAGTTCCACGAGTTTTTTCAATTTCTGATAATAATTTAAAATTTTCTGATTTTAAAATTTTTAAAAAATTTTCTGATTTTTTATTTGCAAATTTTTAAAATTTTTGTAATTTGAAATGTTGGAGTTTTTTTTTCTAATTTAAGCAAATTTTTTTAAATATAAAAAACTTATGAATACCTCTGTTAGAATAGAGATACAACCTTACGGCTGCGGTTACGGAGTCCGCTGCGGAGAGAAAAAAACAAATTAAATGACTGCGGCTGCGGTGACGGTTGTTTTTATACATATGGGAACATTGTAGTGAGAGTGAGATTGAAAATATGCGAATATGAGAGAAAACGCAGAGAAATTAAATTAAGTTTTAATTTAGAGAGAAACCGAAGTGCGTTTTTAATTGTCAAAACTCCATATAAAAAAAATAAACGCAGAACATACCGCAAGGTTGTATCTCTACATTTAATCAGCTGGATAAAGTCTTGGTTGTCATACTAACTGTAAAAAATATATATTTTTATTTTTAGCTCGAATTGCATAATGTTGAATTTCATTATAATAAAATCTACATTTAATTCTCGTTCAGTTAATAGATCTATTTATACTTATATGAACAAATATCTCACAGAAATTAGTTTTCCTTCTTTTTTCTGAAGTATTTTATAAGGACTCTGTCAAATTTCTTTTTTGAAAACTAAAAAATTGTTTTTATTTAAAATGATTTTTTTGCGATTTTTGTGTGAAAATTAAAATATTTTATTTTTAAACAAAATTTTAAAAATTACATAATTATTTTATAATAATGTTCTAGAATAAATGAATAGTTAGATTTAATATGCCAACATTTAAATATTCGACGGAAAAGGGTAATAAACGTAATAGGAATTTATAAATTTTAAAAAAATATCAATATGTTGATGTTATAAAACACTTTTGAGCGATAGAGTAAAAAAACAATGTCAAACAGTTGAAATTTTGAGCAAATATTTAATCTATTTAAATGATTTTTAATTGAAACCTTTTGATTCAACAAATTATTTTAATTGAAAAAAGTTAAAGATATATTTTATTTTGTGTGTTAATATTAAATGTACTTAAAATTGTACTGAAATGAATCATTTTGCGTAGATATTTTTAAGGTGTCCTCATGTTTTCCATAACATCGGAAAAAAAGATCTTCGATTCGATGCACAGTGTTAATATTTGTTGGTCCATATTTAGGTTTCTTTGAGCATTGGGTTTTTAAAAATGTTAGGATATTTTTGCCTAAATTAAGCTCTACAAAAAAATTTTGGAAACGCACTTAATAAATTCTAAAAATTTTAGCAAATTTAATTTTAAATTTAGCAAAAATTGTTTAAAATGGTTCACTTATTATTACTAATTGTATTATTTTGTATAAAATTCTGAAATATTTCTTCTCAATCAAATCTGCAGACCTTAATGGTTTAATAAAAGCTTAACTCTTTTTAAGTTTAATCCATGCTTTTTCACTGAAGTATCATCAAACTAAGCTTTTTACAAAAGCTCTTTAATTATCATGCCTAAAAATAGACTTTTAATTTTTATATAAATAATTTTGTTCTTCATTCAGCAAAAAAAAAAACATTTTATATACATAAATCTTATCTTATTTTCAATAAATCATTGTTTTTTTTATAAAATTCTTCATTATTATTAAAAATGCAAAAAAAAAAAAATAAAAATTAAAAATAAATATTTATTAAAAGAATTATCTCACATTGGAGTAAATAAAAACTCATACTTGAAGGTCATGGTAGCATTAAAAAAAAAAAATTAAATCATAGAATAAAATAAATGTTAAAATGCAACACATGTCTACTTTAATGTTTTTTGTTGTTGTTTTTTTTTTTTAAATAACACATAAAAATCTTTTAAATCCGCATGCATAATGTTTAAAAATATCATCATCGCCGTACATTCGAACTTTAATATTCAATTCTTCAATTTTAAATGACCAAAGATCAAGGTTTTAATATTTTTAAGGTAAAAACTAGAAAAAAAAACTATGAACTATTATTTTTAATCAATCAAACGGAATCTAACGATTTTTTGTGCTGTTTTTTTCTGTTGGCAAATGTCAGTTTCTGAAGGACAAAGTTTTTAACCTGATATCTATGATAGTCTTATTTAATAACAGGCAAACACGTGGACTATTTGTTTTTTGCAAAAAGTAAGAAATTTTCTATAACAAACTTTACTAACCAAAAATAGGTTTATTCTTCTTTTTAACCTCAAACCTACTAAATTAAAATTGATAAAAATGCATATTAATTACAATATTAATTGCAGTTGGTCTATATGACGCGTTTGAAAAAACAACACTAAAGAACATTATAAAAATGCCCTGTTGGCAATCCGTCTCCAATATACACAAATTGCCTGCTCTTGAACGTAAAAACCATACGACATTGTGGCAACATTTGCGAAAATGGGGGACACGGAGGAGATTAGAAGATAAACAAAAAATCCAAAGTAGAATGTTTCTATGTGTCTGCTTGATCACTTCTGAAAGTAAAAAAAAAAAAAAACAATAACAGAAAGCTGAATAGGAAAGAAAACTATGAATTAGCTACACTACATGTAAGGCCTTACGTGGGTTAGATGGCTAAGCTGTCGAACTCTTGAAAATCCGATTTTAAATGCCGAAGGTATAACAAAAAATTTAAAAATGCGACCCCTACGTTCGGCCAAAAAAAAAAAAATTTGTTTTTTGAAATTACCTTGCAAAAATATTTCATATTGGAGGGTTTAGGGCGAACTTTTTTTTTTTGAGGTACGGTCTATTGTACACCCAAGTATACAACTTGTATGCCCAGGTATACAAGTTAATAATGTCGATATTTTTGTTTGAAAAATGCATTTATTATAATAACAAAATGAATTGATACCCCAGTCAGAAAAATACAAACGGGTAGGCGGTGGCAAAGCGCTTTAACAGGTGGTACAAGTACTAGCAAAAAGTGCTTTCCCATTCCCAAAATGATAACATCATTAGACAAAAGGACCGGCTGTTCAAAAAGCGCCGGAAAAGCATTGGATGAATAAAATTTTTAAACGTTGGCAAAAGGCTGACAAAATCAATAAATAAATAGTTGGTCTAGAAATATATTTTCCAAAACAAAATTTAAAAAAAGTTCATATGTATTTTTTTTGGTCCTGCCGTGATTTGAACCCAGGCCGTCAGATTGGCAGACGATTGCTCTACCCACTGAGCTAACGCGACATATAATATTTGATGGCTAAACACATAAATGAGTGATAATAGCTGGACAACTACTGGCTGTGCCAAAATGCTAGTACTGGGAAACAATTTTTTGTAACTAGTATGCCAGTGTTGGGAGGGCAAAAAAAAAGTTGGTCTTAAAGGAGCTTTCCCACAAACAAAAAATTGATTTTATAAAACAAAAAAAAATTTTAAATTAAAAAAAAATCAAAAAAAATTTTTTTTACTTGCAACCGGATTTGAACTCGGAACCTCCTGACTACAAACATTTTTTAACGAAGCGTCAGCATTTTTATAAAATCATTGGTCTACCAGTGAATTGATTTTTGTACGCCTGGTAGCATTGGCTAGGTAGCACTGGATAACCACTGGTTGCAAACCTTGGCATATCACTCTATGCCAATTCTTTGCCAGTGGTTTTTTTTTATAAACCACCGAAATTTTTGTAAAACAAATACTGGTAAAACGCTTTTTGCGAACGCTGGCAAAGCGTCCCAAATGAGTGTTCTGCCAGTGATTTATTTTTAACACCGTGGTTACCCAGTGGTATGCCAGTGCTTGATTTTTTGTACCACTGGCGATTTCTGACTGGGACATTATTCAAAGTACTGTCCATCGTTAGCCACTACTTTTTCCCATCTTTGTGGTAGCAACGGATTCCGCGCCAAAAGAACTGCTTCGGTTTTGAGGTAAAGGATGAATCAAGCCAATTTCTGATACCCTGTTCTGAAATAAAGCGTATTCAAGTAAGGGCGTTCTGCATCGATCGAAACAAATGATAGTCCCACAATGTCTCCAAATACCAAGAAACCAACAAAATGTCGCTTTTTGGGCGAACTTTTTGGTCGGACATTCTTTTATTTAATAAATTTTATAATATAATTTTAGCAAAATTATTAAATCCAAAAGATGGTTCAGAAGGACACAGAAATGTAAACAAATGTGAATATTTTGTGAGCAATTCAAAAGAAGATTAATTTTTGAGCCTTTCGAATTTTTTTAAATCTTTTCTTTGAGTCATTTTTGAATCAAAAAAGTAGGCTCTTTTGGATGAACCACTTTCATACAAAAATTTGGAATTTTAATAATATTTTTTGAGCTTTTTTTGATTCATTTTTGGGCTTGTTTGCTGGCTGGGTTTTTTTTTTTAAAGAAAAATGTATTATAAAATGTTTATAAAATGAATTTTGTATTAAAAATTAGTTTTATAAGTCATTTATAAATTTAAAAAGTTATTATGCATATGACGCTAAGTCTTTCCCCTCAATTCATAAATGCGTTGTAAAGCTACAGCAGGTTTACAAAACTTCAGTTTCATACAAAATTTGTTCAATAAACCTCCTATAATTTTACAAATCGTTTATGAATTTAGGCGTATATTTTTACCCCTGAATTCATAAACGCTTTGTAAAGTTATAGAAGGTTTACAAAACGTAATTTTCATACCAAATTTGTTCAATACACCTACTACAATTTTACAAAGCGTTTATGAATTTAGGTGTTAAATTATAAGAGCATAATTTCCGTATTTTAGAGCATTTTTTATGGGCATAAAATGGCTTTTTTACAGCACATTTCTGGGTTGCCCTGGTTTTTAAATACCATTTTGTTGTCATTTACTGCATTTTTTTATTTTATGAACTCCTTTCTTATTATTAATTTATTAAATTGTAATTGTTAAATCTATAATCATTTAAATTTAAATATTTAATTAAACAATATTTTTAACGATATTGGCCTTTAACGTAAACACCAATAATGCAAAAAAGCAAAAAAAAATATTGAATACCATTTTGATTAAGATGCAACGTTTCTGTCAAGGCTGTAATCATTGTATGATGACAGTGCACAAGAACGCACCTTACTTTTGGTTTTTTTCTCCGCTTCTAAAGATGGTCCAAAACAAAATCAGTTAAGACAGGTTTTTGTTAAGATTTAGCTTA
Organism: Leucophora obtusa; assembly: GCA_949987735.1. Classification (NCBI taxonomy): domain Eukaryota; kingdom Metazoa; phylum Arthropoda; class Insecta; order Diptera; family Anthomyiidae; genus Leucophora; species Leucophora obtusa. The sequence continues at coordinate 50,601,085 of OX465299.1, forward strand.
TTTTTTTTTGTTCCATGATTTTATTTGACATTTACAAAATATTTCTAATAAATATAATTTTTTTATATGTTCGCTACAGTAACGTTTTAAATGAAGCCAAAATAGTTTTCAACACAAAAGTATAATGTTTAATATTAAATGAGTTTTTTTTTTTTGTTTAGTAAGTTGTATTTTTTTTTTTTTTTTTTGTTTTAATTTTTGTAGCTTTTAATTTTGTTATAAAGTCATTGAACTTTTTTCTTATTGCAATTTTACGTAACTTTGCTGATAAATTGAATGGAAGTTTTTTTTAGTATGTAGTTTTTATTGTTGTTGTTTTATTGGTATTGTTTGGAACGCCGACGTTTGAGTTTTTTATAAGCTCCTACTAAAGAAAAAAAAAAAAAATAAAAAATGAAATATAAATTGCATTCGAGTGCACCTTTCAAAAACTGCAGAAAAAATTTTAGGGCAACAAAGTGGTAAATGGTTAAATGGCGTAATGTGGGAAATTGCAATATTTGAGTATAAGAGATTAATCAGAACTGGGTCGACAACGACAATGAGAATTACTTTTTCATATATTTTGTATGTGAAGTAAAATGTCGCCATGTCGTCCGGGGATTTGTCGCCGGAATAGAATCTATTCTATTTTCATGACGCCACACACTCAAAATATTTGTGAAATTGTTTCCACATTTTTAACTCATTAATGGTTGCCATTAGAACAGAGTTGTAGAAGTTCGTATTAGAGTTGCAAAAATTCGTACTTTGTTTATAAAAAATTTATTTTTTTGACAGCAGCCATATAATTGAAAATAAAAATACATAATTTAGCGCAAAAAAAAAACAAAATTAAATACAAAAAAATGTTAAACAACAAGAATTAATGCAAAACCAATTGAATTAATTACGAATTGTGGCGAAACAAATACAAACATATTCTTGTTTTGCTTTCCTTTTTTCTAAACGTCAACAAATGTCGACGGTCGTCAGTCGCTGAATTTAAATTAATCGCGACGACTTTTGCTGTCGTCAGTTGTGATTAAACTCTAATTCAGATTTTGATTTTGATATTATTTTTGTGGTAGGTAAGCCACAAAAAAATTGGCTCCCTTGATCCACTTTTTGACTCTAATTTCGTTTTAAGGTCTCTTTTGGTAAGATAAAGACTTACTTGAAAGGGATACGAGCGAGAATAAGAACAAAAATGACGAAAATTCAATTTGAAATATTCATCGCAGTATGTGAGGGGACGCTATGAATTAAAGACTGTGGAGGGTTGCCAGAGTTTTTGTAAAGAAAACTCTGCAAAATCTGTGGTATTTTCTGATGAATTGTGTTTAAAGGCCATAGTGGAGTACTCAGTTTCTGACTACTAAGCCTAAGATTTTGGGCACTTCCCTATAGAAAAAGCCTCAGATTCTGAGCATATGTTCCTTTAGAAAAATTTCTAAATTCTAGACCTTTTGATAGGAAAAACTTTTAAGAGCCATAGGCCTTTTTCATAGGACAAAACGATTACGAAAATCAACAGATATAAAGCACTTTTTTCTAAAGCTCTGTAAATGAGCTTTAGGAAAAAGTGCTTTATATCTGTTGATTTTCGTAATCGATTTGTCCTATGGCTCTTAAAAGAAGAAAACATTTTTATTGAAAAATTTAACAGACACAAGGGAATCACCAGAGTGCCGCAGTTTCGGCTCACCCAAAGATTCGTCAGTGGTTAGTTCATGTGTCCATTAATCAAATTAATTTTCATTTGTTGTTTTGTCTCTATATGAAAAACTTTTTGTGTATGCCCTGACCAGGAATCAAACCGGCAACCTTCTACACCACGGTCGGCAAATCGATGAGTGTGGCTAATTGAAGTTTTGTCAATCACATCCTACACAATATATGTTTGTAATCAGAAGAGCCAGAATTAACTAATACTTGAGCAATTTATTTTTCAATTAGAATTTTTCCTCTCTTAATCCTATTGTTTTAGCCTTTTTACAAGTAACACTATGCGACAGTCAAAATCGGGATGGGATGAAACCAACGGGAAATGTTATATCGGTCAAAAACAAATTATACGTGTCCCGGCGTTTCGCTGGGTCACCCCTAGGAATAGAGATATATCTCTTTTTTGACATAACTCGAGAACCACTAGTCCGATTTTGCTTAAACAATTTAAAAAAAAAAATAAAAATTACAATTCCTTTAATCTGTTCATATAACGTTTTTCTATATACTCAACAGTTTTGCCGGTAAAAATAAATGTTTGTTACCGCTTCCATAAAAATCAATAACCTTTTGTTTATTACTTTTTTTTAATATTTTAGGCAAAAAATATTTTTTTCTTCATACATTTATTTTTACCGGCAAAACTGTTGAGTATATAGAAAAACGTTATATGAACAGAATAAAGGAATTGTAATTTTTATTTTTTTTTTAAATTGTTTAAGCAAAATCGGACTAGTGGTTCTCGAGTTATGTCAAAAAAAAAAGATATATCTCGATTCCTAGGGGTGACCCAGCGAAACGCCGGGACACGTATAACTTGTTTTTGACCGATATAACATTGTAATTTTTTTTAAAATTGTTTGAGCAAAATCAGATTAGTGGTTCTCGAGTCATGTCAAAAAAAAGACCACCATAGGTCAAATCGATATATCTCGATTCATAGACGTGACCTAGAGAAACGCCGGGACATGTATAACTTCTTTTTTACCGATATAACTTTCCTCGGTAGTTTGAACCCTGACCCCTACCATTTGTCTCACAGTGTAATTATATGATGCGCTTTATTCGCATTCAATAATTGGATGCCAAGTGTTGATCGGTTCCTGATTACCTGATTAAAAAATAATGTGAATCGAAATCTTTTAAAGACAAAGACAAATGAAATTTATTCCTATCTCCTAATGACTGATCCGGCGAAAGCCAGCGCCGATAATATGGGTACATGTTTTTATAAAAATTTATTAGAAAACAATTTATTTTTCTATTATTTTATAATTTTCAATTTTTAAATTTTTTTAAATATCATATACAGTATTTTAAGTACTATTATAAGTTAGTAAATTTACAAAATTTGAAAGTAAAATTTAAATTTATAAACAAAATAAAAAATATTACGCACACCATGTTTAATTATAAACACATAATGTCTAAAATTACTCGTTTATTACATGTGTATTATTGCATATGAAAGTGTAAACAAAATAATTTTACTTATTTTGTGTTTATATTTACTCACTTTGCATTATACTACACAAAAATTTACTCATTTTATAGTAGTAAATTTACAAGCATTTTTTTAGAGTGTACTTCGAAAAGAATATTTGATTTAAATATGAAACAAGTTTCAACTACCTCCTTTATTAGTTTGCCAAATTTTGTTAGCATCGGACCATATTCTACTCTTGTCCAATAAAAACGGTATTCCAAAATCATTATTAGAAAAATCTGCAGATAATTTTTAGGAGCCATACAAAAACCCACTTTACCCCATGTGATCATATTATTTTGGTATGTATCTCTAGTGTTTGTTTCTTTTTGACTGAGTTTCTAGATTTATTTGTTTTTATGCCTGTATTAAATTTTTTATTTTTGAAATCTAGTATTTTAAGTAAGTTACTAGGTATTTGCTACAGCTGTATAAAATATTTGAAAACTATAGTACAGTGGTTTGTGCGGTAACTTTAGATACAATAATCCAATATTTTACAAAAATTAATGAAAATAATTTATTGCGTTGGAAAGCTCTTCTTCATTTGTTACTCAATTAGCTGCAAAAATATAAAAAAATATTTAAAAAATGTAATACTGGTAACTACCCAGCAAAACCTTTCATTACCATGTAATGAGTTTTAGGTATTGAAATCTTAAGCGTTCACTAGTTACCTTTTAATTACTAAACTACTTATTTTAACATGGTGATGTCATTGGAGGAAAGTCATTACACTGATGTTACCTGTAAGTAGTTTATCAGCTGTTCTATAAATAGATTTTGAATATAGATTTAAAAAAATATAAAAATTTAAAAACCAATAGGAGCTGACACGTATTGATCAGCGTACCCCACGATTGTCAGGCAAACACTCTAACCATTAGACCACGACATCACTATGATTTTTATTGCTTTAACTTATGTACAAATTTATTGTGGCAACTGTTATACATGTCTATTTTTCACAAAACTTGTTGTTATTAAATACTGCTTAATGAACATCAACATTTCTATAAATAGATGTTTAATATAAATTACAAAAAAAAAACAACAATGGAAGCTAACACGAGTTGAGCAGCGATCCTCATGTCTGTCAGGCAAAAACGATAACCACTAGGCTACGCCATAGTTATGGTTTTTAATGATTTAGAACATATATTATTGGTTTCAGCTATTGTGAAATAGTAATGTGTGGGGTATAATTATCGGTAACTCATTACATTCAGTTTAAAAGTAATTCAACGGGTAATGAGATATGAGATCTAAGTAATGCATGTAGTAATGACCAGTCATTACCAAGGTTTTGCTGGGTAGATTCTAAAACTAACATTACACAACAGAGTTGTGCACTTAATTCCCCGAAGAGATAAACTTTTTCGCTTAATTCCCTAAGGAATTAACATTTCGATTTAATTCTTTAACGAATTAACCTTTTCGTTTAATTCCTTGAAGGCATTAACTCTTTCTTTTAATTCCCTGCAGATTTTACACTATAATTTGTTATTTTAAATTAACTAAAAGTTAACTCAAATATAACTAAAATTCTGTATATTTAACAGTTTTATTTTTGCTGTTTCTATCTTACTAAAATTTAGCAAAAATAACACAGGCCAACGAAAAAAATGTTTATAAAAACTTTTTAAACTAATTAAAAAAAAAAAACTAAATCGATATCAGCTTTGTTTTATCACCCACAATTCTCTCACAATATGGCAATATTTAAAAAATTAGGGAAACATTTGTTAAATAAAAATTAAAAATTAAGTTTTCTATTAGGTTACAATTTTGACTTACAAAAATATTATAGAGATAGGAAATCAAAACTTGCACAACTCACTGGTAGAGGGCGCTGAAATTTAGTATTACCAAAGCAACTATTTAGTATCAGTTTAGTATCAGCTGAGCCTATATTTAAAAACTCAAAAACTGCTGATACTGCTCGAAATAAGGAAAAAACAAATGCGGAATATATTCAAATAATAAAATTTGAGAAATCCGTTTGATTTTTTGCTTTGTTGTTTTTTATTATTTAAATTTAAATAAAAAAAGAAAATTGTCAATCTTTTTAACAAAGTGTCATCTAGTGATAACGATTTTGTTATAACTTATTTTTTCGGTGATGCCATACCCCTGAAAATTACTAAATATTAGACGCATATTTTTTGTATTTTCTCTTTTTTTTCTCTGCAAAATTTCTTGCATAGCTTTTACTCCGATGTTTTTACCTTTGATTTAAATAAACCGGGTTTATTTAAAGCAAAGGTATTGGTTTATTGCTTTAAATAAACCGGGTTCTTTTCTATTGCAAGCAAAATAACAAAGCCCACCGCTGACATCAATTGTTACGTTTACCTTCTAAAACGTACGTTTATCTCCTTTAGATAAACCGGGTTGGTGCTCTTTGCAAATAAAATAACATCCTCTCTTACATAAATTTTGAGGTTATACTTAAATTACAACAATCTAACACACACACAAACTCTATGCGCAACGCAATATACACAGTCTAAAGCGCAATTAACTCTAATGCACAACTCAACTTGTTAAAGTACAACTTCACTTCACAAATGTTAATATGCAAATTTCTTTTCCTTCATAACGTTCGGTCTTTTATAGTCCAATAGTCGTGGCTGTAGAACATCCTAGATGCTTCCAATGTCTATGATTATAACACTTAACATTATTTATGCCATTTAACATTATAGGCCAGGGGTGGCAAGACTTTTTTCGCTGCGTGCCAAAAACGGACAAATTTTTTTTGCAAAAATTTCTCGCGTACAACCCTAATTTTAGTTGTCTTTTAAAATTCCTCTTTTAAAAACTTTTAAAATTTGGAAAATTTCACTTAAAAATATCATCGCAGATGTACATATTTATCAGTGTTACGGATAACCCAAGAAATGACGTAAAAATGTTTGACGGTAATTTAATTTTTGGGGGTTTATTTAATCTTTAAATATTGAGATTATTTCATTACGAAAAAATCCCCAATGAAATAAAATTAAAACAGTTTGAACATTATTGCCTTTTCATTTTCTTGGGGGGTTATTCCATTTTTGGTGGTTATTTCATTTTGTTAAAAATAAGTTAAATTATTGGGCGCCATCAGTAAGTAATGAAACTAGTTGAAAAATGTGCTTTGGCCAAAAATTTGATTTTTTTAAAATAAATAGCGCAGTTTTTATCATCATAAAAATGAATAAAAAGCCAATATTATGGAATTGAACAGAGAAATTTCTATTTCAGATGAAATGGCTCTGCGAAACACGACCAAAACCCAATTTCAAATTCCAACAAAGGGGAATTATTTCGTAGCACCTATTTTCCCTTAAAAAAAAACTTAATTTTTTAGATTCAATTTTATTATAAGTTGTTTTTCATTTTTGTGCAATTTTCTGGTACTTTTTATTTCTCCGATTATGAGGCATTTTCTCATCGAAACATTTAAACTAATTTCAATTTTAGAAATTTTCCTCGAATTTTCTGATACTCTAATTTGCGAGTTCTTTAGTAACCATATTTCTTTAAACAAAATATGGTGGCAATACAGACGATTATTTACAAGCTCTATGAAAAATTTCTCCATTATAGAGTTAAATCACACATTTTTGTAACGAATTTAACATTCAACTGAACTTTTTGCCGGTCTTCCAATAGTTTAAATTTTTTAAAAATATCCAATAAAACGGCGCGTGCCACCTAAAATCCACTCGCGTGCCACTACTGACACGCGTGTCATAGTTTTGCCAGCCCTGTTATAGGCTGTGTTATATACTTAAATGTAGTGTTACTAGATTGACGTATTCAGTACATCAAGTTTCTAGGGATATTTTCTTACAGAAAATTACAAAGTTTTCAATACTAGACCAATCCAAATTCGTAACAATATTATTGCTAACCTTATAAAATCAGAATATATTGCCAACATAAAAGTTATTGAGGGCAGATGTTATTCATTATTCAATATTGAAATGTGAGAAATTGGTGGGTGATACGATTTTTCTGTTATTCTTTTCGGAATCAGCGCACCAAATTACACAAAAATTACATAGCTAAAGTTATTGAAAAAGCTTTTTCGTCGTTGGCCTGTGTAATCTGCTAATTTGAGCAGATTTTTCTGCAAGATCGAGTTTCCTAATTTTTAATAGTTTTAACTATAATTTTTACAGACTTTTTTTCTATTAGTTTACCGTACAATTTCTTTTGACAATGCATTTTTTTGTTTCTGTTGTATATTTTTGTTATTGTAAGATTTTTGTTAGTTTTTTTTTTTTTTTGTTACAAAATGAGAAAAGAGGAAATATATTTTTCAAAAAACCAAAGAGATTGGGGGACGCTCTAACACTGAGAAAGCTTTTGTTCTATAATGTGTCTTTAAACAAGAACATACACAAACCAATAAGTACTAATGTAAAAATAAAATAATAACCAAATATTTGCATCAAACATCATTATTTGCTCTCTTTGTATGACTCAAACATGAATTGTAACCAGGGATGGCAAAAAGGATCGAGCGACCCATCCAAAATGATTTAGTTATTATAAAAATCCAGAATTGAACCTTAATTACATAATATCAAACAGTATTATAGCCCTAGATTATGAATTTTAAAAACCACACTTAAAAACTTGCAAAAAAAAAAAAATCGCGGAAAGCGAAAAAAGGCTTTATGGTGGAAAAAATGAATTGAAAAACTTAATCAGCTATTTACATTCTGCAAACAAATATACTGATGCAAAAATTTTTCTTTTCGCAAAATTTATTTTTCGCGTTTTTTTTTTTTTTTTTTGCAAAAAACACACTTAAAAAATTTCAAAATAATAGCTGAGCGCGAAAAAAGACTTTATGTTACTGAAATTAATTTAAAAAAACTTAATCAGCGATTTACATTCTGTAAACAAATATATTAAAGCAAACATTTTCCTTTTTTCAAATTTTTTTCGCGATTTTTTTTTTTGCAACTCACCAGCAAACTTTATTGTATGAATTGGGTATTATAGTCCCTGGATTATAAATCTTAAGGAATCGCACTTAAAAACTGCAAAATAACAGCGGAATGCGAAAAAGGGTGCAGAAAATGACTTAAAAGAGCTAATCAGCGATTGACATTCTGCAAACGAATATATTGATGCAAAAATTTTCCTTTTTGCTAAAATTTTTTCGTATTTCTTTTTTTGCAACCTAACCACCAAACTTTGGGTCTTTGGATTACTAATTAAAATATACCGCAATTAAAAAATTCCAAAATAATGGCGGAGTGGGAAAAAAGTACTTGTGCCTCAGAAAATGAATTAAGAAACTCAATCAGTGATTAACCTTCTGCAAACAAATGTTAATGATGCAAAATTTTTCGTTTATGGAATATTCTTTTTTGAATTTTTTTTATTTGCAAACTAACCATTAATTTTTGGTGTAAGATGTGGGTATTATAGTCCTTGGCTTATGAATTTTTAAAAACCGAACGAGCGAGTCTTTTCCATCCCTGATTAACAAGTCTGTGTTCGTTCCTGTTTGAATGCTCATAATATTTTGTTTCACAAAAAGTATTGAGCAATTTGCAGGGCCATTGAAAAGGCATAAAATGTTGAATTAAATGATAAAGCAAATAATGTGGAGTTGAAAACATAAAAGTCTAATGTGTACAGTTTCTTTTGACGTTCACAGTAGTGCAGCCAGTCGATTTAACCTAGGGGGTCTCGGCTTTTTTCGATAATCGCAATATTGCGGGATTGAAACGACATTTCCAAAGCGCTCTATTCACCTATGTTAAAAAATTTCAGAAAGGTACCAACACTGGGTTCAAAACAGACAATCAGAGTGTTCGATTACTCGAAATTTTAACTAATTTTACTACAATTGGAAAGTTTTATTTACTTTTTGTATTGAATTTTTCCAGCTGTAGTAATTGTGGTAACTTGTAGTAAGTAAACGAACACGCCTAATATGGGCATCAACATTTTTATGTTTACGAGTACCACAAATACTTTTGAATTTTATTAATTTCGGAAATGCTCCCATACAAAAATATTACTAATTTTTAATCCTTCGTTTCCCCCCTTACATGCACACAATAAATAAAAAACGAGTCTGAATTACATAATTGATAAAATCAATCAACATTTTAATTGTACCAAGGAAATGATTGTATTAATTACTATAAATTGTATACGATTAATTGAAACAATTAAACAATTAAAATATTCTAGCAAACCAAAGATACAATTTTGAAAGCAATGCAAGTCAACAAGCGCATTTTTAGCGTTACTATCTTCCCTTCCCTTTAAAAATGCAATAAAAGAAGGCAGACGTTTTTGATGTTGTTGTATTTTATTACTTCTAATTGCGATATCGCGTACAAAAATCATGCCTTATACCCGCAATAAACGAAGTGCTACTTTCTATCGTACTGCATTTTTAGAAGCAGCTTCTTTTATTACGGGTGTAGTTGTGATATGACTTTTGTTCGCAATGTGCCAATTGGAAGCAATAAATTACAAAAAAAAATATCATAAACTCAGCATTCTTTTATTGAATTTTTGGAAGGGAGAGAAGAGAAAAGCGGTAAAAAACCAACTTCAAGTATCGCAGGCTTCTAAAATCCTCACCATTTTTTGCTGCGATACAACTGATTCAGTTAAATATTTATTTAAAAACTAATTTTATTTTAAAGCAATCTTTAATCAGATATTTTAGGTTAATAACACTGTGCGACAGTCAAAATCGGGATAGGATGAAACCAACGGGAAATGTTATATCGGTCAAAAACAAGTTATACGTGTCACGCTGAGTCACCCCTAGGAATCGAGATATATCTTTTTTTTTTTGACATAACTCGAGAACCACTAGTCCGATTTTGCTCAAACAATTTTAAAAAAATTAAAAATTACAATTCCTTTAATCTGTTCATATAACGTTTTTCTATATACTCAACAGTTTTGCCGGTAAAAATAAATGTTTGTTACCGCTACCATAAAAATCAATAACCTTTTGTTTATTACTTTTTTTTTAATATTTTAGGCAAAAAATATTTTTTTCTTCATACATTTATTTTTACCGGCAAAACTGTTTGTAAAGACTTTGGTCAACTTCAACTTCGATTTTAGCAATTTTTTTTTTGTAGATATTCTCTATTTTACCGAATTTTAGTGGGATTTTATCATTAATTTCAAACAAAAATATTTACTTTCCACTGTGCAGCGTTTTAAAAATCTTGTGAATTTATTTTTACTTTTAGCATTAAAAATTGCAAAAAAATCTGTAAATTAATTATGTGAGTTTCATAGTATTTTGCTAAATTTTGATTAATATATTTAAAGTTTATCGAAAATCAGTAATTTGTCTGCTTAATTAAGAAAAATAAATTAAAATTTAATAAATATTTGAAAGACTTTTATTACAAACCAGCCTGTCAACTATTGGTAAAATAATTTAAATTATATAAAAATATTTAATTTGGAACTTTTTAACAATTCTTTTTTTTTTTTTTTTTGTAAATTGAAAATAATTATGACTACCAATTATCGATTTAAGATTTGACAGACATATTTTAGGAACAATATTGGAAGAGAAAAGCTGAGATACATCTTTATTGTGTTCACACTAAACTGAATGGGTGACTTGACTAAGCCCAGACACAGTGTTCTTTGGAAAGTATCATTTTATTGAAGCAATCATATGTTTGTTTAAAAATATTCTAATTACACAATCATAGTTTTGTTTAAAAATACACTAATTAAACAATCATATGTTTGTTTAAAAATATCCTATAATAATTAAACAATCATATGTTTGTTTGAAAATATCTCCTACAATTTACCGCCCTTTAGCAAAGACATATTTGTTGTCAATAGTTTGTGTCTTAGCTAAGCAATCACACCCATTTCGCAACTAAATAATTTTAAACAAATATACTTTCAATTTTGTATATTTACAAATCTTTTTCTAATCTTTGGAATGTAAAACTATTATGATAATAAAACTGACAAACAACTTCTTTTAAATAATGTCTTGCATATTATTCAAGGCCGTATTGTAACTTACGGCTTTTATTACATTTTCAAACATACTTTTTATTAAATGATAAATATTTCTTGTTTTTGTTTAATACTTTTTAGCTTGTGCCATAAGTAATAATTAGTATCATTTAATAATCAACTAAAGAACTAATTTGTATTTGTTAATAGTTGTACTGTTTTATGAAAAAAAAAACAAAAATAATATTGGTAACTAATAGATTAGTTCCAGGTAATTTGTCTAATGGCAACAGCTACTTCCAATTTTTTTTTTTTTTTTTTTAATAATAAATTTTGTTGCCATTACAAACGGTTAAATAATTATTTACAAATTACAGAGGCACACTTGTGTTGTTATGTGGTGTTAATTTTAAACAATTTATTCAAATGGCCTTTTAAGTTAAAACATAAGCTTGAAATGAATAACTGTATTATAATTACTCATTTGCATTTAGATGATAAATGTTAAACGATTTTTTTTCTACAATTCCTAGATTTTGTTTTAACTTAAATGAAAAGCTTACCTAAATTTTTGCACAAAATGCAAAAATTATATTTTGCCTTTGGATTGTTAAAAAACTTGGATGAACTAAGATTTTCTGCCTAAGTTGAATATTGTTTGCTTAGATTAAGAAAATGTATAGGAAAAACTATTAAGGGAATTTTGGTAATTACACGAAGTTTTTCATCAGTATTTTTTTTTACCCAAATGTTTGCACAAGATGTTACCTTGAATATTGTGTGCATAATTTATGAACAAAATTTGATAAAATAGTCAGCACCTTGCAACTTTTTACCAAAGTTCTTGTGAGATTTATTTTGTTTACCTGTTATTTACTTCCAACTCTCTAATAGAAAAGTGTTCTCGCAGAAAAACTACTAAAGGTTAGTTAAAAATTACTTTGCAGAAAAAACTTCTGAAATTAGCTGATTTTTTTTTTCAATACTAGTAAAATAAGTTCTTATTAGTAAAAATAAAACTGTTAAATTTGTAGAATTTTAGTTATATTTAAATTAACTTTTAGTTAATTGAAAATGTCAAATTCTACTGTAAAATCTGCAGAAAATGTTAGTACACTAAAAATATTAAAAACAAACTAGTATATCTACAAAATTTTTGTTATTTTTAAACTAAATTTAGTTAATTGCAAATAGCAGTATATCCTGCAAAAAATCAGTAGAAATATTTGAAGTAATTAAAAACAGTTTTTGTCAGTTATTTTAAAATTTTTAAAGTGAAAATTTGTCAGTTATTTTTATGGCACTGTTAGTTATTTTTAATGCATTTGTCATTTATCTTTCAATGGTTACAAATAACTGCAATAACTTTGTTGCTTTTCTAACTGCATATGACTTTAACTTTCATTTTCAATAAATTCTACCAAAAAACTTTTTTGAGTGTACTTTCTATAGACAAATTTTTAAATTAGAAAAAATGAATTCAAACGGAACTATTTCTAATTAATTCTTACTGCTTTATAAGAATTTTCCCACTAAAAAATGTACAGTTTTCTTTAGAAAAATTCTAAGATTCATAATCCTTTCCTAAAAAATTTGAATATAAAAATGTTTAACTTTAGCATCCTTAAATAATTTACAAAGTTTTTGTTTATAAGATTTTCTTTGTTTGCATAAACTGTGTAAAAACTTAGATAAATTGACAAGTACCTCACAATATTTAGCGAGTTTTTTTTTATAGAGCTTTGTTTGCCTAAGTTTTTGCGTAACTTATTCAAGAATTGTGTAATTTGCTACATATTTTTGTTAGTAAAATTTAATTTGTATGGCTTGGGCAAAATCTTTTTTCTTTTATAACACTGTGAGACAAATGGTAGGGGTCAGTGATTGGGAAGGGTTCAAAGTACCGGGGAAAGTTATATCGGTAAAAAAGAAGTTATACGTGTCCCGGCGTTTCGCTGGGTCACCCCTAGGAATCGAGATATATCGATTTGACCTTTGGTGGTCTTTTTTTTGACATAACTCGAGAACCACTAGTCCGATTTTGCTCAAACAATTTTAAAAAAATTAAAAATTACAATTCCTTTAATCTGCTCATATAATGTTTTTCTATATACTCAACAGTTTTGCCGGTAAAAATAAATGTATGAAGAAAAAAATATTTTTTGCCTAAAATATTAAAAAAAAGTAATAAACAAAAGGTTATTGATTTTTATGGTAGCGGTAACAAACATTTATTTTTACCGGCAAAACTGTTGAGTATATAGAAAAACGTTATATGAACAGATTAAAGGAATTGTAATTTTTAATTTTTTTTAAAATTGTGTGAGCAAAATCGGACTAGTGGTTCTCGAGTTATGTCAAAAAAAAAGACCACCAAAGGTCAAATCGATATATCTCGATTCCTAGGGGTGACCCAGCGAAACGCCGGGACACGTATAACTCCTTTTTTACCGATATAACTTTCCCCGGTACTTTGAACCCTTCCCGATCACTGACCCCTACCATGACCCCTAATTTTAATTTTTTTAAAATTGTTTGAGCAAAATCGGACTAGTGGTTCTCGAGTTATGTCAAAAAAAGATATATCTCTATTCTTAGGGGTGACCCAGCGAAACGCCACACGTATAACTTGTTTTTGACCGATATAACATTTCCCGTTGGTTTCATCCCATCCCGATTTTGACTGTCGCATAGTGTAATTATTAATTACTTTTTAAATATTTTCAATAATACTAATCTAAATATATATTTTTTTTCTCTTTTTAGGTTAGTAACAAAATTTATATTACATACTTGATATTGGTGAGTTGATATTAAAAATATTTTTAAATTTTGTGTAAATTATGAATTCATATTGTCGGCTTACAATTAGTTTGATCCAGTAACCATTTCTGGAAAAGTTGATTTTGAAATGGTTTATATATATTGCAAGTATCATCTTTCTGTTTCCGAAAGCTGTTTTTCGATATCTTTTATCATATCTGAGATATCGATTTTGCTCTATATGCGCAATTTTAATATTAATGAGCATTGGTTTGCTGCATATCCCACTGTTTGACATATACAGCAAAATAAAGAAAAAAAAAATATTTATTGTTATGCTGCTTTTGGCAGCAAATGAAGCAAATTTTGCATATAAACATTAAAAATTAACTTTTTGGTGTATGGGCAGTGTTGCCACCAGTAGATCAAAAAATTGCACAGCTTTAGGTCAAAAATGATCCAAAACCATAGAAAATTACACAAAAAAGAATTTTAATTTTTTTTTATATTATTTAAAAAAAATGGCTATTTTATATACAAAAAATTACAAAATACAAATATGAGGCCCTTTGGACCAACTCTCCTGCATATATTGGGGTAGAATCAAAATATTTTGGAAATAATTCAGCGATTTCTTAACGGCTGGTTGGATTCCTATGAAATTTCGTACTGTCGGAACCAAAATAATTTTGAGCTAAAGTTTTGACGGGCCAAGAAAAATGCTTACGCTTGTGGGTTTTCTGTTAAAGCGTAAAATTTATATTTATTTAAAAATTTAAATTCTTTATTTTTACAATAACACGGTCCGGTTTTTGCTATCTTCAAAGAAAAATCAAGGCTAATTTTTCTAAAAAACTTTGATTATTTGTTGCAACTTTATCTATTAACTAAAGAGAATGTCAATCCAATATGTGTTTTAGTCTTAAATGGCGTGCTTTTCAAGTTGAAAAATATAAAAACCACATTTTTGACTTTTTTTTTAAGATTAATTGTTTGAAGAATCTTTGTCTGCATTAAAAGTTTCTTTCAGAACAATTATAGCATATATGTTTCTTTGAAGGGTACTTTCATTTGTATGTGTTTTATAAATAAATATTTCTCCGTTGCTAGTTATTCTCTTCCCAAAGCCCCCCGAATTCAACCATTTTGTACTCAAATTTACACTGAACACAACATATAAACGGATTTTAATTTTAAAGTTCATTGGAAATATCAATATTTGGATAATAGGTTTGTTTTTTAATTCCTTTATTTCTGATTTATTAATGTATTTAGGTACATAGATGCCAACTTTTTCATAACAAAAAGCGCAAAAAATATACAAAAAAGGGTAAAAACGCGCAAATTTCTACTTAAAAACGGGTAAAAAAGCACTAAACATTTTTTACGACCTTTAAGGGGGGACATTACATTCGCGGCAGAGAAAACAGACCTTTTTTTAAAAATTCATAACTCAGTCAAAAACAAATATTTTTCCAAAATTTTTTATTATTGTAGAGAATTGAACAAATTACAATAAAAAAAATTAAAAAAAATATATTTTTCACTCCAACATGGTTTTATAGAGCTCCAAACTGGCGGCAGAGAAAAAAACGGGGCCTCGTGGTTGCAGCGCTGGCAGTCGCAAAAATTGTCCGATTAGGAAAAAAATGACTTTTTTAAATCTTAACAAAATTGGTTATCGTATGACACGAGCTTTTTTTTAAATTTTTTTTCAATTTTTGGTGATATTCCAAATTTGAAAGAGTGTTTTTTCGACAAAAATATTGACTTTAAAAATTCATAAAAAATGGGAAAAAAAATTTAAAAAAAAGCTCGTATCATACGATAGCGAATCAAGTTTAAAAAATACAAAAAAAAAAATTTCGTCAAAAAATGAACCCGCTAGTGCCGCAACCTGTACGAAAAACATGGTTTCGAGATAAACGCTTTCAAAGTTTGTGAACAAAGAAAAAAAAGGTTACCTTCGACTTCACGCTGCAAAAGATGCCAAATAACTTAGCATATAAAATAAAAATTCCACTATATGAGGTATAAAGATGCCTTTTTTTTCAAGAAACTCAAAAACACAAAAAAACAACCACCAAAAGTCAGGTAACAAGTAAAACAAGTATATACCAGCTGCCGTACGTAGGTAGCGCGAAAATTAAAAATGCGCTCTCACTAATCCGGCTGTAACTTTTGAACCCGTAGGAATTTTTACATGAAATTTTTTTTCCTAGAATCTTAAGAATATTTACTAAAATACAAAATTATAAAAAAAGTCGCTTTCAAAAAACGGCCAATGTCATGTCCCCCCTTAAAAAAATTTGTCGTGCCTCGCATTGGTATTTTAATTAAAAACAAATAAAATTATGATATAAGCGTACGATCATGCGCGGTTCCAGTAATTAATATAAGGGGAAAAATCATACGCCTCAGTGGCCAACTCAATGTATTTGTCTACTGTGGCGTATGATTTTTCCCCTTATATTAATTGCTGGAACCGCGCATGCGTACGATCTACATCAATAAATACATCGGCCGGGGGTAAAACAATAATAAAAACGAATAACTTTCGCAAAATTTTGTAATTTTTTTCCATGTTTCGTGATTATAATAATAATTCAAGAAAAATGATTAGATTTTTTAAAATATAAGCGCCAGTTTTATAGTCAGAACTAAGAACAATTCAGAGCTTTAAAGAATTAATTCCTTTTTGAATGAACTCACTACCAATCGAATTCAATTTTCTCTGGAATTGAATGAATTCCTTTTCTTAAGTACTTCGTTCAACTGAACGCGTTCATCAAACAACAAATTCGTTTTGACACACCAAACAAAACTTCATTTAGCTCGAATAGCATGACATTTACAACTTTTCCTTGATATTTTAATTTATCGTTGTTGAAATAACAACAAATATTGATAGATTTCCTGATATTGCCATAACAACAATAAAACACAAAAAATGTGTAAAAAGCGCTATATAAATTTCGGGAAAGCACCAATTTAGCGCTTTTTTCAGTTACGCGTTTCATTAATATTTTTCGCGTTTTGGCACATCAAAAAGCACCAGATTTAGCGCGAAAAGCACTAAGTTGGCATCCCTGTTTAGGTAATGTCAAATAAAATAACCTCTTACCAAATAAATTTAATGGTTTTGATCGAATTCCAACAACCTTTTCCGTAGGTGAAACCAACGATTTTTCATTTTCACAAAAAATTCCCAAATTTTTTTAATGGATATCCGAAAATTTTATCCGATTTTGCTGAAATTTAGAACATGATGTTCTAATACAAATATCATACAAATAGTAAATTATTGGTCGCCATGTGAACTATAAAAAAAATTCTCTTTACATTAAAAGCACTAAAATTATTATAAAAACTTTAACAGTTTTAATGCTTTTTACAGACAAACTCATTTTATCTAAATATCGGTCTAGACTTAGAATGAAATTTACGAAAATTTCTATAAAAAGTGAAATTACACAAAAACTATACAAAAATGTCATTATTCAAGAATTATCCAACAAATATGTAAACAGTCCCATTTTTGAATAATTATTCAAAAGTTGGCAACACTGTATATGGGTCAAACTCTTAATAAGCTGACGACATCTAAACCAGTGTTGCCATTTCAGTGCTTTTCCGGTATTTTTTTGGTGTTTTTTCCTTCCCATACCCGGTGATTTTTTACAAATACCCGTTTAAAAAAAGCGGGTATTTACAGTGCTTTTTCAGATTTCTGGCAGTGCTTTTAGTGCTTTTTGTGCAGTTTATATTTTTGGTATTTGTTCTCGTTTTTTTCAATTTTTATTCAACTTTCTGTCAAAGTTGAAAAAAATTATACGAACTATACAAAAAATAAATTTTTTTACAATTTCAAATAGCAACTTCGTTATATTTAAGCTTTAAAATTTTTAAATATTAATTTGGTGCTTTTTAAACCCTTTTTGGTTATTTTTTTTTAACCCTTTTTACACAATTTTACAAAGCTAAAATGTGTTTGTAAATTCTTGACTTAAATTTTTTAAAAAATTAATATCGTGCTTTTTTACCCCATTTTTGGTAAATTTTTACCCTTTTTACCCGTTTTCACAATGCTTTCCTGCCTTCAAGAGTTGGCAACACTAAACTAAACACTTGTTTACAAACTAGCCGAGACACAATTAGCTAAGATACCTTTTTAAAATATATTCCTTCAGATAATTTTTCAATTAGATACTAAATCGAAATCATTATAAAACAAGCAATATTGAATTTACATTGTTCAGATATTAAAATATATTAGCCACTTTTTCTAATCACTTGGATTTAATAAATCTAAAAAGTAGTTCCAAAAGTGCTCAATAGCTGGGGTTAGATTCTTCCTATTTTAAAAAAAATTTTCTGTCCGACACTTCTTTCACCCTAATTTTTAATACCGAATTCGATGATGAAGGATTTTACTTTAACTTTTAATTTATAATTATATTTTACATAAAACAGCGATAGACAATCTGTCTTTTAAGTTTTGTCACTTTAATTTATATTTTTATACACTTGAAAAATTCCATTCCAATATTTAATATTCACTAATTGGATTTAATTAAATTACTTACAGTAGAGTTAAAAATTTCCATTTCTATTTCAGCTATTTCTCCATGTCCAAGATGGAAAATATGTATTTGGTGAGGTGTAGTTTTTGTTTCTAAACATATTTCATAAAAAAAATTTAATAAAAACCTTTTATTTGTTAGTTTTTAAATTTTTTTGTTTCTCTTTTAATTTTTATTCGTATTTTTTTCTGACATTAAATTAATAGGCTGTTTCATATATTTGTGCTTTTATTGTGGATTAGTTAAATCCAGCTTTTTTTGGATTTAACAAATCCCCTTTTTGTATGAAAAATTCTAAATCCAGGTGATTAAAAAAACGCTAATTATTTATTTTTTTATGATATAAACAGCTGTTAAATACTGCAACATTTTCTCCAAAAATCCCGCTTTTCTGCAAATATGGAAGAAAATTTGGATTTCCTTTTGGATTTCACCGAAATCGATATTAAATTGGTATTTCAATTTGAACAAAAATGGGATTTCGGTACAAACACAAATCTTTGAAATCCCAAATTTTTATTGGAATTCCGTTAAAATCTATCGAAATATACTTTTAATCCGATTTCAATCATAATGTAAATTTGCTATAAGGCTGTACCGAAACTCCGAAATTTCGATATTCACGACTTTGAAAAAACAATGAAGAAAAGCCTATAGGTGTTCAATTATAATAGAATATATTTATTTGAACTAAATATCTGTGTTTTATTGAAAATTGAGTGTATATAATAAGCTTTTTTTCATTGTTTTTAAGAGTGGTGAATATCAAAATCTCGGGATTTCGATGCGGAGGTTAATTCGGTTTTACCGAATTTTTTGCTGAACCATTTACAATCTCTTTGTTGTAAATAATATAGAAAAAATTTAATATGAGAAAACGGAGATAAAAAATTTTTTTTAGTTGAAAAAACTTTTTTGGGTGGGTGTGAAAAAAATTTGTGGGGCAACAGTTTTTTCTGGTGAAAGAATTTTTTGAGGTGGATATAAAATAATTTACTTCAAGGCTTCTGGTGAAAAAAATTACAAAATATTTTACTCACCGTACCTGTGATATTGTGAGAATGGTGCGATATTGCCAAACCGAAGCGATATTATATTTTGTGTTGTCTGTTCGGCAAAAGTTTTTGCTGGTTTCAGCAGGACAAGTTGTCATTTTCAATTAAGTAAAATTTAATTCCCTTATAACTAAAAATTTTTATATTTAACAGCTTACTTTTGCTGTTTTTAGTTTACTGAAATTTTGTAAAAAAAAATTTGTTAATTTCAGCAGTTAACTAATTTTTAGTAACATCAGCAAACATTTTTACAGAATATTTTTCTATTAGCGGAGTTCCAGATTTTTCTTATTAGTTATTTATTTATATATTGCACTATTATTAAGTTATTTTGAATTTATTGCTTTTAAAATGTCAAAATTTTATTGAAATTAATAAATAATGTTTATGGTGCAGTATTTTTTTTTTTTTTGTTTTGTTATTTGGTTTCTTAATCTAGTCAATCAATACCTTATGGCTGCAAAGCTTGGCTTGTGTTTTAAAATTGTTTGGCTTTTTTCAGTCTTCATTTTTATGTCTAGTATCTTAAATATCAAATCAAACATTAAACTTCTTCAATCATACAAAAAGTAATAACAGCTTTGAAAAAATTGAATTTGATATTAAATAAAAAATCACCAACAACAACAATCAATACACATAGTTACAGGTAAAATTCGTTATAGAAGAATTAAAAGTTTTAAGGTGGTTTTTAGTTTAAAGTGTGTTGCCACATTAACAACTATGGATTTGAACAATATGAAGCAAGTCGTCTAAAGTTTAGATTACAAATAAAGAAGGCGGCTCTTAAGATCTTACATTTAATTTTGTTAGTACGAAAACATGGTTTAATATTACTTTAGTTGTTTTGGAAAAATGTTTAAAGGTGAAGAATTTTGTTTGTAGTAAAATAAATTTGAAAGATTTGAGGTTAAGTATTTTATATTTTTAAAAAGGTCTTCATAAATCTGTTGTTTGTTATTAAAATTTATCAGTTTTTTTTATAAATACATTGTATTTTTATATGATTTTTTTTATTAATAAAAATAACGTTTAAACTCAGAATTTATAAAATTATCAACAAGAAATACGACAAACCACAATTGCTTATCAAGTTTTTTTTTTTTTTTATTTTTTTTTTTTTTTTTATTTTTTTTAATTGTAGCAGGAGTACAAATGAAATTAACTTACACCGCTTTAGAACTGTCAAAAATATAACTACCCAGTGTAGAAAATCATTACCAGATATGTGGTTATGTAACTACATACTTGGTAATGGTAACTACTTATTTTTGTTATTACATTTCTTATTACCTTTATATGGGGATGTCGCGAAAAATAATGAGTTGTCGTTACACACCAGAATACGAAAAATTAAAAAATATATCGTTACCTATGTGCTTACCAGTACTGACAAAAATAATGAGTCTAAAAATAGATTTTCAAAAAAATAAATTATATAAAAAAAATATTTTTTATTGTATTTTTTTTTTTTTAATAAAATTTGCTGGTGCCGGAGTCGAACCTGGGTCTACAGATTGCCAGTCAACAGCTCTGCCATCTGAGCT
The DNA here is from genome assembly GCA_949987735.1 of Leucophora obtusa. Taxonomy (NCBI): domain Eukaryota; kingdom Metazoa; phylum Arthropoda; class Insecta; order Diptera; family Anthomyiidae; genus Leucophora; species Leucophora obtusa. The sequence goes on from OX465299.1 coordinate 50,622,203, forward strand.
ATATCGACATGTAATATTTAATAGATAAAAATATAATTGACCTGCTGCACACAAGTAAGCTTACTAGCCAACGTACAAAAAATCAAAAAATATGTGGTTACATATATCCTTACCAGTGTTTAAAAAATATTGAGTCTAAAAATAGATTTAAAAAAATTTTCAAAAAAATCAAAAAAATAATTTTGTATTTGAAATAATGATAAAAATAAGTCATTATCCGTAACTCATTATTATATGTTTTAAAATAATGCAGAAAGTAAGTGGGTGTCATTACTGGTACTCCAAAAAATAATGATATTTCATTACCGTTTCTACACTGGGTACTCATAATAACTAATTCATTGAATTAGAAATCACTTATAAAAAATATGTGATTACCAGGGCAAGTTTAAAATGGCACGAAAAAAGTTGAAATTGGCAAGAAAAATGGCACAATAAAGCGTTTTTTCCTAAATATTTTTAACACAAAACAACAATGAATAATTTCGCCGATTAACTGCTAAAGTTCAATCGATGTAAACTAGTATGATTTTTAAATATTAAAATTTCCGTTGCTATAAAAAGAAAAAAAAATTAAAATTTAATGATTTTTTTTAATGAAATTGTGAAAAACTAAAAAAAAAGTCGAATGAAAAAATTCACAACAATAGTGAATTTTTTCATTAAATCAATGAATCCATTTTAATGAAATTTATTCATTAAGACTTTGAGCGAAAATTCTATCAGTGTACTGAAAATGAGAGTCAAACCAAAGGTATATGTACAGTGTTGCCAACTCTTGAAGGCAGGAAAACACCGCAAGCATTGTGAAAACGGGTAAAAAGGGTAAAAATTTACCAAAAATGGGGTAAAAAAGCACGATAATAATTTTTTGAAAAATTTAAGTCAAGATTTTAAAAACACATTTTAGCCTTGTAAAATCGTGTAAAAAAGGTTCAAAAAATAACCAAAAAAGGGGTAAAAAAGCACCAAACTAATATTTCAAAATTTTTAAGTTTAAATATAACGAAGTTGCTATTTAAAATTGTACTACAAACATTGTGAAAAAATGTATTTTTTGTATATTTCGTATTATTTTTTCAACTTTGACAGAAAATTCAAGAAAAATTTAAAAAAGAAGAACAAATACCAAAAATATAAACTGTACAAAAAGCACTGCCAGAAATATGAAAAAGCACTGTAAATACCCTCTTTTTATAAAGGGGTATTTGTAAAAAATCACAGGGTACGTGAAAGAAAAAAGCACCAAAAAATACCCGAAAAGCACTGAAATGGCAACACTGTATATGTAGTTTAAAACAAAACGACAAAGGTATTTACCTTTAAAATAACTGAAGAAATAGTTATTTTTAACTGTTGAAAAATTACTAATAAATGCATTAAAAAACTAACAGTATTGTAAAAATAACTGACAAGTTGTAACTACAAAAATTTTAAAACAACTGACGAAATTTGTAAAATCTACTATTTTTTCCAGTTAATTTTTTTTTTAATTATGTACAATATAAAAACATATTCACAATAAAATTTTTTCTTTCGATTACCAAAAAATGTGTAGCTTAGCCTACTTTAGTTTTGAAATAAAAATTCCGTACGTAAAAGAATTGCCATGTTTACTTTCCGTTAAAGTAACTAAAATTAAACTTAAAGAAAAAATAAGCAGGTGTACTTATTATTTTGACCATATGTGTATATGCTGAAGTTTATTACTATCAACAATACCTGCTATAGAGACATTTTTTATTATTATTTTATTGCACCCCTACTTGAAATTCCCAAATCATTCTGCGATAATCGTCATGCCCGACATTATTTTTTTTTATTTCTTCTCAAATTAGTCAAGACAAAAAAATATTGATAAATTTGTCTTGGCTTTTTGTTAGTAAAGACACATTTATAAGTATTCAATTGTTTAAAATTAACAGACCATTAACTTTATCTGATTAATTTTTTTTATTTTTAGTAAATATCAAATTTGTAAAAATAAAATAAGCACTATTCGTTACACTACAATCTCATTATCACACATTAACAGTATTATCACTAAATCATCTGTTTATAACGGTAAATGTTAATGAACTTTACATATTGCCTATATGCACTGCACTCTGTGGGTATTCAAAATAATTGTGTCGATGATCATTATCATCATTAACAGCAACATGACGACGACGACGACGTCAACGATGACACCAATGATGATGGTTTAGTACTGATATGATTGACATTTATGCTGAGTGGGCGTTTTGTAACCTACTGATGACTATAACTAGTTTTTTCTATACTATTTTCAATACATATGCATTTTTAATCAATACAACCTACACTCGTATAACGCGGTTCTTATGTTCCAAGGAGACACCGCATTGTACGAAAACCACATTACACGAATTCTATCATATTTTATTTAAAATTCGGTATACTTGTGGAAAAAATGGCGCTATATGAGGGAAAGATCCGCGTTATAAGAAAAAAGCATAGATGGTAACCGAAACGGTGCGGTTGTCGGTAAGGGTATTTCAGTTATTTCGGCAACGATATTTTAAAGGTAATAGTATTTCGGTAACGGTTAACATTTTTTCAATTATTACGATAATGTTATTTTAAGGGTAACGGTAGTTAGTTAATTCGCTGCATAGCGATTTTATTTGCCAAAAATAAACCAATATAAATACAACACAAATTAACCAAATTAGGAACGACTTTTTTCTTAAATTTTACTAAGTCAGAAATTTTAGCAAAATTGCCAACTTAAGCAATAAAAATCTTTCTTAGTTCTGACTATAAAACTGGCACTTTATTTATAGCCGTGTGTTCGACTTAACTATATCCGTTAAATAATAAAAAAGCTAAAAGTCCAAAAAAACGCGTTTAAGATGAAAACTAACACATTACTTTTCGTATGCACGTTAACTTTCAACACGGATAATTATCGACGTTGAAAACTCAACGTTTATTCACTTTCACATCGTACTAGGGTTTATGTCCCGGGAATTCCCGGGAATCCCACCCTTTTTTCAATCCCGCAATCCCGGAAATTTTGTGCGGGATTTCCCGGGATTTTTTTATTCTTTTACAGAAGTTTTAGCTAGTAGGTATATTAAAATTTTGGAAGCTTTATTTAAATTAAAAACATTGATTGTTTTAAAAATAAGTTAAATAAAAAATATTTAAAATTAAAAAATGCAATTTTAAAATTTAATAATATAATATATAATATAAAAAATATTATTTAAACCGAATTTTTTTGATTTAGTTAAACCGAAAACAAATTTTATTAGACATTATCAAGTTTAAGTACAGTAGACGCTCGCAAATTAGAGCTTTCAGTAATTCGAACGTCCAGAAATTAGAATCAATGTTTGCAATACATTAACCGCTCTGAAATTCGAATTTAAAATTCTAATTTCTGAGCGTTTTGTTTTTTTTTGGTTATTTGAATACACAGGAAATCCCCAATTTATTTTTATTCTGTTTGAATAAAGTAAAACTAAAAAGGGGAATCACCAAATTATATATGTTTTTCCCTATTTGTTTTTTTTTTGTCGCATTTATGTACATTTTTGGCTAGTTTATTTGTGAAATTTGATACGCGTGTACATATTATTTGGCAGTCTCTATTAAATAGTGAAAGTGTATCATTTAAAATGTTAAATAAACGTAAAAAAAACACTTTATCATTGGAAACTAAAGTCAAAATATTAGAAAAGCTTGACAAAGGCGTTCAAGGGAACCGGTTAGCCCTAGATTTTAATGTGACAACATCTTCAATCAGCTACATCAAATCACATAGAACAGCAATATTAAATGCTGTTTCAAACACATATCAGGAGGCAAACAATAAATCTTTGCACAGCGCTGAATATCCAAAAATGGAAAGTCGTCTGTATGAGTGGTTTTTAAATCAATGAGAAAAAAGTGTACATTGACTGGGCCAATATTAAAAGAGAAAGATAAACAAATATTTAGAGAGGAATATCCCGATAAAGATGAAAATGCATTCCGGGCAAGTGATGGATGGTTTACCAAATTTAAGAAGCGACACGGTATCCGTTTTTTAAAAATTTGTGGCGAGATTCTTTCCAGTGATGTTGCTTCAGTCACTCCTTTTATTCATCGATATCGTGTAAAGATCGCTGAGATGGGTTTAATGGAGTCACAAATATATAATGTCGACGAAACCGGATTATTTTTTCGTTGCCTACCAGACAGAACCTATGTCTCTGCTTTTGAAAAAAACGCCCCTGGACATAAAATTCAAAAAGACAGAATTTCAGTCCTACTTGGTGCAAACTCTGATGGATCACACAAATTAGTTCCATTGGTAATTGGAAAAGCAAAAAAACCCAGGTGTTTTAAAAATTTCAATAATCCTCTGCATTACAACTTTTCAAAAAATGCTTGGATGACTTCTCGGATTTTTCACGAATGGTTTCACGGAATATTTATTAAAGAGGTAAACAAAAATATTGATTTCAGGTTCAGTACATAATTTTTAAATTTTTTTCAATTCACAGGTGATCCGCTTTTCTCAGGGAAATAATTTGCCTCCGAAAGCCATTTTGCTTATAGATAATTGCTCCGCTCATACACCCATTGAGAAACTTAAAAGTGACGATGGAAACATAGTTGCATTATTCTTTCCACCAAATGTGACAGCAGCTTTACAACCAATGGATCAAAACCCTATTAAGTTAACAAAGCTCAATTACAGAAGTATGTTTCTTTCTCAGTTAATTGCTGAAGGTGGTGAACTGAAGAATCATTTGAAATCCCATTCGATTCGCAATGCTATATTATTACTGAAACAAGCTTGGGATGCGGTACCACAAAGTGTTATGAAGAAATCTTGGTCAAAGTTGTCCAATTGGGATTCTAATCAATACGACAGCGACGATGACGTGCCAATAGCACAATTGTTGCAAATAGATCAGGACTGCAACGAAGTTATTCAGATAACTCAAGCTCTTTTAAAAGAAATAGCTCCCAACGATTGCATCGGTATAGAAGACATCGACAGATGGAATGAAGATATGTTTGATGACGGATCTGTTTATGTTCTCAGTAGCGATGGTGAGTCTTCAGATAGCAGCGAAGACGACGTTGTTGCAGTATCATCAGTTGTCTCTAATACTACAGCCATTGAAAGCGTAAATAATTTATGTTTTCTTGTTTTTATCAAATAAAATTGAATTAAAAAATATTAAAAAGAGTTTTATTTAAGTTTTTGGAAGTAAATTTACTCAATTTTTTTTTCGAAAAAAAACGTCCAGAAATTAGAATAATTCAGAAATTAGAATTGCCTCAAAAACAAAGCGGTTCTAATTTGCGAGCGTCTACTGTACCAACAAAAATACTCGTACCTCGGAAATTTAATTTTTTTTAATGATGGTCTTTGTTCAAATAAAGCAATATACTTATACAACATTTCAACATCAGTATTTCAGCTCCCAATACCTCAAAAAAACACGGCATTAAAATTAAACAAAATGATATTTTCGTATTTTCAATTGATGTAAGTGTTTTGAGTTTTTATTACTTCAAATATTTTTCAAATTTTATGTTTTTGTTAGATTAAATATTGCTGACCTTTGGTGTTGTTATATTTGTAGTACTGTTTGGCTTTAGGTCATAAATTTTTAAAAAATAAAAATCCAAATATTTTGTATTTTATTTTTCAATATTTTATTTTTTAATTTTCTTCCGATATTTCGAGTTGCCTCGCAAATCATCCTCTGGGATATTTAAAAAATACAATATATTAAAAAATATATTTTCTCGCTGCACTTAAAGCTTACTATTATTTTTAAAATAATGCATCAAATGCTTTTTCAAATTATTTTGAATTTTTTATATGTTAATTTAAAATGCAACAATGAAAATTAAGTAATTTTTTTTAAGTAGTTGTGCCATAAAAAATTTCTATTAAAAAATACCAATTAAAGTTATTAAACTATTTAATTATATTTTAGTGTCTATTTTTATAAATAGATTTAGACGATTTGCCTAAAAATTTGTGTGAAAAATACTCACTTTTAAACTTTTTAATAAAAATAGACGAATACTTCTGAAAATCTGCATAGAAACAAAATATCTAAAAATAGAAATTTTTGGATTCCATATTTAATCAAAACATCGATCTTAGTTCTGACTCTAAAGCTGGTCCGATACAAAATTGCACCCATTAATAATTCCAATATATCCTGAAAGAATTTATGATTCAATTCGTTTAACCGTTTAAACCCCGAATTAATATTTCTAAGAGTTGTTTTAAAATTAAGACGGCCTTCCATACAAATATATTACCTGCATATTAGTTCGCTATTTAAACTGTTAAACGAATTTATTAAGCCCTTATTTCAGAATATATTAAGTAGATTTTCTTATGACTGCAACCAAAAGATGAACTTTCTCGTAAGTTATTTTAATAAAAATCGAGTTCTTCAAGTAAACATACGTCGGATATATTCATTTTCTAACGAGCGGGAATTCCCGGGATCCCGGGAAATTAAAAGAAAAATCCCGCTGTCCCGGGATATGAAAAAGTCCGGGAAAAGAAAAACCCTTCATCGTACACAACTTCTTCGCGTTACTTCCTAAAAAGTTTTGCTAACGTACGTTCGATTATAACGGAAAAATTATAAACATAACCCGTTTAAAATTTTTTGATACTACAATCGGTTTAACGTAGATTTGCTTTAAATACTTAACGTTGATAGGCATGAGACAAAATACAGCTTATGTAAAATACTCGATAACCACGTGCAATTACCAAGAGCAGAGAATTAAAAATAACGGTAACGGTATTTAAAGGATAACAGTATTAAATTTATTTCGGTATTGATATTTTAAGTTATTTAGGCCACGGTATTTTATGAATAACTGTATTTCGGTAACGGTATTTTAAGGTTAGCAGAATTCAGTTATAAGGGTTTTGAATCGATAATGGTATTTCAGTGGCATCGACTGCCCTCCCTTGAAAATAGAAAATTTTGATAAACCGCGTTGGAACGAAAACGCGTTACACGAGGGGCGAGTGCATTTGTTTTAGTTTTGTTGTCTTTTATCTATAGTATATTTTTAACATAATTATTTATTAAATATGTATTAACAAAAAAAAAAAAAAAACAAAAGGTTATTGTACGCTTGTTAAAGCTAAATTTGCAATTTTTGTATAGATTTTTGTTTAGACAGATTTTATAAGTCTGAACATCCGGGTTTTTGTACTAAAAATAGTATAGACAATAAGTAAACAAAAATTCAAGCCGCTTCAGATTGGCCATAGGATGCCCTACACCAACCCACAGGTTTAAGTCTGAAATTTTAATATATCCAAATGGACTTGTGCCCACAAATGTTTAATAAGTCGGATTAATAGTTATATTTTTATTTTGTTAGTTTAGATTAGAGTTTGCTAAAAATCGAAAAATTTCAAAATTATAAAAACCGCCGTTTCGGTTATTTTTCGGTTTTACTATTTTAAAGAGTTTAAATTTTGTTTAAAACAATATAAAGTTAAAATTTTATAAATTTCGCGGAATACGAAATAAGGCTTTTTGAAAAATACGCGGTGAAAATCGTAACTGAATATGTGAAACTCAATATCTCTAAACCACTTGAATTTTTGGTGCAATTTTATTACTAAACGTATATAGAAATTGCCGACGTTGCAACAAAAATTGTATTGGGAGAGCACTGTTTTTTACGAAATGCCGGTACTACTTAAAACGTGCTTTGCCAGTACTGTTTTCTGAAAATTAACAAGCTGTTTTTAATTTATTAAAATTAACAATTTTATAAATTTTATGTATTTTTGCATCTATTACATAACACTGTGAGACAAATGGTAGGGGTCAGTGATCGGGAAGGGTTCAAACTACCGGGGAAAGCTATATCGGTAAAAAAGAAGTTATACGTGTCCCTGCGTTTCGCTGGGTCACCCCTAGGAATCGAGATATATCGATTTGACCTTTGGTGGTCTTTTTTTTTGACATAACTCGAGAACCACTAGTCCGATTTTGCTCAAACAATTTTAAAAAAATTAAAAATTACAATTCCTTTAATCTGTTCATATAACGTTTTTCTATATACTCAACAGTTTTGCCGGTAAAATTAAATGTATGAAGAAAAAAATATTTTTTGCCTAAAATATTAAAAAAAAAGTAATAAACAAAAGGTTATTGATTTTTATGGTAGCGGTAACAAACATTTATTTTTACCGGCAAAACTGTTGAGTATATAGAAAAACGTTATATGAACAGATTAAAGGAATTGTAATTTTTAATTTTTTGAAATTGTTTGAACAAAATCGGACTAGTGGTTCTACAGTTATGTCAAAAAAAAGATATATCTCGATTCCTAGGGGTGACCCAGCGAAACGCCGGGACACGTATAACTTGTTTTTGACCGATATAACATTTCCCGTTGGTTTCATCCCATCCCGATTTTGACTGTCGCATTATAATTAATTATGTACGAGAGACATAGCCATCCTTTTCTTGTGAAGTTTCGACAGAATGCATCAAAAATCTGTGCTGTACCATAAAAGAACAGTAAAGTACTAGACGGACGGCTTTATCGACTTAGAAACCGATTCTATGTAGATGAGCACGTCGAAAAATTTATAAAATTTTTTTTAATTTGGAAAATTTCTTTTAAAAATATCGCAGATCTACATATTTATCGGCGCTACGGATAACCCCCATGAAATAACTCCGAAGTGGAAAAATTAAATAACATCCAAGAAATGACGTAAAAATGTTTGAGGGTTATTTCATTTTTTGGGTTTAATTGAGATTATTTTATTATGAAAAAATCCCCAATGAAATAATATTAAAATATTTTTGAAATTATTGCCTTTTAATTTTTTGAGGGGTTATTCCATTTTTGGTAGTTATTTAATTTTGTTAAGAAAAGTTAAATTTTTGTGCGCCATCAATTATTTAGGTACGTAAGAAACTAGTTGAAAAATGTGCCTAAGGGAAAAATTTGATTTAGTTAAAATAAATCGCGCGATTTTTATTTATAGCAAACATTATGGATTTGAACAGAGAAATTTCTATTTCAGATGAAATGGCTCTGCGAAACACGATCAAAACCCAATTTCAAGTTCCAGCAAAGGAATTTATTTCATTATGAAACTTATTTTCAGCCTTAATTTCACTGACGTGAGGTTATTTCATAGCACCTATTTTCTCCCTAAAAAAAGTTAATTGTTTACATCCAATTTTAATACAAGTTGTTTTTCATTTTTGTGCAATTTTCTGGTACTTTTTATCTCTCCGATTATGAGGCATTTTCTCATCGAAACATTTAAACTTCTTTCAATCTAGAATTTTAGAAATTTTCCCAGAATTTTTTGATAATCGAATGTTCTATATTAATCATATTTCTGTAAACGAAAAACGGTTTCAATGCAGAGTTTTAATTATTTTAAAAGACGATTTACAAGCTCTATGAAAAATTTCACCATTATGGAGTTAAATCAAACATTTTTATAGCGAAATTTAACATTTAACTGAATTTTTTGCTGGTCTTCTAATAGTTTAAATTCTTTGAAAATATTTAACAAAACGTAGCGTACCACCTAAAATTCACTCGCGTGCCACTACTGACACGCGTGTCATAGTTTTGCCAGCCCTGGTGTAGGGTATAATGCGGTTATTAAAAAATTAAACTAGTGCGTAACCTAATTTATTTTAAAAATTCCAGCAAACAAAAAAAATGCTTACAAATTAGTAATAACAGAACCGCAACTCCGGATCTAAATGTAGTTTTTTCTGTCATAAACTTTTATGCATTTAACCCTTAAACTGGTTCAAAAAGAATGAAACGCTTTATAAAAAAAGCGTTTTATAAAATTTAAATGGTTTTTAGAAAAAAGCACTGGCTAAGAATTTGATTTGAGCGCTACTCTAACGCCCAGCGAAATTGTCGGATGCAAAGAACCGGTTGTAGAACAACTTATACTTGCATGCAGCCTCTTCTACTTTATGTTCTACAATATAATCTGTGATTTTTGTTCGAGTTTGTCCTCCAAACCAGAACAGGTTGCTTTGGAATCGGTTTCAGAACCAGTTACAGAACTAGTTCTGCGATAGCGAAACCTTACATTTTGACTCCAGGACTTTGTTCTAGAACCTGTTCCCTGGAACTGATGGTAAAAAAAACTGTTCTGGAAGAGATTCCGAGGTAACCAGTTCAAAAAAAATTTGCTGGGCATTTACAAGAGATGTTTTACCAGTACTATACATTCAGAAATTTCCAGTCGTACAAAATTCAATACACTGCACTGTGGGCCAGGATCGCCGTTTTTTTGGCCAAAAGTACAATTCAGGTAAAGGAAAAATATGTTTATATATTTAAAATCTAGGATTGTTGAATATTTTGTGAGTGAAATATTGTATCATTGTGGTTACTCATTGTTAGTGGACGAGAGTTCAAAATCAAAGTTTTTTAATTTTGTGGCATTTTTTTTTATAATTATACAATAAAAAAAATCATAAATAAACAATAATTTGTTCCCAAAACAATCTCAAATTATAAAACTGAAACTAGTTCTAAAAAAATAGAAACCTGTTAAGTATTTACGAAAAAGGTAACAAAATTATTAATTTTACCTCAAAAATTTGGGTTTTTTGGAAAATCCTAATATTTCAAAAAAAAACCTCCAAAATGTTTCAAGAGATATTTGAAAAACTTGAATGCCAAAGTGTTCCATAAGATGTCTTCTACCTAGGTTTTTGCCCTTTAACTGAAAAAGTACCTTCAGATCTCGCTGATTTCCAGCATTCCAGAGTTTTAATAAAAACTATAAAATAGCACTAAAAATTATCTTAAATGAAGGTTCTGGTTTTCTCACACAGACTAGCCCCCTAAGTCCAGGTTTGTGGGACATTTGAGTACCAATTCTGAATAAGTATGAAATTAACCCCTAAACACATTTTAAGTTTGGACTTATTTCTGGCATTGAAGTTATATTTTCAACTTTGATGTCTTCACAGACTTATAGTAGAATTTCATGACAAATATTTTTGCTGAACATTTTAACCCTCTAACTCTTCAACTTATGGGTCTTTTTTCAACATATTTTAAAAGAGGCAAAAGAGACCCTTTAATTGCAGAATTAGAGGGTTAAAATGTTCTCTGAACATATCCTATACCTACAATGGAAGATTCGCATGGTTTCCGATACCGATTCACAATAAACATTTTCAAAAGAGGGAAAATTTTAACGCCCCCCCAAAAACATAGGGCCAGACCAAAACTTTTAAAATGCCGATACACTTACATATATTTTTCTTTGGTCCCTCTGCCAGAATTAGTTGTCATCAGAACCTTTTTTTTGTACAGTGTAATTTATTTTCCAACAGATAACAATTTTAAATTTATGGCCGCCATATTGGATCCGCCATGTTGAATTTTTAAAATTTGATTTCAGATTCGTAATCTGCTACCCAAAAACTTCCTCTGGTGGAAATTTGAAGTAAATCAGGCGACATAAGAAATTTAATGAAAAAATTGTTTGTCGCCATATTTTTGAATTTCAAAATTTTAATTTCAGATTTTTAATCAGCGGATCCTAGGCCTATATAATTGATTATTTTAAGTCCAATATAATAGAAACTAAAAATTAATGGCCGCCATTTTGGATCCCCCATTTGGAATTTTATATTTTTTATTTCAGATTCGTGATCAGAAATAACCAAACCCCCCTTTGTGATATCTTTTAGTCTCATATACTCAATATTCTAGTTTTGGCCAAAATTCGGTGATGCTGGCCCACTGTGCACTGGCAGAGCATTTATTTAACAAAAATGTATTAAAAAGATTTTTTATAATCATTTATGATTTTCTACAATTAGTATATCTCGCTGATTATTGTCAAACGTGTCACCAAGTATATTTTTATATAATTATATCAAAATATATTTAATTATGTATTATATATACTAGATGAAGCCTTTACTTCTAAAAACATATAATTTTATCCGGAAAATTGTGGATCTGGATAATATAATATTATATAATTAAATATATTTTGATATAATCATATAAAATTATGTTATTATTGGTGCCACGTCTGACAATACTCAACAAGATATAATCCCGTGTAGATATAATCAGATCTAGCCAGATCTCAGTAGATCTAATTGTACCAGATCTGGCGCACCATATAAAAGCAGATTCAATTTGATTTTGATTTTAAAATTAAACAACTTATATCTGTAGTTTGTCTTCTTACCGAGTAACTCTTCAAACAAAATTAGTTTTTACATTTTTATTTTGATGCCAACTCAAATGGATACGATCTTCAAAAGTATCCTTCAGTGTATTTTTACTGCTTTTTTTAGAAGTAATTCTGAACAACTTAAAAAAAAAACATTTCTTTCGTTGCTTCCAAAGTATCCGTTAGCATATTTAAAAGATTTTTTTTTTCATTTTTTCGAGGAAGATCCAAAAAATCACTTAAGCAATATCAGCTCTAAAAGTGATCCTAAAAAGTGATTTTGATATAGTTTAATTCTAAACAGATGATATCGGGGTCGATTAATGGCGGGACCAATGTTAAAATTTTTTTTGTATTTTTTTTTTATATTCCCGAGTAAAAAAGAGTATATATAACATATATTTTTTAATATGAAAATATATGATAATATAAAATATTGTGTGCGACCTTATATGTTTTTATATGGTGATATATTAGAAATTTTTTTAGAAATTTTCTCATATGTAATCATATTAAATCATATATCAGTATTTGCTTTATTGCAAATTGTATATATAGGAATATATTATTGATAAAACCGTTCACAATTTTTATATAAATAGATACGAAAAATATTTTTAATTTTATTTTTTATATAACAACTAGCGGGCGCAGCCCGCTACGTTGTTAGCGTGCCTTAAAGGTTAAGGGGGGGGGGCTGCGCCCCCCACAATTTTTATTAAATTCGTTTTTTTATTTAAAGTTTTTTTATTTAAAGCCTTCACCCAGCCACCACAAATAAATAATTCTGCACAACAATGGGTTTAAAATAAATAAATATTTGATCACTTTTTCTCATGAAAGTGGATTGTTAGTAATGAATCCATAATAAATTGCAATATACGTGTGTATGTTAAGATAATTTGGTAAAGTGCGAACTTAGGTAGATAGACCCGTAAGTAGTTTTGTTCATTTGTGTTTTGAATGAAAATAAATAACGTAAAGCAGGGTTGGAAAGCATTTTATAATATTAAAAATAGCGGGCAAAGCTACGTTGTTAGCGTGTCTTAAAGTTTTTTTTTTAATTCCAGTTTATGTAAAGGTAGACCTGGCAATTCAAGTAAATTCACAAATTCAGTTGGAAAATTTACTGCGGCGGTTTCTTCCACCGGTGCTTCGTTACATGAAGTTTAAATATCGGAATATATAAGTTCCATTCCTTTTCTAAGGTTTTTTCTCTTTCAGAAAATTTGTTTAACTTTTTGGGGAGTATGTTTCAATGCTACATAGGTTTCATATTCCGTTGATAGTGTTTGAACAGGTAATTCCCTCTTCCAATCCATTTGCATTGTCTATAATTTCAATTCCGCTCGTTCAACGTTTATATCCATTTCATTCCACTTGTGTAGTGTTTCAATCCCACTCGTTTTCTATTTAGTTTCTTAATTTTAGTGTTTCATATACACTTGTTCTTTAAGTTTTAGGTTTCTAGCTAAAGACGTAGACGTTAAGAGGGGGGGGGGCAATTTTCCCCTTTTGAACCACCATTTTTACCACGCTCCTGTCCAAAGTCCTAGAAATGCCTTGTCGATAAGTTAGCCCATACTCCAAGGAAAACATATTATATATTACAGGTTTCTAGCCGAAGGGTTCGGTTAGGCCATCAAGGGGGAGAATTATTCCGTTTTTACCCCTCCCGGTAGGAATTTCCAAAAATTCCGTCTTAGAGGACGTCTGCGTTGGAGGAGGAACCTACTACATACATAATTTTAGGTCTCTATATCCAGCAGTTTGGCCAGGCCGTCAAGGGGGAAGTTTTTTCCCTTTTTACCCCTCCCGGTATGAATTTCCAAAAATACCATCTTAGGGGACGTCAACGTTGGAGAAGGAACCCAATTTAAGATCCCTTGTTCCAGCAGTTTGGCCAGGCCGTTAAGGGGGAGACTTTTCCTGTTTTTGACCCTACCTGTAGAAATTTCCAAAAATCTCATCTTAGCGGATGTCTACAATAGAGGAGGAACTTTAATACCAAATTTCAACTTCCTACCTCCAGCGGTTTGGGCAGGCCTTTAAGCGGCACTTTTCGCTTCATTAATCCCCATTTTTGCAATGTCCCTGTCCAAAAAGCACCTCCTCGGTAAGTGAGCACATACTCCAAGTAACATATGTTTTACATTTCAGGTTTCTAGTCAACTTTTACTATTTGTGCCCCTCTCGGTAGGAATTTCCGAAAATCCATCGACAGGGAATTCCAGCTTCCTAGTTCCAGCAGTTTGAGTAGGCTGAGAGGAACTTAAGTACCGAATTTCAGCTTCCTAGTTCCAGCAGTTTGGACAGGTCGTTAAGGGGCAACTTTCCCTTTTTGAGCCCCCATTTTATAACGACCCTGTCCAAAATTCAAAAAAGTATCTTTCTAATAAGTTAGCCCTCACTCCAGGGAACCACATTTTAAGCTTCAGGTTTCTAGCCGAAGGGGTTTTTACCGGCCCCCAAGGTGAGGCTTTTTTTTTTTTTTTGCCCCTCCCTATAGGAATTTACAAAAATTCCATCTTCGCGGCTATCTGCGATGGATGAGAAACATTCATACCAAATTTCAACTGCATTGCCTAAGCGGTTTGGGCAGGCCGTTAGTGGGGACATTTTTCCCTTTCAACCACCATTTTTACTATGTTCCTGTTCCAAAATAGAAAAATTACGTTGCCGGTGAATTAGTCCTACTCCAAGGAATACATATTTAAAATTTTAGGTTGGCCAAAAGGGATTGGGCAAGCCGGCAGGAGGAGACTTTTACCTTATTTCCCCTCCCGATAGGAATTTCAAAAATTCCGTCTAAGCGGACGCCTACACAGAAGCAGGAACTCACATACCGAGTTTCCTTTTGGGATATCCTGTAGGGAATTCCAAAAATACAAACTTAGTCGATGTCTACTACAGTGGAGGAACCTTTATACCAAATTTCAACTTCTTACCTCCAGTGGTTTGGGCAGGCACTTTTCCAATTTGTGAGACTGTTTATGGGGAGACTTTTCCCCTTTTTGCCCGTTCCGGTAGGAATTTCCAAAAATCCCGTCTTAGCGCACGTCTATGCCGAATATCAAGAAACCTTGTTTTAGTGGAGATATCCGTGGGGGGAGGAAAAAAAGTAGTTTTTTTGAAATTATATATTATTTTAAATGGTACTTTTTGGAAAAACGAAATTTTTTGGAAAAAGATACTTTGTTTTTACAAAGTACTTTATTTGTACTTTTTTTGCAAAAGGTATTTTTTTTTAAAAAGTTGTTTTTTTTTGGAAAAATGTATGTTTTTTGGAAAAAGGTACTTTTTTTGGAAAAGGTACTTCTTTTGGAAAAGGAAAATTTTTTTAGAAAAAGGTACTTTTTTTTGGGAAAAGGTACTTTTTTTTGGAAAAGGTACTTTTTTTGAAAAAGGTATTTTTTTGAAAAAATGTATATTTTTTGGGAAAAGGAAAATTTTTTTAGAAAAAGGTACTTTTTTTGGGAAAAGGTACTCTTTTTTGGAAAAGGTACTTTTTTTGAATAAGTTATTTTTTTGGAAAAATGTATGTTTTTTGGAAAAGGTACTTTTTTTTTGGAAAAGGTACATTTTTTTAGAAAAAGGTACATTTTTTGGAAAAAGGTACTTTTTTTAAAAAAGGTACTTTTTTTGGAAAAAGGAATTTTTTTTGGAAAAAGGTCCTTTTTTTGGAAAAAGGTACTTTTTTTGGAAAAAGGTACTTTTTTGGAAAAAGGTACTTTTTTCGGGAAAAGGTACTTTTTTTTGGAAAAAGGTACTTATTTTGGAAAAAGGTACTTTTTTTGGAAAAGGTACTTTTTTTTGGAAAAAGGTACTTTTACTTTTTTTGAAAAAGGTACTTTTTTTTGGAAAAGGGTACTTTTTTTGGAAAAAGGTACTTTTTTTGGAAAAAGGTACTTTTTTTGGAAAAAGGTACTTTTTTTGGAAAAAGGTACTTTTTTTTGGAAAAAGGTACTTTTTTTGGAAAAAGGTACTTTTTTTGGAAAAAGGTACTTTTTTTGGAAAAAGGTACTTTTTTTGGAAAAAGGTACTTATTTTGGAAAAAGGTACTTTTTTTGGAAAAGGTACTTTTTTTTGGAAAAAGGTACTTTTTTTGGAAAAAGGTACTTTTTTTGGAAAAAGGTACTTTTTTTGGAAAAAGGTACTTTTTTTGGAAAAAGGTACTTTTTTTGGAAAAAGTTATTTTTTTTGAAAAAGGTACTTTTTTTGGAAAAAGGTACTTTTTTTGGAAAAAGGTACTTTTTTTGGGAAAAGGTACTTTTTTTGGGAAAAGGTACTTTTTTGGAAAAAGGTACCTTTTTTGTCCCCTTTTTGCCCCTCCCGATAAGAATTTCCAAAAATGCCGTCTCAACGGACGTCTACACCGGTCGAGGAACCTACATACCAAATTTCAACTTCATAGCTCCAGCAGTTTGAGCAGGCCGTCAAGGGGGAGACTTTTTCCCCGTTTTGCCCGTCCCTGTAAAAATTTCCAAAACTCCCGTCTTGGTGGATGTCTACGATAGTGGAGGAACCTTTATACCAAATTTCAACTTCTTACCTCCAGCGGTTTGGGCAGGCCGTCAAGGGGGGCCTTTTTCCCCTTTTTAACCCCCATTTTTACAACGTCCCTGTCCAAAATTCTAGAAAGTACTTTCCAGAAAAGTTAGCCCCTACTCCAAGGAACACATATCTTAAATTTCAGCTTTCTAGCCAAAGGGGTTTTGGCAGGCCGTCAAGGGGGACACTTTCCCCCTTTTTGCCCGTTCCGGTAGGAATTTCCAAAAATCCCGTCTTAGTGGACGTCTACCCCGAAAGAGGAACCTACATAACAAATTTCAACTTCCTAGCTTCAGCGGTTTGGGCTGGGCGATGTTGAGTGAGTGAGTCAGTCAGTCAGTCAGTCAGTCAGTCAGTCACGTTATTCTTTTATATATAGAGAAGATGTCGTCGGCTTGCCTGCAAGTAGTGTTATGTGTTCTTTAACAGGTTTTCAGGAGGGCGAAAAAACTGGTTTATATTATCCTTTTAATATATTTCATTGACATCATATGCCTTAATAATGATTGTAATAAATAAGGTCGTGAATCATTAGGGCATATGATGTCAATAAAATATCTTAAAAGGATAATATAAATCAGTTTTTTCGCTCTGCTGAAAACCTGTTAAAACCAAAAACATAGCACTTCTTGCAGGCAAGCCGACGATATATTAGTTAATATCAGACCCATGTTCGAGATTAACTAATATATTCGAGATTAATGTAATATTTGATCAAAAATATTTTATATGCTTTACTCAATTTTTTCATTAAATTAATATTTTCTGAGCTTTTTTACTTCTAAAAGTTTTTTTTTTAATTTAAAAAGTGCAATTTAAAAAAATTAACATTTAAAATCATGGCCCGGCTCGTAATGGGTTAATAAGTCTAGGCATGTTGCATATCATTGGAAAGGTATTTCAAGTACCTCCCCAACGATATATATATTTTGTTCTGGTCCGATAAGTTTTGAGTGGTATTTCTCCACTCAAAGTTCAAAGAAAATTCGCATATTTGATAAAAAATTATCTAGACTTTAAAGAATAACAGATTTATACATTAACGTTTTTAATAGTTACTCATTATCAACAGTAGCCCTCGGCTGACAGTCAGGCATGTGATGAATATCGAAAACGAAAACGATATGATTTTCAATGGTAAATATTTTAGGATCTGTACAATACCAATTTATATTTTATTTCCTAATTTAGATGTCCGGCGTAAAAAAAAAAAACGATAAATAATAATTTGAAGTCAATTTGATTTTCGCGAAACAAATTATTCTAGATTGAAAAACTTTTCGTTTTCGATTTTCATCACACCCCTGAGTGTGTAGGACCCGAAATCCTGCTGCCCTCCAATTCAAAGTTTTTCTTTATCATTTAAATTTAATCATATCGTATTGGATTAACTTATATCCAATTTGATCGGGACAAAATTCGGATATAAGTTTATCATTTGATATAACTTTGTATCCTTGTAAATACAATTATATCTAATATGATACAATTTAATATAACCATTTTTCGGATGAAATTATATCCAGTTACATATTGCAAATATATCCATTCACATATAATTTTATATACACTTTTTTACTCGGGTTTGTAATTAATTCGTTTAAATTAAATATATTTTCAATTTTAAATATATATAAAATAAGAATGAGGAAAATTTGCTTTTTATTGCACCTGTGAAAAGAGTTCAGAAAAAAATAATAATGAATTGCAGTGCACTTTTTGCACTTATTAATAAGTACTTTGATTGAAGGAAATAAGACACAATATCTCGCAATGGCAAGGTGGTGTTTTTATACCAAAGAATAGCTCATCAGAAGAGATCTAGACTAGCAGTCTTGAGATTGCAAGTTCGATAAAATAAAAATTTTAAAATAAAAAAATATATTTTTTTTTCGAAAACTTTTTTTAAATTTTCAATTGATGAAAAACAATTTCATTTGCACTCGTACAAAAAGTACTTAAAAAATGTTGTAGTGAAAGTGTTAAATAATAAGTGTTACTGTTAAAAAACGAGTACATCTAGTTTATTAATGACTTTTCTACTGCTTTGGCATATCTTTTTTTTTTTTTTGCTGGAAGTATTTATGTAAAAAATATTTTTATCTGGAGAAAAAAAATTTTATACTTTTATATGTAATTGTATTGTATTTCTAATCTACTAATTAATATCGTTGTAAAGTTTTTTGCTTTCGTACTAATCCCTATAAATAGAATTAAAAGCTTGAATATTAAAACACAATATACAAACGTTTGCTTCACTACTAAAGGAGCTTTAGTTGTAGCAACAACTAGACAACATAGAGAAAAACTAGACAACATAGAGAAAAATAATAGCTTTATTAAAAACATGTTGTTCGGTGTAATATGAAATATATAAGTAAAAATTTTTGAGTTTACTTCTTTAAATGTTCTTCACTTTGGAGTTAACATATATACAAAAACTAAAATCTACATTATAACCTAGAGAGAACTCCATTAAGACAATCTGATGATAGTGCTTGGTAGCACTTGAAAATGCATTAATTGTCAACCATTGGTTCTAGGAAAGTTTTTTTTCATAAGTTTTTTCTCTATTTTTTGTAAATAAATTCTGATTTCTATTTGGAATTTGTCATATTTAATCTTAAAACCGACCAAAAAATAACACTCATTGTAATATTTAAATTTTTATTATTTTCATCTTTTATATATCGGAACTCAAAATTAAACTAACTTGATCAAATTTGTAGAACCCGTTTTTCGGATAATAAATTATATTTTCTATCTAAATAATTCAACTGCTTCAATTAAATAAAAAAGTAAATTACGAAAACATAACCTAATTGGCATCATTGCACATTAGAGGGTTAAATAAGCTACAAAATTCCTCCTTGAATCTATAGTATATATTTTTTTAATAATTTCAATGTTATGATCTTATTGTCATTGCAATGACTTGCTAAAATTGTTGATCTAAACAAACTAATACTTTGTTTACAATTTCAAAATAATGACTTAAATTGTTTTTTTTTTCGTTATTAAAGCTTATGTTATTATTGTACCAGCATAGAAAAAAACTTTACCACTTCTAGTGAACGAACAACTTCCGCGAACAACTCATTTAAATTGCATTCGGCAAAGCCAATTTTCAATATTTTATTCGAACAATTGTCGTTCTGCCAATTTTCCTACAAAATATATGATCTTTCCACATAATGCTGAACACTAATATAAATTTGGACAGGACGAATTACTTCCATTTTATACTTTATTTTTATTGAAAAATAAAAGATTATAACAATTTTTACCACTTTTCTTATAAATTGGACCGTACAAGGGAATGGGGCTTGAGGATGAAATAATAAACTGCCATTAAATATACTCTCACATGAAAATTATATGCACAGATCAAAATAGTTTGTAAATACAATTAAACTTTTTGTAAATACAAACAATGTTTATTACTTGATTAATGAATTTATTTTAATTTAATAGCCACACTCATAGGAAAAAGTTTGTAGAAAAGTTAGTAAAACTGTTAATACTTCAACTTAACAAATTTTTAACTAATTTTTAGTTAAAATTTAATTTTTAGTTAATTTTTTTGCTACCTCCACATTACTAACTTACAAATTTTTTTGCTATTTTTTTTTGCTGAATTTAGTTACTAATTTTTAACAATAAATTTGCTAACTTTACAGTATTTTGCTGAATTTTAGTTACTAATTTTTAACAGAAGATTTGCTAATTTTACAAATTTTTTGTAAACTAAACTACCAATTTTGGAGCGCTTATAAACAGAATGTTAAATGACTCATAAAAATTACTGCATATTTTTAACTCGCCAAAAATAATGCAAAAAGTTTTTTAAATAAAACTAAATTGAAATGGTTGAAAATTTTTCCTAATAAAATGTCTAAATTATTAAAATTTATGAAAAAAGTTTCTATTTATCCTAATACATTAATTTTTAAAGATCAAGGTTTATTTTGGACGAACCATTTTAATATGAAAATTGTGATTAAAAGTATCTCTGGTGAGCAAGTGGAGTTTAGGGGATAACCCTAATTTTTTCCCCCCAATATTGTACTTTTTAAGCTTATTTAAAGAATACGATATTTTTAATCGGCCACACCTTCTTTCCTGTGGGTGGAGCTTTAGAGGTGAAAATGGAAACCCAAATAAATTCGGAAGTACATATCCGATCAGCAAACAATGAAAATCGAAAGAAGGGTCTCTGAAATACATTTTGTTATGGTTAACATATTATTGTCTATAAATATTACCACTTTTACAAAAAATCATTCTTGGGAAATTTTCATTGGCATTGAAATATAATTGGCATTACTTTATCTCAATTTCAATGCCAACAAATTTCATCACCATTCAATGCGAATGAAATTTTTTTCAATTTGCATTGATGAAAACAATGGTAATGAAATGTACACATAATTGAAGAAAAAGCATTGTAATATAAAAAATATAAGAAATACGAGAATTTTTAATTTTTTTTCTTAATTTATTCTTTTATTAAAACATGAAAACATATACTTCTTTCATCAATTATAAATGGGCATTTAGGCATTGAACAATGCCAATTGAAAAATTTCAATTAATTGACACATTCAATAAACTGGTCCCAAGTATGTTTTTAAATACACATTTATTTTTTATTTATTTATTAATTTTCATTTCATTTGCTCCTTTTGTACCTTTTTCCAGTCCACTAGTAATCTGCAAAAGTTTTGTTGATTTCAGAAAATTTTAGCAAAAATTTTGTAGATTTAACATTTTTTTTTGCTATTTTCATTCTACTATTATTTAGCAATTTTTTTTGCTGATTTCAGCAAGTTAAATTGTTATTTGCAATTAAAAAAAATTTAGCTCAAATATTACTAAAATTCTGTAAATTTAACAGTTTTTTTTTGCTGTTTTCATTTTATTAGTATTTAGCAAACTGATTCTGCTAATATTAGCAGTTTTTTCTGCAGCATCATTTTTAACTAATTTTTAGTAACTTTTTCTGCTATTTTTACGGACTTATTTGTATGAGTGCAACAAACACATCCCTATAAACATTTTCACTGGAATTCAAGTTTAAATCAAGTTCAATTCCAGCCCTGTTTTCCAGTTTCAAGGCTTGAATTCAACTTTTATTACATTTTATTTCAATAGCATACTCCAGCAAAAGGGAAACAAAAATTCAAGTTTGAAATATTTTTGTTAAAAAAACAAGTGCTAGAATTTGAAATATACTTTACTTCAAGCAAAATTTAAAGCACTTGAATTTTTAAAACCTATGTGCTTATTGGGATTTGTTGAAATTCAAGGCAACTTTTAACAAACAAAGTTGTCATATCAACAAACGAGTTTGTTGAAATTCAAAGCAAAATTTAGCAATCGAATTCGTTGATTAAAGTTACGAATTCGTTGAATAAATATACATATTTTTTCAAAATTTCGATCATAAAATATCTAATTTAACTGCACAATTTTCTTGAGCTTAAGGTTTGTTTTTTTTTACATATAAAAAGTTTTTTTGTTTCAATATTTCGCTACTCCAATGTGTAGC
Source organism: Leucophora obtusa (assembly GCA_949987735.1). NCBI lineage: Eukaryota > Metazoa > Arthropoda > Insecta > Diptera > Anthomyiidae > Leucophora > Leucophora obtusa. The sequence goes on from OX465299.1 coordinate 50,644,534, forward strand.
ATCTTCAGAAAATAACAATTAATTTAATTTATTTCCTGAAGATGCTACACATTGGATTAGCGAAATATTGAAAATAAAAAACTTTTTATATATAAAAAACAAACATTAAGCTCGAGAAAATTGTGCAGTTAAAAATAGAAAAAGAAGGTTAAATAAACGACAAGAATATCTAATATAAATAAAATCTTATGAATTTAAGTTATATTTTTATCACAAATCTGTAAAAATAGCAGAAAAAGCAACTAAAAATTAGTTAAAAATGATGTTGCAGAAAAAACTGCTGAAATTAGCAGATTTTTTGCTTAATACTGGTAAAAAAAAAGAAAATCAAAAATAAAACTGTTAAATTTACAGAATTTTAGTTATATTAAAGTTAACTTTTTGTTAATTGAAAGTAACAAAATAAACACAAAAAAACTACGTTAAAATTCTGCACATTTTTCTGAACCATCTCCTCTCCTTTTGGAGCAAATAAGGCAACGAGAATAAAATTAGAGAAAACATGAATCGTATCTATTATATTTTCCACCACTGTATATTAGGTATATGAATGATTAGGTTTTTTGTAACGGCACGTTAAAATCTGGTTTTCTAGACTTAATTTTTTGACTTCTTCGATCATTATCATCATTGTTTATTTTTCGTGCAAATCTCATGTTGTCAATATCATTTCAAACAATTTTCATTACATTAAAGCGTCAAAGTACAAATTTACTTTCTAATAAAATACTTTACACCCAATTTTCATTTACTTTAAAGCATTTTTGCAAGAATCAAGAAAAATATAATTATATTTCTTTAATTTATTACAGTTATTTTATGCTTTGGGAATTTTGTTTTTTAACCAAATAAACGTTAGTAAAAATTTTAAATTATTTTTTCTATTACAATTCCTATTTCTGTTTTTGTTTTGATGTGTGTAGTTTATTCACACTTTAATTACATAAAATTTTTAAGTAATTCAGCAATAATAAAATATTCTACAAAAAAAAAAAAAAATAAGTAACAACCAAAAGGCAGTTTTTGGTTGAACACATATTTTGAACTTAATTAAATAGTTAAGAGTTGGTTGGTAAATGCACCGCAACAACAATTATATGAATAAAGAAGAAAACAAAAATTACCTAAAGGTTTTTTTTTTTTTCATAAAGTTTCACTATGTGAAATATAAAATTTGTTAGTACTCATAGAAATATATAGCTAAAGCAGCAACTAAAAACAACCTGCTGTGGTAAGTCATGCAGTCAGTCAGCCCAAGTCAAATAGTCACGTAGACAGTTATTTCATTGATTTCATATATTTAGCCTACCAACCAGCCAGGCTGCTAGTTATTAAGCTGCACATATGGTCTACAATCAAAGAACTTCAGAAAAAAAATAAATAAAAAAACTAAACTAAAATAATACTACACCCCATTTTCAGCACTTAAAGCATTTTATTTCCACTTTAATAAAAAATTTATTAACTTAGAATTAAGTAATTTTAAAGTTTTTAACCTCCAATTCACACACATGGCATCCTTTTAGCGCTATTAATATTTTATTCTTCGTTTCCAGTTTTTTATTGCAGATTTTTAGTTGATCTGAGTTTAAAAAAAATTTTTTTCGTATACAGGGTAAATCTTAAAAGCAACAAAGACTCAATCTGTATAAAAAAGAATCAGATTTGGTAAAATCTCATTAGGTTTAGGTTAGATTATAGGCAGATCTGGCGCATGCATCATACATAATCATATTTGATCTGGGCTTAAAAAAATACTGTTCAACACAAAAAAAATAACAAGGTTCTGGCAACTGATTCTGGTAGAGGGAATAAAAAAAAATATACGTGTAACGGAGTTTTAAAAGTTTACGTCTGGCCCTATGTTTTTTTGGGGGGTTAAAGTTTTCCCCCTTTTTCAAATAATTAATGTGAATCGGCATAGGAAACCATGTTAATCTTCCGTTTTAGGTATAGGATGTATTCAGAGGATGTATTCTTTTTTAAAAGAGAAGCAACACTCAGGAAATTATTCCTATTAATTAACGTGTTGCTTCCTTTGGAAAGGGGATAGAGAAGAAGTGAAAGGTGGTGAAAGATGAAGGGCTTCAAATATGGCAACACTGTAATTGCGCGGGATGTTGAATTTTAGAACAGTTGTTGCGCGCCATCTAAAGGTGAGTTGGCGAACTTTGTTGAAGCTTTTTAGTTCATAGCCCTGTTATATTATTTTACTTCTGTGGGGTTAAGTGCTATGGGAACACCGAAGGAGGACGCTGCCATATCCCATGAGGGATAGAAAAAACTCATATATATACTATTTTTCATAAATTGATGTTGCCTTGGTTGGGGCTCGAACCCGCAACCTCACATGTAACAGTCCAACGCGCTAACCATTACACCACAGCGCCCACAACTTATGTAAAACACTGCGTGGAACATTTTTGTGGAACATTTTAACTCTCTAGGTCTTTAATTAAAGGAACTGTTTAGGCACAGTTTTAAAAAAAGACAAAAAAGACCAATAAGTTGAAGGGTTAGAGGGTTAAAATGTTCCGCAAAAATATTTGTCGAGAAATTCTACTATGAGTCTCTGAAGACATCAAAGTTGAAAATTCAACTTCATTGCCAGAAATAAGTCAAAACCACGATCCACACTAGTCTGGAAACACAGTTGATTTTCTGATATTTTAGAATATGACTACACTCATAGAAATAAATCTATAAAAATAGCAGAAAAAGTTACTAAAATTTAGTTAAAAATGATGCTGCAGAAAAAACGACTTAAATTAGCAGATTTTTTTTGCTTAATACTAGAAAAATAAGAACAGCAAAATTAAAACTTGTAAATTTACAGAATTTTAGTTATATTTAAGTTAACTTTTAGTTAACTGAAAGCAGCAAATTGTTCTGTAAAATCTGCAGAAAATTTTGCTAAATATTAGCAGACTAAAAATAGCAAAAATAAACTGTTAAATCTACAAAATTTTTGCTATTTTTAGCAGAATAAATTTAGCTTAAAAATAGCAAAAATAAACTGTTAAATCTACAAAAATTTTAAATTTTTTGGTGAGTTTTTAGGCTACACTAATAGAAAAGAGTCCGTAAAAAATTTAGTTAAAACTACTAAAAATTAGTTAAAAATGATGCTGCAGAAAAAAATTGCTAAATTAGCAGACAATTTTTGCTATACATATATTAGTAATATAGGAACAGCAAAAATAAAACTGTTAAATATACAGAATTTTAGTTATATTTGAGCTAAATTTTTGTACAAATGTAGAATAGCAAATTAACCTGCTAAAATCAGCAAAAAATTTTGCTAAATAATTAGTAACAAAAAAATACCCAAAAAATTTAAAATTTTCGAAGTTTTTTTTTCGATTTTTTTTTAAATGCAAATAAAAATCGAGGCTTTTGAAAACAGCAGTTTACAATTTTTTAGCAAATATTTCTGCTAATTTTAGCAGAATAAACTGCTATTTGCATTCAACTAATTTCGGCTTAAAAGTAGCAAAAATGTTGTAGATTTAACAGTTTATTTTTGCTATTTTTAGTCTACAAAAATTTAGCAAAATTTTCTGCAGATTTTACAGTACAATTTGCTATTTTCAATTAACTAAAAATTACCATAAATATAACTTAAATTCTGTAAATTTAACAGTTTTAGTTTTTGTGTTCTCATTTTACTAGTATTTAGTAAAAAAAATCTGCTAATTTTAGCAGTTATTTCTGCAGCATCATTTTTAACTAATTTTTAGTATCTTTTTCTGCTATTTTTACAGATTTATTTCTATGAGTGTACTAATTATTAAGCAACATTTTTTTCTGTAGCATTATTTTTAACTAATTTTTAGTAGTTTTAACTAAATTATTTACGGACTTTTTTGTACTAGTGTGTTTTAAGAGTAATGGTGGACTGTGGTCAAAACTTAAAATGTGTTTAAGGGCTAATTTCGTCCTTATTCAGAATTGATGCTCAAATGTCCCAAAAACCTGGATTTTAAGTGGTTAGTTTCAAGTGTTGACTTATTTCTGACATTGAAGTTAAATTTTCTACTTTTAGTATAATTTCATGACAAATATTTTTGCGGAATATTTTAATCCTCTAACTCGTCAACTTACGGGTCTTTGTTGTCCCTTTTTTAAAAAGGAGCCAAAAAAGTCCCTTTAATTGAAGAGTTGGTGGGTTAAAATGTTCCACAAAAAGGTTTATCGTACTGTTTTACATAAGTTCGCTGGACACATCCTATGCCTGAATTGGAAGATTCATATGGTTTCCTATATCGATTCACGATAAACATTTGCCAAAAGGGGGAAACTTTAGACCCCCAACAAACATAGGGCAAGGCATAAACTTTTAAAATGCCGATATACGTATTTTTTTCCCACCAGAATCAGTTGTGACAACCTTGTTATTTTGGAAAAAATTTGATTTGATTTAAACAGTGTAACTTGTTGATGAAGCCACAGTGTAACTTGTTGACACGCAGGATAGGTCCCAAGGGGGCGGAGACCGGTCGTTGATCGGTCTTTTTGTTTGAAAGAGACATATCACTTTAACATGGCGTTGTCATTGGAAATGACCAATTGCCACAGTTTAGACACATTGTGGCAGTAACGTAGTGTGTCTAAAAATAGCTTTTCAAATAAACTAATAAAAAATTAAGAATTAAAAATAATCTTCTTGGCGTCGAAGTAGGGCTCGATAACACAACCTTCTGCTTGTAAGGCAAACGCTCTACCGTCTGTGCTAATGTTGCTTATGCGTGATGGCTGGCTGATGGTTAAGTTATATGTTTTTCATTTCTGTTCAAATAAAAAAGAGAAAGAAAAACAAACACACACACAGCAAATAAAAAAAACATGGAAAGGAAAAAAATAGAAAAGCAAACAACATTAACACACACACAAATATGGTGGAAGTGCCTTGAATATGCCCCCGATTGACCGGTCATGGGATAGGTCCCTTAATGGCAGTTGACTTGTTTTTTGCGTTGGCCATAATTATATTAAAAAATCAATTAAAAATTAGAAAATTACCTCAAAACCTCTGATAATATAAATAAAAATTTTAAAAATTCCCCTTAAGTTAAAAAGAAAATTTAAATGAAATACCAATTGTTAAAACTAAAACAGCTTTAACATTAAAAAAACGTTGAAAATACAAAACTTAAAATTTCTTAGCAAAACATTATAGAAATTTAAAATAAGAGCTAAAATAAGCAAATCGTGAAAAAATAAAGTTAAAAATAAATAAAAGAGTAAAATAAATAAAAAATATTTTTAAAAATATGCCGCGAATTTTGTTTTTTATTTCGGTATCGGTCAAGTTTTTTTAAAAGCAACAGTGAAAATAATGGATCAGAAAATACTTAGAAAATTAATTATTTTTCTTTTGTTCATATTTGTACTAATTTAGTAATATGCCTTCGGTTGACCGGTCACGGGATAGGTTCTTGGAGGGCAATTGACTCCTCATTCCCCGTAGGGTACCTATAAAGTCATTTTTTAGCTGGCAATTCTTTCAACAAAATTTTTAATATAATTTTATTTCCGTGGAGTTGAAAATGACAGAGATCTGTATAAAGGCAGATGAACAGATCTGGCAACAGAACCAGAACTGGCAATAAAAATCACCAAATTTTCTAAATCCCTTCAGATATGAACCACTTTACTTTCTTCAAATACTTGAATGGACCGACTCCAACACTCTGAAAGAAGCGCCATCAGGTCTCCCGCAGAACGGCTTCTACGAAAGCCATACTTTGGACGCCTTACTAGGCTAGAAAGCCAAAAAATTGTTTCAAGACTAAAAAGAAGAGTAAACCCGATAAATTCACGATCACCACTTTGCATTTATCTCAAAAAATATGAGGAAACCGAAATATCTGATCTAACAGACATCAAATAGCTTGGAATCCCGATCCGTTCCAGTATCGAAAAAATCGTCGTAAAACGCCTTACCAGAATAAAACCCAAATTGCGCTGTTGTGTAGTTAATTTTTTTTTTTTTTTTGCAAGTTATAATTTTCGACCAGGTGTGGTTAGTCAGTCAGTAAGTAAGTAAAGCATGCGTATTGTCTTCTTTTATTACACAAACAATCTAAACCACCACCTTCCATCTATCCATCGTGGTGTACCTTATAATATTGTAATATAATAGAAACTTTATAACAAAAAAAAAAAAAAAAAATGAGGTTGAGAGACTGCCTTCGGCAAGGTCGTTTTTGGTTTTAATAATAAAGTTTACCACTATTGTTGAACTATTCCATACACCTTTTCTAAACATACCATATTTATAAACAGATCTTCAAAAGAATTTATTTTATAATTAACATACATATAAGTTTTCTAAACAATTTGCTAAGCTTCATAATTATATTCAGTATGAGGTTTTAAGTCGTTAATGGAGAAAAAACTTGAAAATCTCATAAAAAAAAAAGTCACATAAGTGTTAGATATTCTTAAATTTTCACTATAATACTGGCCCTAAAATTCACTCAACAAATTACAGTGAACGTTTAGGAGACTTTCGGGCTTAAATGCATGCCCTCTTTTTTTACAATAGTCTGTTGTAAAGTCTTTTTAAACCTAACACCTAATCGAAGAAGAATAACGGATTCCCAATCCTTGTCTTTCTAAAGCACAAGCAGAGCTTTGAAGAATTAATTCCTTTTTGAATGAATTCACTACCAATCGAATTCAATTTTCTCTACAATTGAATGAATTCCTTTTCTTAAGTAATTCACTGAATTCGTTCAACTGAATGCGTTCATCAAACAACAAATTCAAAGAATTAATTCAATTGCAATAGTTCTTTTTATTAAATCAAATGAATTAATTCACCGGTGAACGCGTTCAATTTTATAAATCGAACGGAAAAAAAGTGAATTAATTCCTTACTGAATTAATTCACTACTGAATTCGTTCAATTTCATTTTCGTTCAGTGAATTAAAAAAAATAAAATTACGTTCAGTGAATTAAAAAAAAAAATAATAAGTTCACTGAATTGAAAAAAAATAAAATAAGTTCACTGAATTGAAAAAAAATAAAATAAGTTCACTGAATTGAAAAAAATAAAATAAGTTCACTGAATTGAAAAAAAATAAAATAAGTTCACTGAATTCAAAGCCTGTTTTCTGCCGTTCAGTAGAAGAAAACAATAATGTACAAATAAAATTTTTAAATAAGCAATTTTACAGCGTGTGCTAGTAAAAATTAACAAATTAGAAACCGGATGCTGTTTACCAACCTACATGATTCAAAAATAAAGCCTTTTACTATTAAAAATAAAAACTTTACAGATATAGATAAATTTGGAAAAAAATATAACTATATAACTAGTTTGAAAAATTAATAGTTATATTTTTTTTCCAAATTTATCTATATCTGTAAAGTTTTTATTTTTAATAGTAAAAGGCTTTGAATTCAGTGAACTTATTTTATTTTTTTTCAATTCAGTGAACTTATTTTATTTTTTTTTTCAATTCAGTGAACTTATTATTTTTTTTTTTAATTCACTGAACGTAATTTTATTTTTTTTTAATTCACTGAACGTAATTTTATTTTTTTTAATTCACTGAACGAAAATGAAATTGAACGAATTCAGTAGTGAATTAATTCAATAAGGAATTAATTCACCAGTGAATTAATTCATTTGATTTAATAAAAAGAACTATTGCAATTGAATTAATTCGTAACAAAATAAATCGAACGAAAGCAAATATGAATTAATTCCATTCAATATATATTGCTTAGTGAATTAATTCATCGAATTTTTAATTCAGAATTGAAAAATTGAATTAAGGAATTAATTCTTCAAAGCTCTGAGCACAAGCTTTCGTGATTAACTCTACATTTTTCGCCCCATGCACTTATTGGTTATAATCCATAAAAAAAAAACAATTTTGTCCAGTTTGAGGGTTAAGCGATATCTCATTTAAAAAAAATTCGAGTAAATAGTTGAAGGGTTGCATCCAAAACTTCATCTTGTTAAATTTACTTAAACAACTTGCTCTTTTAAAATAAAGTTTGAAATTAAATTCATTCTTTTAACATTCTGTTTATATAAAACTATTGAAATCCATGCATTCTTTTCAATTCTATTTCACTTTTTTTTTATTATTTAATTCTTATTACCAACATCTCTTTACGGATATTAAACATCTTTATATTGTCAAATTTTATATGAGTGTGTTTTTTTTAAACTTTAATTCAATTCCATCTTATTTGATCTTAAATAACACAACTCAGCACAAATTATTTTCAAATCTCAACACCCTTTTTTGTATGTTTAATTGATCGCAAAAATTGTTCATGTTTCTTTTTTGGTATGGCGTGCAAAAATTTGTTAATTTTTTCAGATTTTTTTTTATTTTTTTGCTAAAAGAATTATTAAGTGTAACAATCAAATTGAACAACACAAAAATTAGAAAAATATGGCAAAAAAAATTCTTGCCATGGTAAATCAACAAATTAATTACTGTACAAAGTCATGTATTTTTTTATTTTATTATTATTATTATTTTTGTTTTGCCACTAAATTAAAATTACAAAATTATTAAGAATTTCAAGAACACTTGAAGTGTTTTAAATTTTTTGCTTTAAATGGAAACGGATTTAGAATTTGTAAAAAAAACTTTAACAACTTATAGCTTATAAAAATATAAGGTGTGCCTTGAATAGGATGTTTAAACTATTTCTTAAATATCCGTTTTGAATTTAGCTAGGTTGGAAAGCCGGTTAGCTTGTGTGACTCCTTTAATAACACTGCACTTTAGAGCGTACCACCTTACAGGCAAAAAAAAAGAAGTGCGCCGTACACCCTCCAATATGAAGTATTTTTGCAAGGAGGTTTCAAAAAAAAAAATTTTTTTATTTTTTTTTGCCGAACGTAGGGGTCGCCATTTTACATTTTTCGTTATATCTTTGGTATTTACAGTCGGATCTTAAAGTGTGATACATCGATGTTTTTCTCTCGAATAGACCAGTGTTTTGCTCTAAGGACATTTTGACCTCATGTATCCCGTTCTAGTAGTTACCCACCAGATCTCAGTTGGTACACCCTAATGTACGACCCTAATGTCAGAAAATTAAAGCTCGCAAAAAATCATTAAACTTTTGCTAAGGAAGTTTTTCGCTAAACCCAGTATAAATTTTTGTTATATATTGGTTGCCGAACGTAGGGGTTGCCTTTTTAAATTTTTATACCCTACACCACTATGTTGTCAGGGTATTATAAGTTTGTGCTGATGTTTGTAACACCAAAAAATATTGGTCGTAGACCCACCTTATAGTATACCGATCGGCTCAGAATTTTTTTTATTTCGATTTAACGATGTCCGTCCGTCCGTCCGTCCGTCTGTCTGTCCATGCAATCTTGTGCGCACTCTACAGGTCGCAAATATTAAGATATTTTGATGAAATTTGGTACGCAGACCTATGTTGGCCCAAGGACGAACAAGTTTGATTTTGGTGAACATCGGTCCATGTTTAGACCTAGTGCCCATATAAGGGTCCTACCAAAATTATACTGTTTATACGCTGCAGGTCGTAAATATTAAGATATATTGATGAAATTTGGTACACAGACCTATATTGGCCCAATAACGCAGCCTATTGATTTTGGTGAACATCGGTCCATGTTTAGACCTAGTGCCCATATAAGGGTCCTACCAAAATTATACTGTTTATACGCTGCAGGTCGTAAATATTAACATATTTTGATGAAATTTGGTACACATACCTACATTGGCCCAATAACGCAGCCTATTGATTTTGGTGAACATCGGTCCATGTTTAGACCTAGTGCCCATATAAGGGTCCTACCAAAATTATATTGTTTATACGCTGCAGGTCGTAAATATTAAGATATTTTGACGAAATTTGGTACACAGACCAATGTTAGCCCAATAACGCAGCCTATTTATTTTGGTGAACATCGGTTCATGTTTAGACCTAGTGCCCATATAAGGGTGCTACCAAAATTATACTGTTTATACGCTGCAGGTCGCAAATATTAAGATATTTTGATGAAATTTGGTACATAGACCTATGTTGGCCCAAGGACGAAGCCTATTGATTTTGGTGAACATCGGTCCATGTTTAGAACTAGTGCCCATATAAGGGTCCCCCCAAAATTGGCTTGGTTACAAACTGCAGGTCGCAAATATTAAGATATTTTAATGAAATTTGGTGCGCTGACTCACATTATAGAAAATTTTGACACAAGCCCCATTTTAACCCATTCGAATTTCGGATCCAAACAATACACCAGACTGGTGTAGGGTATTGTATAGTCGGCATGCCCGACTTTAACCTTTTTACTCGTTTTTAATTGGATTTTTACTATATAGCAAAACACTGGTCTCCTCTAGGCAAAATCCGATTTTAAATGCCAAAGCTATAACAAAAAATCAAAAAAGGCGACCCCTACGGTCGGCAAAAAAAAATTTTTTTTTTGAAATTGCCTTCCAAAAATACATCATATTGGAGGGTGTACGGCGAACTTTTTTTTTGAGGTACGGTCTACTGTCCACTACAGGTCGCAAATATTAAGATATTTTGATGAAATATTGTACACCGACTTATATCGGCCCAAGGATGAAGCCTATTTATTTTGGTTAAAACCGGTTTATGTTTAGACCTAGTGCCCGTATAAAGGTCCACAAAAAATTGACAAGCTCGCAAACTACAATTCGTAAATATGAAGTTATTTTAATGAAATTTGGCGTTTTTGTAACTTTTGATTATTTTATATTCAAATTTTGATACAAGTCCATTTCAACCCATTATAATTTCGGATGCCAAATATTAATTGGCATTCAACCAGACTGGTGTCGTCGGCATGCCCGAATTTAACATTAGACATTTCATAATTTAAATAAAAACAATATGAAACGAATGCAGTAATAATATAAAAGTAAATTTGAAAAAATTGTTTACAAATTTTTCATTGTTTTAATGAATTATTTCTATAAAATCTATGAAAGACTTCATTAAAAATATGAACAAATCAATATACTAATAATAATTTCATGGCTTAATGAAATAATTTATTTAAGTCTAAGCTAAAATTAAGAATATTTTTGAAAATATTTCATACAAGTAATGAATTTATTTCATTAAACACATAAAACTTTCATAACTTTTACTTAAAATTAATGAAAAAAAGTTCAAACATTCTATGAAATTTTTAGTAGTTTAATGCCTTTCATTAGAATTGATTATTTCATTAATTCAATCATTAATTCAATGAAACCGTTCTTTGGGGACTTTCCAATCACAAAACTCATTGAATTAAAGAAGAAATTCATTTATGCTATTTATGCACAAAATTCTATCACTGTAGTGTAGGAGTTGTTATGATGGGTTTTATTTTCTTATCGTTCCTCTTATTTAAGACTTAAATATGTGTTATAATGTGCCTATAACTTCTTGAAAAACTTAACAAAACCCAACAACATTGATGTTATTATTTGTTAACATTGTGGTGTAAAACTATACTCTCGCCAATCACTTGCTGTTTGAAGTATTTGTGGTTAAAACCAAAGTGAGCGCATTTGAACAACTATTGCAGCAACTTTAAAAAAAATATTGTACCATACAAGTATTGTTGCTCTGCATTGCATGCCTGCATAGTTTTTAAGTTTTATTAAATTTGCATTGTTTCGGCTTAATAATAATTGGATCTTCTTAAATAAGTTTCAATTACAGATTTGCATAGTTTTTTTTTATTATTGCACAGTTTTTGTTGCAAGTTTCGTCAAAACCCCCCTCCTACTGAGTGGCTTAACGATTAGTTAAATTGTCTTTAAAAAAGACCACATCCATCATTATTTTGTATGATTTTTTTTTTTGGTAAATTTGGTTTGTGAAAGATTTATTATAAGACAACTACCACATATATGTATATTAGACCGTACCACCTCACAGGCAAAAATAAAAGTTTGCGGTACACCTTCAAATATAAAGTATTTTTGCAAGACAACTCCAAAACAATTTTTTTTTTTTTTTGTTGAACGTAAGGAACGACTTTTTTAATTTTTCGTTATAGCTTCGGCATTTAAAGTCGGATTTTAAAGTGTGATATATCGATTTTTTGCTATAAAGGAAAAATCCAATGAAAATAAATTTAAAAAGGCGACCCCTACACACATAATAATCCATGCATAAAAATACGAAATAAATGTCAAAACAACAAAAACTTTCGTAAAATAAACCATTTTTCGTATATTTTACAAAATTTTTTGTTATTTTGACATTTTTTCGTATTTTTATGCATGGATTAGTATGTGTGTACGTTCGGCAACCAAAAAAATAAAAAAAAATTCTGCTGGTTTTATCGAAAAACTTCCTTAGCAAAAGTTAAATGATTTTTTGTTAGCTTTAATTTTCTGACATTAGGGTGGTAGCAACTGAGGTCTGGTATGTAAATACTAGAACGGGATACTTGAGGTCAATGGTCCTTAGAGCAAAACATTGGTCCCTTCGAGAGAGAAACATCGATGTATCAGACTTTAAGATCCGACTTAAAATGCCAACGATGTAACGAAAAATGTAAAATGGCGACCCCTACGTTCGGAAAAAAAAATTTTTTTTGAAACCTCCTTGTAAATATAATTTATATTGGGCGGTGTACGGCGAACTTTTTTTTTTGAGGTACGGTCTAATGTATATTTATGTATGTGCTTCATGTGCCTCATGTGGTTTAGATTCTTGCAACAACTAACCAAATATGATCATGGCTGCAAGCTGCTGCTGCCGCCAATGTAATAACAAATCAAAGAATTATGATCGTGACAAACATTTCAAATGTTTGTCATTATAATGTGTAGCTTTAAGAAGAGCTTAAAACAATTTTTGAAAGTAATTCTTTTAGATTTTAATTGTCTTTTAAGGTGTTTTTTGTTGGTGTTTTTTTTTTTTTCATTTAAAACTGGCAGATATTATTATTTTTGTACCCTAAGTTTTGTGCTGATGTTTGTAACTAACAAAAATACTGGACCCTAGATACATTGCAGAGTAGTATACCAGGCAACTCAGAATTATTTTTTCTGTCGATTTAGCAATGTCTGTCCAACCGTGTGTCTATGTAAACCTTGTAATAAAACTTTCTATCGGAACTAAAAGGGTATTTGATAAAATTTGGCACATGAGCTTTTCTTGACCCAAGGGTGAAACCTGTTGATATTGGCTGGAATCCTAAATTCACACTTACCTCGCATAGAAAATTCCTACACTCAAAAAAGTTTAACAGTTACTACATGACAGTTGTTTGTGTAGTAATCAGTAATTGTTGTTTTTAACTGTATTTATGATTGTTTTTCTATGGGAAAATAAAAAACAACAATTATGACAGTTATTTGAGAAAAAAACTAACGAAAAGTACTGTATTTCGTAACAGTTGTTTAATCCAGTTATTTTAGATATCACATTAAAGAACTACCAAAGCATTATTTTTACTGTAAGCAGTTATTTTTCTTAGTTATTTAAAAAAATAAAAATATTCGCTGATTTTTTTAAAATTCTTGTTTAGTTTATATTTGTTATTATTGATATATTTGCATATAAAAATCGGAAAATTTTATTCTATCTCCAATGTACAATATAAAAACATAATAAATGGAGAATGATTTGTAAATTCTATTTCAAAATTCAAGTAAAATGAAGTAATTAAGTATACTTTTATAACATGAAAAAATTAAAAAAAAAAAATAGATAAAAACTACCGTCAGAAAACAGTAGTTTTTACCTATTTTGTCAGTTGGTTCAATACGGGAAATTTTTACAAACTGTCACCGAAATAGGCCCTTTATATGAAATGGACTGGTCACTTTTACATGGCGTTGTCATAGGAGGGGAAAATTGACCCCTTGTGACATGTCACAAGACAAATCCTAGGACGGGTTACTGAACTCTCATAAAAAACAAAGTTCAGGGACCTGTCCTGGGATTTGTCTTGTGACAGTTTGTTAAAATTTCCCGTAGGGTTTATACATTTTGTAGTCAAAATTTATCAGCTAACTTTACAACATTGTTAGTTATTTTTAATACGTTTCTTAGTTAGTTTTCTACAGTTATAAATAACTTCATTTTTAGTTATTTTGAAAATAAATACCTTTGTCGCCTTTTTAACTGCATGTAGCTTTGTTTTAACTGTAATTTTTAGTAGATTCTACCGACAGAATTTTCTGAATTTATCCGAATTGCGCTTAACTGGTATTTAGACAGAAAACAAACGTTGCTATTTGAGTTGGCAATGGTAAATAGCACCGTAAAGAAATTCGGACCAACTTCCCGGTATTTTATAAAATGACCTTCATTTGCAATTTAAATCAGATTTTTTACTATATTTATCGCTACATTAATGGTTTCGCCCATATACATAATTAAACTCAGGTCCCTTCCTGAAATTTTATCCAATTCCCGGAATCTGACTCAAATCGTACTATCCCAGGAAAATTTCCTGTTCCCAAGAATCGGTTGTAGAATAGCTACTTTTCATTTACAACCCCTTCTACTGTTGATTCTAACACCGATTCTTTTTGTTTGAAATTTTCCCAAAAGCAACCCCTTCTATAGCTCCAAAGTGGAACCGTTTGCTCTAGAATCAGTTCTGGAACTAGTTCTGGAACTGATTCTACGTCACCCACAGCTTCCATATAGAATCCCAGTAACTGGTTCCGGAACTAGTTCCATGGATTCGGTTTCAGTGGAACCAGTTGTAGAATGGGTGTAGTTGGCTACCGATTGTAAAAAATTTTCCTGGGTACTTTGCATTTACAACCCCTTCTACTCTTGATTCTAACACCAATTCTTTTTGCTTGAAATTTTCCCAAAAGCAACCCCTTCTATAGCTCCAAAGTGGAACCGGTTGCCCTAGAATCAGTTCTGGATTCTACGTCAATCACACCTTCCATATAGGATCCCAGGAACTGGTTCCGGAACCAGTTCCATGGAATCGGTTGCAGTGGAACCAATTGTAGAATAGGTGTGGTTGGCTACCGATTGTAAAATATTTTCCTAGGATGGTGTAGAGTATTTCATGGTCGAGCTTAAGCGACAATCATTTTTTTTTTCTTGTTTAAATATGATCTATGATTTCTTGTTCTTTTTTTGTGAGATATTATTACCTAATGTCTGTCGGCTTTTTAAACAACTTTTTTTGTTTGTTTGGCTTTTAAGTGTAGGTAGTCAGTTAAAATATTTAGACAGAAACGTATCGATTTCATAAGAAGTTTATCAAAAAATGAATGCATTTTTTAAAATACAATACATATTTCATAATTATTTTTATTATAAAATAAGAACTAAAATTTAAATTAAATTTTTAAAAATATATTTTAACAATAATGGATTTTATAAAAAACTTATTGTTCGTTAGAGGGCTAAAAGCCTCTAAGACAGAAGTTTTTGTTTTCAACAAAATTCAAACTATACACTACTACAAAAAAAAGTCCGTAAAAAATTTATTTCAAATTACTAAAAATTTGTTAGAAATAACCTTGCAGAAAAAACTCCTAAACTAGCAGATTATTTTTGCTATATGTTAGTAAGATAGGAAGAGCAAATAATAATAATTAAATAAAACTGTTAAATATACAGAATTTTAGTTAAATTTTTGTTAATAGGAAATAACAACTTAAGCTGCTAAAATCAGCAAAGCGTTTTGCAAAATAATTAGTAGACCGAAAAATAAAAAAAAAAAAAAATTAAATTACACTGTGAGACAAATGGTAGGGGTCAGTGATCGGGAAGGGTTCAAACTACCGGGGAAAGTTATATCGGTAAAAAAGAAGTTATACGTGTCCCGGCGTTTCGCTGGGTCACTCTAGGAATCAAGATATATCGATTTGACCTTTGGTAGTCTTTTTTTTGACATAACTCGAGAACCACTAGTCCGATTTTGCTCAAACAATTTTAAAAAAATTAAAAATTACAATTCCTTTAATCTGTTCATATAACGTTTTTCTATATACTCAACAGTTTTGCCGGTAAAAATAAATGTATGAAGAAAAAAATATTTTTTGCCTGAAATATTAAAAAAAGTAATAAACAAAAGGTTATTGATTTTTATGGTAGCGGTAACAAACATTTATTTTTACCGGCAAAACTGTTGAGTATATAGAAAAACGTTATATGAACAGATTAAAGGAATTGTAATTTTTAATTTTTTTAAAATTGTTTGAGCAAAATCGGACTAGTGGTTCTCGAGTTATGTCAAAAAAAAGATATATCTCGATTCCTAGTGGTGACCCAGCGAAACGCCGGGACACGTATAACTTGTTTTTGACCGATATAACATTTCCCGTTGGTTTCATCCCATCCCGATTTTGACTGTCGCATAGTGTTATCAAAGTTACCTTTCGTTTTTTTCAATGCAAATAAATATCTTTCCTTCTGAAATCAGCAGTTTACTTTTTTTTAGCGAAAATTTCTGCTGATTTTAGCAGTATATACTGCTATTTGCATTGAACTGAATTTAACTTAAAAATAACAAAAATTTTGTAGATATAATAGTTTGTTTTTCCTTAGATTTTAATCTACTAATATTAACTAAAATTTTCTGCATATTTTACAGTATTATTTGTTAATTACAATTAACTAAAAGTTAACTCAAATATGACTAAAATTTTGTAAATTTAACAAATTTATTTTTGTTGCTCTTATTTTACTAGTATTTAGCAAAAAATATGCTAATTTGAGTGGTTTTTTCGGCAAAGTAGTTTTTAACTATTAGTAGCTTTTTCTGTTATTTTTACAGATTTATTTCTTTGAGTGTGTCTTCGGCAAAAAAACATTACCAAATAATGTGGTTTTCGTTTTATCACTTAATTTGGGCGATAGTGGCCGAAGAATAGCAAGTGATTACACTTAAAAAACAAATACAAACAATTTACTTAAATTAAGTAAATTTTTACTTATATCTAGTTAAAATTATTTAAACCTTTTCAGTTATTTTAAAGAAAATATTTACTTAAAGTTAAGTAGTTAACATAATTTGTTTAATTAAATTAAAATGTTTAAAGTAAATTTAAGCAAGTTTCATATTTAAGTTTTGGCCTTTCATACAAAAAGTTTAAGGGTTGAATCTACTGAAAATGACAGTTAAAACAAAGGTATATGCAGTTAAAGGCCTTTAAACTAACTACATTTAAAATAACTTAAAACGAAATAAATACAAAAATGCAGTTAAAAACCTTTAAAATAACTAAACATGTTATAATTCTTTTTAACTGTTGAAAAATAACTAACAAATGCATTAAAAATAACTAAAAATGTCATAAAATTAACTGAAAAATGTTTACTATAAAAATTTTAAAACAACTGACAAAATAGCTAAATCCACTGTTTTCTGCATTTAATTGTTTTCATATTATAAAAGTATACTTTTAATAAAGAAAAACAAATTCTTTCGATTATGACAAAAATTTTGTAACTTCCTCATCGTACTTGAAACTTGAAGTAAAATTTTCAAACCGTTCTACAGTTATTAACTTTTTATGCATTGGAGTTACAACACAATTTTCTGATTTTTATGAGCAAACTTTAATATATATCAATAATAACAAATATAAAACAAAAAAAAAAGAATTTTAAAAAATCAACGATTTTTTAAATAACTAACCAAAATAACTGTTTACTGTAAAAATACTGTTTTGGTAGTTGTTTATAAGATATTAAAAATAACTACTTCAAACTACTGTTACCAAATCAGAGAACTTTTCGTTAGTTGTTTTCTTAAATAAGTGTCATATTTGTTAGTAGTTGTTTTGTATTTTTCGATAGAAAAACAACAGTAATTACTGTTAAAAACAACAACTGCTGATTACTATACAAATGTATTGTAACGTACTATATGTCATGTACTAACTGTCAAACTTATTTGAGTATACAATAGGATGGACCAGATTCAGAAAGGTAATTCAAAAATACAGTTATTTAAGAGCCAGTATTTAAAAAAAAAAATCCATAAAATTGATTTTTTCGCCTTGTAAATCGTATTTCAAACTTCAGGGCCGAGGCGGCCGTGTTCCCGTTATACAATCACCGTAGTTTTTTGCATGGTGTATTTTTATAACCAAAGGCACATTTCTAGGGGGGGGGGCGGGGCGGACAGGTCACAGGTCGCTATTTTTTGTCCACGAAAGTGTAGAACTGTGTCGAAAAAGTGGTGATTTTTGCCGACGGAGGAAGAAGTAAAAGTCAACTGCTGTTTTAATAGCTCGACTGTGTTGAACTCAAATATGGCGACTTTAATTCTCTAAACCCATTGGAAATATCTGAAAATCGGTCATATATTAATCAAATTACCCTTAGATTTTGCATACGACAGCTTATTTTTAAACAGCTGCCTTTTTCAAACCGCTTTTTATTATATTTTCAAAATTCCTTCTCACATAGGTCTTGAACAAGTTCAGAGTTTTAAATTATGTTCCCTTATAAAGTTTGTGCCAAAAATGGACCTGGAATTTACGAAAACGGGTCAAAGATTTACGAAAACTCTCAAAAGTGTTCGAGACTTACATGCCGTAAATTACCTGGGATAATATTAAAGAACTATTCTTATGTTCTTTATAAATTTATAAATAATTTTCAGAAAAACGTTAATTTTTATATTTTTCTAAAGCTGTGAAAGTATATTAAAAAACGTCGCAGTAGCATATTTAATAATATAGCGATAAAAGAAAAACTAAAGTTAAAAAAAAAAACTGTGGTTAATGAATAAATTCGATGAAGTGAACAACCTTGATTTTTATTAGTTCACATTACCTCGAGTCCACTGTGTAATAGTTTTTCCACTATGTACAGTAGACCGTACCTCAAAAAAAAAAAGTTCGCCGTACACCCTTCAATATGAAGTATTTTTGGAAGGTGATTTCAAAAAAAATTTTTTTTTTTTTTGCCGAACGTAGGGGTCGCCTTTTTTAATTTTTCGTTATAGCTTTGGCATTTAAAGTCGGATCTTAAAGTGTGATATATCGATTTTTTTGTCTCGAGGAGGCCAATGTTTTGCTATATAGTAAAAATCTAATTAAAAAAAATTAAAAAAGGCGACCCCTACGTTCGGCAAACAATATATAAAAAAATTTATACTGGGTTTATCGAAAAACTTTCTTAGCAAAAGTTTAATAATTTTTTGCGAGCTTTAATTTTCTGACATTAGGGTGGTACATTAGGGTGGTAGCAACTGAGATCTGGTGGGTAACTACTAGAACGGGATACTTGAGCTCAAAATGCCCTTAGAGCAAAACACTGGTCTCCTCGAGACAAAAACATCGATGTATCATACTTTGAGACTCGACTGTAAATGCCAAAGATATAACGAAAAATGTAAAATGGCGACCCCTACGTTCGGCAAAAAAAAATAAAAAATTTTTTTTTGAAACCTTACAAAAATACTTCATATTGGAGGGTGTACGGCGCACTTTTTTTTTGCCTGTAAGGTGGTACGCTCTAATGTACAGTTTTCTTAAGAAAAATGTTCAGATTCCTTTCCAATAATTTTTCATATAAAAATAGTAAACTTTAGCAACTTGTATCAATTTAAAAAAGTTTTTTATAAGATTTAGTTTTTGCCTAAGTTTTTGCATGAACTACAACCTTGATATTTTTTTCCATAAACTGTATAACAACTTACACAAACTGGTAAGCACCTCAAAATCTATAACGAGTTTTTTTATAAGACTTTGCTTGCCTAAGTTTTAATATAAAAATTGTAAACTTTAGCGCCTTGATTCAATTTAAAAAGTTTTTTTATAAGATTTTTTGTTTGCCTAAGTTTGTACGTGAAATACAACCTTGATTATTTTTTGCATAAGCAAAACTTGGCAATTTGGTATCAGAATCTTTAACTAGTTTTTGACAAGGCTTTGTTTGCTTGCCCAAATTTTTAAGCAACTTATGCAAAAATTATATAATTTTCAACTACATATTTTTGTGAGTAAAATTTAACTTGTTTGGCTTGGGCAAAATCTCCCCTGTTTTATAATTGTTATTTAACTTAATATATTTTCATAATTTTAACTATAAAACTAATCTAAATATATTTAAATTTTTTCTCTTTTTAGGTTAGTAACATAGTTTTTATTGTAATACTTGCAATTGTGAAAATATTGGTGAGTTGATATTAAAAAATATATTACATTCTAGATAAATTTGAGTTCATATCTAAACACTTGTTTTTCTTTATAAACTATCAGAGTCACACTTAGCTAAGACACCTATTTATTGAGCAATTTAAAGAAAACACGCACACAAATATATTATATGCGAAAACCTATAAACGTTGAGTTTTCAAAGTTGATAATTATCCACGTTTCAAGTTAACGTGCATACGAAAAGCAATGTGTGTTAGTTTTCATTTCAAACACGTTTTCGTGCACTTTAAGTTTCTTTCTGAGTTAACAGATATAGTCGAAAACACAGCTTTAGTTATTTTTAGTAAAAACTTATTTTAAGTAAATCGTAACTAAAAATCTGCGATCAAGTAAATTGTAACCTTAATTTTAGTTCATAAATTTTTGGCTTAATAACAATTTTTTTATTAAAGCAATTACATCGATAGACAACATAATTAACAACTTGTTTTGCCTTCAAACTTTTTTGTACAACGAACGATTTTCAAGCAAAAACGATGCAAAGTTAAATTTGCGTAAATTTTAAAAATTATTTCTTTAAAACAGAAAAAAAAATTTAAAAACTCTTTAAAAGATATATTTATGTAGTGTTTTACATAAGTTTGCTGAACGCATTTTATACCTAAAATGGAAGTTTCACATGGTTTTCCCCCAAAATCCAGGTTTATTGGACATTTGAGCGCCAATTATAAATAAGTACGATATTAACCCTTAAACACATTTTAAATTTTGACCTATTTCTTGCATTGAAGTTAAATTTCCAACTTTGTTGTCTTCGGAGACTTAAAGTAGATTTTCATGACAAATAATTTTGCGGAACATTTTAACCCTCTAGCTCTTCAACTTACGGGGCTTTTCTGCCCCTTTCTAAAATGGGGTCAAAAAGTGCCTTTAATTTATCAAAATATTTTATTGAAAATTGTGAATTTACGAATTTTTGTTACATAAATTCAATTTTGATATTTTTTCATAATTTTTTTTTATTTATATGGCTTAACTTGTTCTCCTTAAACCATGCTAAGAACATATGTGAGCATTTTTCGTTTTTATTTTTTTGTTAAATTTTTATTGTAAAAGTAGATCAACAAGTCGAAAAATCAAAGAATTATAATTAAGCTTGTTTTTTTGTTCATACTTGCCCAAGCAATTGGGTGTGGTGTTGTTGATGGTGATTACTTGAGCTTAACTTAAAAAAAAAACTAAAAAAAAAAACGCTAATAGATTTATTTCTACATATGACTAGAATTATATATGTGATAAAAAAAAAACGATCATAATTATAAATTGGACAATTATTAAAATTAATAAATCAATTTGAAAGGCATAATAGTAACAACCACATGAAACGGATTTAAAACTAAAAAATACTAAAATTTTAAAGCTTAAACGTTTTCCACATGAATAAGTTTTGTAAAAAGCTTATGGAGGAGATATAAAAATCAAAAAATTTTTTTTCTTATAAAACAAATTTTGAAATCATTATAAGAAATGGTAACAAAGCTTTAAGCTTATGCTAAAGAAATATTAAGTTTTTTATTAGAGATATGTACATTTTAAGATTTTTGGTTTAGTTTACTAAGTTATAATAGACATTTACAGATTAAAAAAAATTTTTTGATACAAAAGCTGTGGTTTGAAAAAAGCTTTTTTTTTACAAAAAAGTTATTTTTTACAAAAAAGTTTTTTAAAAAAGAAAAGCTATAAAAAAGCTTTTACTAATAATAAAAAGCTTTTACTAATATAAATTACCAGATTTTACCAAGTTTTTATACAAAGGCTATATATTTGAAAGCTTTTTTTTTTAGGGAAAAAGTTTTAAAACATAACAAAAGTTTTTCGAAACGTTGATGGGAGATAAAAATTTGTTTTTTTTTCTAAAATGATGAGATATAAATAGAAATCACAAAAAAGCTTTACCGTAAAACAAAGTTTTTAATAGTTTTATACATATATTTATGAAAATTGTTAACACAGCTTTCTCTAAAGAAACACTGAGATCAATTAAGAATTCTGAATTTTTTTACTATCAGTAGAAAAGCAGATTTCATAAATTTTTTATACAAAAGTCATAGTTTTAGAAAGTTTTTACTAATAATGGAAATTAACAGATTTTATGAAGTTTTTATACGAACACTAGTTTTGGAAAGCTTTTTTTTAGGAAAAAAGCTTTATAGTTTTTTAAATGACAAAAGTTTTGCAAAAAGTTTTTGAAGAGATGAAAGTTTTTTTTTTTAAATGCTGGGAGATAAATATCACAAAAAAGCATTCGCTAAAAAAATGTTGAGATCGTTTTAGAATTCTGGGTTTTCTTACCATCCAATAGAAAAAACATTTTAAGTTTTTATATAAAACCTATATTTTCAGAGAGCTTTTTACAAAAAAAGCTTTTATATAAAAGCTTTTACTAATAATAAAAATTAACAGATTTTTCGAAGTTTTTATGCAAACACTATGGTTTAGGAAAGGTTTTTTCTGCATGAAAAATTTTTGAAAAAAGTTTATGGGAATATAAAAATTTTTTTTTTTTTTAATTTTGAAAAATAGAATGAAATCTCAGAAAAGCTTTTGCTATAAAAAAACTTTAATAGGTTTACATATATATTTATGAGAATTGTAAACATAGCTTTGGTTAAAAAAAACAATGTTGAGATCGTTTAAGAATTTTATGATTTTTTACTATCAATAGAAAAAAAAAAATTTTATAGTTTTTATACAGAAGCTATAGTTGCCGAAAGTTTTTTTTTAAAAAAAAAAACTTTTTTAATAAAAAGCTGTTACTAATAATAGAATTTAATAGATTTGATCAAGGTTTAATACGGACACCATAGTTTTAAGAAGCCTTTTTAGGAAAGAAAAACTTTAAATTTTTGTGCATAAAAAATTTTTGCAAAAAGTTTATGAAGAGACGATTTGAGATTATATTTTTTCTGAATTTTGAGAAATAAAATGAAATGTCAGAAAAGCTTTTGCTATAAAATAAAGTTTCTATTAGCTTTGTATTATTGTGGAAATTGTTCTTATAGCTTTTTAAGAATTCTGATTTTTTTTTTTATTAATAATATAAAATTAAAGATTATGCCAACAAGTTTTTATACATAAGCTATTTTTTGAAAAGCTTCTTTAGAAAAAACTTTTATATATAAAAAAGCTCTTGCTAATAATAGAAATCAACGGATTTATGCAGTTTTTTATACAAAAGCTCTTTAGGAAAAAAGCTTTAAAGTTTTCCACATGAAAAAGTTCTGCAAAATAAGTTTTTTGGGAAGATTTATTCAAAAATGTTTAGAAATAGATACAAATCCCAAAAAAGTTTTTGCTGTAAAAGAAGTCCTGTATTTGTTTTGTATTCTTATGAAAATTGTTAATAAAGCTTTCGCTTAAGAAATGTTGAGCTTTTTTTCATTATACATAAAAAAAGCTTTAAAGTTTTCCACATGAAAAAGTTCTGCAAAATAAGTTTTTTTGTTTTTTCCAAAATGTTGAGAAATAGATAGAAATCTCTAAAAAGTTTTTCCTGTAAAAGAAGTCCTGTATTTGTTTTGTATTCTTATAGAATTGTTAATGAAGCTTTTGCTTAGGAAATGTTGAGCTTTTTTTCATTATACACAGAATAATTCTGGTTTGTTTACTAATTATATGAAAATTAAATCTTTTATGAAGTTATTTACAAAAGCTGTAGTTTTAAGAAGCTTTTTAGAAGAAAGCTTTTATGTATATACTACAAAAAGCTTTTGCTGATAATAGAGATTAACTGTTTTTTGAAGTTTTTATATTAAATCTTTTAGTTTCAGAAAGCTTTAATAGCAAAAAGCTTTTTTCAGAAAAAAAATTTTATATTCAAAACGTAGTCGAACCCTTATTTGCGTCACCGTTTGGACTGGCATACATCGGGATGCCATTTCCATAATGCAAATTATGTTGCTGATACAAATTTTAGAAAAGAGCTTTTTCGAAAGACAAAAAGTTAATATTTGTTTATAAAAGATTTTTAGATTTTTCTGCACTTTCAATTCAATTTTTATTCTAAAAGCTTGTAAAAATCTAATAATTAAGTCAAGCTTTTTAATTAAAGCTTTTTTATACAAATGTTACATAAAGAGATTTTTAATATTAACAAATTCAAACGAGTAAAAAGGTTAAAGTCGGGCATGCCGACTATACAATACCCTACACCAGACTGGTGTATTGTTTGGATCCGAAATTCGAATGGGTTAAAATGGGGCTTATGTCAAAATTTTCTATAATGTGAGTTTGCGCACCAAATTTCATTAAAATATCTTAATATTTGCGACCTGCAGTTTGTAACCAAGCCAATTTTGGGGGGACCCTTATATGGGCACTAGTTCTAAACATGGACCGATGTTCACCAAAATCAATAGGCTTCGTCCTTGGGCCAACATAGGTCTATGTACCAAATTTCATCAAAATATCTTAATATTTGCGACCTGCAGCGTATAAACAGTATAATTTTGGTAGGACCCTTATATGGGCACTATGTCTAAACATAGACCGATGTTCACCAAAATCAATAGGCTGCGTTATTGGGGCAATATAGGTCTGTGTATCAAATTTCATCAAAATATCTTAATATTTGCGACCTGCAGCGTATAGACATTATAATTTTGGTAGGACCCTTATATGGGCACTAGGTCTAAACATGGATTGATGTTCACCAAAATCAATAGGCTGCGTTATTGGCCCAATGTAGGTCTGTGTACCAAATTTCATCAAAATATCTTAATATTTACGACCTGCAGCGTATAAACAGTATAATTTTGATAGGACCCTTATATGGGCACTAGGTCTAAACATGGACCGATGTTCACCAAAATCAATAGGCTGCATTATTGGGCCAATATAGGTCTGTGTACCAAATTTCATCAAAATATCTTAATATTTACGACCTGCAGCATATAAACAGTATAATTTTGGTAGGACCCTTATATGGACACTAGGTCTAAACATGGACCGATGTTCACCAAAATCAAACTTGTTCGTCCTTGGGCCAACATAGGTCTGCGTACCAAATTTCATCAAAATATCTTAATAGTTGCGACCTGTAGAGTGCGCACAAGATTGCATGGACAGACAGACAGACGGACGGACGGACGGACAGACGGACAGACGGACATCGTTAAATCGAAATAAAAAAAAATTCTGAGCCGATCGGTATACTAAAAGGTGGGTCTACGACCAATATTTTTTGGTGTTACAAACATCAGCACAAACTTATAATACCCTGACCACATAGTGGTGTAGGGTATAAAAAGCTTCATATAAGCTATTTTATTAATTTGCTTTAATAAATGCAAGCCTATATTTTTTGAGCTTTTTTTTATTCATTTTTGGGCTTGTTTGCTAAAGCCCAAAAATGAATAAAAAAAGCTCAAAAAATATTATTTAAAATTTAAATTTTTGAATGAAAGTGGTTCATCCAAAAGAGCCTTCTTTTTTGATTCAAAACTGACTTAAAAAAAGATTTTAAAAAATTCAAAAGGCTCATAAATAAATCATTTTTTCGAGCCTGTTTTTGAATTGTTCACAAAATATTCAAATTTGTTTACATTTCTGAACCATCTTTTGGATTTAATAATTTGGCTCAAATTTTTGTATCTTTTGTGATTCATTTTAAAAGGCTCATATTTTCGTATGAGCAATTTTTGACAAAAAATTAGAAAATTTCAAAAAAATGCTTTTTATTTGAGTAAGTTTTGACTCATAGAATAAGAACCCTCAAAAAAGTATCCACATTTTGCTGGCTGGGTAATATAAAGATTTCTGATGCTAACAAATCTTCCATTAAAAAGCTTATAATTATAAAAAGTCCCATTAGCTTGATTTTTTCCTTTGAAAAAGCTTTAAAAGTTAACAACTTAACTTGGCAATTTGAAACTATTCCTAGCACTTGCTTGGTTAGTTTTTTTTTCCTTCTATTTCTTGTTTTATTTCTAAAGTGCATTGGCATGGTTTATGATGTTTGAATTTTTATATATAAAAATAAATTTTTTTTTGTTTAGCTTTTGTTGTATTTTAATCTAAATCGTTTATTTGTGTATAATATGCATCTAGTTTGTTGTCATAGTTGTAGTTTGTTGTATAGTTTTTCTTGTCTTACATATATTTTGAAAAGTGAATGTCCACCAAAAGTCCTTGAAACTTAAAACCAAACTTACCAGTTTGTGTATTGAATTTGTGTATATATTTTCGTTTCGTTGTAAGTTTGCTGGGGCAGTAGTATCATAATCTTAAAGAGCATGAATATGTGTATTTTTTTTTTATTTTTTTTTGGTTGCAATTACAGTTTAATGCACCACAAACAACAGCAATAACAAGACATCACCTCATATTTATAAACAGAAATTTAAAGGTATTAATTCAAATGAATACATTTGAGGCAAAGAAGTAAACAGCCTTCAACTAACAAGGATGGAATGTGTGCGTGATTGGTTCCCTCAGAGTTGGATGAAATCTGGATAGGTGATAGAGAAGGCCGAAAAAATAATTATGTACGTCCCTATCAGATATTTGGTGGTTAATAAGTGGGATCAAGAAGGACCCCGATTGTTTTTCTTGTTTGTCCCAAGGAAATGTATACATATAGGGTATCAAATTAAAGGTATTTTTATCATCTATTATATGGTGTACTAAAAATATTAAAAAGTTTCAAAGAAAATAGTTACGAACAACTTTACAACTCATTTTTACTACCTAAATATCAATTTGGGTCGAAATGTTTACTACTTAAAGTACTTTAATTTAGTCCGCTCTATCACATATCCAATTTTCGTCGAAATCTGTTGGAACCCAGAAACAAACTCTCCTTGTAAGACTTTTTAAAAATATTTTGGTGGTCTAAATATATGGAATTCCAATCTAAAAGGCAAAAAAGTCCTCAAAATGCCCTTGAACATTTCCCGACATGATTATAATCAAATGAAAGGTAATTTTATTTAAACTCAAATTCCGAAAAAATTTAAAATATTTAAAAATACTTTTCCACAAAAACTTAAATTTTACAAAAAATATTTTTTAATTTATAAATTTTTTAATAAGAAGCGATTGTGCCGATAATCGAACCTGGGACTTCAGATTGCCAGTCGGCAGCGGAGACACCGACTGGCAATCTGTGTAGGCTGCCGCCTGCCGGTACCTTTGTCAAGCCGATTCAAGCTAAATACAAAAATATATATTTTTAATTCCGTCGCATAGGACAATCGCAATTAATATTAGAATTAATTACGAAAGAATCATTTTTTTTCGAAAGCTCATTTACAAGAAGAATAAAACTTTTTACTGAGAAATTTAACACAAACATGGGAATCACCAGGCTACCACAGTTTCGTCTCACCCAAAGACTCGTCAGTGGTTAGTTAATGTGTCAATTGATCCAAGTAATTTTAATTGTTAATTTGTCTCTATTTGAAAAACTTTTTGTATATGCCATGACCGGGAATCGAACCGGCAACCTTCTACACAGACTATGACTCGTAGCATCATATCTTAACGAGATACATCATGGTCTGCACAGCGATAAGTGTGGCTAATTGAAGTTTTTGTCAATCACAGCCAGAGCCAGAATCTACTAATACATGAACAATTTATTGTATTTCTCCATTAGAATGTTTCCTCTCTTAATCCTATTATTTTCTCACAAGTAAGCAGTGTTACCAATTTGGGGGTTTTCCTCCTAGATTTAGGGGGTTTTCAACCGCTTAGGGGGAATTTTAGGGGGTACCAAATTGTTAGAGGGAAATTTGAGGGTAAGAAAATCATTTTAGGGGTAGTTTTGCATTAAAAGCAATTACATTTTAAAGTTCGATAATTGGTTTTGCCAAATTGTTGATAGTTTTTCACATAGATTAGATTAGATACGAAGGCACTACGCACCGCGACCAATATAGATCTTTTGTACTGCCTAGAATCCCCTAGATATTCAGGCTATCAATAAAGCAAATAATCCCGTTAGGAGAATTTCCCCAAACGTTCGAAGGTGACACGAAACGGTCACCCAGAAATCTGAGTCTCCTGTCACACAGTCTCGGACATTCGCAGAGAATATGCTCCGATGTCTTACTTTCCAGCTCACAAAACCTGCAAACATGAGTAGTTTTTCACATAAATTTTTATTTTCTTTTAGCCTACATATTTTTAAAGTTTAGAAATTTTAGACTGTGATTAGGAAAGTAAAGAAAACCAGCTAAAATATAGCTAAGATTTTTTATTTTAACAACAAAAAAATCAATTATTTGCATTTATTTAAAATAATTTGAAATAATAACTTAGAAAATTGTTTAATTTTGGGAAAATTGATTTTAGGGGGATGTTTTTAGCGGTAGAGCAAATTTAGGGGGTTTTTGGACAACTTAGGGGGATTTGTAAAAAAAGACTGGGCAACACTGCAAGTAAGATTATTTATAGAATTCAGTATCGGAAATGGATTTAAAACTATACTTACAAATAGAATAATGAGAAAGACTTTAATTTTTCTTACGGAAATTTTCGATAGTTGCATTCTACTTATAAATCCACTCTACGGATTCGATGAGCAAATTTCCGATGTGATTACTTTTTTTTTTAATAACAAATTTTGATAGATACTTTTAGGAGTTATTTAAGTGATATACGTATTTATTTAATTTTCCTAAACACAGTTTTATGACTTTCGGATTTCGTAAAGACCATTATTATCGGGGATGTTCTGAAAAATGAAACCACATAAAATTACTCGTTTTCATAAAAAATTTTATGTTCTTCTTGTATAAAAATGATTAATTCTATGTGGTTTCATTTGTCAGAACATATCCTAGTACTAAAAAATTTAACAAATTTAACAAATTTTTAGGTAAATTTGTCTGTTTTGCTTTTTATCGCTTAGTTTTCCAGATATCGGCCATTTTATAAAATAAATAGAGACGATCTTCTCACGAGGGTGACGTAAAGTCATGTTTGATCTATCTCTCTTGGTTTTTCGGATATGTAGCATTTTTAGAAATCGGGCGGGAAAGATATAGAGCGATCTTGAAAACTTCGGATACACTAGAAGCGTCATCGAGTAGATAATGACAGAGAAATGAAATAAATTGTGTAGAATTAAAAAAAAAAAAAAAATGAATATACAATTTTAACAATGGCATTGTGAATATTTAACTCGATATTTATAAATCCGGAGAACTCCACATAAAAAAAAAAAAATAAATAAGTTGACTTCGGTATTTTTGTATTAGGTATTTTTGCGTGTATATATCTGTTGAAATTCTTTGAAATTTTTCCTTTTAGCCGCCAATCGATACTATATTTTTGAGCCAGCCGCCGCCGATGTGTTTGCGGCTCAGCTCTAAAAATCGGTTTTGAGCTCTGGTGCAAGCATTTTCCCAAGACATTCACAATTCAAATTTTATTTAAGCGATTTTCGTGTTTTTGTTTTTTACAGATGTTTTATCGTTGTCCATTTACATACGTCTCCTTTGGCTATCGAGGTACTCGAACTTAAAATCTAGCATACTAAGTCGAAACTGAGATCCGAACTGGGATGGGTTTTGTCCTCTGCTGCTAGCATTTTTCTCTAGCTTATTTAATTTTCGAGATACGCACGATTTTAAAGGTTTCAATTTAAAGGTTTCTTATATAAAAATAATTTTAACGGTTTTTTTTTTTTTTTTGATTTTGAGGATATTGTTTATTTACAGCGATTTTTTTATCTTTCCGATTTTTTCGAGTTGTTTTAAAAATATTTTTTATTTTGAATGAGGGGTATGTATTGTTGATCTTTTATTTGGTAAATGAATGTTCTTTTTTAGTTTGACTCTAGATCATAAATTAATATCACTTTCTGTTTAAATTATTTTTCAAATTAAAGAAAGATGATACAATTTTCACAAGTAAATTACAAAGAATAAAATATTTTTTTTTTTTTTTTTAAAGAATTCGATAAGGCCAGCAAGACAGAATACGTATTTTCGGCTTTCGCTACAAAGCGATCATCAGTGTCGTTTGCCTTGACGGATTAATAATTTGATAATCATCTACTTATGTGAAAGTTGAAAGCAAATCGATTATGTTAACAACTCAACTTAGACTAACATCAGCGAAATCTAACAATGCTATTTTTATCCTTTTTATTGAACCTTAATTCTTAAAGTATCTCAGCTGGTTCTATTCAACTCTGTGTTTCACATAAGTAGGCGATTATCAAATTATTAACCCGTCAAGGTGATGATGGCTTTGTAGCGAAAGCGGAAAATACGTATTCTGTCTTGCTGGCCTTATCGAATTCTTTCAAAATATTTTGTGAAAATTGTATCATCTTTCTTTAATTTGAAAAATATTTTTTATTTTTTTTTAATTATAATGTTTTTTAAAACAATTTAAATTAATTTCTAACTTTTTTAAATTTTAGGGGGGTTTTTTTTTTTGCTAATTTCAGCCACTTTTCCAGTTTTGTGGTTTTGTTTGATTAGTAGCGATTTTTCCCCGTTTTGGAGATTTTTTAATTTTAACGATTTTTTTTATTAAGTAGTTTTGAGGTTAAGAAGAAGAATAAACATTTTTTTAAAGTTATAGACACATTATTAATTTGCAAATCAGACTAGATCTAGTTTCTGCCTTTTTTTTTATGGACAGGCTTCATCAGTGATTTTCCATTAAATTGTATTATTGTTTATGCTTTATTGTCAGATTGTCTCTATATGATAATTTACTCTCAGAAGTGATCAAACAGACATACAAACATTCTACTTTAGATTTTTTGTTTATCTTATCTCCTCTTTGTCACCTTTTTCATATTAACAGTTTTTCTTTTTTTTAGTAATTTTTTTTTAATTTTGGCGATTTTTGTCATTCTAGCGATTATTTTTTTAATGTTAGCGATCGCGGTCAGAAATTGCCAGTTGTACAAAAACTCTGGCATACCACTCTGCAACCTCGGAGTTAAAAATAACTGGCAGAACACTTATTTGAGACGATTTGCCAGCGTTTACATAAGGCAGTTTTCCAGTATTTATTTTAAACAAATTTTAGTGATTAATCATAGAGCACTGGCAGAGAATAATTGGCTTAGAGCGCTATACCAACGTTTGCAAAAAGTATTTTCCCAGTACTACCAAGTTGGAAAGTGCACTAAAGAAAGTATTGACAATTACTACATAATAGTTGTTTGAGTAGTAATCAGCAGTTCTTGTTTTTAACCGTAATAACAGTTTTTTTTTCTATGGAAAATATAAAACAACTATTGTGACAGTTCTTCGAAAGTACTGTAAATTTGTGACAGTTGCTTAAATCAGTTATTTTTAATTCATATTAGAGAACTATCAGAACAGTATTTTTGCAGTAAACATTTATTTTTGTTAATGTTTTATAAAAAAATTTTCGTTGATTTTTTTTTTAAATTCTAGTTTAGTTTATATTTGCTATTATTGCCAATAAAAATCTGAAAATTCCAGAGACCCAAAATAACTGTTATAATTCTAAAAAAGTCACTACCCAAATTTATTTAATTATAATATTTCAATAATGCATATATTTTATAAATCATATTGCACAAAAAAATCACAAAGTTTGGCAAAGATTTTAATTTTTTCAATTTTTATATTTTACTCTATAAATTTCTGTTGTTTTTTTGATTTTTATTTTAAAACTTTTTATAAAAGTTACAGAATGATTTTTTTGAAAAAATTAAGCACTAACTTTTATATTTGATAATAAAATAAAAATTGAAAATTGACCTAAATCGAATGCCGGAAGTTGCTGGAATATACATATTTACTCACTTTAAATCACTATTCAATCTTTTATTAACACTAGTTGACATCATCAGGATATTATAATTGTTGAAGTCATTGGTTCTATGGCTATTGATTTATATTCTTAACTGTTATTTTTTGATAAAGAAAAAAACTCACAAAATAACTTTTATTATTTTTGAAAAAATAAAAATCGTATTTGGATTGTTTTTGTTTGAATTAAAAATAAAAATCAAACAGAGCAAATAAACAGAAAATTAAAAATACTGAAACAAGAAATAATTGTAAAACAATAAGTTTTTTGAATAAAAGTTATAACTGTTACGTCCCTGGAAAATTCTATTGTATTTCAACTGGATAATGGAATTTTTACTTAAAATTTCAAGTACGATGACTTAATTACATATTTTTTATTATATATAATCAAAAGAAAAAAAAAATCGTTTTTTTTTTGTATAAAAAAAAACTTTTAGAATTGAAAAAAATTAAAAAAAATGATAGTTTTTACCGATTTTGTTAAATGTTTTAAATTTTTTTTAGTAAAAATTTGTCAGTTAATTTTACAACATTGTTAGTTATTTTGAATGCATTTGTTAGTTATTTTTCAACAGTTAAAAATAACCACATTTTTAGTTACTTCATAGGTCGCCTTTTTAACTGCATATACACATTCGTAACTTTCAGAAGATTCTACCGAAAAACTTTTTCGAATGTAGTGTTTTAATAAACTAAAAAGTTTCCTCCCCACTGCAAAATCGCTATAATTTCCGTAACAAGCCGGCTCTGAGACATTGGGCGCATTTTTCAGTCCGCCCGTCCTTCCGTCCAAAATCAACGACCCTTGTAAACAAACTACAGCTCGCAATTCTGACGAAACTTGGTACATACTGTGTTTGAAATCGGTCTATGTTTTGATCCAGTAGTCTTGAAAAGATCCTATTTGAGATCGAATGTATACTCCTAGATATTAAACGGTATTACCAAATCAAAAGTGCTACCTAAAATCCGCTGGCGTGCCACTACTGTCACGCGTGCCATAGTTTCACCAGCCCTAGTGTAGAGTGTCATATAGTCGGCATGCCCGTCATTAATATTGTTACTTGCTTTATTTTTTTTATAATTTTTAATTGTATTGAGTGTTGGTTATTATTAATTAATTTAATTCCTTTAAAACTCTGCCTTATAACTTGCCAGCAAAACAACAGACAGACGAATAAACGGACAGACAAACAGACAGAAACAGGCTAGAATTCGATAGTTGGTTTTTTTTGTGGTGCAGCAATAAACAAACATTTTGTTGTTGTATATTTTTGGTTTTGGTGTTACAAACATTTAAACCAAAAAAAAATCGACTGCAACAAACAATTTTTATATGCTTTCAAAAAATTAAACATTGTTTTATTTATGCAGAAAGACAGACACCAACCACAAAAGCCAGCCATGATATCTACCAGAAAAAAAGGAATGTTGTTTTTATTTTA
Organism: Leucophora obtusa; assembly: GCA_949987735.1. Classification (NCBI taxonomy): domain Eukaryota; kingdom Metazoa; phylum Arthropoda; class Insecta; order Diptera; family Anthomyiidae; genus Leucophora; species Leucophora obtusa. The sequence continues at coordinate 50,677,877 of OX465299.1, forward strand.
AAAGTTTTTTTTAGTAAATGTCGTTTAACGAAAAATATCAGTAGAAAATTTGTTAAGAAATAATAGGCGTTTTTTCTTTCTTCTTCTAAAACCTCAAAAACAACCTTCAAAAAGGCGTTTTTTCAGAATTATTTCAAGTAAATAAAAAATAAAGGTTTGAATTTTCATATTTGCAGAGAATGTCTAGGGTTGTTTTTGCGAGTCTTAAATCAATACAAGGTGTTTGTTTTAAGCCACCACCACCACCAACACCACCATCAGCACCTTTATTTCGTTTACTTCGGCCACTTGTTGTAATCTTGTTCTTGTTTCCAATCTGTCTCCTTATGTGTCAACTTTTTGATTTTTTTTTCTTAATTTTTGCAGCCAATTTATTGGACATGTTGTTCTGTATTTAACTAAATAAAAAAATCAACCAACCAACCAACGCCCTACTTTCAAATGTTGTTTGTTAAAATTAATATTTTACATTCTATATGCAGTTCATTTTGTGTTGTTGTTGTTGTTTATTTACCTTATTTGTTAATAATTTGTTTAAAAAATAAAGTAAAATATAGTTGTTGTGATATCAATTAATTGTATTGTAAAAGACAAGGTCGTTCTAAAAAGATCTTGTTTTTAGATATAATAATATTCAATGGAACAAACGGATGTGGTATAGAAAAAATAAAAAGAAAAGGGATTTTTTTAGATATGAATTTTTAAAATGTCTCAGCTCTTAAAGATTTTTCAAATTGTTTTTAAAATAGCAACAGTAACATTTCCGCAGAGGATCATTTTAACTACTGTTGCCGCCTTACTCTCAATTATATAATACCCATAAACTTTTACAGCGTCATCTTATAATTTCAAATAACATTATGTGTTCATTATTTAAACAAAATAGGCTGTATAAATGAAATTGTTAATATAAATAATGCAGTAAAAACACTTAGCTCTTGATTAACGACAAGGAAGGCAATAAGTCATCATCTCTAAATTCTTTTATAAGAAAAATTCTTTAGAATCTCAAAATTTCTTTAAGGATGGTGAAGACTAGGTTGGATCAAAAGTTTGGAACTGAAACTTTCCCTGAAGTACAAACCTGTAGAAAGGACTGGACCGATTTAAGTGGGGCCCTACATCTTCGTTTTTCTACATCGATGTTTTTTATTGTGATTGTGATCACTAATAGAGTATCTAAAACCGTAACCAAAAGATTGTTAACCGGTTTTTTTTACTCTATAAAAATTTAAAGGTTTCCGATATGGGCTCGATTCGAGACCAATATGAGTTGAGGCGTGTGCACCATTCCGAACGCAGCTGAGCAAGGACCAGTCTAGTTTGGCTCTGATAAGATTCAGATTATCCTTATATATCTCCTGTGATTCGGATGACCCTGCCAATGGAATCCTAGATGGAACTATTTCGTAATAATTTGCCAGTGTTTCTTCAATGTAAGAACCTTTGTTTCCCCATGAATATTTTGTGGTGAGCACATCTGTATGCATCCAGTTATAGTTTTCTCTTATGGATACCGCTGACTCTAGGCGAACACACAGGCGCATCATAGTTGACCACTGCCCGAACAATCGTTTTGCAGCTGCCGGCTGGTGACTTGATGGGACCTTGTTCTACTTTGCATTTTATTGCCGATTGCAGTGGCGTGCGCTGAGGATATGAACAGGCTGTCGAATGAAACCTCAAGAATCTTAGGGTGTTTAAGCGCCGTAAATGAATGTAACACCATCGACAGTTAGATTCAGTTCCAGCCTTTCTTTCTTCATCCAAGTGGCGAAGAGATACACCGAGGATTTTTTAGGGTATAGATGCATATCCCTCCAGTGAAGAATTTATAACATCTTGGAGATAACTGTAACATAATCCATCAATATCATGACCCGTCGCCAGTGTCGTTAAGTCGGAAACGCAGGATATCAGTTCCAGCCCTTACGGTAGTGCCGAAAGCTTCGAAACGTAGAAATTAAAATTTAATTGTACGGATTCGACTTCTTTCGGAACTCCACGTATCTATACAGAGAAACAAATTCATTGTGGCAACCGAATGTTGCTTGTGCCAACAGATAAAGTTGATTGTGCCAACAGATATTCGTTAAAGACAACAGAATTTTGGTTGGAATTATATGTTTGAGATATATCTGGAATGAATTTCATTACGACAACCAAATAATTTGCTTGCTGTGACCTAACCAAGAAATGCGGTTGCCATAATGAATCTATTTTCTTTGTGTATCTACCTATTGGTACCGTTAGGGAGAGTGGAGTCGGGAATATCTCCGAAGAGGGTCGGCTGACCGTAGTGAATGCCACTAGACACTACAACCGCCGTTTCGCGAGGACAGCTCTGATTCAGACCGTTGCTAATCCTGGTAGTTAAAGTTGTTGTACAATGCTGCTTTTTGAAATCCATGCTGGCGTTGTTCAAGTTAAAAGTGCTGTGTCAAACTGGAGAGGAGTTGTGCTTCAAGTGTCTTCCCGACCAGTGAAAATAGGGAGAAAGGTTTTAATAATGCTCCCTTCTCAGCGTTCTATCCCAGCTTTACAAACGGCATCATCGTGGCCATTTTCCAGTCCTCGGGCCCAATCAGGGTGGATAGAGATATGTTGAGGACATTTCCCAGTGTAGAAAATCATTACCAAATATGTGGTTATGTAACTACATGCTTGGTAATTGTAACTAGTTACTTTTGTTATTACATTTCTTATTACCTTTATATGGCGATGTCGCGAAAAATAATGAGTTGTCGTTACACACCAGCATACGAAAAATCAAAAAATATATCGTTACCTATGTGCTTACCAGTACTGACAAAAATAATGAGTCTAAAAAAAGATTTTCTAAAAAATAAATTATATAAAAAAAAATATTTTTTATTGTATTTCTTTTTTTTAATAAAATTTGCTGGTGCGGGAATCGAACCTGGGTCTACAGATTGCCAGTCAACAGCTCTACCATCTGAGCTATATCGACATGTAATATTTAATAGATAAAAACACAATTGACCTGCTGCACACAAGTAAGCTTACTCGCCAACATACAAAAAATCAAAAAATATGTGGTTACATATATCCCCTTACCAGTGTTTAAAAAATATTGAGTCTAAAAATAGATTTCAAAAAATTTTCAAAAAAATCTAAAAAATTATTTTCTATTTGAAATAATGATAAAAATAAGTCATTATCAGTAACTTATTATTATATGTTTTAAAATAATACAGAAGGTAAGTGGATGTCATTACTGGTAGTCCAAAAAATAATGATATGTCATTACTGTTTCTACACTGGGTTGTTAGGTATTCGATATCCGTTTGGTTGATCATGAGCATGTAAATTCCATCTGTCCTAATGCCATCAACTAGCACTTTTGAAGGCTTCGGCAACTTCCGATGACATAAAAGCTAATAGTTCGTCAATGACTCAGAGCTCGTGAAGTTTCCTTACAACACTCCGTTTTGCCTTATCACTCTAGGAATGCTCTTTAATTGCCGGCTGAAAAAGCTGCTGCTCCTCTTGGGATCCGATATGGATTTGTCGGTGTATGTGAACCAAATCTTGTCGTGTTTTTTGGGATGTTGCAAGAGAGAGAGAGATTTGATTGTAGACTACAGTTTGCTGCCTTTGGTACACTAAAAAAAAGTCAGAAAAGTCAGCAAAAAATGTTGTTGTGTCATGAGCGTGCTTGCAAAAAAGTTGGTAATTTCAACAAAAGGCTTGCTGAAAATCAGCGAGCTGATTTTTACTAAAAAAATAGTAATCTCAGCAAAAGTTTTGCTAACTTTTTGCTGAATATTAGTAGACTGAAAAAAACTCAAAAAACTTGTAGCGAAATTTTACTTTAGTAATTTATTTGCTGAAAATTTCAATATAGAAATTGTGTAGTTGTTTTTTTTTTTAAATTATCATTCGCGTTGTCTGTACTACATCCACACAAGCTGCGACAGCTACATCTTGTCTATCTGGTTGTCGTCCACGCTATAAATGCAGTTATCAGCACAATTTTTGTAGCAAAATAAATTAGTAAAACATTAGTCCAAAATTAGTTTAGTGCTAAAAAAATATAACTAAAACTTTTGCTGAAAACAGAATTTCAGGAAAAAAATTGCTGAAAACTAGTACACTTGATATACAAGACATTTTACTAATTTTTCTACTAAATTATTTTTTTGAGTGTAGCTCGTCCTGCTCGGCCAGTTCTGTCGTTTCTGTTAGGAAATTTGGCTTAGAGATTGGAATATTTCCAGCAGCTATAAAGCGAGGTCCCGATGCGTTGAAGATTTCACGAGACTGCCTTTTTGCGGAGCGCACGTAGATTGCAATGGGTAGGCCGTTGAGTTTACGGTTGGTGGACTTTCTGAACGCCAACCAGTCAGCTTTTTTGTGGTTATGTAGGTACATGCGGCGTTCAGAGACTGTAAAGTAGTCTGGTCTATCGAGGGTGATAATTACAGAAAGATTGTCTGAAGCAACGATATTTTCGGTCGCCAGGAGGTGGAATTTATTAGAAGTCTTTGAAGTAATTGAAGTCTCTTATCAGCATGCGGTTATCATCTTCCAAAGAGAAACTTGTATCAGGGTGATAGCCTGTGGGGCAGCTGGCCACTAGCGGAATGTATACATTTTACACTTCGGAACGGAATCATGTGGTATTAAATCCGGCGTCTGTTGTTGTTGTTGCTATTGCTATGCAATGGGGATCAACGTAACCCGTGACGATAAATCCGACAATAGCGACTGGTACAGCATGAAGCAATGTAATTTTCATTCCAGTTCCTGTGAGTACTAAGACCACTGCAGTTTTTACTGGTGCCCTTCCTGAGGTAAACCCTCTGATTGCAGATGTTACACCTGACTGATGTTCTGCCATTATGTAATTGGTCCTGGCATACCGAGCAGAACCATGGTTTTGGGCTTTCCCCGATTTTGGAACGGACCAATAGGATTCGGAGCAAGTTTTCTGAATAAAGTTGTTTTTAGTTAGAGAGAAAAAAGAATACATACCGATTGTTGCTTTGTTGAGTTCGCATTCCTTCGTCGGGGTCCAGTGGGCTTCGAGTCGTTTCGATGCATAGAACCAAGTGCCGAGGGAACGACAATTTAACATAGTCATTCAATATACATAGGCAATCTTTTTTAATTCTAACACATGATTTGGAACCACTAAAATCACGTACCGTTATCACACTCTCATTGTTTTTAATTAGATTTATCCAATTTATTTATCTTACTAAAATTAAAGGAATTAAATGTGCTTAAATCCTAAAACTTATTTAACACATTGTGAAAAATAATCTGTTGAAGGCATGTCCCTATCCAGATTTCATTCTTGCCTAAGGAAATCGTCAGGGGACGACGTTTTTAGAATCCCCATCCGGATTTCATTCTTGTCAGTGGACGACGCACAGTGATTTGATCCCATATAACGATTGGACAAAAATAGAAGGAGTGGAGACAGAGTTTTGAAATTTGGTATACTGACATAGAACCCCTTAGTTATGGAAATATCGGAAAAGTGCACGCCCACCTCCCATAGGTCCTGAAATTTAAAAATATTATACTAGCTACATAAATGGACGTAAAATTATAAAAAATCATCCATTGGGATGCACATAAAACTGGAAACGTTTGTGTCGATTTTTATCAAAATCGAAGGAAGGACTCTTAGTGCTGCCATATTTCCTTTATTTTAAAATCTTTATAAAACCTGCAAAAATTATCCGATTGCGGTGAAATTTAGCACGTGAATTGATATAAGGTCAGGCCATATTTGTGCCAAATTTGGGTAAAATCGATTCATTAATAAAAAAATGCCTTTCACCAAAATGGGTTTTAAACGCTTAAAATAATTTTTATAAAAAAAAAATAGGATTAATATAGGAAACCATGTGAATCCTCTATTTTAAGCATACGGTATGTTCAGCGAACTTGTGTAAAACACTACGAGGAATATTTTTGTGGAACATTTTAACCTTCTATCTCTTAAATTAAAGGGACAAAAGCGACCCGTAAGTTGCAGAGTTAGAGGGTTAAAATGTTCCGCAAAAATATTTGTCATGAAATTCTATTATAAGTCTCTGAAGACATCAGCATTGAAAATTTAACTTAAAGGCCAGTAATAAGTAAAAACTTAAAATGTGTTTAAGGGTTAATTTCGTACTTACCCAGTGTAGAAACGGTAATGACATATCATTATTTTTTGGAGTACCAGTAATGACACCCACTTACCTTCTGCATTATTTTAAAACATATAATAATGAGTTACTGATAATGACTTATTTTTATCATTATTTCAAATAGAAAATAATTTTTTAGATTTTTTTGAAAATTTTTTGAAATCTATTTTTAGACTCAATATTTTTTAATCACTGGTAAGGATATATGTAAACACATATTTTTTGATTTTTTGTAAGTAAGCTTACTTGTGTGCAGCAGGTCAATTATGTTTTTATCTATTAAATATTACATATCGATATAGCTCAGATGGTAGAACTGTTGACTGGCAATCTGTATTTAGAATTGGCGCTCAAATGTCCCACAAGCCTGGATTTTAGGGAGAAACCATGGGAATCTTCCATTTTAGGTATAGGATATGTTCAGCGAACTTATGTAAAACACTACGAGGAACATTTTTGTGGAACATCTTAACCCTCTAACTCTTCAACTTAGGGGTCTTTTTTGTACCTTTTTAAAAAGGGCCCAAAAAATTCCCTTTCATTGAAGAGATAGAGGGTTAGAATGTTCCACAAATATGTTTCTCGTAGTGTTTTACAAAAGTCCGCTCAACACATGCTATACCTAAAATGGAAGGTTCACATGGTTCTAATATTAAACACTCTTAAATTCGTGAAATTTAGGCATTTCAAAAAATCCATTTTTTTTTAATTTGTGGTAAAAAATAGTAATTGATTTTATAATGATGTATTATATAACAGTATAAACTTAAAAAAAGAAGAAAAATATCTAATTTTATATAATTTTTTTTTATACTCCATCAAATTTAAGTAATTTTTGGCTTTCCAACAAAAAAAAAATGTGTTTTTCGGAGCAATAAAATATAATTGTTTTGTAAAGATATACTAAAATCCATATTTTAATTTAACTACAAATATATTGAGGTAATTAAAAAAAAATCTTCGAACAAGTTTTTAAAAAAATGTATTTTTGAGAATTATTTTCGTGAAACAATTAAAACAGAGACCCAAAATAACTGTTATATTTCTAAAAAAGTCACCACCCAAATTTATTTAATTATAATATTTCAATAATGCACTATATTTTATAAATCATATTGCTCAAAAAAAGCACAAAGTTTGGCAAAGATTTTAATTTTTTCAATTTTTATATTTTACTCTATAAATTTCTGTTGTTTTTTGATTTTTATTTTAAAACTTTTTATAAAAGTTACAGAACGATTTTTTTGAAAAAATTAAGCAATAACTTTTTTATTTGATAATAAAATAAAAATTAAAAATTGACCTAAATGGAATGCCGGAAGTTGCTGGAATATACATATTTACTCACTTTAAATCACTGTTCAATCTTTTATTAACACTAGTTGACATCATCAGGATATTATAATTGGTGAAGTCATTGGTTCTATGGCTTTTTATTTATATTCTTAATTGTTATTTTTTGAAAAAGAAAAAAAATCACAAAATAACTTTTATTATTTTTGAAAAAATAAAAATCGTGTTTGGAGTGTTTTTGTTTGAATTAAAAATAAAAATCAAACAGAGCAAATAAACAGAAAATTAAAAATACTCAAACAAGAAATAAGGGTGGTGACTTTTTTAGAATTATAACAGTTATTTTGGGTCTCTGTTGTAAAACAATCACTTTTTTGAATAAAAGTTATAACTGTTACGTCCCTGAATTAAAACCCATTTTTCTGTTAAGTCATTTTTGCATAAAATTCTCTGAGTTTAGCGCCCTCTCTTGGCGGCAAAAGCAATCACACCAAATATTTTTTTCACATTTGTTTGAGTTACTTTATTTTTTTTTTTTTTTTATTTTTGTCCATGGGACGAAGCATAGTGCGACGTTGTTAGAATTTCAAGTCAAGGGAGATGCCTTCAACAGATTATTTTTCACAATTTGTCAAATAAGTTTTGGGATTTTAGCACATCTAATTCTGTTAGTACAATTAATGTATAACCCGATAAAAATAAATTTAAAAAATTACTAAAATTTAGATAAATTTCTAAGTTAAATTGTATACATTATGTGTGTAATTTAAGATGCAAAATTAGTAAACTTACATACTATATTTTAGTATATTTACAATATTTTTTACTCAAAACACATAATGCTTAAGGTACTTTTAAACACAAAAACATAAAATCTTTATAAATAATATGTTGTTTAACTGAATTTTAATTCCTTTTTCAATTTGCCTACATATTATAAAGTAAAACGGGGGAGTGTTGTTATAAATGTAATCCTCAATTTGTAAAAAAAGAAACATGTTTGCAATAATGTTGCCACTTGTTTTAAAAAGTTGTTAATAAATATTTGAAAGACATACTAAATAATATATATTTTGAGATATCAAACAGATGGTTTTCTTGTATTAACATTTTAAAATTATAATTGGTTTAAACATATGAATCTTTAGATGATTACATTGTAACTGTTAAGACCACAACAATAATTTGAATGGGCAGAAAAGTGATTGGGAGTTAATTTTCAATAAAGCGTAATATAATTTGGTGGCTGTGAATTTGTTTAGACATGAAAAGTGGAAGTGAAAGTATCCAGCGGGGAATTTATATAAACTGCGACAGGAGCGGTCCCTTTTTATTAAAGGGACCTGCTTTTTACATGGCATTGTTATATTAGAAAGGACATTGCAAAATAGTGTGCTTTAATAGAAAGTGACGGATTCAGTCGCCATTATAAAGATGTAGGTATAACAAATGAAGTAATAAAACTAAAAATTAATGAAACCACATTGGTCGCCCATATGGTTACCGGTTAGCTTACGCTCGACTACTTATTTAATTACAAAAATAATGTGAATTTGGCAATTACTTATTTTTTAATTACTAATAAGCAGGGCAAGGAATTTCATGCACTTAAAAATGGAAAATATGCTCCTAAAATATGCGGTTAAAAAAGAAAATTATGCATTAAAAATATAAGAAATATGCACTAAAAACTATTATTTTTGCAAAAATAATGCACTTTAAAACTTAAAAATATATTTAAGTTAGTGATTTTGCAAACAGACACAGAACTCGAAGATTTCCCATAGCTCAATAAGATTTTAAGAATGTTTATTTTGATTGAATCAAAATATGAAACGTATTAATTTTTTATATTTTTTTTACAAAATAAAAAATGCTTCTAAAAACATAAAATATGCACAAATATGCATTAAAAAGCTCAAAATATGCATTAAAAAGGCACCAAATATGCATTTAAAGTCAAAATATGCAGAAACATGCATTTTTGACAAAAAATTTGCAAAAATATGCATATTAGTTTTGGACTATCGAGAAAAAACATGCATTTGCATGGAATTCCTTGCCCTACTAATAAGTATATGAGTAAGCCTTATTATTTAACAACTTCTTTAGAAGTTTTGCTTCATCCGCCTTATATTCCAGATCTTGCTCCGTCCGACTACAATTTCGTTTCGATCGATGCAGAACGCTCTCACTGGAATACGCTTTACTTCAGAACAGTATATCTGAAATTGGCTTGATTCGTTCTTGGCCTCAAAAAATTAAAAGTTCTTTTGGCGCGGAATCCATATGTTGCCCGAAAGATGAGAAAAGGTCTTAGCTAACGATGGCCAATATCTTGAATAAATTTATATTGTACCAATGCACTATAGGTAATTTGACCCAGTTTTGTGGCAAAAAGTCATTTTTCGAACATTCAAGAATGAATTTTTTTTTTTTGGTATTCAGTATACACTAGGGTTATGATTTTTTGACTTTTTTTACAAATATCAAATTTTACATGACCTAGCCAAAAAGGCCTTAAAAAAATATTAAGAAACTCAATCTTACTTTTTCGCTGCTGTCAAAAAAGTTCCCGCACCAAAAGGGTTGAAATTTGGTCTATATGGTTGTAGTTTAATTAAAATATTTCTCCGAAGTTTTAAACAAATGAGACTCAAACGAAGCTATTTACGGCAAAAATTAGGAAACCTTTTTGGAGGGACTTTTGGATATATTTTTTGTCATTTCCAATAATTTTTGTGATAATTCGTTATGCAAATTAAACAAAATCCCCGAGCAAAAATTATTTTTGGAAATTTCATTTGGTGCGGAAGGTTTTTTTGCCGAAATGATCCGCAAACACGATTTTTATTATTAATTTGGTATTGCCTATGACGTGATGATAGGTAAAATTTTTGTTAAAAATGAGTCATAACCCTAGTATACACTAGGGTGCTCCAACCTTGTATGGAGCAAAAAAAAAGTCAGTTGTTGTCTGGGCCCCCCCCCCCCCCCTCAAAATATGTATTTGGGCGTAAAACAATGTCTCGCAAAAAATTAGGACAATCGGATAAGAGGAACACGTGCCTCAACGGCCCTGAAGTTTGAAATACGATTTACAAGGCGACAAAATCACTTTTTTGGCCTTCTTTCAAAATACTGGCCCTTTAGTAACCGTATTTTTGGAAAATGTAAATAGAATCATAATCTAGACTGAATTATCTTTTTGGTAATGTATAAAAATCCAAAATCGGTTGGAAAATATTTAAGTAATTGCAATTTCCTCAGACCATTGTAGGGTTAAAATGAGATAAATTATGAAAATCGTAAAAAATAAAATATTTTTTTTCAAAAATTTACAATGTTATACTCTATTTTCATTTGTAAGATCCACAAATATTCATATAAAAATTTTTGTCTCTCTTGGCTTATGATAACCTAGTTCCAGGTATGGCCAAAGATGGGATTTGTTTTTTTTATAAATTTGCAAAACTCTATTTTTGAGTTTTTTAAAATTTTGTTCAACGAAATAGTGTAAAAAGTGGTCAACGCATAGGGGTTTATTAAATACACCTTAGAGAATAATTCTACTGAAAATTACACATATCCCTCTTTTAACTTAACAGTGACGGCTTTTTAAATTTGAAAATTTTAGAGAAAAGTGTGATTTTGGCCAATAATTTAGATAATTGTATTAATTTTTGTGTTTTTAGCCAGCTGGAACAAAATCACTTCCGATTACCTTTAAGCCTGATACAAGAGCTTGTTTTCCGAAAATTTTGTAAAACTCCGACAACGTTAACCCTTTCTTTACCAAGGTCAAAGGTGAAATTTTTGAAAATTTTCGATTTTTCCTGGAAGTATATCAAAACAATGTGTTGTTTCTTGCGGAATTTGGTAAAAGTTGTCCAAATAACTCTGTTAACACCAAAGTATATACATAGTAATGAAAAATTAGAACTTAACCCTGTTAGGCACATGTGGTCAAAATGACCCCAAATTTTTGAAATGTAAAAAAGTGTCATTTGACATGAAAATCGATATAAAAACTTTTAATTAAGCATTTTCTAGAAAAACAAATCAAAATTAACCTGTTTGAGAGCATGGCGTCAAAATGACCCATTTTGTATGTCAAATAACGCTGGTTTTCTGAAAAATATATTTAGAAACCCCCTTTTAAAATATGTATTTGGGTGTAAAACAATTTCTCCCAAAAAATTAGGACAATCGAATAAGAGGTTTCTAAATATATTTTTCAGCCAACCAGCGTTATTTAACATACAAAATGTGTCATCTTGACGCCATGCTCTCAAACAGGTTAATTTTGATTTTATTTTCTAGAAAATGCTTAATTAAAAGTTTTTATATCGATTTTCATGTCAAATGACACTTTTTTACATTTAAAAAATTTGGGGTCATTTTGACCCCATGTGCCTATAAAGGTTAATTTCCAATTTTTTATTACTATGTATAAAATTTTGTATTAACAGAGTTATTTGGACAACTTTTACCAAATTCCACAAGAAACAACACTTTTTACACTATTTTGTTGAACAAAATTTTAAAAAAACTCAAGAATAGAGTTTTGCAAATTTATAAAAAAAATAAATCCCATCTTTGGCCATACCTGGGACTAGGTTATCATAAGCCAAGAGAGACAAAAATTTATATCAGAATTGTAAATAGAAAAATTGTAAATAGCTTTATTAAAAAAAAAAAAATAGTTTCTACAAAAGTTTCCACTTGTTCAATTTTCTGGTATAATATGCAAGATTTAAAAAAAATATTTTTTTATTTTCTTTTTTGAGATTTTGGACAAAAAAAGTTTGCATTTTACACAGTTAACATTTTTATCCAAGTAAATCAGAAGAAATTTTAAAATTTACGCTGCCATATTGGATCCGCTTCAGATTTTTACCTCAGATTCGAAATCAGCAACTTTGAAAACCCCCGTATACCGATTTTCATGTAAATCAGAAGAAATTTTAAAATTAACGCCGCCATATTAGATTCGCCATTTTGAATTTGAAAAATTTTACCTCAGATTCGAAATCAGCAATTTTGAAAACCCCCGTATACCGATTTTCATGTAAATCTGAAGATATTCTAAAATTTACGCCGCCATATTGGATCCGCCATTTTGAGTTTGAAAAATTTTACCTCAGATTCGAAATCAGCAACCTTGAAAACCTCCGTATACCAATTTTCATGTAAATCAGAAGAAATTTTAAAATTTGCGCCGCAATATTGGATTCGCCATTTTGAATTTGAAAAATTTTACCTCAGATTCGAAATCAGCAACCTTGAAAACCCCCGTATATAGATTTTCATCTTTATTCAGTGATTCCTTATAGTTTTGGCCACAAAATGGGGTAATTTTACCTACAGTGCAATGTTTTACAATAAACGACCAAAATTTGCCAAAAGTTTTTTAGTTATACACTTATATTTTAATAAAAAAAAACAATTTTATTGTTTCGATTATAAAAAAGTATGTCATTATTTCATTGTACTTGAAATTTGAAATAAAAATTCAAAACGGATCTCCAGTTTTTACAGTTTTATGAATTGTTGCAATCGCTATGTAATTCTTGCACCCTATGTTAGTAGCTTGTGCCTGCAATTAAGAAGCGGGCTAGTTTTAAGGAAAACTGCAGAATAATTGATAAATTTTTTGCTTAAATTTTGGTAAATATGACGAAATCGAACACTGGCAACAATAAAAATATCATTTTATCATTAAAAAGCCAAAAAAAAAAAAAAATAATAATAATTTCCTGTTTGCAGCCACATTTTATATATTTTTCCTCATTAACTGAGAGAATTCCATACTGTTTATTTTCTAAACTGTTTGATTGGAGATACAATAGAATTTCCTGATTTTTATTTGAAAACTAAGAATTTATCAATAACAACAATTGTAAACTAAACAAGAATTTAAAAAAAAACCAACGAAATTTTTTATTTTTTTAATAAAAAAATATTGGTTTACTGTAAAAATAATGCTTTGACAGTTGTTTATTATAATATTTAACTGCTTTAGATAACTAATACGAAATTACAGCAATTTTCGCTAGCTATTTTCTTAAATAATCCTCACAACAGTTGTTTTGAAATTTTTCCTTAGAAAAGTAACTGCAATTACAGTTAAAAACAACAACGACTAATTACTACACAAACAGTTATCGTGTAGTAACTGCCAAACTTTTTTGAGTTTACGTTAACGACCTGTCATTATCATGTTTTTATTGGGCACTGGTACTTTTAATAAAGGTTCCTTTAAACAGGTTTTAGAACTGACTCCTGGAAGTTAAAATAAAAGAATTCAATATTTCAGCTGCAGCTACATATATAACTAAAGCAAACTGTTCAAGTTTATATTTTTTACTATTGCTGTAACCCGTATGACACCAGCTTTTTTCTTCACTTTTTCTTTATTATTTTTCTATTCCTTTTTAACTTTTTCGTAAATAATCAAAATATTTAATAAAACCCCTAAAAAAAAAAGTCAAGAAAAAGTGAAGAAAAATGCTAGTGTCATACGTGTTTAATAGAACAAATTACATACATACAAAAAGAACCGGTTGTAGAACACTACAATAAAACCTGTGTTAATGGAGTAAGTATTAGGTGTTCTGCAATCTGTTCAATGTTTTTAAAAAAAAATTTTTTAAATAAAAATTAAATTAATTTTATAAACTTAAGTGGATAAAAAAAATCACCCTTAAATGCAAATTTCTCCCACGACTTTAGTTTGAGGTAGGTCAATGTATTAAATCAGAACACAAATCCCATATTTGCTAAACATATGGTAAAGTTATGATAAATAAATATAAAAAGATTAGAACAAAATTTGTATATATAAAGCTGCCTACACACTAGGGAACATGGTTGAGGGAACAAAAAATATCAAAAAATTTTGTAAACACGAAATGCACGCTCTCAACACTCACACACACACAAACGCACTCACACATTCACAAAAAATGCTCTCTTTTTTTAAGTATGTTCCCTAGTGTGAAGCACTGTTGGTAAAAGTGGCACAAAAGTGCCATTTGTGGCACTATTGAATGTTCAATGGCACCTTGGCACTCTCCATAGAATTTTGGCACTTTTTAAGAAAAATTCTATATAATTTGATAAAAGGTCGATATCGCTGGTTTTTCATTAAAAGAACGGGTAGCAAAATAAAAAACAAATACTACACTAAAATTTTCTACAATTTTCTGGACCACTTTCCAGTTCTTCGGGGACAATTTAGTCATTACTTTGATTTTTAAAAATGAAAGCAATGGGGATCAAATTACAAAAATTTAACTGATTCTATTGTATTGTCCGTTAGTTACTGGATTTTTTCAAAAATTTGTTATTGTATTCTTGTTTTTTTATGACAAGCAAAAGTTTCAAAAATTTCACCATACAATGGAAAAAGCTTTTTCTGCCAAAAATAAAATTATCAAAAAATTGTAATTTGTCAAAAATTACGATTTTTTCGATAATTTTATGAAATCTTAAATGAAATGAAAACTTAAAAAATGTCCGGGAACCGCAGAACACGAGAGAACTATTTCTAAGCACATGGAGTATCCTTTAAATTTTAGCATCAAGCACCCTGAATTTTTCCTAAAAACTTTAGCCCCAAAAATCCCATGTTAATACGTAATCTTTTGGAGGAATTTGCAGGAATTTTAGAATCGGTAAAAGGTTCGACGCATCTTAAAATAATATTTCAAAATATGAATGAGGTATTTCATATTTTATTTCTGTGAAGAAAAATTATAAAATTCAAAAGAAAATAAAACTTTTATATTTTAAATTGTTGACAAATGACAATATTTGTTTGTTATGTGCTTTTTATTACATGACAATTTTGTCAAGGTTTTGCTGTGACAATTTTTCTTAGAATACCAAAATAATAATAATTTCCATTCAAACCAGTTTTGTGACAATTTTGTTACTGTTATAAAGTTTAGAATAAGGGTGTAAATGTATAAATATTTGAAATAAAAGCTGACATATTTTTTGAAACATTAAATGTTGCTTAATTTTTTTTTGGCACTTTTAAAGCTTTCTTGGCACTTTTTTGGCATCATTTAGGCACCAAACGAAAATTCTCAAATACCATCACTGGTGTGAAGGCAGCTTAAAAGAAAAATAAACATGAGTCATTTGCAAAGAAAAGGGAAGCAAAAGGAAGTGTATGAAACACAACCACTAGAGGAACCGGCATATTTCAGCATGTTTTTATAACCTTTTTTTGTGTTTTTTTTTTTTTGAGTCTGAATGAGTTGGAATTCCAAATCTTTCTCCTAACTAGAGCAATAGTTTGTTTTTAGTTTTTAAACTAAAGCTTTCTCTCTGAAGAGAATTTAAAATGAGTAAAAATTCTTTAAATTTCCTGCGTAATTTTTAGAATGTACCAGACTAAAGTTATGAAAAAAAACTCAACTTTTCTTTTTTTTTTTATATAAAACTAACATATGTTTTAACAAAATTGTATAAATTCTGTTGAAAATGTAAAGAAAATTGAAGTTTAATTTCTTATTGATAAAGAAACTTGGTAAAATTAACTAATTTGTATCGAAAATTTTGTCAAAAACACTGTTTCACTGTCACATTGTTTAAAGGTCATAAAAAGGACTCACACCCACTTATGGCGATTTTACGCCTTAATATATTTAAATGTGTTAAAACTTCCCCCCTCTAACACTTCTTTATAACCATTATTTTACTACTATTTATTACTCAAAAATTTTCTCTTTTTCTCATTTTTATTTTCACTTATTTTTAACATAATGTTTGTCATAATACCAGTGTTGCCACCAGTAAAACAAAAAAATACACAGCTCTAGGCCAAAAATTATCCAAAACCTTATGAAATTAGACAAAAATTTATATTTTTTATTATTTTAAAACAATCGTTATTTTTTGTGGCCCTTTAGACTACGCACAGTGGAGTAGAATCGAAATAATTTGGAAATAATTCTGCCACTTCCTACTCGCTGGTTAAGTTGCTATGAAATTTCACACTGTTGTAGAGCTTAATTTTCGAGGGCCGAACCCACGGACCCATCGGGAACTATGCCATTCAACTCTAAAGAAATGCACCTTTAGCATGTGAATTTAAAATGCCTTCCAGATTTTAAAAACAACAAAAAATTATCGAAGTTTTTTTCGAATTTAGGAAAATCTAATCTCATTCGATAGAAAAGTGGCAAAAGATGTTTGATTTACATTCCACTAATATGAACTAAATTTGGAGAAAATCGGTTAATATTTGACACAGTTTAACTACAAATGACATATAAATAATCAATTATAGGGTGTCGTTTATAGCAAGAATGATTTGTGCAAGGTAACTAAGGCTAAATTAATTATTTAAAAGATATTTTGATGTGCCCGACTATATTGCTGCTGTAGGAAAGTTTTTGTGTGATCAAAGATCAGTAACTGTTAGAAAAACTTTAAAAAATGCTAGTTTTTTCAGTCATGATGAAGCCAAAATCATAAAAAGCAGTTTCGAAAAATATTTTTTAAAAAAATTAACAATATACGGGGTTTATATACAAGTAAAATATAAAACAACATTTTTGACTTCCTCTAACTAAATTGGGTTTGGTGTTGAAAAAATTTGCAAAAATAATTCACCAGAAACTGGAAATTTGTAGTTCATGTTACACAAACAAACTCATTATTTCATCTGACGGACTTGAAAGGATAGAATTTTGTAAATTTTTCAGCAAAAAACGAAATTACACAAAAACTACACAAAAATGTCATTATTCAAAAGTTATCCAAGGAATGTTAAAACAGTCCCGTTTTTGAAGAATTATTCAAAAAGTGGCAACACTGCATAATACGCAAAGCTTCCGGTTGTAAATATTTTTAGTATTATCTTTTATTTTCTACTCATAAATAGTATCACAATAAACTCGTAATTCTGTACTTCTCGTTTACACTCGTTTTTACAGTTACACACTAAACAATAGATTCAAATTCATGAATGAATGTCATCCATGAGAGTGAGTGTTCACCCCCATTTTTATCCATTTCATTTCATTTTTCTCCTTTTTTCATTTTTGTTTTTTGTGAATGAATGACGTAGGTTTTCACTACATTCCACTAGTGGCACATTGTTCATGATGCATACTACGGATCCAGATGGTGTAAGTGGTGGGCATTCACATTTACAATCTGCTGCTGTGACGTCAAAAAGAGCGAAAAACATTATGAACAACAAGTGCTGCAATTTGGAGATTAAAATACTAGCTAAAATTTGAATCTTATGGGGGTAGTAGTCAATGGTTAGAGATTTAGTATTATTTACATTTTAGTTTTAACGTCAGTTAACATGATGAAATTTACAAAATTCCCATTAAATCCGTCTCTTATCTGATAATGATAAGATAACTTTCTATTATAAAGATTTTAATTTTCACAAGGCGGTATATATTCGATATAACTCCTTATCCGGTGTCTTCAAATGCAATAAATTATATGATATGAAATTTGAAACGTCAAAATGATATCAGTTGCAAAGTGGTGGAGAACAATTGACCATTTTATGGCTAAGATGACAAAAGGCGTCTATATCCTCTAGGGTTTCATTATTAATCAAAAAGGGACTAGTGTTTTCTGATCCAATTCTAATAACCTTTGTCTTGCTGATGTTATTTTTAAGCCCAGCTTTTGTTGATATTCCCGATAGTTTCTGAAGCTTCATTGATCATCTGCATACTCGAGGTCCTTCAACCTTTCGTGGAGCCCCCAAACAATACCTCGGTTTTCGATCATTGCTTGAGTAGTGGTGACATTACACACTAGACTGTACCTCAAAAAAAATTTCGCCGTACACCCTCCAATATGATGTATTTTTGGAAGGCGATTTCAAAAAAATTATTTTTTTTTTGCCGACCGTAGGGGTCGCCTTTTTTAATTTTTTGTTATAGCTTTGGCATTTAAAATCGGATTTTAAAGTGTGATATATCGATTTTTTTGCCTCGAGGAGACCAGTGTTTTGCTATATATTAAAAAAAAATTTAAAAAGCTGACCCCTACGTTCGGCAACCAATATATAAAAAAAAAAAATTCTACTGGGTTTAGCGAAAAACTTCCTTAGCAAAAGTTTAATGATTTTTTGCAAGCTTTAATTTTCTGACATTAGGGTCGTACATTAGGGTGGTAGGAACTGAGATCTGGTGGATAACTACTAGAACGGTATACTTGAGGTCAAAATTTCCTTAGAGCAAAACACTGGTCTCCTCGAGAGAAAAACATCGATGTATCATACTTTAAGATCCGACTGTAAATACCAAAGATGAAGAAAATGTAAAATGGCGACCCCTAAGTTCGGCAAAAAAAATAAAAAATTTTTTTTTGAAACCTTGCAAAAATACTTCATATTGGAGGGTGTACGGCGCAACTTTTTTTTTTTGCCTGTAAGGTGGTACGCTCTATTACACACCCTTGGCGAACTCCTGTACCGAACTCGATATTGCGAGAAAGCAGGCCATCATGTAGAGTTCGACATCAATATATAGGCTTCTTCTTCCTTCCTTGATATAGGCTTCTTATTATTTGAATCAGTTTCGGTGAATCGTCTTTACCTTCAAGAGCTTTCCAGATAATGTTGTGGGCTAGGGTGTTGTGTTGTAGGTGTAGTTTGAAGTTTAAATTAACTGAAAATGTAATTTAAAATAAATGAAAAATCACTTGAAAACCGGTCTACTAACTTTTCATTTAAATCAAAAGAACTTTTCATTTATTTTTAAATGTTAATAAATTAACTACAAAATCCTTAAAAAGGTAATGATTTTTCATTTATTTCGTTATTATAACTTTCAAAAAATTAACTACAAAATCCGTAAGAATAAATGATATTTAGTTTATTTCGTATTTTTAACTGGCCTAGAAATCTAAAAAAACTTCTTTTTTAACAAAACATTTTAAATGAAAATATTAACTGTAACAGAAAATCCGTATTTCTATGTAATTTGTTTTTTTTAAATAAAAGACAAAAACAGTTGAAAAATATATTTCTTTTCAATTTAACTGAATAGACATTTAAAAATAAATCTACGGATAACTTTTTAAATAAACTACAGCCAGTTACTGTAATAATATTTTCAGTGTTCTCAAAGTCAATAAATATAAGATATAATGGGGATCACAATTCAACTGATTGCTCCACGATTATCCTTAATGAATTAATATGGTCAATACATGATATATTTGGACGGAAACCAGCCAGTTGTTTTCTTAGAGTTGGCAACAAGTTATCTGAGATTATTTTGGTAATGACATGGGTTAATACTTTATTTAACATACTAAGGCCGGATAACACAATGTCCAGTTAAAATTTTACCCAAAGTTAAATTTAAAATTTATATGGTAAACAACAAAAAATGTGTCAGTTAGTTTCCAGGCCCAGTTAGTTTCCAACCAATCCAGTTTAAATAGAATGTTGAGAGAATACTAAAAGGGTCGTAGTTTGATATGATAATATTCGGATCATTTTGTAATCACAGTATGATAAATTTAAGATCATATTATGATAAAAAAAAGTACATCTGAAATCTGACATGCTATGAGAATTCTAAAACCGGATTCTTTTCGTTTCTGTAACTAAAAAAACCTCATAATTTGCAGTACTGTCTTACTTATCCTTTTTTTTGTTGAAAATTGTTAAAAATATAAATTAATTTATGTTTTGTTTCTTTTTTCTTTACAGGTAAGAAAACTTGTTGCCTTTCCCAGCATTATTATATCTTTTTTTCCGTAACATTGTAAGTATGTTTTAAAATATAATTTAAATAGATATTAACTGGAATATATTAACAACAGGATTTTAACACTAAAAGACCTTTTATCTAATAGGAAAAAGGACATTACAAGGCGCGAATGAGCAAAACAAACACATCAAAGGAAACGAAAAATGTGCCTGAGGCAAGAATTTACAAGGAAAATAAAAAATCCCAATCATGATCATCATAGAAAAAGCTTCATTAAATATTTTAATGAAATACTTTAAGTCCTACTTGGGACTGGTTTGTTGTGACCGTCATGAGACTATTCTTAAGACTTAAGAATCACAACTTTTCATACAATACAACAATAAAATTCAAAAAAATATATTATTTTTCAATATTATAATTTTGTTGATTCAAACAAAAATTTGAGTAAATATAATCTATTGTGACTTTGAAACAAGAAATACATGGGCAATCAGTCACAACTAAGAGTCACAGTTTATTCTTAGGACTAGGCACGTCAATTTTATTAAAATTTCTGATAAATAAAATATTTTATTATATTTATGAAACTTATTATAATCAGAAACAGGAAAAAGCCAGATAGTTATATATATATATTTGTTCCTTTTACTCCTGCAAGGAGCATAGGGCCGCCCAGATAGTTATATTTGCACACAATTATAATAGACTATTCAAATATTTTAGAGCAGGGGTGGCAAGACTTTTTTCGCTGCGTTCCAGATACGGACAATTTTTTTGAAAAATTTCTCGCGTGCCACCTTAAATTATGTTGTCTTTTAAAAGTCCTTTTTTAAAAAATTAAAAATTTCTCTTAAAAATATCATCGCAGATGTACATATTTATCAGAGCTACGGATAACCCGCATGAAATAACCCCCAAAGGGAAGAATTAAATAACATCCAAGAAATGACGTAAAAATGTTTGACGGTTTTTTAATTTTTAGGGATTTATTTAATCTTTAAATATTCAGCCAAAACAAACTATTCAAAAAAAAAAGGAAATTTGTAAATAAATGAAAACAATAAAAAAAAACATAAATATAAAATAAAAACAAATAAAAACTTCAAATTTAAAACAGAATTTTAAGGTATATTTTAAATATTTTGTATAGTACGAAAATTAAAATAATAGTCGACTTTTGTGATTTAAAATCGACTTTTTCTTTTTTATAGTAAAGGTGATTGATTTTATTTCATTATGAAAAAATTCCCAATGAAATAAAATTAAAACAGTTTGAACATTATTGCGTTTTAATTTTTTGGGGGTTATTCCATTTTTGGTGGATATTTCATTTTGTTAAAAAAAAAGTTAAATTATTGGGCGCCATTTATTATTATTAAGTCCGTAAGAAACTAGATGAAAAATGTGCTGCGGGCAAAAAAATTTGATTTTGTTAAAATAAATCGAGCGGCTTTTATCATCACAATAAAAAGCGAATATTATGGATTTGAACAGAAAAACTTCTATTTCAGATGACATGGCTCTTCGACACACGATCAAAGCCCAATTTCAAATTCCAACAAAGAAGGTAATTTCATTATGAAACTTACTTTCAGCCTTTATTTCATTGAGGATTATTTCGTAGTACCTATTTTCCCTTAAAAAAAATAATTTTTTAGCTCCAATTTTATTACAAGTTGTTTTCTATTTTTGTGCAATTTTCGGGTACTTTTTATTTATGAGACATTTTCTCATCGAAACATTTAAACTTCTTTTAATCTAGAATTTTTAAAATTTTCCCAGGATTTTCTAATAATCGAATTTGCGAGTTCTGTATTAACGATATTTTTTTAAACAAAAAATGGTGGCAATACAGAGTTTTATTTATTTTAAAAGACGATTTACAAGCTCTATGAAAAATTTCACCATTATGGAGTTAAATCACACATTTTTGTAGCGAAAATTAACATTTAACTGAATTTTTTGCTGGTCTTCTAATAGTTTAAATTTTTTGAAAATATCCAACAAAACGTCGCGTGCCTGTTTTAGAGTATTCTCCCAAATACCGTTACAGTTTTTTGGGCGTTCACTGAATACGAATGTGATATCAGAATTTTGAAATCTAAAATGTAGGAAAAAATTATATATGGCGTATGATTTTTTCAAAAAGTGATCACATTAGTGTAAAATTTTTTTTCGGAAAGTTTTGTCGAACGCTGGATACGAATCTGATATTCGAATTTTAAAATTCAAAATGGCGGATACAATCGGCCTTATATTACGAGTGTCGTAGTCGAATTCAAGACTAAGTCGGAAATTCGTTTAAAGCAGAACTTTTGAACAATTTTACAATTGGATTCACCATATACATAATTTCTTTATAATTTCCATTATAAACAAAATCATTTTATATGGGGTCGAAAATTTCGACTACAGATTCGACTCACGTAATGTGATGTTTTTAAAGTGTTCCGCGTTTGTGTCAATTTGTTTTCGTCGCTAAATACGAATCAGATTTTAAAATTATGAATTTTAAAATGGCTTATCCAATGTGGCAGATGTTTTTGTTTAAAGTGATCCGATTTTTTGTAATATTTTTTTTTGATATCAGAGGGTTAATTCTGTAACTTTTTAACAACAAAATTCGATAGTTAAATTCACAAATTTTCATAGTAAACTGACAACTTCACTACAGAATTTTGTCGTTAAAAATTTAGAGAATCCCACTACAGATTTTAAAACATTCCGATAAAAAACTTACAACAAAGTCGTATCACTTTTCAGCCATTTTAGATTTTATAAATCTGATGTGAACTTTTATAAAAAAATATATTTGACACAAAAAGCGATCACTTTTTAAAGAGATCATCAGCCATATTGGATCCGCCATTTTGAATTTTAGTATTTTAATATCTTATGCGTGTTCAGCGATCCTCAAGACCTTCCGAAAAAAATATTTGAGAAGAATCCGATCACTTTTTTTAAAAAGTTAGTCGCGATTTTGGATCCACCTTATCATATTGAAAAATGTATCCGCCATTTTCATTTTCATTTCATTTTCATTTTCTTTATTCAGATCCACCAGTTTGAATTTTAGAATATATCCGATCACTTTTTCAAAAAATGATCCGTCATTTTGGTTCCGGCATTTTGAAATTTAAAATTTTAATATCTGATGTGTATTCAGCGATCCTCAAGACTTTCCGAAAAAAATATTTGACAAGAATCCGATCACTTTTTTTAAAAAGTTAGTCGCGATTTTGGATCCACCTTATCATATGTAGTTTTGGATGCTAAAACCGTATTCGATATCAGTTTTTTCTCTTACCTACAATTCTCTCACAATACGACAATATTTAAAAAATTGGGAAAAATTTGTTAAATAAAAAAATAAAAATTAAAAATTAAGTTTTCTTTTAGGTTACAATTTTCACTTACAAAAATATTTTATTACTAAAATTACTAAGTATTGGATGCTTATTTTTTATTTTTGTATTTTCTCTCTCTTTTTTCTGCAAAGTTTCTTGCAAAGATTTTTACCTTTTAAAAACTTTGGTTTATTGCTTTAAATAAACCGGGTTCTTTTCTATTGCAAGCAAAATAACCAATGCCACCGGTGACAGCAATTGTTACGTTTACCTTCCAAAACGTACGTTTATTTCCTGTAGATAAACCGGGTTGGTGCTATTTGCAAATAAAATAACACCCTCTCTTAGATAAATTTTGAGCTTATACACTCGTTTACTTTAAATACAACAAAATAACACACACACACAAACCCACCTTGTCCTTCTTCGGAGCCGGTTCGCCCGGAGAAACCCATTGTTTAGACTGCTGCTTGGTTTCGATGTTTTGTAATGGATCCATATTTCGTCAACAGTTTTGCCGGTAAAAATAAATGTATGAAGAAAAAATATTTTTTGCCTAAAATATAAAAAAAAGTAATAAACAAAAGGTTATTGATTTTTATGGTAGCGGTAACAAACATTTATTTTTACCGGCAAAACTGTTGAGTATATAGAAAAACGTTGTATGAACAGATTAAAGGAATTGTAATTTTTAATTTTTTTAAAATTGTTTGAGCAAAATCGGACTAGTGGTTCTCGAGTTATGTCAAAAAAGGATATATCTCGATTCCTAGACGTGACCCAGCGAAACGCCGGGACACGTATAACTTGTTTTTGACCGATATAACATTTTCCATTGGTTTCATCCCATCCCGATTTTGACTGTCGCATAGTGTTATTTATATTGCGAAAAATATAATGTTATTTATACTCAAATGATCGTTGGACTGTAAGTAATTATCCAGTATAACAGACTTGAAGCTTTTCTGCAGCATGTAACATTCTGGAGATGAAAAAGGATGTCTTTAATAAGATTTGAAAAAATGTTGTAAACTCCGTTCCTAATTTTTACACCAAACTATTTAAAGAGTAAGAAAAACAATGTCATATTTGGATTCACCTTGTAGGCATCATGCGATTTTGTTTCGGAAAAGAATTTCTGACAAAGCGTTTCTGAAAGAAAACGAAAAAAGTAACCAAATGTAAACTCCGTAACTGTAAACTCCGTAACCACAATTGTTTGCATCAGATTTCATTCAAATAAATGTAGATAAATGTTTAAAATATTTTAAAATAACCATAAACAGAGGTGATTCAACTAATATTTATGCGTCAAAAGACGATTCAACTAATATGTAATTTTGCGTCAAATCAAAAAAAGTTATCAGTTTTTTACCCTAAACTGCTGGAGCGAAAAACGAGTGATTTTGCATTTCATTGGTTTTGAATCGATATTTCGAGTCATTACTGACATTAGTTTGACAAATTAAATTTGTTTCACACAATTTAAGAATTTTTTGATCGTGAAATGTTATGTTTTTAATATTTTATTTTGTAACTGCGCAACCGCTGCTTGGATTTTAAAAGATTTTATATTTTTGAAAAGCATTTAAAAGGACCAAAAATACAAAATTAAAAAAAATTAAAATTTTTTTCGCGGAATGAATTGTATTTTTATTCGCGAAACCGCCAATTTGATAAACACAAATTATATATCATTGGAAAGCAAGTTGAAAACCCAAATACGAAAAACTAATAAATTGAAGAAAATTCGTACGCAATTTTTTTTTGTTATATCTTTTGCTTGCAGAAATGTAAACTCCGTTACAACAAAAAAAATTAAAATTGTGCAAAAAAAGTTATTGCGACAACTTGTAGAAGAGATTTTTTGCAATTAGGTTTATAATGACTAAATTTACTGATTCCATTAAGAAAAAACCGAAATATTAACACTTTTTGCTTCTCACAAATTTGGCCCAAAAATTTATCACATTTTTGGATTTCATCCATATGTTAGCAGAAAAACTACTTCGTACATTAGAGCGACTCACCTTATATGGAAAGAAAAAAAGTAAAAAAAAAGTTCCCCCCTTATCATCATAAAACAAACCAAGGTTTATTTTGAGGGGGCACTTTTTTACTTTTTTTCGTAAGTCGGTCTTATATACATAGATCGCTGGACTGGTTCAGAAGCTATTAGCAAACTAGTTCAAAAATTTTCCATTGACATTACCAAAAATTTAATATGGTTCTACCCATCCCCGGTTATTTGTAAAACTATGTAAAAATATTTCACAATTTTGTTACTAATGCTACCATATTACAGCAGAGTAATATGACGCCTTATAAAAATGTATTACAAAATAATACGTATAATTCACCCACATACCATTTAATAATTCGCAATAAAGTGTGTTTGTGTGTGTGTGTGTGTTATAAATTTAATATCTGCTTCATTTCATATCAAATGAAACATACGTACGTACGTACTATCATCTATCTAACTACTACGTACATAGACCGACAGACGGACGGACATATGGATTAAAACATACATTGATGATTACAAAGTAATTTTATTTTTGCCATACCATTTTCATTTTAGACGAATGTAAATGCTAAAATAGTATAACAGTAGCTGTTAAAATAGCAAACAAAAGAAAACACTATAGCAATTTTTTTTCACAAAATGAGTTTGTTCTAAAAATAGCATCACATTTTGATAAAAATTGTTGACAGCATGTTGAGTTTGAAAACGCCAACGCAAATGGATGTAGTTAGATTTTCCACACACTTCCTTTTAACTTTTGTTTGTTCTTTATTTAGGGGGGAGGACACAGACACCCACAGTGACAACTTCCTTAGATACCTACTGATTTTAAGGTCACAAATACATACAAATTTTGTTATTATTTGACAATTTTTGGCTCTCAACCAAAATATGGCAACATGTGGTTGTTACAGAAACTAAAAAGAAAACTACGAAAATTTTTGTTCATACCTTGACTGATGAAATTGTGCGTACTTTTGAATTTAAAATTGTTGAAAATACAGGATTGGCTGGCGTTAACCCTAAAATACCGTTATTGATTCAAAACCCTTTCAATTGACCTCCGTTACTCCTAAAATACTGTTACCGAGATAAACGAAATACCGTGACCCTTAAAATACCGTTACCGAAATACCTAAAATACTGTTATCCTACATTCTTGTCACTTTTTCCCATTGAAATTTTTTTTTGTAATAAAACAATCAACCTATGTAAATCAATTTAAGTTCTATGCTGTAATTATAAGATTATATCTTGTAGCATAGAAATTCAAGTAAATAAATTCAAATTCAAAATTCAAATATTTTGAGTACTTTTTCCTATAGGAAACACTTTAAATTCTGAGCACCTTTTCCGAAAAAACATCAGCTTATGGGGGTTTTTCGTATAGAAAAACCTGTTTTTTATAAGAAAATCCTTAGATTCTGTTTTATTTTTTCTACAGAAAAATCATCAGATTCAGCAAATTTTTCCTACAAAAAAAAACTCCAAATTTTGAGGATTTTCTTCTATAGAAATGTCTCAAATTCAGCAAAATATTTTCTATAGGAAAAAGTTCATAGAAATTGAGAAATATTTTATGGAAAGAAATCCTTAGAATTCGAGGGTTTTTCTGTAAGAAAAAGTTTTTGAAAACTGGAGTTTTTTCTGTAACACAAGTCCTCAGAAGGAAAGTAAATCGCTCTCAGAGTGAGAGTGATTTTCTGTGGAAAAAGTGCTAGTAATATGGGATCTTTTAAGGAAAAATTCCTTAGAATCGGAGGGTTTTCACAGGCAGAAGTCATAAGAATCTGAGCTTTTGTTAAAAATCTGTCTGAATCTTAAGAAATTTTCTATGGGCTTTGGAAACAAATCAGCAGAAAACAACACAGATTTTGGTTAATTTTCTGTAGGAAAACTCTTAACTTCTGAGAACTTTCTCCCAAGAAAGAGACTTAGATTGTGATGGGGGTTTTTTTTTTTATAAAATTCTTCCCTTTCTGAGGACTTTTTCCTATAGAAAAATACCTAGATTCTAATGACTTTTTCCTTCAGAAAACACCTCACATTTTGAACACTTTCCTACAGAAAATTGCCAGATTTTGATAACTTTTATCCCACATATTTGGCACACTTTTTCCTATAGAAAAACTGCTAAACTTTAAGGCCTTTTGCCTAAAGAAAGGCACTCAGATTGTGAAAACTTTTACAAATTAAGCCTCAGAGGAGCCTTAGGACTTTTTCTTATAGAAAACCCCTAACATTTTGAGCACTTTTTCTCCTAAAGAAAAATGCTGCAGTTCTAAGCACTTTTTCCTATAAGAAAACCTCTGGATTATGATAAACCCCCTTATTTCGAGAACTTTTTTTTTACAGAAAACCATTCCTCTATTTTCGACATATGTACTTCCGAGGTCCCTAAAACGGTCTTCAGTATTTCGCGACATAATCGTATTCGAATGAAAGATAATTTGTTTTAGAATTCAAATCCGTAAAAATAAAAGCTTTTGAAATACTTCTCTCGAATATTGAGCCAAAAAGTATTTTTTCTAGATTACGAGTCAAAAATAAATAAACATAACAACTCGATCGATGGAATTTTTTTACTTCAGATTCGTGTTTATAGAAGCCTGTGCAAAAACCTGGTTAAAAATTGTTTTAAAAACAAAACTTGAAGAAGAAAAAATCGCACAAGGCGTATGATTAATATTTTCAAATGTTATTAAAAATGATTATACGCACTGATGGTCACGTTCAATTTTGAAAGTAACTGTTTTTAATTCCCCCTTCAAAAAAAAAAGGGAAAGTGAACAGAGTATCTTTTGAGTAGGTGAAGACTAACAGTTTCTATATTTTATCTTACATTTTTTACCACCCAATAATAATTATAACACATAATAATCTTTGGTTTATAACTAATCATTTTGGTTTTAGTTCTTGTTCTTACTTTCAATAGAAAAAATTTATAACATACCCAAGGACGTCAATTTTGTGGCGCCTTTTCCTATAGCTAAAACAAACAAACATCTATTAAGTATAACATATAACATACGATATATATTTACATAGTAAGTGCGTATATTTTTTTTTGCCATCGACCTCCAGAAGTTGCAGTCTTCTTTATAATAATACAAGTACTATATATTCATCCATCTATTCATCTTAACCATTCATCCATCCATCCATCCAGTCAGCCATCCTGTGGTTTTTATTATATGTACAACTGCTTACAACCACACACATACATAATAATTTCATTTTGTAGTTGTAGTCTATCCATATGGTAAGTTAATATGTTTGGCGTCATTATGATTTTAGTTTTGTTGTTTTATTCACTACTTAACAGAGATATGAAAATAAAATAAAAGGATGAGAAATGCCAAATTAAGAAATGTCTTCAATTCTATAGAAATTTCTATTGTTTCAACTCGCATTTAATAAAGAGACGAGATTTATTTAGAATAATGTCTGAACTCCCTCCATTAGTAAATAACACATAAACATTCGTTCTTACAGGAAGGGTATAATGAGGTGAATTCTCAAAACCAGGGTGGTAGAACTGTCATTATTCATACCATTAATTGAGTGCAACTCTGAGATTTATTATAACGATGCTTTCTAATACTAAACATCTCAAACACAAGGTCAGATAAATATTAACGTTAAGACGCTACCGCAAAAAGCTAATGACGAAAATCTTCATGTTCATCTTATGCCGGATTGTGATCGGCGATCTACTTAGTTATTTTAATTACATTAAAGGAATTAAGTGTGCTAAAACCCAACAACTTATTTAACAAATTGTGAAAAATAATCTGTTTAGGGCATGTCCCTATCCGTATTTCATTCTTGCCTAATGAAATCGTCAGGGGACGATGCACAGTGGTTTGATCTAATATAACGATTGGACCAAAATAGAAGGAGTACAGACAGAGTTTTGAAATTTGGTACACTGACATAGAACCCCTTAGTTAAGAAAAATTTTAGTTTTTGGAAATATCGGGCCAAGGACACGCCCACCTCCCATAAGTCCCGAAATTTAAAAATATTATATTAGCTACATAAATGGAAGTAAAATTACAAAAAGTATCCATTGAGATGCACATAAAACTGGAAACGTTTGTGTCAATTTTTATCAAAATCGAAGCAAGGACTCTTAGTCCTGCCATATATCCTTTATCTTAAAATCTTTATACAACCTGCAAATATTATCCGATTGCCATGAAATTTAGAACGTGAATTAATATAAGGTCAAGTTTGAGTAAAATCGATTCATTAATAAAAAAATGCCTCTCATAAAAAATGCTTTTCAAACGATTAAAATGATTTTTGTAAAACAAAAAAAAAAAAAAAAAAAGAAAATTAAATGGGATTAAAATAGGAAACCATGTGAATCCTCCATTTTAGGCATACGGTATGTTCAGCGAACTTTTGTAAAACACTACAAGGAATATTTTTGTGGAACATTTTAACATTCTAACTCTTCAATTAAAGGGACTTTTTTTGGTCCCTTTTTAAAACGGACAAAAAAGACCCGTAAGTTGAAGAGTTAGAGGGTTAAAATATTCGGCAAAAATATTTGCCAAGAAATTCTACTATAAGTCTTTTAAGACATCAGCATTGTAAATTCAAGTTCGGTGCCAGTAATAAGTAAAAACTTAAAATGTGTTTATGGTTCATTTCTTATTATTCAGAATTGGCACTCAAATGTCCCACGAACCCGGATTTCAGGGAAAAACCATGGCAATCTTCCATTTTAGGTATGTTCAGCGAACTTATGTAAAATACTACGGAGAACATTTTTATGGAACATTTTAACCCTATAACTCTTTAACTTACGGGTCTTTTTTGTCCCTTTTTAAAAAGAGGCCAAAAAATTCCCTTTCATAGAACAGTTAGAGGGTTAGAATGTTCCACAAAAGTGTGCCTCGTAGTAAGTATTTTTAGCGGTGATACTTTAGTGAATTTGCTCCCAAAGTTCAAAGATAAATTTTTTTGTATCAGCTGGTAATTTAATTAAAAAATTAAATATGTATATGGGTGATAACAAAAAATGTGATAAAAACCGTGTAATCACTAATTTCTAATGCATGGATTACATTTGAGTTATATATTTCGATATATATCAGCGCATTGTCACCTGTTCTACAAAATTTATAACAATCTGACCAATTTTTGGTTTATACATAAAATTTGTGACACATTTTATAGGCCAAATGTAAACTCCGTAACCAGTAACTCATAAGGTTTTTTAACATTAACAGCTTATGTTTTAATAACCAATAAAGCTAAACCCTAACTGTAAGAATTTTTATGAAGAGGAAAAGTGCCGTTTTTAATAAAAATTAATACATTTTACAAACTTTTTCGTATATCTTAGCTATCACGACTTCAACTCTGTAACGATTTTTCGTCATAATTTTTGATAAAAATGCATACATCAGAATTTTGGAGTTATCTATTATTTATATTGCGAAAAGTATAATGTTATTTATACTCAAATGATCGTTGGACTGTAAGTAATTTTCCAGTATAACAGACTTGAAGCTTTTCTGCAGCATGTAACATTCTCGAGATGAAAAAGGATGTCTTTGATAAGATTTGAAAAAATGTTGTAAACTCCGTTCCTAATTTTTACACCAAACTATTTAACGAGTAAGAAAAACAATGTCATATTTGGATTCACCTTGTAGACATCATACGATTTTGTTTCGGAAAGAAAATTCTGACAAAGCGTTTCTGAAAGAAAACGAAAAAAGTATCCAAATGTAAACTCCGTAACTGTAAACTCCGTAACCTGAATTGTTTGCATCAGATTGCATTGAAAAAAATGTAGGTAAATGTTTAAAATATTTTAAAATAACCATAAACAGATGTGATTCAACTAATATTTATGCGTCAAAAGATGATTCAACCGATAATTTTGCGTCAAATCAAAAAAAGTTATCAGTTTTTTACCCTAAACTGCTGAAGCGAAAAACTATTGATTTTGCACTTCTTTGGTTTGGAATCGATGTTTCGAGCCATTACTGACATTAGTTTGACAAATTAAATTTGTTTCAGACAATTTAAGAATTTTTTGATCGCGAAATGTTATGTTTTTAATATTTTATTTTGTAACGCCGCAACCGCTGATTGGATTTTATTTTTGAAAAGCATTTAAAAGGACCAAAAATACAAAATTAAAAAAAAAAAACGAGTAAAAAGGTTAAAGTCGGGCATGCCGACTATACAATACCCTACACCAGTCTGGTTAAAAGCCAACTAATGTTTGGATCCGAAATTCGAATGGGTTAAAATGGGGCTTGTGTCAATATTTTCTATTATGTGAGTCAGCGCACCAAATTTCATTAAAATATATTAATATTTGCGACCTGCAGTTTGTATCCAAGCCAATTTTGGGGGGACCCTTATATGGGCACTAAGTCTAAACATGGACTGATGTTCACCAAAATCAATAGGCTTCGTCCTTGGGCCAACATAGGTCGGTGTATATGCGACCTGCAGCATATAAACAATATAGTTTTGGGGGACCCTTATATGGGCACTAGGTTTAAACATGGACCGGTGTTAACCAAAATCAATAGGCTTCATCCTTGGGCTGACATAGGTCGGTGTACCAAATTTCATCAAAATATCTTAATATTTGCGACCTGCAGCGTATAAACAGTATAATTTTGGTAGGACCCTTATATGGGCATTAGGTCTAAACATGGACCGATTTTAACTAAAATCAATAGGCGTCGTCCTTGGGCCGACATAAGTCGGTGTACCAAGTTTCATCAAAATATCTTAATATTTGCGAGCTGTAGAGTGCGCACAAGAATGCATGTACAGACAGACAGACGGACGGACGGACAGACGGACATCGTTAAATCGAAAAAGAAAAAAATTCTGAGCCGATCGGTATACTATAAGGTGGGTCTAGGACAAATATTTTTTGGTGTTATAAACATCAGCACAAACTTATAATACCCTGACCACATAGTGGTGTAGGGTATAATGACCACATAATGGTGTAGGGTATAATAAAAATTTTTTTGCGGAATGAATTGTATTTTTATTCGCGAAATCACCAATTTGATAAACACAAATTATATATCATTGGAAAGCATGTTGAAAACCCAAATACGAAAAACTAATAAATTGAAGAAAATTCGTACGCAATTTTTTTTGTTATATCTTTTGCTTGCAGAAATGTAAACTCCGTTACAACAAAAAAAATTAAAATTGTGGAAAAAAAGTTATTGCGACAACTTGTAGACGAGATTTTTTGCAATTAGGTTTATAATGACTAAACTTACTGATTCCATTAAGAAAAAACCGAAATATTAACAGTTTTTGCTTATCACAAATTTGGCCCCAAAACTTATCACATTTTTTGATTTCACCCATATGTAGCTTTTATTACGTGAATGAGATTGGTAGATATACCCAGGAAAATTTTTTACAATCGGTAGCCATTCTACAACTGGTTCCACTGCAACCGATTCCATGGAACTGGTTCCGGAACCAGTTCCATCGAATCGGTTGCAGTGGAACCAGGTGCCAGATTCTCACAGTCGTAAGCGTTCGAAATTGTTAAAAAATCACGTTTTTAAAGTGCAAATAAAAGAACAGGAATAACTATTGTTACAACTTTACCTCATATTTGTAATAAAGGAACGAAATGCTTCACTTCTAACCTAATTTTAATATTTTTAATGTTTTAAATAACAATAATTGCTATCGAATAAATCTCGATCAAGACTGCGGTAATTTGCCCCCAGTTGCAGAATGGGTGTGGTTGGCTACCGATTGTAAAAAATTTTCCTGGGTGTGTTTTTGCCAGAGTTTATACTTTTTTTTTAATTAATATTACCTTAATTTTTAAAAAAAAAAATTATACCATTTTATTAAAATTTCCAAGAGCATGACAAAAAATTTTAAAATCAATTAACATAATTTTGTTAAAGTTCCATTTAACTTTTGATAGTTTTTTTTTTAAAGATACCTCTAAAAATGAATTTTTACAAATTATTTTTGTAAGATCCAAAATTTTTGTTTTTTTTTCTCATTACATTCTATGTTAAAAATTTAGCGACTTTAGCGACCTCTAGTGTAGACAGAATGAGTTATACCGGAAAGGATAATACCCAGTCAGAAAAATACAAACGGGAAAGCGATGGCAAAGCACTTTAACAGGTGTTATCAGTACTGGCAAAAAGTGCTTTCCCATTCCCAAAATGATAACATCATTAGACAAAAGGACCGGCTGTTCAAAAAGCGCCGGAAAAGCACTGGAGAAACAAAATTTTTGAACGTTGGCAAAACTAACTAATAAATAGGTGGTCTGGAAATATATTTTCCAAAATAAAATTTAAAAAAAGTTCATATGTACTTTTGGTTCTGCCGTGATGTGAACCCAGGCCGTCAGATTGGCAGACGATTGCTCTACCCACTGAGCTAACGAGACATATAATATTTGATAGCTAAACACATAAATGAGTGCTAATCGCTGGACAACTACTGGCTGTGCGAAAAAGCTAGCACTGGCAAACAGTTTTTTGGAACTAATATGCCAGCGTTGGCAGAACAAAAAAAAATTGATCTTAAAG
This sequence comes from Leucophora obtusa, assembly GCA_949987735.1. Taxonomy (NCBI): domain Eukaryota; kingdom Metazoa; phylum Arthropoda; class Insecta; order Diptera; family Anthomyiidae; genus Leucophora; species Leucophora obtusa. The sequence continues at coordinate 50,712,008 of OX465299.1, forward strand.
GAGCTTTTCCACAAACAAAAAAATTGATTTTATAGAACAAAAAAAAATTTTAAATTAAAAAAAAAAATTCAAACAAAATTTTTTGCTTGCGTCCCAAATGAGTGCTCTCCCAGTCATTTATTTTCAACTCCATGGTTACCCAGTGGGGTATGCCAGTGCTTTATTATTTGTACCACTGGCGATTTCTGAGTGGGTATTTACAAGATTAAGTAATATATAAAAAATATTTTCGTCGAAATCGGAGACCAAAATTTTTTTATTTTTGTCTATAGGACAAAGCACTGTGCGAAGTTTTTTAGAATTTCTAGAGAAATAGTAGTAGCAGTATATCTTTATTTTCAAATTTGAGTTCACACTTATAAATTAGTTTTACATTTTGATATTTGAAATAAAAAAATAAAAATACGATTCTACGACATTGACCGTGATCGTCTGTCGGGTTCGGAATTTCTAGAGAAATATTTATTAAGTTAAATTACAAACTCAATTTAAATTTCTTCTTCTCGTCTAGGAGTGTTATTAAACATTTAAAATATCAAAAAAAAAAAACAAAATATTTACCACAATTTGCTTTGTCATCTTCCAATATGCTACTCTGTTGTTTTGACAGATCTAGCAATGTAGTGGCATTCATTCATGTATAAACAACAATAGAAAATAATATGTTTTCTAAATTGTCAGTAAAATTTAAATTTGCACAAACACTTGCATTAGGGTAGGTCGATTTAGCAATCGATATTGTGCCATCGATTTTTCGATAGATTTTGGCATGAGGAAAAAAAGTTCCACTGCGTCATATCAAAAAAAGTAATTTTCGAGGCGCCCAAATTTAAATTTTTGGACTTTTTCTCAACTCTTATTTTTAAGGTTTTTTTAGTAGGTAATAAAAAAAAATCGGCTGATTTAATTTTTTTTAAATATTACCTTTCCAAGGTGAAATTGTACGCTCAAAACGACGGCGAAAGCAGTTTTTCCAAAAAAGTGTTTTTTTTTGAGGTTTTGGACGAATTTTTGTCGAAAAATCGATGTTTTTTTACGTGTTAATTTTTAAGTTTTTTTTTGGTAGGTATGTTAAAAAAAAATTCGCCGACTTCAAATTTTTTAAATATATCCTATCCAAATATTCCACTACGACATATCAAAAAAATCATTTTCGAGGCGCCCAAATTTCAATTTTTTGACTTTTGCTCAACTTTTTATTTTAAGGGTTTTTTTTTAGTAGGTAATACAATAAAATCGGCTGATTTAATTTTTTTTAAATATTACCTTTCCAAGGTGAAATTGTACGCTTAAAACGATGGCGAAATCATTTTTTCTAAAAAAATTTTTTTTTTGGGTTTTTAGACGAGTTTTTGTATAAAAAACTGCGCCTCGAAAATGTTTTTTATGATATGTCGTAGTGTAACTTTTTTTCCTCATGGCAAAAACTGTGTCCTTACAAATCGACCCCCCCCCCCCTAACTTGCATATTTTTTTTTTTATTATTTATTTTTATCGGCATATACACTAACTTAATAGAGGAATTAAATGTGCTAAAATCCCAAAACTTATTTAACAAATTGTGAAAAATAATAATAATAATCTGTTAAAGTTATTTAAACTTAAATTTTTAACATAAAAGTTGATCTTTTAACTGTCAAAAAATGCATGTTGTAACGACGACGATTAAAAAATGGATTAAATTTATTCCAGTAAATTAATTTTCCTGCCTAAACGAGCCATAATATGCATTTAGCTCTGTATGAGATTTCGTCTTGCTAAAGCTTTTTCTTGATCTTTTTAAGGGTTTTATTTGGTCTTTCTACATTCCTTTTTAAATAACCAAAAAAAGTAACCCAAAAAGTCAAGAAGAAGAAGTTAGAAGAAAGCTCGTATCATAAAGGCTTAAATCTACTAAACTCCAATATATTTTTGTTGTATTTACTAAACGGGAAAAATTAGATTTTAAATCACTGTAAAAATCGATTTTAAATCACTAAACGAATTTTATTTTTTTTTTAATTCTTCAGCGATTTGTTTTCTAAAACACTGAAACTGTTTTGTAAATTGAACGAAATATTTTTTTAGTTTGATTTATAAAAAGTGAACGCATTCGTCAAGATATTAATTAATTTAATTTGATAAAAGGAATTTAAGGAATTGTAATAATTATAATTGAAGGTATGTATAGTTGATCTCTTAATTGGTCAATGAATGTTTTTTGTTAAATTTGTGATCATACGAGTAAATTGCAGAGAATAAAAATTTAAAAAATTCGGTAAAGCCAGAATACATAATTTCGGGGCCCGCTACAGACCCATCCTTAGTATCCACTCCTTTATGGGTTAATAATTGATAATGGTCTACCTATATTGACTGCGAAAAAAATAAACTATTGTAAACACAACTTAACTAGACTATGAAATTAATTCTTAAAGTATCGCAGCTTGTTCTATTCAACTCTGATTCATGCATATCAACACATTAGATACAGTGAAAAATATAATTTAATATCCCAGCCAAAGATGACCATTAATGGCTCAGAAATGAGCTCCAAAAACATAAACATTTTGCCACTTTTTCCTATAAAAGTGGTCCGTTCAAAAGAGCCCCCTGTATACTCAGAAATGACTCAGAAAAAAGAACGTATAAAATCGAAATTTTCTTCATAAATTTAAATAATTTTGGAATCTTCTTAAAGTCCGAAAAATGAACCCTCGTTTTGAGACAGCTTTTTAGATTGTAGAGACAAATTTTGGATTGTTTTCTGAGGGTTCATATTTTGTACCAAAAAAATATTATTTTCAAAAAAACAATAATCATTTCTATGAGCCATTTAAAAAGCTTATTTATGAGCGCTCCGAAATTGCTGGCTGGGTAATTTTTTGAGGGTTCTTATTCTATGATTCAAAACTTATTCAAATAAAACACATTTTTTTGAAATTTTTTGTCAAAAATTGCTCATATTTTGGACGAAAATATGAGCCTTCTAAAATGAATCACAAAAGACATAAAAATTTGAGCCAAATTATTAAATCCAAACGATGGTTCTGAAATGACTCAGAAATGTAAACAAATTTGAATATTTTGTGAACAATTCAAAAAAGGCTCAAAAAAAAGATTAATTTTGAGCCTTTTGAATTTTTTTAAATCTTTTGTTTTGAGTCAGTTTTGAATCAAAAAAAGAATGCTCTTTTGGATGAACCACTTTCATACAAAAATTTTAATTTTTTAATAATATTTTTTGAGCTTTTTTTTGATTAATTTTTGAGCTTGTTTGCTGGCTGGGTTGTTAAAATTTCGTTGAGGTTAGTCTGATTGAGTTGTATTTACAATAGTTTATTTATTTCGCAGTCAATATAAGTAGACCATTATCAATTATTAGCCCATAAAGGCGTGGATACTGAGGAAGGGGCTGTAGCGGGAACCGAAAATACGTATCCTATCCTGCTGGCCTTATCGAATTTTTTAAATTTTTATTCTCTGCAATTTACTTGTCTGATCTCAAATCTAATCTAAAGCGTATTGATTTTGGTTAACATCGGTCCATGTATAGTGCCCATGTAAGGGTCCCCCAAAATTGGCTTGTTTACACGCTGCAGGTCGCAAATACGAAGATATTTGGTTCGCTGACTCACATTGTCCCAAGGCCAAAGTCTATTGGTTCTAGATAGTATCGGTCCATATTTGGACCTATCGCCCATATGGGCTATATTGTCGATTTTCCTTTCTTTTATCATTTTATAGAAAATTTTGACACGAGTCCGTTTTAACCCATTCGAATTTCGGATCCAAATATTAGTTGGCTTTTAACCAGACTGGTGTAGGGTATTATATAGTCGGCATGCCCGACTTTAACTTTTTTACTGGTTTTTTTTGTTAATTTTTTTAAATTCTGTTCCATTCTAAATATATTCTTTTTAATTTGACGAAATTTTAACTTTGACTCTTATTTTTTTTTTGATTCTAAACCGTACAATTTGTTCATGGAAAATGTTGATCCGTATAAATAATTAATCTATTCTTAAGTTGTTTTTCTTCTTTAGTTCTCAACTTTCTTTTAACAGTCCATGGAATAGATTTATATAAGAAAAGAAAAAACAATCCATTTAATCATGTAGTGATAACGACGCTATTTACACGGCAGGATATTAATTGATGTGTTGGCGTCGTCACATTGTTTTCCTTCCATTGTCTATAGCAGAATATTATTTTATATTTTTTTGCACTGGGTGCAAATTAAAAACCATAATCAATGGATGAATGAACGAATGTATAGAGTTGTACTTAAATGCGTGTGGGTTGTTTAATTTTAACGTGACTCTTACACAATATCCCTTTAATTTTACAGTTGGTATTGGATTTCCACTACATTTAAGGCATATTGAAAAAATAATTGTGTAAATAGCGAAAAATATACACTTTTTTTATAAAATTATTTAGTACAAAAAAAAAAAAAAAACTTAATGCCCACATAAATCATGCATTACAAGAGTCAAATGAAATTCAATACTATTTTTATATTATTTTGATTTCCCAATAAACTCTAGTTAATTACTTTATTTTCTGCAACTCTAACTGAAACACAATTAAACCCTGCAAATCAAAAATTAAAAAAAAAATGTTTATTAACTTTCAATTTTTGTTAGTTTACCATTAGAAGCTTTTCTGTATTTGTTAAAGCTTAAATTGAAGTCGTTTTTCGTTTCTTAGTTTTTCCACTACAGTATCAAATTGGTTCATGGCAATTCATGTCTAAGACCTGTATGTTTTATACTAGAGTCTCATACTACTATTACTAATGCAACTACTATTGCCACCACAATTTTACTTTACTAGTTGAATTCTATGGTATTTTAATTTTATTATTTTTTTTTTTTTAATTTTTTTATATGCGTGCCGTTGTAAAATGTTTTATATGTAGTTACAAAACATGATTTTTTTTAACTTTATTCGCCTTACAACAGGGAAGAATTGCTAACATAAAGAATTTAATGAAGTTATTAGAAAAAAATATGTAATTTTTATATAAGATTATGGAAAATTTAAATTTTTTCTCTTAGTTTAATGAATTCAATAATAAATTTGTTAAATTAATTGTTATTTCCTGAAGATGCTACACAATGGAGTAGCGAAATATCGAAAATAAAAAACTTTTTATATATAAAAAACAAACCTTAAGCTCAGTTAAATAAAATAAATAAGTTTCGTTTATATAATTTCGGCTTCATGAATTGGATGCATCAATTGCCAAATCAATTAACTCCATAAAACAGAAAGTTGAGAAAACTGAGAAAATAGTATACCTATTTTGTTTTTTACAGAAATTCCTGTTAAATTATAAATTCAAATAAATTATGTAGATTGTATTACTGCAGATATATCTTTTATCTAACGACATATTGAAAGTATAAGATGAAATATGTCATTATTACACTGTACAACACAAAATAAAGAAAATAACAAACTGCTGACAACTGATTCTGGCATAGGGAACCAAAAATTTACGCATATGATGTGTTTAGCGAACTTAGGTAAAACACTATGGGGAAACTTTTTGTGGAACATTGAAACCCTCTAACTCTTCAATTAAAGGAACTTTTTTGGCCCCTTTTTAAGAAGGCACAAAAAGGACCCGTGAGTTAAAGAGTTAGAGGGTTAAAATGTTCCGCAAAAATATTTGTCATGAAATTCGACTATAAGTCTCTGAAGACATCAGCATTGAAAATTTAACTTAAAGGCCAGTAATAAGTAAAAACTTAAAATGTGTTTAAGGGTTAATTTCGTACTTATTCAGAATTGGCGCTCAAATGTCCCACAAACATGGGTTTTAGGGGAAGCCATGTGAATTTTCCATTTTAGGTATACGATATGTTCAACTTACTTATGTATGTAAAACACTACGAGGAACATTTTTGTGAAACATTTTAACCCTCTAACTCTTCAACCTACGGATCTTTTTTTGTCCCCCTTTTAAAAAGGGACCATTGAAGAGATAGAGGGTTAAAATGTTCCACAAACATGTTCTTTGTAGTGTGCTACATAAGTTCGCTGAGCACATCCTATGGCCGATTCACAATTAACATTTGCAATAAGCGACAAACTTTAACCCTTCAAAAAACATAGGGCCAGATGTGAACTTTTAATAGGCCATTACACGTATATTTTTCTTTGGTCGACTCTGCCAAAATAAATTGTCAGAACCTTGTTGTTTTGGAAAAAAATTGATTTTGTTGCACAGTGGTTTTAATCTCTTCCATCTTAATATAACGGTTTATTAAAAAAAAAAACACAACTTACACTGAAATTTTAATTTATCCATACTTGCTTCTGTGGCAATTCGAATGCAACTAATTAATAAGTTTTCTTTCTATGGAATGAGACACCAGCAATAAACAATTTACCGTTATTTCATATTATTCAAAAATTAATGTTTTTTTAGTTTGATTTTAGATCATAAATTAATACAATTGCTGTTTAAATTATTTTTCAAATTAAAGAAAGATGATACAATTCTCACAAGTAAATTACAAAGAATAGAATTTTTTTTTTAAAGAATTCGTGATATTAATTTATGATCTAAAATCAAACTAAAAAAACATTAATTTACCAAATAAAAGATCAACTATGCATACCCCTCATTCATCTTAAAAACACATGATACGGTGCAAAATATAATTTAAATAACATACATTTAAATTTAACGGTTCGTTGTCTTTCATAAATCTGTGTTATCATACACAGAGTTGGATAGAACCAGCGGAGATACCTTAAGAATTAAGGTTCAAAGCAAAAAAGAGTAATAATAACAAAGGATGAAAATAGCATTGTTAGCTTTACCATAAGTAGGCGATTATCAATAATTAACCCATCAAGGCAAACGACACTGATGATGGCTTTGTAGCGAAAATACGTATTCTGTCTTACTGGCCTTATCGAATTCTTTGAAAAATTTTTTATTCTTTGTAATTTACTTGTACAAAAAAAATTAGTTATAAATATTAAAAATTGGTCTCGCCGGCATTCGAGCCCGCCATCATCAGTTTAGTCTTCTTTAGGCACCTGAATTGAAAGTATATTTTATAGGAAATTCTTTCAGAATTTATTATTGTCTTTGTAAGAAAAATATATATTTTCTTGGTTATACTTCCCTTTAGCATCTAATAAATCTTTTAATTTTTGTTTGGTATCCTAATATTACATTTTGGTGGCTATAAAACCAGTACTTTTGTGGCAGCTACTACTGGCTTTAACAAGCTTTTGAAATGCCATTCTAAAAAATTTTTGTTTGATTTGCATTTGAAGTTAATCGTTTTTTTTTTTTTATTCTTCTGAAACATACATGTATTTTCCAAGACGATGCCCTTGAAGGTGTATTTCAACTTGTCAAACAAAAAAAAAATTAATAAAAAGAACAAATTTAATAAGAAATATAAAAATTATATTGAAATAAATTTAAGACACTTGGAAAAAAAAAATATTGCTAAGGAATAACATCTCTTTATTCCTTAGCAACTTTGCGCACATTAGCAACGTTTTTAAGGGCGACTTAAAATTAAGAATGTTTATTTTATATAGAAAACCTATGTAAAAATCGAAATACCCGGTGAAAAATGTCCATATATGAACATTTATGGTTCAACCATATATGTATGGATCCGAAAAATGAGGTAACACCTAAGTATTTGTTCATATATGAACATTTATTAATAAATATATGCAAATACATGCCAACTTTGCTGTCCTTTGTTATAAGATTGTACTATAGATATAGATTTATGTACCCGACTAAAAAAGATGTTATATAATCATATATCACCATATATAAACCCATATATACGTCCATATCTAATTTGATCCGAATATTGGAATATATTATTATATCAAGCGAGATACGCATGTTATCTAACCTGATACAATTTGATCCGAAAAATGGGTCTATCTAACTGCATCAAATTATATATAAATACATATAATTTGATGAAGATTTTCAAAGAAAATTTTAGTACATATTGTTGAGATCACTTATTTCATTCGTATTAAATACTAATGCTTAACACGTTGGCTGCCCGTCGCACGTTTTCATGCGACACGCAGATGTTACCCTGAGGCCACGTCGCACATTTTTCGTGCGACACCTAAATGTTACCCTGAGTACATTTTAATATGGAATTTTACATGGAATTTGGATTCTCTGGCCTGTGGTGAACATTTTGGTGTATTTCCCATGGCCGCTGCGTATTTTTAATGGTACTTTTTTTGGATAAAGAAAGAACAAAATAAAGAAAGAAAGAACAAAAATAAGTTGTTGGCCTCAGGTGACCAAAATTGTTAAATGACATTGCTACTGAACGATCAAAATTCTAAAAAGGTTTTGGCAACCAACGTGTTAATGTTTAGAAAAAATTTTTTTAATAAACTTGGAAATAGCTGACAAAATAAAACATGACAAAAATTTGTCGGAACATCCTTTTCTTAACTTCCACAATTAATTTTTTTTTCACCATATTTATTTCAACATATGTTTGTCTAATTTTTATTTTTAAATTTAAAAGTAAAAATAATTATTTCGACCTTTAATGCCACAATGAAAAAACAAAATTTCTTCTTTTTTATTTCTCTACAATTATTTTTATTTTAATAGAGTATTTTGCAAACTATTTGAAAAATATATGTTAAATTCAATTATAAACTTCACAATTTTCTTGAGCTTAAGGTTTGTTTTTTAAATATAAAAAGTTTTTTATTTTTGATATTTCGCTACTCCATTGTGAAGCATCTTCAGGATGATCCAGATCCACAATTTGTGAGTTTTTTTTTAATTTTTATAGTGCAATTAAACTTTATAAAATTTTGTATAATTAGATATCATGTCATATATAATTACATATAAAATTAATACAATTTTATATTAACTTTGTTATATATTTTGATTTAAGATTGCCCAGGTAGAAAATTACAAAGGGGCCAGCACTGAGAAAGCACCGAAATGGGTGGTATTAGTGCTTGCTAACGCTGATTTCCAAACGCCCAAATGATAACACCGTCCCACGGTGGTGCCAATGCTTTACAAAGAACTGAGAAAGCACCCAGAAACATAAAAATCAAATGCTTTCCCCACTCCCAAATAAAAAAATTAAAATGCTTTCCTGGCACCCAAATGATAACACTGACCTATTTAATTCTTTGCAAAGTACACGCAGAAAAAAACAGGTGGAACTTTATCTAAGTGCTATGTTATTATACAACTACATAAGTTCGAAGTAAGTTTTACAATTTTCTAGCAAAATATATGTAATTTTTCGGATATTTTCCACTACACATGTATATATTTTGCAAGGATTGTATATATTTTACAAAAAAATGTGCATATTTTACTACAACTTTGTAAAACTAACTTGAAAATTATATAGTTGTATAATTACATAGCTCTTAGGTAATATTCCCCCTGTTTTTTTCTGCGTATACTGAGATGGCACCAAGAAACACAAAAATCAAGGGTTTTCTCTGCCACCAAATTATGAGCCCTCATCACTGAAGAATTTCAAATTACTCTAAAAACAGATGATTCTTGGAGTTATTGTATTGTGAAGTCAAAAATTATTTAAATATTCACTCGCTTCTTTTTCATGATTATATACAGGGTGGGCCAAAAGAAACCAAGGGGGTGTAAAAGTTTAATAACTTTTTCGTTTATTAATTTTTTTTTATTTTTTCTTTCAGATTATATAATATACAAAAGGGAAACTTTTTTGCACTAAGTATGAAAAATGATGTCTCTTAAATGACCACCGTTTTCAGCTTCGCACTGATGGGCTCTTTTTAGAGCATTTTCCATAACATCATTCGAATTTCTGCAACAATGTTTGCCTTGAGTTCATGGATTGTCTCTGGCTTGTTCACATACACTCGCTCCTTCAAATAACCCCAAAGAAAATAGTCGGGTGCTGTCAAATCTGGCGATCGCGCTGGCCAAATAATTTCCGAATTTCTGGAAATTATTCGCCCTCCAAAAATTTGACTTAAAAGTGCCATTGTGTCTCGGGCAGTATGGGCAGTGGCTCCGTCCTGCTGAAACCACATACCAGGTCTGTTTTCAAGAGCAGGGCGTAAAAAATTTTCTATCATAAACCGATACCGCTCTCCATTTACGGTTACAGCACTTCCATCTTCATTCTCGAAGAAGTAAGGCCCAATGGCATTTTCAGATGTGTTCCCACACCATACTGTACACCTGATGGGGTGCAATTGGCGTTGATGAATGGCTCTTGGATTTTGAGAACCCCAGAACCTACAGTTCTGCTTATTAACAAAGCCATTCAAATGAAAATGAGCTTCATCACTCATAATCAAATTTTTAATAAAGTTGATTTCATTTCTGGCCAACTGTTGAAATTTAACTGCAAAATTTAGAAGAAAATTTAAATTCTCCAAGTGTTGTCAATATAATCTGAAAGAAAAAATAAAAAAAATTAATAAACGAAAAAGTTATTAAAATTTTACACCCCTTGGTTTCTTTTGGCCCACCCTGTATAATGTCATATCAAACATATTTATAAAAGCAAAGTGTTAATAAAGCCACGCCTATAAACATTTATTATTATATCAAATCATATAATATTATATGAAAACTTTTTTAGTCGGGTATGATATTCAAATTTTTTATTCATGGCATTAAATATAATTCCATATTTATCCATATGAGCTCCTTTTACACATATGGAAAAATGTATTCTTCCAAATATTATCATATACAAGTCCCATATGAGTTGTCCATATATGAGTGCCTTTTCCATACATGAAATAACAGATGCCTCCATATATGTATGTCTGTATATGAAATCTTTTTCCATATGTGGAATCACATATACTTCCATATATTTTCATATAAAATCCATATTTGTTTATAAAATATCCATATTTGTTCATATGTGCCCATACATAAACCATATATGAACATTAGCCCGTACCCTCTAATATGAAGAATTTTTGGAAGGCGATTTCAAAAAAAAAAATTTTCTTTTTTTTCCCGAACGTAGGGGTCGCCTTTTTTAATTTTTTGTTATAGCTTTGGCATTTAAAATCGGATTTTAAATTGTGATATATCGATTTTTTTGCCTCGAGGAGACCAGTGTTTTGCTATATAGTAAAAATCCAATAAAAAAAAAAATTTAAAAAGGCGACCCCTAAGTTCGGCAACCAATATAGGAAAAAAATTTCTACTGGGTTTAGCGAAAAACTTCCTTAGCAAAAGTTTAATGATTTTTTGCGAGCTTTAATTTTCTGACATTAGGGTGGTACATTAGGGTGGTAGCAACTGAGAACTGGTGTGTAACTACTAGAACGGGATACTTGAGCTCAAAATTCCCTTAGAGCAAAACACTGGTCTTCTCGAGAGAAAATCATTGATGTATCATACTTTAAGATCCGACTGTAAATGCCAGAGATATAACGAAAAATGTAAAATGGCGACCCCTATGTTCGGCAAAAAAAAAAATTTTTTTTTTTGAAACCTTGCAAAAATACTTCATATTGGAGGGTGTACGGCGCACTTTTTTTTTTGCCTGTAAGGTGGTACGCTCTAGTGAACGAACATGTTTGCGCGTTTATGGACATTTTTCACCGGATATGTATGAATATACATGATCATATACATATATGATCGTGTACGTCCATGCATAGTTCAATATATGCCCGTACATAATCCCATAACTTCGGATTAGTAATTTGTTGTCAATATATGCTCATTTATGTTACGAACCGTTTGGGCTAGTGAGGATTCTGTCTAGCTTTTGTTGAATTACTCAGGAGGTTTTAAATCTCACAAAAAACAAACTCAAATTTACCACTCAAACTGTACCCAGTCAGAAATCGCCAGTGGTACAAAAAAACAAGCACTGGCATAAAACTGGGTAACCACGGTGTTAAAAATAAAAGACTGGCAGAATACTCATTTGGGACGCTTTGCCAGCGTTTGCAAAAAGCGTTTTACCAGTATTTGTTTTACAAAACCTTCGGTGGTTTATAAAAAAACCACTGGCAAAGAATTGGCTTAGAGTGATATGCCAAGGTTTGCAACCAGACATACAAAAATCAATTCACTGGTTGACCAATGATTTTATAAAAATGCTGACGCTTCGTTAAAAAATGTTTGTAGTCAGGAGGTTCCGAGTTCAAATCCGGTTGCAAGAAAAAAAATTTTTTTTGATTTTTTTTAATTTAAAATTTTTTTTGTTTTATAAAATCAATTTTTTTGTTTTTTGGGAAAGCTCCTTCAAGACCAACTTTTTTTTTGCCCTCCCAACACTGGCATACTAGTTACAAAAAATTGTTTGCCAGTACTAGGATTTTAGCATGGCCAGTAGTTGTCCAGCTATTATCACTCATTTATGTGTTTAGCTATCAAATATTAATATGTCTCGTTAGCTCAGTGGGTAGAGCAATCGTCTGCCAATCTGACGGCCTGGGTTCAAATCACGGCAGGACCAAAAAAAATACATATGAACTTTTTTTAAATTTTATTTTGGAAAATATATTTCCAGACCACCTATTTATTGGTTTTGCCAGCGTTTTGCCAACGTTTAAAAATTTTGTTCCTCCAGTGCTTTTCCGGCGCTTTTTGAACAGCCGGTCCTTTTGTCTAATGATGTTATCATTTTGGGAATGGGAAAGCACTTTTTTCCAGTACTTGTACCACCTGTTAAAGTGCTTTGCCACCGCTTTCCCGTTTGTATTTTGCTGAGTGGGTATATTATATTATATTTGAAATAAATAAAAAAATGAGAAGTGCGTTGGTGTAAAAAAGTTTAGATCTGATCAGATCTTTTTGGATCTGAATAGATATTTTTGAATCTAATTAGATCCTGTACCAGATCTCATCAAATATGATCAGATATGGCATATGTGATAACACGTTATGGCAAGATCTGATCAGATCTAGTGCCAAATCTGTTCAAATCTAAAGTGATCTGGACAATTGCGACAGATATGCCTAGATCTGGTACGATCTACTGAGATCTGGCCAGATCTGACCTTTTTTACACGGGTGTTCTTATAAGAATTCATATATGAATTATATATATGAACATGTATGGTTATATATGACCATATACGCAACATATCCTCGAATTTCTGAATGAATTCATATATGATTTACATGTACCCTCGGATCCGAACATATGGATCACTTATGGCACATATATTACAATATGAATTGCCGTATGCCCATAGATGATCATATACAAGCATATTTATGATCATGTATTTTCAGATATATTTCGAATTTCATATGGTTATCATGGCCCCAGGTTATTTATATCGTCTTCTATACAAATTGCTGAATTCCTAAAATCACCTTGAAAATCTTTTTCAACAGAAATTCAAGTTTAGTTTTCACTCTAACCCTACCGAAATTCTTTAAATTAAAGTTTTGCTGGAGTTATGAGAAACTGTTAGTCTAATAAGTTTTAAAATTGTTTCAGTTACAATTTCTTTTAGTGTACTCTACCATATCTTAACATAACTTTAAAAATGCAACACGAGTTGGTATTATAAACAGCGTTAGTTATTAGAAACATTACTATTAAAATCTGTTTAAATTTATTTGCTGCATTTGACACCCATTTGCAAAGTCGTCATCATCTGAAAAATATCTGTAACCAATTAATTATCACATAAATTGTCCAAGACAGTTTTAAGGAGGGTGATTACTTTAGAAAATAATATAGACATTTCATAAGTTTTTTCTCTATTTGTTGTAAAATAACCCAGTCAGAAAAATACAAACGGGAAAGCGATGGCAAAGCACTTTAACAGGTGGTAGCAGTACTGGCAAAAAGTGCTTTCGCATTCCCAAAATGATAACATCATTAGACAAAAGGACCGGCTGTTCAAAAAGCGCCGGAAAAGCACTGGAGGAACAAAGTTTTTAAACATTGGCAAAACGCTGGCAAAACCAATAAATAGGTGGTCTGGAAATATATTTTCCAAAATAAAATTTAAAAAAAGTTCATATGTATGTTTTTCGTCCTGCCGTCATTTGAACCCAGGCCGTCAGCTTTGCAGACTATTGCTCTACCCAACTACTGGCTGTGCTAAAATGCTAGCACTGGCAAACAATTTTTTGGAACTAATATGCCAGCGTTGGGAAAGCAAAAAAAAAAATGGTCTCAAAGGAGCTTTCCCACAAACAAAAAAATTGATTTTATAAAACCAAAAAAATTTTAAATTAAAAAAAAAATAAAAAAATTTTTTTTTGCTTGCAACCGGATTAGAACTCGGAACCTCCTGACTACAAATCTGTTTTAACAAAGCGTCAGCATTTTTATAAAATCATTGCTCTACCAGTGAATTGGTTTTTGTACCACTGGTATCATTGGCTAGGTAGCACTGGATAACCACTGGTTGCAAACCTTGGCATATCACTCTAAGACCATTCTTTGCCAGTGGTTTTTTTTTTATAAACCACCGAAATTTTTGTAAAACAAATACTGCAAAAACGCTTTTTGCAAACGCTGGCAAAGCGTCCCAAATGAGTGTTCTCCCAGTCATTTATTTTCAACAGCGTGGTTAACCAGTGATATGCCAGTGCTTGATTTTTTGTACCACTGGCGATTTCTGATTGGGAAATTGTGAATTCTATTTAGAATTTGTCATATTTGATCTTAAAACCGAACAAAAATAACACTCAGTATTTACATTTTTGATATTTTTGTTTTCGATGCAGCTTTTATTTTTCTATATGCTTCAAAAATTTTAAAACGTATTTTTAAAGTGTATTTAGAACAAAATATGAACTTCATACACGCTTTCCTCACAACCACGAGTTCAAAATCGGATGCTACTGCGCAGACAAAAGAGGGGCTAATAGATTTCGATAGGTGTTTTTTTTTTTTCATTTTGTAGCCAACTAAAACTATACAACGTTTACAATTATAATTCAGAAAATATTAATTGAAATTCAGAAATTATCAATTGATATTCAGAATTTCAGTTTTAAATTCAAAAAACATCAATTGAAATTCAGAATTTCCATCTGAAATTGAGAATTTCCAATTGAAATTCCGAAAAAATGAATTGAAATTAAAATTTTGCGTCTGAAATTCAGAAAATATCTTTTAATATTTAGAAAATGTCATTTGAAATTCAGAAAATATCAATTGTAATTTAAAAAATTTCAGTTAATATTTAGAAGAACATCATTTCACAAAATATCAACTAAAATTCAGAAAATTCCAATTTTCAGAAAATATTAATTGAAATTCAGAAAATATGAATTGAAATTCAGAAATTATGAATTGAAATCCATGTTGTTGTTTCTGAGTATTATTTAATATTTTCTGAATAGCAATTGATGTTTTCTGAATTTCAATTAATATTTTCTGAATTACTATTAAGGTTTTCTGAACATCAATTGATATTTTCTGAATTTAAAATGATATTCTGTTTTTCAATTGATATTTTCTGAACTTCAAATGGTATTTTAAAATGATATATCCTGAATTTCTAATGATATTTTCTTAATAGCAGATGATATTTTCTGAATTTCAGATGGAACATTTGAATTCCAATTGATTTAGAATTAGAAAATTTTAAATGATATTTTGGGAGTTTCAAATTGAAATTCGGAATTTTAATTGATATTTCCTGATTTGTAAATGGATACTCTGAATTTGACTTGATATTTTTTGAATTACGGTTGCTAAGGGCGTAGTATCTATTGTGACCCTTTTTCGAAAATCCATGAAAATGGAAGGTATAGGGTTAAAATGTTCAAAGAGCGACTGCTGAATTTATCTCAAAGAACTTTTGCGCTAATTTTTTTTTATCGTATTTCATACAGCATTGGTAAAAAAAATTTAATTCACATAATATTTGACTGTACCCACACAGCGCCAAACCCTTTGGGGTTTATGCTATACTAACCTTATACATTTGTCCAGTGTAAGAATCGGGCACATCCGAAACCATAACCCTCATATTGTTTAATAATGTTAGTTATGACAGCGAAAGGTAAATTCCTTTTATAAAAAAGGTTAATAAATGAGTGGCAATACGGGCGATTGCGGTTGGACGAAATTTAAAATTAATTAATATTTTTTGAAAATTCTTACATAAATGTCTTTTTAATTTCAAAATAAAATTTAAATATATTTGTGTTTGAGTCGTAAATATTTCCTTTATAATATTGTTCTTATAGCACTAACCCCCTTTTAAATTAAATAGCGAAAAACTGGTCATTTAACGATCGGAAAAAATTAAAAAAAAATTCATATGTACTATATTAATAAAGTTATTGGATTTGAAAAAATTATTTAGCCTTTAAAACAGATTAACCTTAACCAGTGACCACAACATTGAAGACAGCACTATAATCTTATTTCAATTAATTTAAAAATCATCGAGATTAGTAGAAAATTATTGAAAATTGTGTTGGTTCACATTGAGAAATTTAGTGTAATAAATTTGTATTTGTCTAATGGGAAAATTAAGTATTTAAATGTAAGTCTAAAAATTTTTAAATATATTTTTTTTCCAAAAATCTATAAAAATGTTGGCTTAGACGTATGTCTAAAATTTTTCTTTCCATAATTACCGCGTGATCCAATTTTTTCCGGTGATCCTCTATGAAATATATAAAAGCGAATAATTAATTTTTTATTTAATAATTCTATATTACTCATATGTAAAGATAACTGAGAAAATTAATTACAAACTACCTATTTTTTTCGCAATAAAAAATTTACCTCACGGAAAATAAACAATAATTGCAAATTTAAGGCATTGTTTCTTTGCCTAGTTTAGGCGCTATAGGCTGAAAAAGGTTTAACTTGAATCACGGAAACTAATGCCTAAATAAAAGTGGGTTTCGTACAAACTATTCTTCTTAATAATACAGGGTCCGCCAAATAACTTTTTTTTTTTTGAAAATGCTATAAAAAAAAACTACTGAATATTTTCTCAAATTTCTTTTTTTATTTGAAAGTACAATCCTTCCGGTTAATAATGGAAAATAATTTCATTCATATGGCTGCATCGGCTGGCCATGCAGTAGCCTACATGATCGGCCCAATTTTTAAGCACATTATCGATTGTGTGCAGCTGTATTTCACCAATGGCTTCACGAATATTGTCCTTTAAAGCGTCAATTGTCTCTGGCTTGTCGGCGTAACACTTATCTTTGACGGCACCCCACAAATAATAGTCCAACGGTGTCAAATCGCAGCTAAGAGGTGGCCAAACGACATCAGATCTGCGGCTGATAATGCGATCTTCAAAAACAGGGCGCAAAACATCGAGTGTAGCTTCGGCTGTGTGGCACGTAGCGCCGTCCTGTTGAAACCAAATGTTGCCAATATCCTCCTCTTCAATTTTTGTGAACAAAAATTCGTTCAACATGGCCCGATAACGATCGCCATTGACTGTAAGTGCCACTCCTTGCTCATTTTCGAAGAAAAATGGCCCAATTATGCCTCTGGACCAACCACATACAACCATATTCGTTCAGCGGAAGGATAAAACTAATTACCTGTCAAATCAGATATGAGCTAAGTGTTACCATTCACGAAATAAGCACTAGTTGAAAAAAAAACGTTAGATGGCGGACCCTGTATATTTTTTAGCGAAGACGCAACTTCACTTAAAAATCTTTTCTAAAGCCCATATATAGTAAATGACCACTCCCATGAGAAAATCGAAATATATATGAACATACATGATCATACATTGACTAGTATATGATCATGCATAGTCATACATGATCATATACGTCAATGCATAGTTCATATATTTCCATATATCTTCGGATGCGAAATTTGAGGGTATATGACTATACATGTTCATATATGACCATATATGCTCACATATGGTTCATGTATGCTCATATATGATCATATATGGCCATATACCTCCATATACCCTCAAATTTCGGATCCGAAGATATATAGAAATATATGAGATAATGTATGGTCATACATTGAACTATGCATTGACGTATATGATCATGTATGACTATGCATGATCATATACTAGTCAATGTATGATCATGTATGTTCATATATATTTCGATTTTCTCATGGGAGTGGTCATTTACTGGAGGAAGAACAGAAAGAAAACATTTTCATTGAAAAATTTAGCGGACACAGGAGAACTACCATACTGCCGCAGTTTTGTCCGCTGCAAAAGAACTATTTAGTGGTTAATGTGTCAATTAATTGAAGTATTTTAAATTGCTGATATGTCTCTATATAAAAAACTTTGTTGTATAAAATGTATGTCGTGACTGAGAATCGAACCAGCATCCTTTTGCAAGCTATTTGGTCAGCAGCATCCCTTTTTAATGCAATACAGCACGATAATATATAACTATGGGTGGAGATAATTGAAGTCTTGTCAATCCCAGGCTACACAATTAATGTTTCTTTAGTAGGAAGCAGCGATGCCAACTTAGCGCTTTTCGCCCTAGACTTAGCGCGTTTTCGCTACCCAAAATTCGCATTTTTTAAAATTTATTTTATTTTACTGCAAATAAGACTTAGTCTCTTTACAATTTAACTACATTTACAATTTAACACAATTTTAATTGCAATAATAACTTATTAAAAATATATATATAAATCGGCTTCAAATAACATAATTACAGAACTAAAATTGGAACTTTCAGCATTGTTTTCTGTTAGCGCTTTTTATAAAAAAAAGGCGCTAGGATGGCGCTTTTCGGATTTCTATTTAGCTCTTTCAGCGCCTTTTTTGGTAAAACGTTTTCTTTGATAAAATTTTAACTAATTTGAACATTTTTAAACAAAAATATACTACTTTCATGATTTTTTTTTTTTTTCAAATTTACATCAAAATTGGTATAAATTTTTTTCAATCCTGAATGAACATTTGCAAGGCGATAAAAATGTAAAATTTAGTTATATTTTCCACAAATTGTATTTATATAGCGCTTCTTAACTGTTTCGTCGCAGAAATTAGATAAAATAAGTATAAAAATTAGTAAAAAAAGTATAGCGCTTTTTAAAGTTCCTGATTGCGCGTTTTGCTTCAAAAAAGTTGGCGTCACTGGTAGGAAGAACCAGAATTAACTAATACATGAGAAAATTTATTATACCCTGCATTGTAGCTTCCAAAAATAATGGTCAAAATCTGTCCTTATAAAAAAAACCGAACCTTGTAATAAAAGTTGAGGTCCGATTTCTTAAGATATGTAGTTGGTACACAAGTTTGTATTAACACGCGGACGCGAACTTTGTTGAAAATGGTTAAAATCTATCCATGTTCCGATCTAGTAGTCACGGGAAGGTCATATATCTGAGCTTGATTGTATATAACTTAAATGATATTACGAAACCAAAGCGTAAGTAATTTCTTGCACAGGCCCTTAACCTAGTGTCTTGACATGCAATAAAATGATAGCAAGCAATTATCAAAATGATCTCATCTCAAGTGAAGACACTCAATTTCAATTTTATTGCAATATCATGATATCGCTGGCATGCAAGCGGCTCTTGCAATGATGCCTGCCATGAAATGTCACTTTTCGTTTTAATTTTAATTTTGTAATAAAAAAAACAAAAGAAAATTTGGTAAAAAAGAATGGAAAAGTGTTTAATTTTTTATTATTAATAGATAAAAATTAATGTTTGATAAAATTTTGTGTTTTTCGAAAAAAAAATCTATGATATTTCTTAGCCATGAAATGGTCAAATGTTCTCCACCACTTTGCAATTGATATCATTTTGACGTTTCTTGGCAATGGTTTTGACATTTCATATCATATAATTTATTGCATTTGAAGACACCGGGTAAGGTTGAAGGAGTTTCCATTATCTCGTTTGGTTATTTTTCTAAACAAAAAATAGTTGCGACCTAATCAAAAATTTAACAGAATATTTCAAAAAACATATTCCTTGCGGGCGAAATATATTTATATATAATTCCTTTTCGAACAGGCATGATCAATTTAAAGATAAAAATTTCAAGGAAGGAGAAAGCCCGCAGCTATTGGATATCTGTTTGGATACAATTTCTTGCCCGCAAGGCTAAAGATGCTACATTTAACTCAACTTTCAGTAAAATATAGAATTAATTTCAGTAAAAACCACAATTCCTTTTATTGTTGTTTTTTTATAAAATTAATTTTTTTCAATTTGTTTTGTTTACATTTCTTATATTATAGAGTTGTAAAAGTATTTATTATTTGGGTACCGAGTACTCAATACCGTGCATTTTTTTCGGGTACTCAATACCCAAAAAAGCTATTCTGTACATTCATAGTTGTATTTTTCCAAATACAACTACCCAGCAAACAAAATTTTAAGTTGTGCTTTACAAACAACTTCTTTCACTGCTTCCCAGGTAATTATTAGTGTATTTTTACTACTTTTTTAGAAGTAATTCTGAACAACTTCAAAAAATCACTTCTTTCATTGCTTGCAAAGTATCGGTTAGTATATTTTTACAGCTTTCTTAGAATTACTTCTGAACAATATCCAAAAAATCACTTAAATATTTCTTCTAAAGCATAATTCCTCTAAAAGGGATCCTAAAAAGTGATCTTAGTATCATTTGTTATTTCTAAACAGATGATCCCGGGCTCGATTCCTGAAGGGACCAATATATGAAAAATTAGTTTTTAGTACTTACCATAAAGTGGTCTTAAGACATGGTCATTAATGTTCGCAAATCTTTTCAAACTTAGAGCCAGTTTTATAGTCAGAACTAAGAACGATTTTTTTTCAAATATTTAAAGATTTTATTTCAATATTTCTGATTTAAGTAAAATTTAAGGAAAAATTTGTTCTTAGTTCTGAGTATAATTCCCACCCTTGCCTTAATTCCCACCCCTTAATTTTTCTAGAACCTGCAATAGTTGTTTGTCTTCATAGCAATCAACTTGTTCAGTAGAGCACCCATAAAGTCTATGGAATGTGCAAAAGTGTTAATTTTTCACCTCCCCAAGTATTTTCTGGTAGATTGGGCGAAAAAAATAATATCCCCGCAAAAATTGATCCTCTAGGATTAAAACAGGCCAGTCACCCGCGGCTTTTAGCCTTAAAAGTGGACTAAAATTAGTTCAAAGCTTCTTTGTGCTATAACTCTTAAAGTAAAGGTTTTACAGTAAAATACTAAATGGTAATATCTGCAGGCAATAATGTGGCTAGCGTTTTTCTCATACACTTTTTTGATGTATCAATGACGCGTCATGGTGTTGTAAGTGGTTAAAGTCAAAATTTGTGTTTAACCACTTAAATCACCATGACGCGTCATTGGTAGATTCAAAAAAAGTTAGTAAAGTCAGCAAAAAATTTTGCTGTGTCAGCAAATTTTTAATCAGGAGCGTGCTTGCAAAAAAGTTGGTAATTTCACTAAAAGGTGTTTGTTGAAAATCAGCAAGCCGATTTTTACCAAAAAAAAAAATAGTAATCTCAGCGAAAGTTTTGCTAACACGTAGTCTATTGCAAATAAAAAAATCCTTGCTAAAATCACAAAACTTTTTGCTGAATATTAGTAGACTGAAAAAAACTCAAAAATTTTTTAGACAAATTGATGCCTACGAAACAATTGTATTGTGTATCATGAAAATGATCAACCCTTTTTGAAACAAATAAAATCTAATATGACAATATCATATTAGAATTTGGACTTGAGGTAGAAGAATATTCTAACTAAATATATCAAATTTTACTTTAGTTAATTTATTTGCTGAAAATTTAAATATAGAAATTGTGCAGAGTTGTTTTTTTTTTTTTTTTAATTATCTTTTCCGTTGTCTGTACTACTTCCAGACAAGCTGCGACATCTACATCTTGTCTATTTGGTTGTCGTCCAAGCTATAATTGCAGTTATCAGCACAATTTTTGTAGCAAAATAAATTAGTAAAACATTAGTTCAAAATTAGTTTAGTACAAAAAAATATAGGTAAAACTTTTGCTGAAAACGGAATTTCAGCAAAAAAAAATTGCTGAAAACTAGTACACTTGATATACAAGACGTTTTACTAATTTTTCTACTAACTTCTTTTTTTTTGAGTGTACATCAAAAGTCTGTATAAGAAAAATGCTAGACACGTTATTGCCCGCAGATATGCCCATTTAGTATTTTTCTGTAAAACCTTTACTTTAAGAGTTATAGCGCAAAGAAGCTTTGAATTAATTTTAGTCCATTTTTAAGGATAAAAGCCGTGGGTGACTTGCCTGTTTTAATCCGATAGGATCAATTTTCGCTGGGATACCATTTTTACGCCAAATCTACCAGAAAGTGCGTAGAAAGGTGACACTTTTGCACACATGGGTGCTCTATTGAGAGCCAAGTCTGCATATCTTCGAAATTAACTCTTAAACTCATTTTAAGTTTTGACTTATTTCTGGTATTGAACCTAAATTTTAAGCTTTGATGTCTTCAGAGGCTTATAGTAGAATTTCATGACAACTATTTTTAAGGAACATTTTAACCCTCTAACTCTTCAACTTGCGGGTCGTTTATGTCCCTTTTTAAAAATAACATAAATGTAAACGGCCTGTCCGCAGAAACATTATTTTTGCACAGATCTTATTTTTTACTCTCAACCTATCTGAAAATGTGCGGGGAGCTGGGAAAATAACACTTTTGCATATATGGGTGTTCTATTGTTCAATTATATGCTCTCCAAAAACTGTCTTATCAAAGGTGTCAGTCAAATTTTAACAAACAGCATTTTTGGTCTAGACAGCGGAACTACAAGAGCTTCATTAAGGTTTGAATGAAGTATTTCTATTGAAATTGTTTTTTTTTAATTGTAGTTTTCTAAGGGAGGTTTGGAGGGTTTTATTTATTGTAAAAATAAAACAAAATGCAATTAAGCATAAAAATACACTATTTTGTTGTGGTTATTTAAAAAAAACGTCATTTGCAAACAAATCGATCAAAAGATAGTAAACAAATAATTTCGATTAGGAAATGCTTTCTAGTAACCCTCATGAATGAACCAATTTTGTGGCAAAAAATTAATGCCATATCTTAGATGCAAAAAATGAACATGAAATTCGTTTTTAAAATTTCGTATCGTTGCCTATTTGGGTTATATGGGTCAAAAAGGAGTTGCACGTGAATCACAAACACTACCAAATGCCCCATTTTAATATTTTTAACTTCTTTTTAAATATTTTTATTTGCTGCTTCTATTGAACTGATTTGAGTATAATGTGTGTAATATTTGTGGCCTAATTGATTGCCGTTATATTGATTGTGACTAGATTGGTTATTTCCAAAATATAAAATAGTCAACTACATCCGACAGAAGTCTAACAAAAACCAAAAACTAATACATAAATAAGATTTTGACTTTAGCAGGCCAGAGTAGGGGAGCATGGGGTTGTTTGAGAATTTCAGCTATTTGGAAAAATTCTCCAAAAATGTAAATTAAGAGTATGCTTTTGACCCTAAATGGAAAATTCTTTCTATATTTTTGTACTAAATTCAGTTTCCCACTTTACCTGCCCTTACCCTAAGTAGAAAATCATAGTGGGATTTAATGCATAAAATAATTATATGATATTTGTCTAGATTGTTTCTCTATATCTCTCAAAAAAAAAAAAAAAAAAAAAAATAAATAAATAAAAAAAAAAACAATTTATCATTATTAACGGACCACCTAAACTTCTTAATATTATTTTAAAATGATCTTATCTATTATATGAAAATTTAAATAAAAACTTTAAAATAATTTATTCTAAATACTTTCAATAAAGTTGTCTCCATTTTTATACAAATTGTTTTTTGGAGTAAATAAATTAAACCAAATGATTGATGAGATTCTAATATTGTTTAAGCTTTTTACGTTTCTTTTTTTGCAAATCACCATCCAATTAATTTAATTTAAATAAATTAAACTTTCGTTTAATCATTTAAAAAAATTAAAAAAAGACATCCAAAAAAAATTTAACAAATCTGAAATCTATACCGAAAACACCAACACTAGACTTCAAAAGATATAAAAAAATAAACTCAATCTTCTACCACACATTAAATTTGGTTGAATTACTTCTACAAAACATATTTTTTTGCTAACGAACTCATAAACAACTTGTTAGTTAAATTTCAATATTGTTGTAGTTGTAGATTTTTTATTTTTTTTTTTGCAAACTAAAGACCTTGCTTTCGATTTTCAAATCTTTTTTTAACAACAAAAACAAACATTGTACATTCAATTTGCCACAAAGCAAAAAATTGTAGAAAAATCTAATAAAACCGCTGAAATGCCAAACAAAACTTTAACACAATAATAAAAAATAATAATAAGAAGAAGAAATCTAAAAACACTATCAATTTTTATAAAAATTTGTGGTATAGCATAACAAAATATTAAAGAATTCATAAAAATACGAAAAAATAAAACTATCATTGATTTGGCATTTGTTTGATTTGATTTGGTTATTGGTAAATAACAACTAACGTCATTTTAAACTAAAACTCTTAACAGCCTAAACAACAATTCTAAAAACAGTTACTGATATATGTAAATACACCATTTCCTCTAACTGCCTGACTTTAAATATGGCCTATACAATATTCTTATTGATTCTCTCCACTGTTGGGCGCCAAATGTTCCCCAGCACTTGATCTAAAAATATTACACCTATGGAAGTAGATATTGAGTTATGGAAGTAATGTTTTAAATTAAAACCATTTTCGATTAAAAGTTTTTTTTAGGTTTGTGTTTGTTTATATGATGACTTTGCTTACTCAAGAGCCTCTGCCTGGGCGCCAGATTTGCTAAATTTTACACACTGCTAAATACACGATTTAACATCTGGGTTTCGTTTACAATCTGGGTTTATGGACTCTCCGGATCTGTCTCGAGAGGCCCATATTTATTATTGGGAGCATAGGTGGCTGTCAGTGTTGCCAAAACTTATTTAGGAAAAAATGCTAGATTTGTTTGATAAAAATGCTAAAAAATGCTAAAAACTAAAAAAATATGCTAGAAAAAATATGCTAAAAAAATTTTATAAAAAAATGTTTCAATTTGTTAAAAAAAAAAAGTATTTTAGTGACTTTTACAATTAAACTGAAAATAAGTCATCTATAATTATGAATTCAGTTCATTTTATTAACTAAAATTATATAAAAGGTAAATTAAGAAGAACTCAAAAGTTGATTCTTGTAAAAAAATTAAAAAATCCTTTAAAATAAGTTTATTATCATTTGATCTTGCAACTGTTTCATTGAAAATATATTATCTCAAAAAGTTACAGGCGGATAAACAAAAGTACACCAAAATGTTTTATTTCTAAAATAGGAGGGAATGTGGAATACTTTGGCGGGTAATATGAATTTCCCATTCTGCCTTAATTTATCTACTCCAAATTAATTTAATGGTTTTTATTGCATACTCTGTTTCTCGTTTTCAAGTTTCTGCATCTTTGGGCTTATCTGCGATTTTCGCGATTTAAAATTTCAAATTAAAGTATCATAATTCGATATTTTTTATACTTTTGGGATCATTTTCGATTTTCTATCAATCCAATTCTGTTAAATACAATTTTTGTTTTTTTTTCGAAACGAATTTTTTTTTAACTTTATTGAATATTTTTCTATTGAATATATACAAAATAAAATCAGGCGGTATTCGTCGGTCTCTTTCGAAGATTGACAATTTATATCCAAAATGATAGCCTTTGCAGACGTTCGTAATTCTTATGGCTGAATTTTCGATATACATAAATTAAGAAGAGAGGGATTTAACAGAGGTAGGGAGAGTTGGATAGTCTTTTAATTATATAGCCGTTGATAATATTGTACTTTTTATATGCCGAAAAAATATTTTTGAGAAAAAAAAAATTTCGCGAAAAAATAATAGCAAAAAAAATTTTTACAAAAAAAAATGATAGCTTCCTTAATGTTATACATATTTAATCAAATTTGATAAATTTAAAATTAAAAATGATCCCAGAAATATAAAAATAAAATTTGCGTCAAAATTTTTAATTGCGAATATCGCGAATACAAGCGTTAACTTTGGAAGACGGACCAGTAGGGTGCCCAGCTTGTTGAAGTGTGCGACTAGTACAGTGTAATTAATGTGTACATATAAAAATAGTTCCTAGTACTTACTCTAGAAGTAAAAGAAATATGTATTTATTTTTCATATTTGGTTACATTGAAGGTGCTTTCACAATTATAGAGTGACTCTACTCTGCAGCACATATTAAAATGTTAACTGGTCACAATGCAGAGTAGAGTTACTTCAAAAAATATTTGACACTTAAATACTTACATTTTGTTTCGCGAATTTCTAGGCTTTATTTCCACTGCCTAAATTTTAAAATAATTTTTTATTTATTTATAAAATCCCAAACACAAATATTTTGTGCTGGTTTTACGTTTTGTAATATTTTTGTTTTTAATTAGAGATGTGAGCTTATTAGTGATGTGTTTTTAAGGTATATTTGTCATGTTACGTAGCTAACAGATCACTGTTAACTCTAGAGTGCAACGAATCCGTACTCCAGAGTCAAACAACTTTGACTCTGGAGTGGAATAAAAAAAGATAGCAAAATACAAAAATGTATTAGTAAGAAAGAGAAAAGAACTAAATTTGCTACAGATTGGAGTACTCCATCATTGTAAACGCACCTTTAAACTTAAATTGTAAAATAACAGATAATTATTCAAAAACTAGGGTTAGAATAAAGATTATTCATGAGGGTAAAAATAAACTATAATTTTGAAACTGGTAATAGTGATTTCTAAATGCTTATATTTCAATATAAATAATAAAATTTGGTGTTAATTTAAGTATATAAAGTAGAGAATATAATAAACAACACAAAGAAAACGTAAAATTTAATTAAAATAGTTTAAAAATATAAAAATAATTAAAAGTACCACTTTTGACATATTATTACAAAACTATAAAAATCCTAGTTCAGTTCTTAAACGAGAACCGTGGAAAAAGGTTGATTTAATATTCTTTGTTGCGTTTTTGTATCGGAAACAAAATCAAAATAATATTTTTATAGCAAAAATTCAAATTAATGCAAATTATTCTAAATATGCTAAAAATATGCTAAATTTTTTTGGAAAAATGCTGAAAAAAATGCTATATGCTAGATACATTTTTTTCATGCTAAATGATTTAAAAAAATGCTAAATCTAGCATTAAATATGCTAAATTGGCAACACTGGTGGCTGTTGAGGATTAATAAGCACAGAGTAACGAATTGGGCATATCTACAGGCAATGAAGTGGCTAGCATTTTTCTCACAAAGACTTTTGATGTATCAATGACGTGTCATGGTGATTTTAAAAGGTTAAAGTCAAATTTTTTGTGTTTAACCACTTAAATCACTTTGACTTTAACGTCTAAAAACACCATGACGCTTCATTGTTACGTCAAAAGTGTGAGAAAAATACTAGTCACATTATTGCCTGTAGATATGCCCATTTAGTATTTTTCTGTAAAATCTTTACTTTAAGAGTTATAGCGCAAAGAAGATTTGAACTAATTTTAGTGCATCTTTAGGTATAAAAGCCGCGGGAGACTGGCCTGTTTTATTCGGAGAGGATAAATTTTCGTGGGGATATTCTTTTTTACGCCTAATCTACCAGAAAGTACAAAAGCACTTTTGGACATATGGGTGCTATATTGAGCGCCAATCTGAATAAGCACGAAATTTACTCTTAAACACATTTTAAGTTTTGACTTATTTCTGGCATTGAACCTAATTTTTAAACTTTGTTGTATTCAGAGACTAATAGTAGAATTTAATGACAAATATTTTTGCGGAACAATTTGACGCTCTAACTCTACAACTTTTTAAAAAGGGGCCAAAAAGTCGCTTTAATTGAAGAGTTAGAGGGTTACAATATTCCACATAAATATTTGTCATAAAATTCTACTATAAGTCTCTGAAGATATCAAGGTTGCAAATTTAAGTTCAATGCCAGAAATAAGTCAAAACTTAAAATGTGTTTAAGGGTTAATTTCGTACTTATTCAGAATTGACGCTCAAATGTCTCACAAACCTAGATTTTAGGAGGAAATCATGTGAATCTTCCATTTTAGGTATAGGATGTCTTCAGCGGGGAACATTTATGTGGAACAATTTAACGCTCTTACTCTTCAACTTACAAGTCTTTTTTTGTCCCTTATTAAAAGGGGGGCCAAAAAAGTCCCTTTAATTGTAGAGTTAGAGGGTTAAATAGTTTCTTAAAAATGTTCCTCGTAGTGTTCTATATAAGTTCGCTGGAGTTACTTTCTATTAATATGATGTTTTATAAATTATATTGTAACTTTTGATCAGAAGTCCTTGCTTGGGCGCCAACACAGATTGGAGGTCATCGCATTGTACTTTGGGGCTGTCACAGTAGCAACTTTTCTTTCTGACATAAATTGACTCCTTACGATTACTTTTAAATGAATATTTATTAATTCAGAGTCTCTGCCTGGGCATTAATTCAGCGACTGGTACAGGTTCTGGAATAAGTTTAATGGAATATGTTCTAGTGGAACGAGTTCTTGGGCTAAAGTTAATATATAATTATGACAGAAATTGTTTTAACAATTACCTAAAAACTTTGGTTCAACAGTCTCTGCCAATTTCTGTAGATGTTTGTAGGATTATCTTGTCTTAATCAAATAACCCTGCCTGGGCGCCAAACTATTACACAGTGTTTTAACAATAAACCTTTAGAGTCAGAATTTTCAGTAAATTTCTGTAGATATTTGTAGGACTGTCGTCTTAATCAAGAGTTTTCTCTGGGCGCTAAATTATTTTAATCTCCTATTGTCGGACTTCGAAGCAGTAACTTTTATAACTCTTTATTAAGACTGTTCTTAGATTTTTACTACTGTTGTTTGTGGGACGAGATGTTTTGGCCAATATTCCCTGCGTGGGATTCCCTAGTTATTTTCCTTTCTTAATTCAGCCACTGTCTCTGCCTGGGCGCCAAACCTGACTGAAGGTAAAACTTCGCCAAACTATTATAAATTATAAAGTGTTTTTACAATAAACCCTTTGAGTCAAAATTTTCTGTCAATTTCTGTAGATATTTGTAGGATTTTCTTCTTATTCAAGAGTTTTGTCTGGGAGCTAAATTATTTCAATCTCCTATTGTCGGACTTCGAATTAGCAACTCTTATAACTCTTTATTAAGACTGTTCTTAGATTTTTACTACTGTTGTTTGTGGGACGATCTGTTTTGGCCAGTATTCCTTGCGTGGGACTCCCTAGTTATTTTACTTTCTTAATTCAGCCACTGTCCCTGCCTGGGCGCCAAACCTGACTGAAGGTAAAACTTCGCCAAACTATTATAAATTATAAAGTGTTTTAACAATAAACCCTTTGAGTCAAAATTTTCTGACAATTTCTGTAGATATTTGTAGGATTTTCTTCTTATTCAAGAGTTTTGTCTGGGCACTAAATTATTTTAATCTCCTATTGTCGGACTTCGAATTAGCAACTCTTATAACTCTTTATTAAGACTGTTCTTAGATTTTTACTACTGGTGTTTGTGGTTCGATCTGTTTTGGCCAATATTCCCTGCGGTGGACTCCCTAGTTATTTTACTTTCTTAATTCAGCCACTGTCTCTGCCTGGGCGCCAAACCTGGCTGGAGTTAAAACTTCCATTATCGTACTCTGAGGCTGTCATATT
Source organism: Leucophora obtusa (assembly GCA_949987735.1). Lineage (NCBI taxonomy): Eukaryota > Metazoa > Arthropoda > Insecta > Diptera > Anthomyiidae > Leucophora > Leucophora obtusa. The sequence continues at coordinate 50,741,626 of OX465299.1, forward strand.
AGCAGATTTTCTTTCTGACAGGCATTGAATCTTTAGTGTTCCCAGTAAAACAGAGATGTACATCTTTTTTAACAGAAACACTAATGATTTAAACATTGAGTTGCCATATGAGAGGAGTAATCTCACTTAAACATTTTTTCAGTACTTTTTGAACTAGTAGAAAGGAAATTCTTGTTCACCAATTGAAAGTTTTTTTCATGCTAATTTTTTTTATTGCCGCCACCAGGTATCGAACTTGCGACCTCAAGATTGCCACAAAAAGACCACTTTGTCATTGCGAGATACTGGTTCATATAAATAAAAAATAAATATTACTATAAGTGGGAAATGTTGGTTTTTTTAAGCAGTTACTTCAGAATTATAGCCTGCTTGCGAATAGACTAAAAATTAAATTTTTTGAATGGTACTCCACAAGTCTATGGATAAATTTGTTGTTAAAAGTCATTCCTAAACCCAAAATAATTACTTCGAAGTAACCCGCGATCATCTGTTTGGAAATAAACTCTAACAAAATTGCTCTTAACGATCATTTTTAGAGCAATTATGCTTTAGAAGCAATATGTAAGTGATTTTTTGGATGTTGAATTAGTTCTAAAAAAGCAGTAAAGATACATTAATTTTGAAGCAGCGAAAGAAAGGATTTGGAAAACATGACTTCCATTTTTGTTTTGCTGCCTTATTATTTGTAAACAAATATTTATTAATTTAGAGTCCTTTCCTGGGCGCTAATAATTCTGCATACATTTGACTACGTTTATTTATGCGATTTCTGTTGTTGGGGTACTATTTATGTCGTCAGATCATGCTGGAGCAAATGCGATTTTGTTGATTTATGTGACTATGATTTAAATCTTAATTCCCTGCCCAGGCTTGTAGGGGTTTGCTCTTTTCCTTTAGCATCCCTTCCTTGGCGCCAAATTTAACCCTTTACTGCACAAAGCTGTATTAATCTTCAAACCGGCCTATTGTTTTTTCACTTTGCCTGGTTTAGGCGATTTGAGCGAAAGAATTTGGGAGTGATTGGTCTTTAATAAGTTCTATATTTCCCAAATTTAAAGGTTTGAAACCTAATGCATTCTTTCTGCCAAATCGGTACATGTTTGGATCTAGTATTTAAAAATAAAATATTCTGATTGGTTGATTTTCAAAAGCTTGATCAATAATATTAAACGTGTATTCTTGCCTTAAAACTAAATTTGAGGGAAAAATCCCTTTAACTAATTTACATTTTCCCAAGTATTATTGGAAATGGTATTGTATTTGAGTGATTGTGTATTTTTGTCTATATGGTTTGTCTTAAACGCAACAGACACTTTTACAAAAATCAAAAAAACTAACTAAAACAAAAAGAACACATTACCAAAAAGAAAAACTATAAACCTTATAGTCGTAGTCGGTCTTGTTATGGTCAAATCGATCGAATGAGTATGTGTATTAATAGCAGCAATAGTCTTGAATTGAAAAAAAGAGAGCAACTTAAACCAACAACTAGCCACATATTGTTAACGTCGTTAGGCGTTGTTACTGTTTTTTAAGTGGTCAAAAATTTAAGTTTATTTTACACACAATGACAAAGAAAAAGCAAGTACCAACCATAGTTAAGCATGTTTTTTTTTATAACAAAAGACTAAGAACGAGACTATATTCAAAGGTAGACTCCTCGATTTGTATGAATTTTAGATAGTGTGATGGAGAAAAGAAACCTAAGATAAACCTGCATAATTTTATTGGCCCTAAACAATACGAATATCGGAAAAAAGCTTAATGTTTATGTTTTAGCACTGAAATTCCAAGCTGCTTCAGAAAATACTAAAAAAAGAGCTTCGCAAATAGTCTTTTAAACCAAAATTAGCACAAATATAAAAAAGAATAAAATATGTGTTCGCTTAAAATTCATCTCTTAGCAGTAGAAAAAGCACTACAATTGATAATCTAGATGTAATTTTTTTTTTAACATAAACACTAATGATTTTAACATTGAGTTGTTATAGGAGAGGAGTACTCCCACTTCAACATTTTTTCAGTACTTTTTGAACGAGTGCAATGGAAGCTCTTTACCAATTAAAAGTTTAAAAAAATTCTTCACAAAAAAATTATATTTTTTTTTTTTTATATTTTACTCTCTACCGCTGAGCTATTCTTTGATATGAAAGTTGACTGGCATACAAAAAAACAATAAAAACACCACTTTGTTACTGCGAGATATTGTTCCTTATTCTTTTCGATAAAAGTACTTATTAAACAAGTGCAAAAGGTGCAATCCAATTCAATATTGTTTTCAGTATTTTTTTTACGGGTGCATAAAAACAATTTCCCATACTTTTTATATATAAAGGGTGGTCCAACCAAAACGCACGATGTTATTTGTAAATAAAACAAAAAGTTTTCAGAGAATTATCTTAGTATTATGTGTTATGATAGACGGATCTATGACAATTATGTGTGAAACAAAATATGGGCCAAATGCTCGCCACGGCTTCGGTGGCATACCTCTATCCGATGGTCCATATTTTCAATGACTGAGACATAATTGAGGTTCAATGTCGTTAATGTGCCGAACTATCTCATCCTTTAGCTCTTGAATTGTTCTTGGCTTATTGACATAAACTTTTTCTTTTAAATATCCCCAAAGAAAGAAGTCCAACTGTGTCAAATCACATGATCGTGGCGGCCAATCAACATCGCCACGACGTGAGATAACACGGCCATTGAATTTCTCGCACAAAAGAGTGATTGTTTCGTTGGCTGTGTGGCAAGTGGCACCATCCTGTTGGAAGTACATATCGTACAGGTCCATATCCGCAATTTCTGGCCACAAGAAGTCCGTTATCATCGCTCGATAGCGAACACCATTCACGGTAACTGCTTAACGGCTCTTCTGCCACACTATCGCGAACAACAGCAATGTTTTCCGCACAACGAACTGGGCGAGCATGCACAGGTGTTTTCACATTTCCTATATACCCGGTTTGCTGAAATTTGCGCACAATTCTCCCGATTGTGGACACATTTGGTCGATTATGCTGACCAAAGAAGTGCACGAAATGCATTTTGATTTGAACGCCCATTTTCGTAAAAGGCTTCAACAATGTTAACGCGCTGCCAAATTATGTACCTCTCCATGGTTGAATTTGTCAAACACTGAAACAAAGAAATGTCAAATTAAGTTGGGCAAAAAACTTGACATCAGGTCTGACTCACAATTAACATCGTGCATTATGGTTGGACTACCCTTTATATACTCGTAAATATATTTTTAAAAATTGAAAAATAAAAAAAATATTTTATTTAAGCAAATTAATTATAAATATTAAAAAAAAATTAATAAAATAAAAAAAAATGCATTAATTGTCAACCATTGGTTCTAGGAAAGTTTTTTTCATAAGTTTTTTCTCTATTTGTTGTAAAATAAATTGTAAATTCTATTTGGAATTTTTCATATTTGATCTTTAAAACCGAACAAAAATTACACTCATTGTAACAATCCTCAGATCAACTAAAATCTACGATAAAAAATATTAGTCCAGCCGGGAATCGAACCCGCGATCATCTGTTCGGAAATACCAAATAATACCAAAATCACTTTTTAGAATCACTTTTAGAGCAATTGTGCTTTAAAAGCAATACTTAAGTGATTTTTTGAAAGTCGTTCAGAAGTAGTTCTAAAAATGATGTAAAATATACTAACGGATACTTTGGAAGCAACGAAAGAAGTGATTTTTTGAAGTTGTTCAGAATTACTTCAAAAAAAGCAGTAAAAATACACTTGTTAAGTAGTGAAAGAAGTAGTTTTTGAAACATTACTTCTAATTTTTTTTTGGTGGGTTTTTAATGAAAGTAAAAGTATTCTGAAATCAGCAGTTCACAATTTCTTTAGCAAATATTTCTGTTGATTTTAGCAGCATAAACTGCCATTTGTATTCAACTGAATTAAAGTTAAAAATAGGAACAATTTTGCAGATATAACACTTTGTTTTTGCTGTTTTAGTCTTCTAATACCTAGCAAAATGTTCTGTAGGTTTTTCATTATAATTTGTCATATTCAATTGACTAAAAGCTAACTCAGATATAACTAGAATTCTATAAATTAAACAATTTTATTTTTGTTGTTCTTATCTTACTAGTATTTAGCAAATAAATCTGCAGTTTTTCAGTTTCAGCAGTTTTTTTGTGAAAGGATATTAAAAAAGTTTCACCGTTACTACATTACAGTTGTTTGTGTAGTAATCTATAGTTGCTGTTTTTAACCGTAATTACCATTCTTTTTCTATGAAAAAATGCAAAACAACTAATATGATAGTTATTTTAGAAATCAACTAACGAAAATACTGCAATTTCGTAACAGCTGTTTAAAGTAGTTATTTTTATTGTTTGTTATTTAAGAAATAAGAGTTTTTGTTGATTTTTTAATTCTTGTTTAGTTTATATTTGTTCTTATCGATATATTCTTAGTGAGCAAACAAAAATCAGGAAGTTGTATTGAAGCTCCATTGCATACAAAGGTAATAAAAAACTGGAGAACGGTTTAAAATTTTTACTTCAAATTTCAACTACTATGAAGTAATAACACATTTTTTTTATAATCGAAGGCAAAAATTATTTCTTTTTTCCAATATACTTTTACAACGTCAACAAAATTAAATACTAGTTTTCGATCTATTTTAATTTTTAAGGACGAACTGAAGCCGGCATACAATTTTTTGCAACTTCTTCAAATTAGAAAATGCGGAAAAATATTTTCGAATATTTCTAAACTGCGAAACATAAATAAATCATAAAATGAGAAGTTAGTTAAAAATGTGCATTAGAACGTACCTCAAAAAAAAGTTCGCCGTTCAGCCTCCAATATGATGCATTTTTGGAAGGCGATTTCAAAAAAAAATTTTTTTTTTGCCGACCGTAGGGGTCGCCTTTTTTAATTTTTTGTTATAGCTTTGGCATTTAAAATCGGATTTTAAAGTGTGATATATCGATTTTTTTGCCTCGAGGAGACCAGTGTTTTGCTATATAGCAAAAATCAAATTAAAAAAAAAATTAAAAAGGCAACCCCTACGTTCGGCAACCAATATATAAAAAAAAAATTTCTACTGGGTTTAGCGAAAAACTTCCTTAGCAAAAGTTTAATGATTTTTTGCGAGCTTTAATTTTCTGACATTAGGTTGGTACATTAGGGTTGTAGCAACTGAGATCTGGTGGGTAACTACTAGAACGGGATACTTGAGGTCAAAATGTCTTTAGAGCAAAACACTGGTCTCCTCGAGAGAAAAACATCGATGTATCATACTTTAAGATCCGACTGTAAATACCAAAGATATAACGAAAAATGTAAAATGGCGACCCCTACGTTCGGCAAAAAAAAATAAAAAAATTTTTTTTTGAAACCTCCTTGCAAAAATACTTCATATTGGAGGGTGTACGGCGCACTTTTTTTTTGCCTGTAAGGTGGTACGCTCTAATGTGCATGTTGGTATGTAAATTAAAGAGCCAAAATTTGTAAAATATTCATTTGTATAAATGCTCGGTGTTCGGCAAAAATTTTGCCAAACACCCAACATAACTTTGTGGCCGAACTCTGAAGCCGAATACTCAGTCGGACACTAAAAATTAGCTATAAGAGGACTAGTAAGAGCACATATTTTGTCAATTCTTTTAAAATGTTTGTTTAAATTGTTAATTATTTTTAATACATATATTAGTTATTTTTCGGCAGTTAGAAATAACTAAATTTTTAGTTATTTTGAAGCTAAATACCTTTGTCGCCTTTTTAACTGTCATTTTCAGTAAATTCTACCGTCAAACTTTTGTGAGTGTATTATTATTAATATTTTCATATAAAGCAGCCAAAAACTTATATATTTTTTACAACATTAACTTTAAATGAAACTTAAAACAATTATCAGGTTATCATATCCTTTGAAAGTGACTTCCTTGCAAGTTTCTAATACAATTTTAAGGGCCAGTCACGATTTTCGTCTTAAATATGGCTTGAGCTAGGATTTTTATTTTTATTTTGATAAGCTACTTTTTAGAAAAATTGTTGTTTTGACTATAAAGCTGCTACTACATTTTGAAAGTCCCTGGTCGGGCGAGGGACTTTAATTTTCTGGCATTAGGGTCGTACATTAGGGTTGTAGCAACTGAAGTCTGGTGGGTAACTACTAGAACGGGATACTTGAGGTCAAAATGTCTTTAGAGCAAAACACTGGTCTCCTCGAGAGAAAAACATCGATGTATCATACTTTAAGATCCGACTGTAAATACCAAACGTATAACGAAAAATGTAAAATGGCAAAAAAAAAATAAAATTTTTTTTTTGAAACCTCCTTGCAAAAATACTTCATATTGGAGGGTGTACGGCGCACTTTTTTTTTGCCTGTAAGGTGGTACGCTCTAATGTGCATGTTTGTATGTAAATTAAAGAGCTAAATTTTGGAAAATATTGATTTGTATAAATGCTCGGTGGTCGGCAAAAATTTTGCCAAACACCCAACATAACTTTGTGGCCGAACTCTGAAGCCGAATACTCAGTCGGACACTAAAAATTAGCTATAAGAGGACTAGTAAGAGCACATATTTTGTCAATTCTTTTAAAATATTTGTTTAAATTGTTAATTATTTTTAATACATATATTAGTTATTTTTCGGCAGTTAGAAATAACTAAATTTTTAGTTATTTTGAAGCTAAATATCTTTGTCGCCTTTTTAACTGTCATTTTCAGTAAATTCTACCGTCAAACTTTTGTGAGTGTATTATTATTAATATTTTCATATAAAGCAGCCAAAAACTTATATATTTTTTACAACATTAACATTAAATGAAACTTAAAACAATTATCAGGTTATCATATCCTTTGAAAGTGACTTCCTTTCAAGTTTCTAATACAATTTTAAGGGCCAGTCACGATTTTCGTCTTAAATATGTCTTGAGCTAGGATTTTTTTTTTTTATTTTGATAAGCTACTTTTTAGAAAAATTGTTGTTTTGACTATAAAGCTGCTGCTACATTTTGAAAGTCCCTGCTCGGGCGCCAAATATAAAAAACCTTCAGTTGTTGAAAAGATATAAAGGCGTTGGCTTTAGTTTAATTTCCACTCGATTATTTGATACATTTCTTATTAACCTGGACTTATATGTGCTCGATATTTATTTTAAGTTATCTTTTTTTAGTTCTTGTTAATATATTCTAGACCCTGAACAACTACCAAAAGCCTTTGTTTTCAAAAAATTTCAAATTTTTGTATTACTCTTTCAGTTGTCAATTTTATCGTCACCCTGTGTATAATAGTACTATGTACACGCGATCTATTAAACGTTTAAAAGCATTTAAGAATTAAAATATGAAAAAAAATCTGCATTAAGCGACAAACAAGCACCTTTAACAAAATACAGGTTTTTTTTTGTTATTAGTTTCTTCTATCGAAAAATCATTAAATAACAAACATTTTTAACGTCGATACAGACTTAATAACGACCGCAAGACCGTCGACTGGCTCTACCTTCAAAATAACAAATATTATAGTTTCTTGTACTAAATATTTAAGAGTTACTTTAAATTGCTTTGATTAAATTAAATGTTACTAATATTTTTACTGGTGGTGGTGTAGTGGTGGTGTTGGCTTAGTTAGTTAGTTGTTTGGTTCTTGAAATAGTTGTAAGCTGGTTGGCAGGTTTGGTTTAGTTTTGTTTGGTTTGGTTAGCAGCTACATTTAGGGTGTTGGCTCTATTTTATGCATATTAAAAGCCTGAATTAACTATTTGATAGTTATGAACATTTAAGGTAACATAATATAATATGAAATAAAAAAAAAAAAATATTAAACGAAAAGAATGTTGTTTTTAAAGGTTGTTTATATTTAGACTGAAGAAAAAAAAAACAAGAAATAGTTGAAACCAATTAAAAACAATATACTTGCAAAAAAATAATTGCTATAAGGTATATAAATTTTAAAAATTTAGCAATAGTTAGATTTTTAAAATATGGGAATTTAAAGAATTTTTATAACATTTCTAAACTTATCAATAAAATCGCGCCAAATGTAGGGGCTGTAATAATAATGATAAATGTAAAAAAATGTAAAAAAATGTCAAAATTAAGAATATCTGAAATTATTAAAAAAAGGATTATTGCAATTTGAAAAATTTCTAAAATTTATTAAAAATGTATTAAAAATGGCGCCCAACTTAGAGGTACCTATAAAAATTTGTGATTGTTAAAATCTAACAATGGGCAGATTTCTAAAATAATCTTATTTATTGTAATTAAATGTTTTCATAACATTATCTAGCAACCGTTTTAATGCAGAATATGACTACTAAATTTTCAAATTAATTAATTATAAAATTGCATATCTTAATTATATCGTACTTGAAGTACTGATTTTTTTCTATACAATTGAAAACACCAATAAACAATAACAAATTAATAATTTTGTTACATATTTCACTTTTATCTATTCGCCAAAGTAAAGTACCTAACTTACCTATAATTATCTAATTTTGTCATACAATTGTTTTGTGTTTTTTTTAAGGAAATTACAAATTATTGTATTCTATTTAGAAAACAAAAAATATTGAAAAGAAATTATAACATGCAAGTTATATATAATTGTATTTGGAAAAAAATATATACATATATATTGAAACGTACAGAATTATATTTTTATTCTAACTACAGCAGAAATAAAAAACACGCCTATTATAACATCTTCGATAACTGCATAAAGGGACATTTTTTTCAAATGGCAGTATTGCTAAGGTATAAAATGAAATCAGAGTCGACCGAATAGTGATATTCAAGCGCGTCAACACATTATTATGCGTTTTTGTGCTGGACCAAGGAAGTCAGTTATTCAAGAAAGTTTTCACACCGGGGCGGTAAAATTGTACAACAACAATTGTACATCGTCCTACCAAAATTCATTTTCAATAAAATACGCACTCACAAAAGCTTGTCGGTAGATTTAACTAAAAATGATAGTAAAAACAAAGGTATATATGCAGTTATAATAACTAAAAACATTGTTATTTTTAACTGTTGAAAAATAACTAATGACTGCATTAAAAATAACTAAGAATGTCGTAAAATCAACTGACAAATTTGTACTACAAAATTTTTAAAACATCTGACATTTTTTACTTTTTTGTACCACTGGCGATTTCTGATTGGGTATGTGTAATTACTTCAGCCTATTTAAAATTGTAAGTAAGAATTCTATAACAGTTCTCCAGTATTATGCTTTCATGTATTGGAGATTCAATATAAGTTTCTGATTTTTATTTGCAGACGAGGAATATATCAATAACAAAAAATATAAACTAAACAAGAATTTTTAATATTCGATGAGTTTTTTTTTTAGCACATATTTCTGTTGATTTTAGCAAGATAGACTGTTATTTACCTTCAACTAAATTCAACAAAAATATAACTAAAATTTTGGCGGCACACTTAAGAGAAGAGAGTCTTTAAGAATTTTAGTTAAAACTACTAAAAACTTGTTAAAAATTACCTCGAAAAAAGTCAAAAATGAAGAAAAAAGAAACTGCCAAAATTAGCAGATTCTTTTTGCAAAATGTTAACGGAATTGTAGTCAGAGTTAAATTCTAGTTAATACACATAAAATAATATGTCAATAGAAAAACTGTCAAACCGGTTTCAAATCGATTTGACTAACTTTTAACAAAATTTTAGTTGTAACACTGATTTAAGCAAAGATTTTAGTTATCTTCATTTAACACAATACGAAAAATCCTCAGTACTTTAACTAATTTTGAGTGTTAATTTTCAAAATTATTTAAAACTAATTTTTAAGAACCCATTTGTTAAATTTTACAAAATTTATTGTTAAAATATTATATTGTCATATTACTGTTATTACCTGGTAGATGGCGCCACCAATGTAAACGTAGTTTTAAAGATGGCGCCATTGCCTTTCCTCCCGATTTTTAAAAATTTTTTAAATATCTCGAAAACCAAGAGAGATAGAGTAAAATTAATGAAAATTTCGACTACCCCTTACCGCGCAATACCCCAGCGAAAGGGGTTATCTCTATGCAAAAATGGACCTTGGCGGGGCCTTAGACCCTCGGAAATTTTTATAAAAAAATTTCACTTCATAAAATGGCCCATATCTCGAAAACTAAGCGAGATAGAGCAAAACGGACAAAATGTTTGCTCTACTGGAGTGCCCGAAGTGGGTCCCGAGACCTTAAATTTGGATAAATTCTGCGACTCAGTATAATTACAGATAAAACTGTAGTTTTACAAATTTTTTACTTAAATTTAGATTTGTTAAATTTAACAAAAAAAAAAGTGTTAAAACCAACAAATTTTATTTTAAGCCAAAAAAACAGGAATAAATTTTGTTAAAATAACAAATTTTACTGTCCAGCCAACAGACGTATTATTTTGAGTGTAGAAAATAACAACTTAAACTTTTGCTAAATAATAAGTAGTCACTAAAAAATCACAAAAAAATTAATTTTTTTTAATGCAAATAAAATTTTTCGTCTACTAATATTTAGCAAATTTTCTGCAGATTTTACATTATAATTCATCATTCTAAATTAACTAACAGTTAATTCAGTTTTAATTAAAGTTCACATTCGATTTCATCGGCCGGATGTTTTCGCCTTATGTGAGACCCAGGTGTGTGGGGATGCTGATGCACAGGATTTCTATATACCTGGCTATCAACTCCTATCCCTTTTCATTTTCATCGGGGCCTTGCAATGTACATTCGCAACGATGTTGTGTACCAGTATCAGCAACATTTAAACTGTAATGATGCGGAATTTAACACACTTTGGGTTAAGTTCAAGATCAGGTCACACATGTTGCATTTCGGGTTCTTATACAGAAGCCCAAACATGGAGAGGACGAATACCCTTAATGGCTTCGATGTCCTTTCTGATTCCATCGCTAGAATTCTAGGGAGTTGCCCGAGTAGTGAAATCGTCGTTGCTGGCGATTTTAATATTCACAACACTTCCTGGCTTCGCCATTCGAGCCACACAACTCCCGAGGGCCTTTATGTTGAGCTGTTTGCCGCGCACAACCATCTGGCGCAATTAGTGAATGAACCAACGCACATTCCGTGTGTTGAAAGTGAACATCAAAATACTCTTGATCTTTTCCTTACTTCTCATCCGGACAAGTATGAAGTAAGAACACTTGCACCTCTCGGCAATTCGGATCATTGTACCATTTCCGCATCTTTTTCGTTCTCCGACCTTCGAAACGTTTCGGCAACAGCTGCGAAACGTTCAATTTTTATTTACGAAAAAGCACGTTGGGCTGAGCTCAACGAATTTTTCCGGCAATTTAATTGGAAACTCTGTTTCCTCGACGACAACGTTGATGCCGCGGCGAAAATGGTAGAACATATCATATTGCTTGGAATGAAATCTTTCATTCCTTCGAAGCAAATTTCGGTTAAACCAAAAGATAAATGTTGGTTTAACCAGACTTGCAGAAACGCAGTCAGATCCAGAGAGTTAGCGTTCAAAAATTGGCGTGATAATAAGAACGACAATACTGATCTGCTTCGCAAACAGGCGAGATATGAATGTTCCAAAGTACTTAGTCGTGAAAAGTTTCTTTACGAAAAACGTCTTCGTACTAAAGTTCTTTCTGCTCCTCGGGGTAGCAAGAGCTTTTGGTCATTCGTTAAAAGAGTAAAGGATAATTCTAGTTCAAAAGTCGGTTAAACGCGTTCTGATTAAACTGAACTAATTTTTCTGTTATTTTCTCTAAAAAAGCCCGTACAAATAGGTCAAAATTCTGCTAAAATAACAGGAAATAGTACACGTATTTGCGCCAGCTCAATTTTGACCTGCTTAACTTTTTTTTATGAGTGTATGTATTAAATTTTTTGGGTATTACATAAATTTTAGAAAATATCGGGTACTAAATAGAGGGCTTAGCAACATTTTTAATAATAACCTGCAATTTTAAACAGATACACCGGTAAACAATTGAACTAGTTATTTAAAGTAAAAAAAAGAAAGCATATTTTTGCAATAAAATAAATAAAGCTGATATACAGAAGATTGTTGTTGGGGGGGCATTGCATTAAGCAATATATTAAATAATTTATTTACAATAAATATAAAAAACAATGCAAACTCATTTAAGAATAACAAGTAAAAAAAATTAAAGTCAGACAGGCCGACTATATAAAACCCTACACGCAGGGAAAAGATTTGTTGCAATATGATCAGGACTACAAAACTATGTGTGTTCCCTACTACCGTGCATGGTTGTTGCAATCAAATTATTAATGTATTAATCATACTTTCGAAATGATATGGTCGCCTATGATCATTTTATAGTTTAAATCGCTCTTTTTACAACCATATTTCTCTCTTCGAATTACAATCATATTATTATATGAATTTTGAGAGACCATATTCGCGATCATTAGTATAGTTTCGACAATTATACGATGCTCAGTATATTTTTTTATGAGCGCCATCAAAAAGAAGTTGTAAGAAGCAGTAAAAACAAAATAATACATATTAAACAAAAAGGCATAAAAATTTACAACAACATATTACTGTTATTCATTTTAATAGTGACATTGTTTGTGGAAAACCAATTCGGGCTACTCAAGGGGTCTAGACTAAACTTAGTTTGTCAAACAGCCTTTAAAAAAAACGATTGTTTATTGTGCATTAAGTTAAGTTCCGTACGAAAGAAAAATTAAAAAAAATAAAATGTAATGAAATGATCATAATATATGATCATAATATATTTCCAATGACAATTTTCCAATTTTGTGACATGACCATAAAATGTTCTACATGACCATAGCATGAGCACGGTGAATATATTATGATCACTAGGAAAATATCTTGATCATTATAAAAAATTTTATTCGAATCTTAAGTGTTCAAAACATTGGCAACTGGCATTTCTCCTACTCCTAACGAAGTAATTGACACTAAAAAATGCGTGGATGTAACGGTAATCGCATTATTTTTAATTATTTTATATTCTTGTTTTTGCATTTTATTAAATAATTTAATAAAATTATTGCGCTTCAACAGTTACAATTAGATGTTGAAAGGGCAATGTTCGAAATAATACATTTTTTTTTAAATGTTTGGAACGAAGTTCAATTCCTTTTTTAAGCCCAAAATTTTAGAGATATTGCAACATAGACTGTTTCAAAAAGAAATTTATTTAAAATAGTCCTTTCCCAATTCAAAGATTTGTCGCATATTTAATAGTGGCAACATTCATACAATTCAGATTTTTTACGAAATATCCCAAAGCAGTTTTCAGAGAAACTAAAACTGAAATTTAGCTGGATGTCAGTCTTCCCACTATAAGACGAAGAGCCCGACAATATGGTCTTCAAAGTTATAGATGTACAAAAAGCCCTACGTGTCAGAAAAAAATTGAAAACCTCGACTTTGCTCACCCCAATTTAAGTTGGACTCAACAGCAATGGAATATTATTTTATGACCAGATGAGTCAAAATTTAACCTCCAGGGATCAGATGGTAGAGCCAATCTTCAACGACCTCAATGCTAAAAGTTTAATCTCAGGTATACAACCGTCACAATAAAACACGAAGATCGAAATATTATGGTATGGGGGTGTTTTTCCGGGAAATGGTTTGGATCCAATTCACCGTATTGGTTGGTTGGTTTAAGCGGCAGCTCACGCCCTCGTGAGCTTTAAGTAGATTCAAAAGCGGCTGCGTTTGGAAAGACCACACCTTTAACATTAAGATAACGGATAAGATCACCTAATCTTAGTCCCGATATCACCGACACATTGTCTAGTATATGATCGCCCAAAGTCCTATGTCGGATGCCCTGTAATTCAGGGCAATCACAGAGGTGACGATTTACTGTATTCTTCTAACCTGGTATGCCGCAGCTAAGGCATCCCTTATCTCGCGCCGTTCGTGTCTGTTACTGTATCTTCCCAACAGCCAGAGTTCGATCAGCATGGCGGTCATACTCGAGACGTCTCTCTTACTCCTACTGAAGGGAAATTTAGTTCGTCCCAGAACATAGTCGGCCCACATAAGCCGTATTACCGATACAATTACAGTCATAATCTATAAAGACCGTCTTTCAGAAATTCCAGCACGATAACGATACCAAATATGCTGCAAGGATTATAAAAGCTTTGTTAGAGAAAAATAAAATTAATGTTATGTCATTGTCACCGTAATCTCAACCCGATTGAAAGGGGTTGAGATAAATTGTTCTGAATTTGTGATAAACTCTTCATCGAATTGAAAAAGCAGTGGAATGCTATTTCCAAAGATTATGTAGATAATGAGGCATACAAGCAGATCAATGTTGCCATAACGGCGATTTTCTCGTCAGATCTAGCGATTTTATTTTGCTTCTAGCGGGAAAAATTGTCCTGTAGCTATTAGCCAAAAATCTAGCGATTTTTTATCAGCCGTATTATAATTTTTAAAACTCGGTTTTATGTTGAAAAATATTATAAAATTCGCAAATTGATATTCCTTTATCATAAAATACAACTTCTTAAACGATTTTAGTAAAACAAACTTTATAAAAAATACAGATTTCGATAAAATATGGGTATGCAGTTTTCACCATACAACGCCCTGTATTGAGTATTTTCAATACTAATATTAATTCAATGAAAATCGGGATTCATTATTTGAAGCTTAATCGTAAAATTTTTTATTATTTAAAAGTTTATAACACTTCTTATAAACATATTAAAGAAATTTTTGAGTAAAAAAGTCCTTTAAGTACCATTTTTCAACAATCTAGCGATAAAATCGTTAAATTTTGCACTGTTTTTAAGTCTAGTGATTTTCTAGCGATTTTTGGGTCTGATCTAGCCATATATTTTGAAAATTTGTTGGCAACACTGAAGCAGTAGACACAAAGTCAGGCAAACAGACAGACAGATAGAGAGACAGACAGATGAGAGAAAGACAAATACATAGAAAGACAGACATATAGAAGACAGACAGATAGAAAGACAAACAGATAGAAAGACAGAAATATAGAAGACAGACAGACAGAAAGAAAGAAAGAAAGAAAGAAAGAAAGAAAGATAGAAAGAAAGAGAGACAGACGGAAAGACAAACATATAGAAGGAAAGACAGACAGACAGACAGACAGAGGGATAAACAGACAGACAGAGGGATAAACAGACAGACAGAGGGATAAACAGACAGACAGAGGGATGGATAGACTGATAAGTCACATAGACAACAAACGGACAAAGGGACATCTTTAAATAAAAAAATGGTTCTGAGTCGATTGGTATACTTAAAGGTGGGTCTAAAGCCAATACGAGAACGGAGCAATAAGTCTGTGACTTTTTGAATGCAACATAGTTCTTTAGCGAAAAAAGTTTTTATTTTTCTCAATGTTTTTATATTGCTCAACACACTTAGTCCAACGTTTCCCCAATTTTTGTATTCCTTTCAAAAAATAGCTTTACTCGAGGTCCCTCAAAATAGGAATTTGTTTGGGCAATAATTTCATCGTTGTAGCCCAATCTCTTTCCACCTAGTACGTGGTGGGTGAGTTATCAATTCGTAGCCCAATTCATGCAATTTTGCCACTGAGACTACACACGTGTGAACCCTTGCATTGTAGTGATGAAAAAGAACTTTTTCCTTGGCCAAATAAGTTGGCATAATATTCGCCGTTTATTATTTTTCCCTTTTGAAGCTAATCGATGTGGATGTCGCCTTGGCCTTGTTGGCCGACAAACCCACCTTACGCCTTCTTCGCAGCCGGTTTCTCTAGAGAAACCCATTGTTAAGACTGCTGCCTGGTCTCCGGTTTATTGTAATGGATCATTGTTTCATCCACAATTACAAAACGCCGCAAAAACTCATTCGAATTGCGGTTTAATAACTCCAAACAATCCTTTGAAGTTATCACACGATTGTATTTATGGTCAACTGAGAGCAAACGCGGCACCCATTTTGCGGATAGTTTTCTAAAACCCAACTGATCATTTAAAATCGAAACCACAGTGCCCCATTCGGAGCTTCGAAGAATTAATTCCCTAATTCCCTTTTTTTGAACTGAATTTATATTTTGGGAATGAATTCCCTGACCAAACTTAAGGAATTGAATGAATTCCTTTTTTCTTTCATTCGATTTATCTTAAAGGAATTCATTAATTCTCTTTTAATTCCGTCATAAAATTTAATGCATTCATTCACCAAGTTATTAATTCAGTTCTAGTTAATTCAACTTTTGATAAAGGAATTCATTCCCTAGGGAATTAATTCATTTTGAATTCATTCAAGTCTAGTTAATTCAACTTTTAGCCAAGGAATTCATTCATTTGTGCTCTTAATTTCCTGAAGGAATTAACTTTTTCATTTAATTCCCTGAATTTAAGTTTTTACTTAATGCCCATCTCTTAGTGCTATATCTCGCTTAGTTTTCCAGATAAAGGCCATTTTGTAAAATGGCGATTTTTTTAATCAGAATTAAACGAAAATTTTAATTCCTTAGGGAATTAAACGAAAAAGTTAATTCCTTCATGGAATTAAATGCACAAGGCAATGAATTCCCTGGGAAAAAAATTTGAATTAACTAGAATTGAATGAATTCCTTGAATTAAAATTTAATTAACTCGTCTTGAATGAATTCTTTAATGCATGAATTCTTTAATTTTAATGCTTAATGCTTTGGTCAGGGAATTCATTCTATAAATTTGAATTCTTTGAATTCATTCACAGGAATTAATTCCTGCTTATGTCTTATTAATGCATACATTCCTTGTATTAAAGAATTGAATTAAATTTTTGGAATTCATTCCAAAAAGGAATTAATTCCTTAAAGCTCTGGCCCCATTAAAATACCATGTCATCAAAAATTTTATGCACCTACACTCTCCGATCGGCCAACTACATATCGTGAATTTGACAGTGGTCTACTAACAGATGGTATTTGACTGGGGCAGTGTTGCATTTCATGTAGCTACGAGGGAAGTTAGAAAAGTCACGCACTTATTGATCCGCCATCGTATTTGTTTGTGTTACAAAAGGCAGCACAAACTTATTATACCTTGTCCACGTAGTGCTGTAGGGTATATAAATATATATAAATAAAACAAAACAAGTACATGCCATACAATAAACAACTTAAAAGAGGCGACATAGCAACTAGTGACGATGATAATAAAACAAACTAGAAGATACAAAAAAAAAAACAAGAGAAAAAGCGAGAAAAAAGTAAGCACAAATTATTTGTTGTTGTTTATTTAAAAAAATATAGATGACAAAAAAAGGAACATAAAATTGTTGATGATGATTTTGTTTAAAGAAAAACAAAATAAAATTTTTAAATTGAATTTTGAAAAGAAAAAAATATAGAGAAAAAAGAATGAAAAGTTTGTAATTTTAAAGAGCGAAGTTAAGCGAAAGAGTGTATTTTCCAAAAGAGTAATTTTGCAGTAAAATGAGTAAAAGTTTTATTTGAAAAGCTTTGCTTTTAATGAAAACTTTAATTTGAGTGTTTTAGCAAAAAAGCTGTAGATTTTTAAAAGTTTTTGATTTGCATCAAAAAATGTGAAGGTATTTTGTGTATTTGCAAAAAAAAAAAAACCAAACAACAACAACAAAATATCGATGAAATAGATAGAAAAATCAGCCACAAGTTGTAGCCACATTTGGTGGGTTGGGGTTTTTTAACCTCTCCCCTCTTGCAAATAGTATACCTAAAGCGTGGAATAGAGGGGGTAGAGTGATTTTAAGGGGGGATTGTTTGAAAGAGAAGTGGTGTTAATAGATTTTTTTTTCATGTAAAATGAAAATGTATTTATTGTTGCCAATGTGTGGCGGTATGATGGCGTATGGTATGCAATGCACTCAATTAATATACCATACTCATGCAATTTTGATTACCTTTTACACCAGTCGTTCAACGAATGTGACCGCGTATAACAGTGTCTGATCTAACACATAACGGGCCTAATACCAACAAATATTTAACGGTTTTTCTTTTCAACGGTTTATAATTATATTCTGAATACTCTCTTTAATTAACAACAAATTTTTTATTAAAAAAAATTTCGAAAATTTAAAAATATTGAAAATTTAAAAATTTTTTTTTTGTTAAATATTTAAAAAAAAAAATTGTGTTGTTTTTTGTTTAATAAAAGTCTACTTTTAATTTTAGTAGTGACCTTAATTCAATATAAAATACAATTTATTACAAATTTTGTTGTTTCTAGAAATTTGTTGTTTGACAATTTTATTTTTTTTTATTTGAAAAAATCACTAATTGAGTCATCCTATTTTTAAACACGATCATTTTTATGATTTTTTAATTGTTTAGAATTTTATGTTCTTTTGTTTAAAAATCACTAAAAGAAAACAAAAATTTACCATAAATAGAAAACAAAATACAAAAAAAGAAAAAAAAACAATAAACGTACAGCCTTGAGGTAACTTAAAAATAACAAAAACTATAAAGCAATAAAATAAAAAAATACAAAAATAAAATCACTAAATAACTTTAAAAATACTTGTTTTCTAACTTAAATTACCCTGTTTAAAAAAATTTACAATCTATATATATACATATATGTATATATCAGCCATTTCCCTGAAACATATGTTGTTTAGTTAAAACATAAACCTTAAGGGAAATATTGCAAAAAAAAAAAAAACCATATCCCCTTGGTAAAAGAAAATAGAAAAAAAAACACTAAACACCACATTATTGTTAGCATAAAAAAGATAAAAACAACTTTGCCAAAAACAACAAAAAAATAAATTATATATGCCAGAAATCATCATCTACACATGTCTAACAGATGTTTTAGTAAAAAATTCTACGAAAAGCTTTTAAATTAATATCCAACATAAGTTTGTGTGAAATTAAACTTTTAAATTTATTTCAAATACCTTTGATTGTGATATTTTTGTTAATTAAAAGCATTATACAGTTTGCTTAATAAACATAAAAATTTTAATAAATTTTTTATTAAATTTTCCTAAAAAAATTGCTATAAAAAACGTTCTTATGAAACCTGCAAATTGGTTAGAATCGAAAAATGAAAAGGTGAGTTATTTGTATGAAATACACTTCTCCATTTTTTTTGCAAAATTCCACCCACCTAAACGTATGATTAATATTAATTATTTCTGGTCACATTTAATGAAACCTACTTACAAAAAGCAGCGTTGTCAGTTTAGGGGATTTATCCCCAAATTGGGGATTTTTTTTTAAATGGTGGTAAAAATTTAAATTTGGGGATCAGGGGATTTGTTGGGAATGAAGGCAAAATTTAAGAGGATTTTTGCGGATAAAAATAATATTTTTGGTTTCAATATTTATGGATTTTTTTTTCATTTATAATTGAGTAAATAGCTTTAAGTAATACACAATTTATCTGATAGGTCAATGGGCTTGCAAATTTAAATTAATTTTAGACAAGTCGTCAGAATTCCTATCCATCTGCTAAAATGATGAAACTCTTAAATTTAAACACCATTTGGTCATATTTTTCAATGTGATAATGTTTTGTTTTACTATTCTTATTTCTGATTTTTCAATATTTGTTTATAATAAAGACATCCAGGCAAGAAAAAATATACGAACTTGTAAAATACAAGAGAAAATAAGGTTCAAAATATGACGTAAATGGTGAATTCCAGAATCCGAATCGCTATAAATTTGTGAAGACCAGAAAAACCAATTTGGGGATTTTTGGGGATGGCAACTCGGTAATTGGGGATAAGGTATAGAAAAAACTTACAAAGGGGTACAAAAGGGATTGACATTAGTGCTATTAGTTCGGTTACTTTTCAATACTCGATACTACTCGATATTTTTAATTTGGATACGAGAGGATAGCATGATAACCGAAAGAAGAGAGATTTTAACTATAAAATTATTGCAGGCATACATTAATAATTTGATTGCAACAACCTTGTACGGCAATAGGGAATTTAGTTTTGTAGACGTGATCATATTGCAACCACATCTTTTCTCTGCGTGGACTCTGATTCCTTTCTCCGCAGCTACAAATGTGTTGCCATACTTTTTAGGAAACTTCAATTGTTATGCGCTAAGCCACTACGTTGACAGCAGAGCTTTAAAGAATTAATTCCTTTTTGGAATGAATTCCCAAAAATTTAATTCAATTCTTTAATTCAAGGAATGAAATCATCAATAAGACATAAGCAGGAATTAATTCCTGTGAATGAATTCAAAGAATTCAAATTTATAGAATGAATTCCCTGACCAAAGCGTAAAGAATTAAAATTAAATAATTCATTCACTAAAGAATTCATTCAACACTATTTAATTCAATTTGAAGTCAAGGAATTCATTCAATTCTAGTTAATTCAACTTTTGGTCAAGGAATTCATTCAATTCTAGTTAATTCAACTTTTAGTCAAAGAATTCATTCAATTCTAGTTAATTCAACTTTTAGTCAAGGAACTAAATTTATTTCGTTTAATTCCCTAAGGAATTAAATTTTTTTCGTTTAATTCCCTGGGAATTAAATTTTTTTGTTTAATTCCCTAGGAATTGAAAACTTAAATCATGGAATTAAACGAAAAAAATTTAATTCCTAAGGGAATTAAACGAAATAAATTTAATTCCTTGACTAAAAGTTGAATTAACTAGAATTGAATGAATTCCTTGACCAAAAGTTGAATTAACTTGAATGAATTTCTTGACCAAAAGTTGAATTAACTAGAATTGAATGAATTCCTTGTTGAATGAATTCATAAACTTTTATGAACACGCAGAAAAAAGTGATTGCTGGATATATTTACAGGCAATTATATATATGTTTATAAACTACTATACTTATGTTTGAGGTGTGTTTCCAGTTATTTTATTTTTATCGTTATAATATGTATGTCACCAGGCAAACACTGTAATGTTTGAATGTTAGTCATATTTTCCCACTTAAACAAAAATATATTTGCATTTTTATTTTATCATTATTATGTTTGTGGAGTGCAAATATAATAATGATAAATATATATATGTTTGCCTGCAAACATTTATATATTTGCGAGTAGATGTATTTCATATGATTCAAACATACATATGTTTACAGGCAAAAATATTATATTTGCTGGCAAACATATTATATTAAAAACACGGCAAATATATTTTGACAGTTCTTCCAAACATATATATATCACCAGTAAATATGGTTCCTGCAGGGCGATTTATTTCAGCGTGAAGGCATTAGAAAACGAGTAAAAAGGTTAAAGTCGGATCTTTCTTTGGATCCGAAATTCGAATGGGTTAAAATGGGGCTTGTCTCAAAATTTTCTATAATGTGAGTCAGCGCACCAAATTTCATTAAAATATCTTAATATTTGCGACCTGCAGTTTGTAACCAAGCCAATTTTGAGGGGACCCTTATATGGGCACTAGTTCTAAACATGGACCGATGTTCACCAAAATCAATAGGCTGCGTTATTGGGCCAATATAGGTCTGTATACCAAATTTCATCAAAATATCTTAGTATTTACGACCTGCAGCGTATAAACAGTATAATTTTGGTAGGACCCTTATATGGGCACTAGGTCTAAACATGGACCGATATTCACCAAAATCAATAGGCTGCGTTATTGGGCTAACATAGGTCTGTGTACCAAATTGCGTCAAAATATCTTAATATTTACGACCTGCAGCGTATAAACAATATAATTTTGGTAGGACCCTTATATGGGCACTAGGTCTAAACATGGACCGATGTTCACCAAAATCAAACTTGTTCGTCCTTGGGCCAACATAGGTCTGCGTACCAAATTTCATCAAATTATCTTAATATTTGCGACCTGTAGAGTGCGCACAAGATTGCATGGACAGACAGACAGACAGACGGACGGACGGACGGACAGACGGACATCGTTAAATCGAAATAAAAAAAATTCTGAGCCGATCGGTATACTATAAGGTGGGTCTATGATCAATATTTTTTGGTGTTACAAACATCAGCACAAACTTATAATACCCTGACCACATAGTGGTGTAGGGTATAAAAATTAATGAATTCCCTTAATATAAATCGAATGAAAAAAAAGGAATTCATTCAATTCCTTAAGTTTGGCCAGGGAATTCATTCCCAAAATATAAATTCAGTTCAAAAAAAGGCTTCGAAGAATTAATTCCCTAGAAAAAAAGTAAAATAAGTTTGTACTGATATTTAGTAACCGATCGACTCATAATCACTTTTTGTTTCGATATCAGCTTTTGAGCACGCTACAGGTCACTAACATCAATATACTATTGATGAAATTTAGTACACTGACTTATGTCGGCCCAAAGCCTATTGATTTTGATTTAAATCGGTCCATGTTTGGACCTAGTGCCCATATAAGGGTCTCGCCAAAAATTTACTTTTTCGCAAGTCGCAAATACGAATATATTTCAAAGAAATTTTGTGCTCTGATTTATGGGCTCGTGAACAAAGCCTACTGATTTTCCTTGGAAGCGGTCCATGTTTAGACCCAGTGCTCATATAATGAACCCCCAAAAATGGGGGTTCCGATGTATACATATATATATCCGATTTTCTCTTAAATAGTAGAGAAAAAAATCTACCTTAAAAAAATTACTAGTAATAAGTAATACACTCATAGAAATAAACCTGTAAAAATAGCAGAAAAAGCTACTAAAAATTTATTCAAAATTACCTTGCAAAAAAAAAACTGCTGAAATACTAGTAAAATAAAAATAAAACTGTTAAATTTACAGAATTTTAGTTATATTTGTGTTAACTTTCAGTTAAATGAAAATGACAAATTATACTGTAAAATCTACAGAGAATTTTGCAGAATATAATTAGACTAAAAAACTTTGAAAATTTTAAATTATTTTGAGATTTTTTAGCCTACTAGTTATTTAGCAATTTTTTTTTTTTTTTTTGCTGATTTTAGCAGGTTAAGTTGTTATTTTCTATTAAACTCAAGTATAACTAAAATCCTGTAGATTTAACAGTTTTATTTTTGCTGTTCCTATCTTACTAATACATATCAACTAAACTTTAACTAAATTTTTAGTAGTTTAAACTAAATTTTCTACAGACTTTTTTGTATTAGACTATTATGCTTAATGATAATTCCATGTTTAATATATTTTTTAAAATATGTTTCTTTCTTTGCAGGTATGTCTATAATATATATAAAAAAAAATATTGAAGCTTTTCCAAGTGTAAGTAGTACAAGTTAATTTTACTATAGGATAAATGGGAAAATCGTATGTATAATAACGATAAACATAAAATAATTAGAAGCACACTGTAAATATATAAAGTAGTTTTTAAACATATAATTACCTGTAAACATACTTAACAATGCCTTTTTTCTGCATAATTTATAAATTTAATCGATACCATATTTATTTAATTTACAAAATTGGGAATTGAATAATTTTCCTATTCATTTGATATTGAAATTTAAATAAAAATATTTTTTAAGTGAAATATCCAACTACCCATAAACTACACATGAAAGCAATTACCCGCACACTATCCACAAAGCTAAAAATTACTCGCGATTTGGGTAATTACCTGCAATGTGGCAACACTGATCTAAAAATTGCTCCCAAATAACGGACATATGTTAGTAACGAAAAAATGCTTGTGCGAAGTTTCACTGTACTCGTGTAGACTTGCAAATTTCTGTATATATACATATTTCAAATAGTATTTAAATTTCCAATAAATTCTTTAAATTCAGAATTTTTTTTTAATTATATCATAATGGGTATTTTTTGCACACTTGAAACATACTTAATTTGTTATGATTGATATTGTGCTTACTCAGTCATGAACGAACTACACTGATAGAAATAAATGTGTACAAATAGCAGAAAGTTTTATTAAAAATTAGTTAAAAAGAGCCCTGTAATCTTTTTAGTCTACTAATATTTAGCAAAATTTGTTATCGATTTTAGCAGTGTTAATAGTCATTTGAAATTGACGAAATATAGCTAGAGCTTTGTAATTTTTAAAGATTTTTTCTTTCTATTTTACTATTTACCTATTTTACTATTTACCTATTTTACTAATTTTGCTGATATCAACCGTTATTTCTGCCGAGCCTTTTTGAACTAATTTTTAGTCAATTTGGCAAACAATTTTTACAGATTTTTTTCTATTTGTGTACATAAGATATGACTATTATGTATCAACAATTATAACATGTATTGCCATGTAATAAAATTAAATTATAAACAATATTGTGTAGTAATTTACAAAAAAGAGAAACTACATGTGCTGTGTTTTCCCAATAAATTATCGGCAAATTAACAATTTTTCACTTTAATTTTTCCACTGTGGAATTTTTGGAGTATACATTATTAGTGTCCGAACGAGTATTCGGCTTCGGCTTCGGAGTTCGGCCAAAAAGTGATGTTCGGCCAAGTTCGGTGTTCGGCAAAATTTTGGCCGAATACCGAACTTTTCTATAAATCAATATTTTGCAACATTTAGCTCTTTAATTTTGTATAGTAACTTATAAATATGCACATTTGTAACTTAATTTTTACTTAAAGAGCGAAAAATACAACTTTTTTATGTTTTTGCAATTTAAAAATATTTAGAAATTGGTTTTCGCGTTTTCGAATTTGAAAAAGTTGCATAAAATTGTGTTTTTATTCAAACACAAAAGTATTCGGCTTCGGCTTCGGTTTCGGCCGAACTTAGTAATTTTGGCCGAAGTTCGGCTTCGGCTTCGGTTCGGCCTTAAAAAAGTGAGTTCGGTCGGATACTATACATTATTATTGCAGAGAGTAAACTTTGATTAGCTACAATGAATATACAGATATAATTTTAAATTTCCTACAGCATTAATTTTAATTTGTTCAGTTAAAATAGATTTACCAATATTTTTCATCAGCAATACTAGCTTAACAAACTAATTAAATTTTTTGGCGCATTAAGTATAATTTATTTGATTAAATTCCAGAATTCCATACTCAAGAAAGTACTGAAAAATATTAAATTACAGTGCAGAATAAGACACAATATCACGCAATGACAAAGTGAATGCTTTTAAGCCAGTCAACATTCATATCAAGGATTAGCTCAGTAGTAGAGGACTAGACTAGCAATATTGAGGTCAATCAATCTTGAACGAGAGCAAAGGCAACTATTTCATCCATTAAAGGTAAAAAAAAAGAAATTTGCAAAAAAATGTCGAACTTGCGACCTCAAGACTGCTAGTCCAGCCCTCTGCTGCAACAATATGTTGTTCTTTGATAACTTAAAAATGCGGGATTCACAACAGATGGCATATCTTTAACACATGGTTTGTGTCTTTAATAATTTATAGGGAATTTTGGAGGGTAAACATCTGTCATTTATTCTCACTTAGTCATTGAACGAAATAGTGTAAACAACAGTTTTTTTTTTTTTTTGCTTCGAAAATGTCGAATTTTTTGCCAACAAAGTATCATTTGCGGGAAGTTTTGCTTTACTTCTTCAGTTTGAAAAAAAGTGCAGCTGAAGCACATGGATTGCTCACCGAAGCTTATCCTGAATATGTTGCATTGATTTCAAAGTGCGTGAGATGGTTTGTGCGGTTCAGAAGTGCTGATTTTGAAACGGAAGATAAAAAACGAAGATGTTGTTGAAGGATGATGTCAAGAAGAACTTGCAGATTCATAGGGAGTCACTCAAGCAGCAATTTGAAAACGTTTTTAAGCAGCAGGATTCATATAAAAGCAAGGAAATTGGGTACCACCTGAGTTGGAGCCGAGAGAAGTTGAAATTTGATTTAGCACGTCCGAAATGCTTCTTGAAGGCCATAAAAAGAAATAATTTTTGCATCGAATCATTACTGTCGATGAAAAAAGGGTCCATTACGATAACCCGAAGCACAAGAAATCGTATCTGAAGCCCGTCCAACCAGCCATATCAACGCCAAAGCCGAATATCCATGGCGCCAAGGGAATGCTCTGTGTGAGATGGGCCCCATCTGTTATGAGATGCAGAAATCGAGCCATACCATCACAGGGGACCTATACCGAATAAATCGATTCGTTTAAAGCGAGCATTGAACAAGAAACACCCGGATTATGCGACCAGACATGAAGCCGCGTAATATTTCATCATGAAAACGCTCGGCCACATGTTGCAAGACCGGTTAAAAACTATTTAGAAAATAGTCATTGAGCAGTTTTGCCTCACCCGCTTTATAGTCCAGACCTTGCCCTGTCCGACTACCATTTGTTTCGATCGATGCAGAACGCTGTCACTGAAATATGCTTCACTTCAGAAGACAGTATCCGAAATTGACTTGATTCGTTCTTGGCGTCAACAAATGAGCAGTTCTTTTGGCGCGGAATCCATATGTTGCCAGAAAGATGGGAAAAGGTCATACGTCAAAATGCCAATACTTTGAATAAATTTATATTGTACCAATTTTTCGCAATATACGCCCAAAATTTGCTAAATAAAATCCCGCATTTTTAAATTATACAGCCAACCACTTTGTCATTGGGAAATATTTCCAGCGAACACAGTTGGAAGTCTTGCCTTACAAACTACTTCTTTCATTACTTCTAAAGTACTAGTCAGTGTTTGTTAAAAGTAATTCTGAACAACATCCAAAAAATCACATTGTTGCAAGAAAATTTATCCTAAGATGTAATTTCGGGTTCGAATCCTGGCGGCACCTATATTTTTTTAATTTTTTTAATATATATAATTAGTTTGTTTAAATTAATTTTTTTTTTATTTTTCAATTTTTAAAAATAAATAATAATAAAAAATTGTTTTGTGAAAAACTACTGGAAAATATATTAAATTACAGTGCACCTTTTGCAACTACATATTTAATGAGAACTTTCATTTAGGAGATTAAGACATAATAGGCCTATTTTTTAATCACTGGATTTATTTTTGGATTTATTTTATTTTGTTAAAAAATTAATGCTTTGTTTTTTAATTTGAAAAATTTAGAATTTTTATTAAATCCTTATACTTGTTCGCTAATATAATGTGCAGGAAAATCATTAAATTTTGTAAAAATGTGAACACAGGAATTGAAATAAGCTAAATCCAAAATGGATTTAAAAAATAAATAAATCCGTTTTGGATTTAGCTTAATTTTATTCCAGAAATTCCATTTTCGCAAAATTTAATTTTTTTCTTTTCACATTATATAAGGAAATAAGTGTTATATCTGGATAAAAATATAAAATTTTAAAAATTGAAAAACAAAATGTGGATTTTTTAACAAAATAAAATAAATCCAAAAATAAATCCAGTGATTAAAAAAAAAACGCCAAATATCTCGCAATGACAAAGTATCAAAGAATAGCTAGCTCAGCAGTATAGGACTAGACTAGCAATCTTAGGTCGCAAGTTCGATACCCAGTGGCGGCAATAAAACCTTTTTAAAAAATAAAGTGTTGCTAATTTTTTATTTTCTTTGCACTCACTTAAAAAATTTAAATTGGAATTACTCCCCTCTTATCAGAACTTCAAAGAATGAATTCTGTTTTGAATGAATTCCCTAAAAATGCCATTCAATTTCCTTTCATATCGATTGAATTAATATTTAACCCTTCGCAGAGACTTCATTCTTTGGAATTCATTAAATGCTATTCACTTTTAAGGAATTCAATCAAATTATCTCATTCGATTTTGTCAGTCTTGGTTAGGAATTCATTTGATTTCTTACTAATTTGATTGATAATTTGCAAATTCAATCAATCATTCGATTTTATATCATTTGGTTGGGCAAAAAAACAAATTTTGAGAACCTTTATTAGCTGTAAAATGCCAATAGTAAACTTCCAATATTTGTTATATGAAAAGTATAATTTAGGTGACAAAATCTTTTATTTGTATATTAAATATTTTAACATTCTTTGTTATTAAACATTAGATAATTTGACTTGTCTTAATAACCTTTAATTGTTGCTATATCTTTCATACATAATTTTCATGTCATTTCATTTTGTTGTCATCATCAGTTAAACAAGAAGAATTAGAAAAAAACCATGCCCATATAAAACTCACAGAAATCTCAAACATAATGTTTAATGTTTATACTTTATTAATTACAGTATGTGTGGCCTTACGCAGGCATGCATAAACATGCGTACGCATGTTTGTTTTTTTTTTATTTGTTACAAACATATGGCTACAATAGACATGTAGACATGATGACATATGTTGGTTAAGAAATAAATCAGGTTTCGACATTTATATCTAACGTTTTTCATTGTGTTCTGTCTAATAGACGCATTGTCACGATTTTTCAATGTGGTGCAAACACACAAACTGACTTAAACACACACACACACACACACACACAAAATACACGCAAAATGGAGACAATGCAAATAAAACATTTGAAAAAGACTTAAAAAGGATTTATTGGACGAAAAACAATCAACAAAAAGTAATTAAAAACAATATTTTATGGAGTATCAAAAAGTAAAGTACGTATAAGTATTGTGGGAATGTTGTACACAGAGAAAAAAAAAAACACATCATAGTTAAATCAATTACACACAGAGGGAATTTTGATGGAGTTTTAATGAAAATTTTCGGTAAACTAATGAAGTTTTCTTCACAACATAAATGAAAAATTTCTTAAATTTGATGAAAAAGCTTCATATATTTTATGAATCCTGTTTTAATGAAACTTTTTCACTGAGTGTATGAATCTTTTAATAAATTAAATGAAAATTTTCACAACATTTTCACAACAATGGACGAGTTCCAGTGAGACTTCATTGGTTTTATGCAAAAATTCATTAATATCATGCAGATAATTATCTCAGTGCACTGTACAATAAATTCGAACTTTTTCCAAAATTACGGGGTTCTCACAATTAATTGTGTTATAGGAGACAAAAAAAAAAAAAAAAAAAAAACACGTGTTTCGGCTCCCCCTTTCTAAAAAGGGGTCAAAAAAGTCCCTTTAATTGCAGAGTAAGAGTGTTAAAATTTAACCCAAAAAATTTGTCATTAAATTCTACTACAAGTCTCTGAAGACATCCAAGTTGAAAATTTAACTTCAATGCCAGAAATAAGTCAAAACTTAAAATGTGTTTAAGGTTTAATCTCGTACTTATTCAGAATTGGCGCTCAAACGTCCAACAAACCTGGATTTTAGGAAGAAACCATGTGAATCGTCTATTTCAGGTATAGGATGTGTTCAGCGAATATATATTAAACATTACGAGGAACATTTTTGTGGAACATTTTAACCCTCTAACTCTTCAATTAAAGGGACTTTTTTGGTCCCTTTTCAAGCAGCATTTCAACGTCTTTAGGCTTCAACGTGTACTTGAATCTACTACCTACTTGCTTTAGGATGAATCCTGCTGCTTGCAAACGGTTTGAAATTGCTGCTTAAGTGACTGTCAAAGATTTTGCAAGTTCTTCTTGAGTTTGACAATAATTTTGATCCAGCAGTGCCTCCAATTCAACATCTTCGAACTTTTTTGGCTAACTTGAGCGCTCTTTGTCTTCCATGTCAAAATCACCACTTCTGAACTTCACAAACCATTTCTCGCACGTTGAAATCGATGAAACATATTCAGGAAAAGCTTCGGTGAGCAATCAACGTGCCTACGCTGCACTTTTCTTCAAATTGAAGAAGCAAAGCAAAACTTCCCGCAAATGATGCTTTGTTGCCACAAAATTCGACATTTTCGAAAAAAAAAAAAAAACTTTGTTGTTTACACTATTTCGTTCAATGACTAAGTGAGAAAAAATGACAGATGTTTACCTTCCAACATGCTTTATTAAAGACACAAACCATGTGTAAAAGATACGCCACCTGTTATGAATTGCAAATTTCTAAGTTACACATCCAATAAAAATTTTTCAAAAACCAGTATAATTTTTCAAAAAAAAATTTAAAAAATCATTTGACTCAAAAAAAAAATTAAATATCTTACATTTCTGAATTAAAACTTGTCCACAAAAATATTCAAAATTAAAATTTTGAAAATATCTTTAACCGTCTAGAATTTATATCCTATTAAGAGGTAGAAACAATTGCAAATATTTCTTAATGAAGTATTGGTTTTTATATCGGCGAAGTTTGTTTGAAAATCCGCTGTATAATCTATGACGTGAATTAAAGAACAATTAAATAACTTTTTTTTTTATATCATATCGAGAAGTTTTCTTTAATACTGAATTTAGACTGAACAAAAACCAGCTGGTTTTTCTACAAAACTAAATTGCAAAAGCCAAGTCATTTACACTGTTTATTTAGTTTTTCTTTGTCACAACACTTTTTTATTAAACACTTTTCGTTCTTTTTTTATTGTTAAATTAATGTAAAAAAATTGCTAATACCCAGTGTAGAAAATCATTACCAGATATGTGGTTATGTAACTACATACTTGGTAATGGTAACTAGTTACTTTTGTTATTACATTTCTTATTACCTTTATATGGCGATGTCGCGAAAAATAATGAGTTAGGGTTACACACCAGCATACGAAAAATCAAAAATATATCGTTACCTATGTGCTTACCAGTTCTGACAAAAATAATGAGTCTAAAAATAGATTTTCAAAAAAATAAATTATATAAAAAAAAATATTTTTTATTGTATTTTTTTTTTAAATAAAATTTGCTGGTGCGGGTATCGAACCTGGGCCTACAGATTGCCAGTCAATAGCTCTACCATCTGAGCTATATGGACATGTAATATTTAATAGATAAAAACATAATTGACCTGCTGCACGCAAGTAAGCTCACTGGCCAACATACAAAAAATCAAAAAATATGTGGTTACATATATCCTTACCAGTGTTTAAAAAATATTGAGTCTAAAAATAGATTTCAAAAAATGTTCATAAAAATCTAGAAAATTATTTTCTATTTAAAATAATGATAAAAATAAGTCGTTATAAGTAACTCATTATTATATGTTTTAAAATAATGCAGAAGGTAAGTGGGTGTCATTACTGGTAGTCCAAAAAATAATGATATGTCATTACCGTTTCTACACTGGGTATATTTAAAAAAGAATAACAACACACAATTTCAAACTAAAATAGAAATATTCTTAAAAAATTAAAAAATATTATTTCGACACTTGCTTTACTCTTATATTCGTTGTAATAGGGTGTATCGATAATTAATTATAAATGTTACCGGGTGTATCAAAAATGCACATTTCAGATATTTTTACTTGGTTTTCGACAAAAACCAGGTAGAATATGATTTTCAGTTTGTATGGAAAAACTAAATTAATTTTTTTTTTAATTTTCGGCTCAAAAACTAAAAATGCCAAAAACTACTAGTTTTTGCCCAGTCTAAATACACTATAATAGCGAATTTACATTGTTAAAATGTTCACTAGATTTCGTTTTGAAATCCAATTCGAAATCTATATCGTTTACATTAGAATATTTGACAGATGAATGGGATTTCGAGCGGCCAACAACAATATTTTTGTAAACAAATTAAACTTAAAAAATAACCAAAATTAAAAGATTTTCTAAAAACCATTTTATGTAATGGCGGAACACAAAACTCATTTATATTATGAAAGCTACAATGTTATATTTGCTAAGAAATGTGGATGATTAGTAGAAAGCTAAAATATTCAATGTTTTGTCAGTGATCTTGCCGGCGCCATCAAATGATTTTCCATAGTTTCTCTTCGTCGGATACAATAAAATAGCCGTTTTCAACTTTAAGTGGGTTATTTTGTAAAACGCAACGCCTTGCGTTGCGTTGATTTGTGTGTAAATTGTTATTGTTACAAAAACAATTTGTATGGAAAACAACGCAGCGCAAGGCGTTGCGTATTACAAAATAACCCCCTAAATATTTCTTTCAATTAAAAATAACAGACTTTATTATGTTATTCCTTAATTTTTTAAAGTTATTAAAATTTGTTATTTATTAATTTTTTATGAAATAAACAGCTGCTAAATGTTGCCACTTTTTTTGCAAACTTCCCTACTTTTTTGCAAATATGGGAGAAAAATTGGATTTCAATTTGGAATTCGATGAGATGTCGCTGAAATCCAAACTAAATTGGGATTTCATTTCCTTTGGGAAATATGTTTGAAATCCCAAATTTTTATTGGATTTCCGTCGAAATCTATCGAAATCCACTTTTAACTCGATTTCGATCATAATGTAAATTCGCTATAAGATACAATTTAAAAAGTAAAACAAAGAAATTTTAAGTTTTTAACAGGATTATAGTCAAAATTAATATTTATTGGGATCTAAATTATTTTTAATGATAACAAAATTATACATACGAAGTTTTCAGAAGCCAATTTAGCTAACTACCTTTGAATCAATTTGCAAAATGTTTCTCTCCGATTTGGAAAAAAATTCGTATATGTGATAGAGGGGACAGAAAAGACATAAATTTTGACAAAATATGATCCCTATTAATACATTTTTTTTTTATAAATTATAGAAGAGTTACTGAAATTACTTTTGTTATTTTTTCTATAAAAAAAAAAGTTATTTAAAATGGCACGAAATTTGTATATTATTTTACATAAAATTTTGCTCGATTAATCGATTAATTTTTTAATTCTAATTGAGTAATCGGTTAAGAAAAAAACCCAAAAAATTCTTTGTACGATTAATCGATTAAAATTAAAAGTTGATTAATTGAATACCCTAACCTAAGTCCACCTTTTAGTATACCGATTGACTTTGAATCACTTTTTGGTACGATTAAGCGATGACCGTCTGTTCGCCCGTCCGTCCATCTGTCTGTCCGTGTATTCTTGTGCGCACTACGATATTTTTACGGGTACATCAACTTATAACGGCCCAAGGTCGAAGAAAATTGATCTTGTTTAAAATCAGTCCACGTTTAGACTTATTGCCCATATAAAGGTCCCCCTCCCCCCAAAAAAATTGGTTCGTTCGCGTGCTATAGGTCGCAGATAAGAAGATATTTTAATGAAATTTGGTACACTGACTCACATGGGCCCAAGGACAAAGCCTGTTGCTTTTACCCAGTGTTGCTACCAGTAAAAGAAAAAATTATACAGCTGTAGGTCAAAAATTATCCAAAACCGTATTAAATTACACAAAAATTTTTTCAAAATAAACTCTCCTGAGCACAGTGGGGAAGAACAAAAATATTTTGTAAAAAATTTCGCCATTTCTTACCAAAGTTTTGCATTTTTTTATATTTATAAACCGATTTATAAAGACTTAGCATTTTTTCATCTGTAATGTGCAAAAGTTATTTGCATTTTAAAACTAAAATTTTGCAAAGTGTTGGTTTTTAATTTTTACTTAAAAAATAAAAATTGTTTTTTCGACCTTTTTAATTGATTAATTAGAAATTTATTAATTCAGTTCGAATTTAATTTTAAAATTTTGCATTTTTGCAATAACCTGGTCTGAGTTTTTGCCTTCTGCAAAATCAAATCCAGGCCAATTTCCAATTTCTCTCCCATACCCCTCAAATTTTAACCACCCAGCAAAAAAGATGATCATTAATGACTCAGAAATGAGCTCCAAAAACATAAACATTTTTCCACTTTTTCCTATAAAAGTGTTCCGTCCAAAAGAGCCCCCTGTGTACTCAGAAATGACTCAGAAAAAAGAACGTATAAAATCGAAATTTTCCTCATAAATTTAAATAATTTTGGAATCTTCTTTGAGTCCGAAAAATGAACCCTCATTTAGAGGCAGCTTTCTAGATTGTAGAGACAACTTTTTGGATTGTTTTCTGAAGGTTCATATCTTCTACCAAAAAAGAGTGTTTTCAAAAAAACAATAATCATTTCTATGAGCCATTTAAGAATCTTATTTATGAGCGCTCCGAAATTTCTGGCTGGGCATAAATAAAAATATAACAATTTCACAAAAAATTACCGATATTTTTTTTTTCAAAAATTTTATACGATTCTGTTGAAATCTGGAAGATGTTGGATGTACCGAATTTTAAAATATTTTGATTCTGCTCCACCTTGCTGCGTTCACAAAATTTTCGTCTGGTCAAAGCCCAGTGTCATGTTAGCTACAGCCAAAAAATTTTCAGAGATTAGAAAGCAACAATCATAACAAACTTAATTTTTCAAACCAAGAGAATTTTTAAAAGAAGCTTTACAATTATTTTCGCAAAAAATAAACAAAAGACGGAGCTTTAAACAAATTACAAAAATACATAGCACCATTTTTGATTTCTTCTAAACTCGGTTTAGCGTTGAAAAAATTTATAAAATCATTCACCAGAAACTGGAGATTTGTGGTAAATGGTTCACAGACAATCTCGTTTCGTCTATATCGACTAATTTTTATTAACTTTCAAAAATTTACGGAACTTTCAAAAATTTGCGGAAATTTCTGTATAAAGTGAAATTACACAAAAACTACACAAAAATGTCATTATTCAAAAATTATCCAACGAATGAGTAAACAGTCCCGTTTTTCAAAAAGTGGCAACACTGCTTCTACCCCAGTAAAAATGATTTTTATATAATCATTTATGATTTTATACAATTATATCTCGTCGATATGTATATTTTTATACAATTATATCAAAAGATATTTAATTATATAAAATCATATTAACCAGATCCACCATTTCCCGGATCAAGTCATATATGGGTTAATATAATTATGTCTAAAAATATATTATTAGATCCGAAAAATTTATGGTATACCATAGTATGGGTTTTTACTACCAAAAAATATTTTCTTTTAACAAAACATTAAAGAGAAAATTTAATCTAAAATTTTTTTATTTTAAAATTTACCTTTAAAAGGATTTAAGAATTGCGTACGTCAATGTACAACATTTGTTTTTGTTTTATATGTTTATTTTGGCTCATTTGACGCACGCATAACGCCTAAGTACTGCTTTTGGTGGTATTTTATACTTCCCCTTTTAATATTTTAATTTAAGCCAAATATAAAACTCATTATCATTTATTCATCATTATTCAGTCATGATGACTTGAGTTTTAAATATTTTAACGAACACATTCAAGTATGTTTTTAAAGTGTATTGAATAATATATTAGTCTGCATGAGTATTTTCGAATAAAGCTAACTGAAAATCACAATTTTTTTTTTATTACTTGTCATTTATAGGTTAAGCTCTCTTATACCATGGTTTAGTACCTACACATACACAAACAAACTGTTTAACCTGTTGCATATAAAATCAAGCACGTTTATATTTTGCTTTTAATACACCTTAGAAGTATGAGTACGAAATGCCCTATGGCACATACTGTTTGCTACACATACAATCAAGAATTTATTATTATACTTAAGCATAATAAAATAAAAAGGAAAACCAAAACCGAAAACAAATATAAAAATTATAAAAGATAAAGAGTAAACAGGGAATGGTCTCGCAGGATTACAAAAAATGTTAAAAACGCAATATATCTAATATTTTAAATTCAAATTATCTTATATGTAAATTCTACTTTCTCAAATGTCCTTTCTTTCATTTTGTATAATATCACAACTGTCTCAAACACTATCATAAATTTATATTACCTTGGATCATCCTGTGTGGTTTGGCTTAGAAAAATACCATAACCCATATTTCTTATTAAAAAGTTTGTTTTATAACTTTAACGTGTTTTCATCAATTGCTTTTTTATACCCTACACCAACACTCTGTAGGAAAGGGTATATTAAATTTGTGCTGATGTTTGTAACAATATAATGGGCGTAAATGCATCTTATATTGATGCAATGTCGTCCTTCCGTCAAACTACGCACTCAAAAAGTCTGAAAGTTACTACTCGTATTTGACAGCTGTTTCTGTAGTAATCGGTAGTTTGTTGTTTTCAACTGTAATTACAGTTGTTTTTCTGTTTAAAAAAATACAAAACAACTAATATAGCAGTTATTTAAGAAAACAACTAACGAATAGTACTTTAATTTCGTAACAGTTGGTTAAAGCAGTTATTTCTAATATTCTAATAAACAACTACCAAAATAGTATTTTTACAGAAAACAGTTATTTTTGTTATTTAAAAAATAAAAAATTTAGTTTATTTTTTTTAAATTCTTCTTTAGTTCATATTTTTTATTATTGATATATTCTTAATTTGCAAAATAAAATTCAGTTGTATGGGGTCTCCACTCTCCAGTTTATAAAAAGGAAATAACTAGAGAACCGTTTGGAATTTTCACTTCAACTTTCAAGTAAGATGAAATAGTTACGGTTTTTGATAATGCAAAGAAAAAATTTTTTTTATTTATTTTTTATTAAAATACACTTTTATAATACCAACAGAATTAACTGTAAAAAACATTGGTTTTTACCTACTTTATCAGTTGTTTTAAAATTTTTGTAAGAAAAAATTGTCAGTTAAATTTATGACCACCGTTTGGAATTTTCACTTCAATTTTCAAGTACGATGAAATAATTATACATTTGTCCACAATGAAAAGAAAAAAAAAATGTTTCTTTTTTTTATTAAAATACATTTTTGTACCTATTTTGTCAGTTGTTTAAAAAATTTTGTAATAACAATTTGTTGGTTAAATTTATGACATTGTTCTTTATTTTTCTTCATTATTATTTATTTTTCATCAGCTAAAAATAACATTTTTAGTCGCCTTTTTAACTGCATATACCTTTATTTTAACTGTGATTTTCAGTAGATTCTACCGCCAAACTCTTTTGAGTGCCGTCTGTCAATACTGAAAATAATTGACATATAAGTTTTTATTCTTTCAAGGACGACTCATATTGAAAATGGCTAAAAATAGTTTATGTTTTGATATAGTCACCACAGAAAGATCATATCTGAACTTAAACGTATTGAGCTAAAATGGTATTATCCAATCAAAGTGATTTTAACGATTTCTTGCATGGGAGTTTTATAATTTTATTCACAAATCAATTAGTGCTGATGACAAGCAAAAGGAAAAACTAGATCCAACTTTGGCTCAGCTCTTCCCGTTTTTTAAATAATTTTGAAAGCCGAAAAATTCGAAAAATTATTAAAATGTCATTGCTATTTCTTTGTTATAAAATTATTGAATGAATCCTGCACTCAAAATAATATGTCTCCTCAGCAGATAAATTTGTTACTTTAACTAAATTTATTCCTTTTTTTAGTTAAGTATTTGTAACCGTCGAATAGGACAATCGTAATTAATATTAGAATTAATTACTAAAGAATTCTTTTTCTAAAGCTGATTTACTGGAAGAAGAAGACATCATTTTTATGGGAAAATTTAACAGACACAAGGGAATCGCCAGACTGGCGCAGTTTCGTCTCATCCAAGGAATATTCCTGTTTCTTTATTTACGTAAATTTATTGGTTTCAACTAAATTTACGTAAAAAATATGTGTGTTTTACATGTCAAAAAATCGGTAGAGAAAGAAATTTAAAAGTTATTATTAGGAACAAATATTAGTATGACTCGAAGAAAAACCTAAATTATATTTATAAAAACCCAGTCAGAAATCGCCAGTGGTACAAAAATCAAGTACTGGCATACCGCGATGTTGAAAATAAATGTCAGTACACATTTGGTACGCTTTTCTAGCATTTGCAAAAAGCGTTTTGTCAGTATTTGTTTTACAAAAATTTCGGTGGTTTGTAAAAAAAAACCACTGGCAAAGAATGGGATTAGAGTGCTATGCCAACGTTTGCAATAAGTGGTTATCCAGTGCTACCTAGTAAGAAATTACAGCTGTACAAAAAGCAATTCACTGGTAGAGCAATGATTTTTTTTTTAAATGACGCTTCGTTAAAAAATGTTTGCAGTCAGGGGGTTCCGAGTTCAAACCCGGTTGCAAGGAATTTTTTTTTTGATTTTTTTAATTTAAATTTTTTTTTGTTTTATAAAATCAATTTTTTTGTTTGTGCAAAAGCTCCTTTAAGGGGGGTAAATACTGTAAGAACAGCATTTTAAAGGGCATATTTCAACGGTTGTCAAAAATTCAATTAACAATATTTTTAACAATTTATTTTTTTGTTTAAAAATCATGTTATTGTAGTAATTTTAAAAAATATCAGTTTTATATTTCCCCGGCCAAAATCGCCAGACTTGCCACTTCATTACTGGCCTTTTCTAAAAAAGGCAAAATCGGCTGCCACTGTGCAGCCTTCATTAATTATCGGAAAATAAAAATGTAAAGTGATTCTTAATCCCAGATAAATTCTCTAGTCCTTATCGTGGCCCGATTTTTATTTTTAAAATTTTTTTAACAAAGTTGCTACACAAACTTAAAAATTCCAAAAAAGGCAAGCATAAACACATTTGCTTGGGGTTATAAAATTTATTTGACCAAAATTCAAAAAAAGGGCCACGATAAGGACTAGAGTTTTTTGTTGTCTACAAAAGAAAAAAACCCGAATCGAAATCGGTTAACCCGCCTTGGTTGTACAGTGGCAGCCGATTTTGAACTCAGGGTTGTGGGAAAATGCGTTTAAAGTTTAAAATTAATTTTACGCTAAGAAAACAGCAAAATTTCTAAAAACCGTGTATGAACAAAATTTATATCTCGTAGTTTTTTACACGTGCACGAAATTTGGGAAGACTCATATAAAGAGTATTTTATATATTAACCCAAATATTCTTAAAAACGATGGTAGAAAATTTATTAGACATTTCATTTCGGTCAAAATCCTTTATTTCTTACATTTTTTAATTTGTTTGTTTTAAAAAGCCATCAGTACCTGCCTCATATAAAGTGTCTTCGCTACCCATTGAGGAATCGTCATTGGCTTTTCTTTAAAGACTGTGTGCAATTCTTACATCTTTGGATGTAGTTTTTTCTTTTTGTTCTGCTGTATTATGCGAAATAACCCAGTCAGAAATCGCCAGTGGTACAAAAAATCAAGCACTGGCATACCACTGGGTAACCACGGTGTTAAAAATAAATGACTGGCAGAACACTCATTTGGGACGCTTTGCCAGCGTTGGCAAAAAGCGTTTTACCAGTATTTGTTTTACAAAAATTTCGGTGGTTTAGAAAAAAAACCACTGGCAAAGAATTGGCATAGAGTGGTTTGCAACCAGTATTTATTCCAAGGTTTGCAACCAGTATTTATCCAGTGCTACCTAGCCAATGCTACCAGGCGTACAAAAATCAATTCACTGGTAGGCTGACGCTTCGTTAAAAAATGTTTGTAGTCAGGAGGTTCCGAGTTCAAATCCGTTTGTTAGCAAACAAATTTTTTTTTAAATTTTTTTTAATTTAAATTTTTTTTGTTTTATAAAATCAATTTTTTAGTTTGTGGGACCAAACTTTTTTTTTTGCCATCCCAACACTGGCGTACTAGTTACAAAAAATTGTTTGCCAGTACTAGCATTTTGGCACAGCCAGTAGTTGTATTGATATTTTCAGAACATATACTGATATTTTCAGAGCATATACTATCCAAATAAAATTTTTCCTAGAGTCGATACCCCCCTTAAGACCAACTTTTTTTCCCTACGTTGGCATATTAGTTCCAAAAAACTTTTTGCTGAGTCTCGTTAGCTCAGTGGGTAGAGCTATCGTCTTCCAATCTGACGGCCTGGGTTCAAATCACGACAGGATCAAACAAAGAAATACATATGAACTTGTTTTAAATTTTATTTTGTAAAATATTTTTTTAGACCAACTATCTATATCGGTTTTATCAGCGTTTTGCCAACGTTCAAAAATTTTGTTTCTCCAGTGCTTTTCCGGCACTTTTTAAACAGCTTTTCCTTTTGTTTAATGATATTATCATTTTGGGAATGGGAAAGCACTTTTTGCCAGTGCTAAAGCACCTTTTACTCTGCTTTGGCATCGCTTTCCCGTTTGTATTTTTATCACTAGGCAGCTTCATAAATATGGTGAATTAGTTAAAAATTCAGTAATTTGTAAAACGATTGCAAAAATGTTTACTAGAGTATATATTTTTACTAACGATTAGTACAAAAATAGTAAAATGAAATTGAAAACCGTTTACAAATTTTCCAAAAAATTTTTCTGAGTGTATTAAATATTGTAGTTTTGAAAATTAACACTCAAAATTAGTTAAAAAGTAGTGAGGATTTTTAGTATTGTGTTTAATGAAGATAACTAATAGCCGTTTTTTCTAATCACTTGGATTTAATAAATCCAAAAAGTATTTCTAAAAGTGCTCAACAGATGGGGTTAGATTCTCCCTATTTGAAAAAGAATTTTCTGTCCGACACTTCTTTCACCCTAATTTTTAATACCGAGTTCGATGATAAAGGATTTTACTTTAACTTTTAATTTTTAATTATATTTTATATAAAACAGCGATAAACAGTCTGCCTTTTCAGTTTTATCACTTCAATTTATATTTTTACACAATTGAAAAATTCCATTGCAATATTTAATATTCACTAATTGGATATAATTAAATTACTTACTGTAGAGTGAAAAATTGTCATTTCTATTTCAGCTTTTTCTCCATGTCCAAGATTAAAAATATGTACTTGGTGAGGTGTAGTTTTTTTTTTCTAATCATATTTCATAAAAAAAAATTAATAAAAACCTTTTATTTGTTAGTTTTTCAATTTTTTTGTTTCTCTTTTAATTTTTATTCGTATTTTTTTCTGACATTAAATTAATAGGCTGTTTCATATATTTGTGCTTTTGTTATGGATTTATTAAATTCAGCTTTTTTTTTTTGGATTTAGTAAATACACTTTTTGTATGAAAAATTCTAAATCCAAGTGATTAAAAAACACGCTAAATATCTTTGTTTAAATCAGTGTTTCAAATAAAAATTTGTTAAAAAGAAGTCAAATCGATTTGAAACCCATTTGACAGATTTTTTACTGACTAGAAAGCCTAAAAAGAACTAAAAATTGACACAAGCTATTTTTCATTTTTCTCGAAAATTGCCCAGTAGTCTGTAAAACTTTTAGTTAAAATGAGCTTGCAGAAAAAAGTGTTGAAATAAGCAGATTATTTTCCATAATTTTTAATAAGATAGGAACAGCAAAAATAAAACTGTTAAGTGTACAGAATTTTAGTGTTACTTGAGTTAAATTTTACTTAAAAGAAAATAACAAATTAACCTTCTAAAATCAGCAGAACATTTTGCTAAATAATTAGTAGACCAAAAATTCACAAAAAAAAATTTTAAATTTTCTATTTTTTCTTAATTTTTTTTTAATGCAAAAAACAATTTATCCTTCTGAAATAAGTAGTTTACTATTTTTTTTTAGCAAATATTCAGCAGATTTTACAGTATAAATTGTCGTTTTCAATTAACTAAACGTTAACTAAAATTCAGTAAAATTTACAGTTTTATTTTTGCTGTTCTTATCTTACTAGTATTTAGCAAAAAATCTTTCAATTTCAGCAGTTTTTTTGTAAGGTAATTTTTAACAAATTTTTAGTAGCTTTTTCTATTCTTATAAGTTTATTTCTATGAGTGTACGAGTATAGAAATTGAACGTCTTACCTAAAAGACATCATATAACCCGGAACCGTTATACATTTCAGTATCGTAGAAACCGGGATTTGAACTTTTTAAACCCATCTTTACAGAATTTTACCCCACTACTACCAAAAATACTTGACCTAACCTAACTTTTTTAACCTACTGCTGTATATTTCACTATATTTATTGCACCATTAATTGAAATTCCCTTCCCAGACTATGATCCGTTTCACGAAATATAAAGCAAATCGTACTGGGGTGTAGTGTTTCATATAGTCGTTACGCCTTACTTTATTTTATTTTTTTCTTGTTTAATTTCTTTTGCTCTTGTTCATTTTTTTATTTTTTACTTACATATCAAGGATATTTGTTTCAAAACAAAGTTTTCCTTTTTATGTAAATAGGGTTTTTTGTAGAAATTTTTTTCTTTTTATGTAAATAGAGTTTTTGCAGGCTTTTTTTCTAGTGATATGAACGTTTTGTTCATATGAATTGCTTTGTTCATATTTTAAATACACTGAGAAAAAAAATCGTAGTTAAATCTATTATTCCCAGTAATATTTTCTGTTCCGGGGAATCGGTTGAAGAATAACTAATTTTCATTTGTAGCCCCTATTACTGTCCGTTCTACAACCGATGATTTTTCTTTGAAATTTTCCAAAAAGCAACCGTTTCCATAGCTCCAAGCTGGCACCAATTGATCGGGAATGAGTTTAGGAAGTAGTTCTAAAACTGAATCGATCAGTTATACCTTACACATAAGATCCGTGGAATAAGTGTGTGAACTAGTTTTATAGGATCGGTTATAGTGGAACGAATTCCAGAATTGGATCTGCATCTAGAATTGAATTTTAAACAATTTCCTTTTTTTTTTAACAGAAGTAACACTCAGGAAATTTTTCCTATCAATCAACATGTTGCTTGCTTTCGAGGGCATAGAGAAGATAAAAAAGGTGGTGGAAGCTGTGGAGGAGGCTTCAAATATGGCAACACTCTTATTACGCTAGATGCTGAATCTTAGAACTAAAGGGCAGAATGAATGCTTTGCAAAACATTCTCCTGCATGCGTTGATGATTGAAAAATAGACAATTTTGCTTATTTATACTTATTTAGAGGATATCAAAATTAAGATCATTACAAAAAAAACAAGGGTCTTAGTGTTGTACAAGAGAATGTTTTGCGAATGTTTTAAATACAAGACATTCATTCTGCCCTTACTTAGAACCTTTGTTGGGCGCCATTTATTGGGCAGTTGGCAAACTTCATCGAAACTTTTTAGTTCATAGCCCTGTTATTTTATTTTAGATAGAAAACTCATACATATTATTTTTCGAAATTAATGTTGGCTTCGCTGAGGATCCGCAGTAGTATGTGTAATATTTAGTACGATGCTCTAAGCATTACACCACCACAGCGCCCTCTGATTATTACACCTGCGCTTTATCGTATTTGAATTATCATCTCAGTTCTTTATATTTTAAAAATAAATATTAATCATATTAAATTAAATATGACTCTACTTAAAATAAACTCTTACGTATTTAAATTAATACGAGTTTGTCAAAATTTTGGATTTTTTGTTTTCATTTTCAAAATAAATAAAAACATGTATAAATTGAAAAGGAAACAAAATTATTCTCTTTTCAAACTTTTTTTGTTGTTGTTTTAATTTAACATTGTGTCTGCTTGCTTGACACATTTCTTTCTCTGTGTATTTTTACATATTTTCTATTGCGTCTTAGAATAGAGTTGATTTTCTTAAAACAACTTTAAATGGAAAATAATATTTTTTATTTCTGGAGGCTGTAAGAAAAACAATTGAAAAAGCTAAAGTCGGGCATGCTGACTATTGGAAATCCTATATCACAGTAATATTTGAGTCATATTCCGGGAAGCGGATTGATAAATATAGTTTAGATGTAATGAAAAGTGAGACTGGGGCGAATATTCTTACAAGCAAGGTATCCCAATAGGTTCTCGATCTTCATGAGATTAAGGTTTGTGATAGAGGAGAAAGTAATAACTATATGATAGAGGAAAAATAATGTTCTGTTCATTT
This sequence comes from Leucophora obtusa, assembly GCA_949987735.1. Taxonomy (NCBI): domain Eukaryota; kingdom Metazoa; phylum Arthropoda; class Insecta; order Diptera; family Anthomyiidae; genus Leucophora; species Leucophora obtusa. The sequence goes on from OX465299.1 coordinate 50,784,996, forward strand.
TTTTCTTTTTTTTTTCAGCAGCCCAATCTCATTTTTAGGGTTGATAAATGCACTGAGAGAATTATCTGCATGTCATTAATGAATTTTTGCATAAAACAAATGAAGTTCCACTCAAACTCGTCCATTGAATGTTTTTATTGAATTAATGGAATTTTTTATAAAATGTAAAAAACATCATTTTATTTATTAAAAGTTTCATACACTCAATGATTCATAAAATACATAAAGCTTTTTCATCAAATTTAAAAAATTTTTCATTTACTTTGTGAAGAAAATTTCGTTATTTCACTGACAAAAAAAAAAAATCATTAAAACTCGTCCAACAAAACTCTCCCTGTGTGGCCCAGTTTTTCGTTGTTTTAATTTATTTCTGATAACTTCAAAGAAAAATAGACAAATTGGTTATCAATGAAAGCTTTTTTCAGACGCATCTATCGACATAAAAACATGTGCGAACATGTCCAACTTTATTTGTTATTCGATTGTAATTTTGATTTTGCGAATAGCACATGCGTATGTGAAATTGTTGTGGTTTTAGTAAAAAATTACATATAATCGTCCTGAATCTCACGTTTAAGGGTTAAAAAGTGGGATTAAAAACTAACCTATTTTTCTATAAGAACATGTTAGAAAACACATTGTCAAAGTACTCGAGAAAATAATAATTTTGATACCAATATTGCCCATTAGAGCGTACCACCTTACAGGCAAAAAAAAAGTGCTCCGTACACCCTCCAATATGAAGTATTTTTGCAAGGTTTCAAAAAAAATTTTTTATTTTTTTTCTTTTGCCGAACGTAGGGGTCGCCATTTTACATTTTTCGTTATATCTTTGGCATTTACAGTCGGTTCTTAAAGTATGATACATCGATGATTTTCTCTCGAGGAGACCAGTGTTTTGCTCTGAGGGCATTTTGACCTCAAGTATCCCCCTCTAGTAGTTACCCACCAGATCTCAGTTGCTACAACCCTAATGTTCGACCCTAATGTCAGAAAATTAAAGCTCGCAAAAAATCATTAAACTTTTGCTAAGGAAGTTTTTCGCTAAACCCAGTAGAAATTTTTTTCATATATTGGTTGCCGAATGTAGGGGTTGACTTTTTAAATTTTTTTTAATTGGATTTTTACTATATAGCAAAACTCTGGTCTCCTCGAGGCAAAAAAATCGATATATCACACTTTAAAATCCGATTTTAAATGCCAAAGCTATAACAAAAAATTAAAAAAGGCGACCCCTACGTTCGGCAAAAAAAAAAATTTTTTTTTTGAAATCGCCTTCCAAAAATACTTCATATTAGAGGGTGTACGGCGAACTTTTTTTTTTTGAGGTACGGTCTATTGCCCATGTTGTAGACCCAGGGTTGCCACTTAATTGAAATATTTTTATTATATATATATTTAACATTTGTTGTAGGGTAGAGGGGGGATCCTTCGCCAGTGGGGCACATACACTAATCCCATTTTTCGCCGCTATTAATGGAGATAAAATATTGGGAAAATATATTTTGTGCATTTTTCAATTACCTTTCCTTGACATCCACTTTGATGAATTTATATCACATTTGGTCGCAGACAGACGTGTTTTTGTGTTTTTGGGGTGCCAAAAAAATAATAGGAAGCAACTACATTTTGCAATAACTTCCTCAAATCGTGTGATAAGAAAATAATTTTTCATTATGTTAGACCTACGACCCTAAGGTTTCGAAAAATAATAATTTGATTTTAATAAATGCTGAAAAAGTATGAAAAAATATTAATTTTATGTTAGGCATGTCTCTGGGGCACAATTACCTTATGGCCCCTGGAGCTACAAGAAGTTGGTGCATCCCTGCCTAAAATGCTCTATAAGACTTTTCTATATGTTTAAAATATCCCAGTAGCAAATGGTCGAACTAGTTCTAAAACATACTAGTTTCTTGTCTAGTAATTACATAACTAGTTCTCAAAATAATCATTTTGAACCAGTTGTGTACTAGTTAAATACGATCTATGTAGAGACTGTTTAAAAAAATTACCTGAATTAGAATATGAGATTTGAAATTATTTTTTTTTGCATTTATATTTCATTAAAAAATCAGAGTTTGTAAATAAACACTTAAATTTTTTTATTGTGAATTGAATTGAGGTGCAAATCAACTGGTACAGTACTGGTGCCAAAGAGTCAATCCAGAACTAGTTTAGTAAATTTCTTATAAGAACTAGTACAGCTTCTTGTTTTTCTTCCAAAAACAATAATCTTTAAGAATTTGTATACCTAATAGTTTCATTGAAACTGTGCAGAGATTTCAAAAGATTGAATTTAAATACGAGTTTTGAAATAATACCTTTGTTTGTAATACGTGATACATTCTGAGTTTGCAAATAAACACTAAAATTTTTTATTGTCATTAGAAATCATAAACACAAAATATTTGAAATTTCATTTGGTAAATGGATATAATTATCTCAGTAAGAGGAAACTATCGGTCTAATCTGCGTTTTATCAAAAGAAAAACCTCTGTTTTTTATCTATATAATTCAGATACAACCAACTGGTACAGTACTATTTCCAAAGAGTCTCTTCGCAACTAGTTCCGCGATTGTCACATTAGCACCAGTTTCGCTCCCTATTTTTCGTCCTTAAATTGTAATTTTCAAACTAGTTATACAACTAGTACCAAAGTGGGAGTTTGGTGACAATTGCCCCCATCCCTATGATATCTCCATGTTAAATTCTACAGTTGTTTGTATGGAGAGGCGGTAGAACTCGTACTAGTTGCCTGATTTAAATAAACTAGTACATAACTGGTTCTGAACTAGTATTTTTTGCAACTGGGATGTTTAATAGTAATTTAGAACAATCGTGTTCATTCTTTAATTTATATTAATTATTCAGTTTTTTGAAATTTTGACAAATCATTTTATTATAGTTTTCAATTATTTTTTTTTAATGTAGTGGAGATTTCTTGATTAAAAAGAATCACATATCTTAAAGAACTAATTATTAATTATTTATTTCAGTCATTAAAAGATTGACTTTGCTGTATTAACAAATTTTTTGTTGAAATTATGTCTAGCTCTTTTGGCGAATATACCCGAGGTTTGGGGCAGTTACGCCGAATTGAGTTACTTTGAAAATCATTAAAAAAATAATAGAAAATATGCAAATAATTAGAATAAAAATCATAGAATTTAAAGCCAAGATATGTAGATTTTCAATTTGAAAGGTATTTTTGAAAAATTATTAGGGGTTAAGAACTGACAGTGCTTTGAAAAAAAAAAGTGGCGAAGGATCCCCCCTCTACCCTATTCCAAAATAAAATTTTTTTCTAATTCTTACGAAATTTCAAATTTGATACTTTCTCTATAGGAAAATTATGTCCACAAAATTTTTTCTAAATAAAGTTTTCCATCCCAACATCCCCAGTTCTGATTATAAACTCTATTAATTTGACGCATTTTTTGTGTTTTTTATAAATCCCCTCTTGATCGTTTATGATTATAACATTTTATATTTGATTTAAATTGTATTATAGTTTTAGAGTAACCTGCTTTAAAACACATTTTGAAATCAAATTAACCACTCCTGAAATTATAATAGTTATTTAAAATTTCAAATGAGTTATAGTTTCAAAGTAATTTCGATTTGCACTTATTAAAAATTTTTAACCCAGTAGCTTTAACGATTATAGCTAACTTGCGACTAGAGTTTGCTGTTCGGTTTTAACCGAAACCGAAATCGCGGTTTTTGAGGCCTCAAAACCGGAACCGAAAACCGACAAAAATAAGTCGGTTTTTAGCAAATACTTAAAGCAATTAAAATAATTCATTAAATTACATATTACTGAGCCTAGAATTTCGAAAAGGATTCAGCTCTTATTTTACAAAATTCTGTATTTAATTGTAATGAACAATTTCTCCATTAAATATTACTTTAAAGATTTTTTGTTTTTACTACTACAGATAATATAAGCTGAGGATTACAATTTTAGAAAAAAATTGCACCAAAATGTAGTTTAAGAGATATTGAGTTTCACGTATTCAGTTCAGATTCTCACCGCTTATATTTCAAAAAGTTTTATTTCGTAGTCCGCGAAATTTATTGTATAAAATTTCAACTTTATATTGTTTTAAACAAATTGTTTAATTCCAAATTCTAAATTCTTTAAAAATAGTTTAATCTGACAAAAAAAGAATAAAAAATTTTAATTTATAACGGCTTCCGCGTTTTTTTTCCCAGCAATGGTGTTATTGCCTTTATTCGAGTGAGAAGTTCAGTCGAATTTTAATAAATATCTTGAATGCATAAAAATATTTAATTGTTATACATACATATAAAATTATTTTAAAACAATTCTATTAATATCACAAGAAAACCGAAAAATAACCGAAACCGCGGTTTTTATAATTTTGAAAACCCGAAACCGCGGTTTTCAAATTTTTCGGTTTTTAGCAAACTCTACTTGCGACCTCATTAAACAAAATGTATTTATATTGAAACGTAATTAAAACCAAATTATTGCAAGTCAAGATATATACTACAATGAAATAAAAAATAAAAAAAAACACTATAATGCAATTTTTCTGCATTATTGGTTATTTTAAACCTCGTACTAATTACATAAATACATTCTTTAATAGATACAAACCAATAACAATTTATTTTAATTTAGATTTATTTTACTTTATGGAATGTTATTTGTATTTCTTGTACGATATCTTGTGTATATAGAGGGAGAGAACGGAATAACAAAAACAAAAAACGTAATAGCTTTTATTAAGACACACCTTTATAATAAGCACTAGTTTACAGACATTTTGTGAGTCTATTTTAAGTGTAGAGAACATCTTTCAAAAAAGGCATGGCGACAATATATTTTCCATAAAGGTCCAATAGTTTATTTAAAAAGTAAATTAGTAAAGTTGTTTTCAATTGAATAAATTGTTAAATTACAAAGAAACATATTTTTTTAACGTTTTTTATCAGTTATTCAGCAAAAATACGGACTTTCAGTCTTAATTAGAATATTCAGTAAAAATTTTCTTTTAAAAAGAAACATTTTTTTATAGTACAGGGTTGCGCTAAAAATAACCTTCCGATGTTTTTTGGCTGTAATTAAAAAAATGAAAAACTTTGATTCTTCTTGTGGATTATTTTTATTTGGTCTTTTAATTTTTTTTACATCAAGTCGAGAATATGATGTCATGTAAATGGCCGCCGCCACAGTTGATTGTCATTTGAGCCCTTTTTATGGCATTTTCGAAGAAAAAAGGTCCGATGACTCCTCCAGCGAAAACAGCACACCATACAGTGACTTTGAGCGGGTGTAATGGCTCTTCGTGGGCTACACGCGGATTTTCAGTGCCCCAGAAGCGTAAATTTTGCTTATTTACGTACCCGCTAAGATGGAAATGGGCCTCATCACTCATGATTGGTGAAGAATGAAAATATGGGCTCAAATGACAATCAACTGTGGCGGCGGCCATTTACATGACATCATATTCTCGACTTGATGTAAAAAAAATTAAAAGACCAAATAAAAATAATCCACAAGAAGAATCAAAGTTTTTCATTTTTTTTTTTTAATTACAGCCAAAAAACATCGGAAGGTTATTTTTGCGCCACCCTGTATATTGAGTGTTAAAATAAATCAAAAGTCTATTGCTTTTACTGTTTTTGTTAGTTAATTATTTAACGATTAAAAATAAGCGAGCAAATACAATTATTTTAAACAAAAATTAAGTAGTCCCGTTTTTAATTGTTTTAAAGAGTCTGTTCCGTAGATTTTAAAGAAAAAATATTGCGACGGTATGAAATTCCGTGAAGGGAATTTCAGTTAACGGTGCATTAAATATTGTGCAATAAAAAGTAGAACTTGGTCAAATACTTTTGGTACTAACTAGTCCCGAAATCCCGGGATTATTTAATAAAAATGAGTCCCGAATCCTGAAATTTTTACAGTTCCAAAAATATGTGGTAATTTTTCCAAAATTGCAAACTTGTTGATATTTTTAAACCATTTTTGTTAAATCTTATTTTATGTAAATATAACATTTTATTTCGGAAATCATCGATAAAAAATTCAGAAAAAAAAGTTGTGTTTCAGAAATTTTCATTCGACTTTCTGCACAATATGCGGAAAAAAATTCAAAAATTCTGAAACTAATTGAAAATAAATAATAAATTGAACATAGACACTAATGATTTTAACATTGAGGTGCCATAGGAAAGGAATACTCGTACTTCAATATTTTTTTCAGTATTTTTTGAACGAGTGCAAAGGAAGCTCTTATTCACCAATTAAAAGTTATTTATCTTTAAAACAACTAAAAATGTAGTTATTTTTAGTTATTTTTAGTTGTTGAAAAATAACTGAAAAATGTATTAAAAATAACTTGAAATGTAGTAAAAAAACTGAGAAGTTTTTAATATAAAAATTTTTAAAACAACTGGCGAAATTTGTCTTTTTACAGTTAATTTTTTTTTTTGTTATAAAAACAAACAACTTTTTTCTATTACAAAAATATGTGTAACTATTTCAGCCTATTTAAAATTTATAGCTAAAATTTAAAATATTTATGTATTGGAGATACAATACAATTTTCAGATTTTTATTTGGAAATTAAGAACATATCAAATATAAACTAAACAAGAATTTTAAAACAACTCGATTAAATTTGTAATTTTTTCTATAACTAACAAAAATAACTGCGTACTGTAAAAATACTATTTTGATATTTGTTTATTATAATATTAAAAATAACTGCTTAGACAACTTTTACAAAATACAATACTGTTCCTTAGTTGTTTTTTAAATAACTGACATAATAGTTGTTTTGTATTTTTCCATTAAAAAAAACTGTAATTACAAATTAAAACACCAACTACTGATTTTTACATATAGTAACTGTCAAACTTCTTCGAGTACAGGCGCAGATCTAGGGAAAGAGTTTGTGGAGGGAAGTTAGAGTATTTTTTTTTATTAAATTTTCTCTTCACTTTTATATTTTTGAATAGAAAAATTTTATTTTGGGGCGGAAATGTGCTCATTCTCCTCCGCCTGAAACTACGACTTGCTTTACTAGATAGTGTAGGGCAGGGGTGGCAAGACTTTTTTCGCTGCGTGCCAGAAATGGACAAATTGTTTTTGTATAAATTTCTCGCGTGCCACCTATTTCCCCCAGGAAATAACCCCCAAAGGGAAATAATTAAATAACATCCAAGAAATGACGTAAAAATTTTTCACGGTTATTTAATTTTTGAGGGTTTAATTAATCTTTAAATATTGAGATTATTTCATTATGAAAAAATCCCCAATTAAATTAAATTAAAACAGTTTGAACATTATTTCCTTTTTTAGGTGGTTATTCCATTTTTGGTGATTATTTCATTTTGTAAAAAAAAAGTTAAATTATTGGGCGCCATCAATTATTTAAGTACGTAAGAAAAATAGTTGAAAAATGTGCTTCGGGCAAAAATTTGATTTTGTTAAAATAAATAGCGCAGTTTTTATAATCATAATAATGAATAAAAACCCGAGTAAAAAAAATTATATATAATCATATGTGGCATATATTACAATATATAATTAGACATGTCGTTATGTATATCCATATATAATTATATATGACGTCTTTTTCCAAAATTGTTCCTTATATTATGCCATATAGAATTTCATCTAATTAGATATCGACCTTAATAATATTAGATATGGTATATATGATTATATATTACATAGCATCGCTGATCTTATTGCATATATAGTTGTATATAGAGCTATATCTTAATATATATGGCGGCATTTTAAGAATATATAATTATATATGGTATCATTTAAACAATATATAACTATATATGGTGCCAGTTAAACTATATATTATCATATATGGTGGCATTTAAACAATATATGGTCATATATGGTACCTCATGAAGAAAATCTTTAATACAGTTGCAGATATGATAATATATGCCACTAAATCTAGTGCCATATATATTTATATATGGTGTTATTTAAGCAATATATTAGCATATATGGTGCCATTTAATATATTGTCATATATGGTGCCATTTCAACAACATATGCTCATATACCTGATGAACGACATTTTTAATACAGATGCAGATATGATAATATATGCTACCATATATAGTACCATATACTTTGATATATCGTATCATTTAAACAACCCGAGGAAAAATAGTTACACATAGTCATATATGTGATTAAGTTATATCTGTATAAATATACAGTTTCATCCGAAGAATGGCCCGATATATTTTTATCAATTGTTTATCAATTTTTATCTAAATGTATCAGTTTAGATCTGACCTGATTAAATTATGTGTTAATCAGATGAAATTGTATCAGATTTTTGACCTGATACAATTTTATCGGTATGATCGTAATTGGTTCAATTTTATATAAATAAAATATAATTGTATCCGACATTTACCTTATACAAAGTTTTAAACTGATATCAGGTCAAAATTGGGATATAACTATATAATTTTGTATACAAATATATCTATTCGGACCTAAACTGATACCATGTAATATAAACCAATAAAATTGTATCAGGTCAAAAATCTGATACAATTTCATCTGATTAACACATAATTTAATCAGGTCAGATCTAAACTGATGCAATTAGATAACAACTGATACAAATAAGAACTGATACAATTTTATCGGGCCATTTTTCGGATCAAATGGTATATGGATGAATCTAAGTTATATATTACCATATAAAGCTCCATATTGGTGCCATTTAAACAATATATTGTCATATATGGTGCCATCATATATGGTAACTCATCAGCAACTGCAATATTAACTGTATTTCAGAAGCCATTAATTGTATTTCAGAAATTTTAAATGTATTTTAGAAATTATGGAATGTATTTCAGAAATTTATTAATTGTATTTCAGAAATAATCAAATCTATTTCAGAACTTGTTGATGGTTTATCATAGTTAATAGAGAAAAATTTCTAAATTACATTTCATAATTTCTGAAATACAATTGATAATTTCTGAAATACAGTTTGATAATTTCTGAAATACAGTTGTGAATTTCGGAAATACAATTAATAATTTCTGAAATACAATTGATAAAACTGAAATTCAATTGACTAGTTCTGAAATACAATTCATAAATCTGAAAAATAATTGATAAGTTCTGAAATACAATTGATAAAACTGAAATTCAATTGATTATTTCTGAAATACAATTGATAAATCTTAAAAATAATTGATACAATTGGAAATGGTGTAGAGCGTTAAAAATATGTAAATAAAATTATTTTTTAAAAAAAATTAAATTTAATAAAAAAAATATAATTTTATAAAAAGAAATTCTTTTGAATGGGGGAAATGTTTTAAGTTGATCTGTTATTTTTAAGTAAATGAATGTTATTTTAGTTTGACTCAAAATCATAAATTAATATCACTTTCTGTTTAAATTATTTTCAAATCAAAGAAAGATGATACAATTTTTACAAGTAAATTACAAAGAATAAAAATTATTGAAAAAATTTCGATAAGACCAGCAAGGAGAATGCGCGTTTTTATAAAAAAAAATGCATAGCCGTGAAAGGTATCGAACTCGAGACTCTCTGAGTTTAAACCTTATTTTAACAAAATATTGTAATTTTTATAAAATCAGTGCTCTTCCAGTGTATTATTTTTTGAACTATTGTCAATATCTGTCTGGGATCTTATTTAATCCCAAATAAATGGAGATCTTACGTAGTACCGAAATATAATGCGGGATCTAATTTTAGCTGTCATTTTTCTGGATAGTTTTAGATGTCAATCTCCAAATATATTGCTGTTTCTAATTCGATCTGCAATTTATGGGATAAATTAGGATCCTACCAAATCCCCAAATATATCACTGGATTTAATTCGATCTGCAATTTATCGGAAAAGTTAAGATCTTACGCAATCCCGAAGTATATTACTGGATCTAATTTTATCTGTAATTTTTTGGATAAATTTAGATCTTACTTAATCCCCAAATATATTGCTTGATCTAATTCGATCTTCCATTTTTCGGATCAAATTAGATCTAAGTTTATCCACAAATATATAGCTGGATCTAGTTCGATCTGCCATTTTTCGGATCAAATTAGGTCTTACTAAATCCCAAAATATATTGCTGGATCTAAATCGATCTGCCATTTTTCGGATAAATTTAGATCTAAGTTAATCCACAAATATATTGCTGGATCTAATTTGATCTGCCATTTTTCAGATCAATTTATATCTAAGTTTATCCACAAATATATTGCTGGATCTAATTCGATGTGCCATTTTTTGGATCAAATTAGATCTAAGTTTATCCCCAAATATATAGCTACATCTAATTCGATCTGCCACTTTTTCGGATCAAATTAGATATACGTTTATCCACAAATATATTGCGGGATCTAATTTGATGTGCCAAAATTGAGATCAAATTAGATCTAAGTTTATCCCCAAATATATAGCTGGATCTAATTGGATCCGCCATTTTTCGGATCAAATTAGATCTAAAAATATCCGCAAATATATAGCTGGATCCACCAATTTTCGGATCAAAATAGATCTAGGTTTATCCCCAAAGATATCACTGGACCTCCCAATTTTGAGATATAACTTGATCTTAGTTTATCCCCATATATACAATGGGATCTAATACGATATGATTGGATACACCCAATTTTGAGATCTAATTGGATCAGCTAGATATTACAACAGATCTTAAACAATATCAAATTGGATATAATTAGATATTGCGCGAGATCAATTTTTTTTACTCGGGAAGCGAATATTATGGATTTGAACAGAGAACTTTCTATTTCAGATAAATTGGCTCTGCAAAACACGATCAAAACCCAATTTCAAAATCCAACAAAGGGGGTTATTTCATTATGAAACTTATGTTCAGTATTTCATTGAAGGTTATTTCGTAGCACCTATTTTCCCTTTAAAAAAAAAACTTAATTTTTTAGATACAATTTTAATGCAAGTTGTTTTCCATTTTTGTGCAATTTTCTGGTACTTTTTATTTCTCCGATTATGAGGCATTTTCTCATCGAAGCATTTAAACTTCTTTCAATCTAGAATTTTAGAAAATTTCCCAGAATTTTCTGATATGAAAATCTATGAAAAATTTCACCATTATGGAGTTAAATCACACATTTTTGTAGCGAAATTTAACATTTAACTGAATTTTTTGCTGGTCTTCCAATAGTTTAAATTTTTTGAAAATATCCAACAAAACGTCGCGTGCCACCTAAAATCCACTTGAGTGCCACTACTGACACGCGTGTCATAGTTTTGCCAGCCCTGCTGTAGGGCATAATTCTATAAAAACGCGTCTAAAAATTCATCTACCGATTTTTTTAAATATTGGAACGGATATGGTGTCTGTCTGATCAGATATTCGATACCATTTTCGACTGAAATAGAGAAAATTCCAAATCAGATTCAGATTTTTCACTTCAAATTGAGAAAATTCTAAATAAAATTGAGATTTTCTTTTTCAAATTGAGAAAAATCTAAATAAAAGTGGGATTTTCCTTTAGATATTGAGAAAAATCTAAATGAAAGTAGGATTTTCCATTTTCACTCATAGAAATAAATCTGTAAAATGCTGCAGAAAAAACTGCTAAAATTAGCAGATTTTTTTTTTGCTCAATACTAGTAAAATAAGAACAGCAAAATGAAAACTGTTAAATTTACAGAATTTTAGTTATATTTAAGCTAACTTTTAGTTAATTGAAAATAACAAATTGTACTGTAAAATCTGTAGAAAATTTTGCTAAATATTAGTTGATTAAAAATAGCAAAAATAAAATGTTATATCTACAAAATTTTTTGCTGTTTTTAAGCTAAATTTAGTTGAATGCAAATAGCAGTCTATACTGCTAAAATCAGCAGAAATATTTGCTAAAAAAATTGTAAACTGCTGTTTTCAAAAGGCTCGATTTTTATTTGCATTAAAAAAAAATGGAAAAAAGACTTTGAAAATTAAAATTTTTTTTTTGATTTTTTGGGCTACTAATTATTTAACAACATTTTTTTGCTGATTTTAGCAGGTTAATTCGATATTTTCCATTTACAAACATTTAACTGAAATATAACTAAAATTCTGTATAGTTAACAGTTTTATTTTTGCTGTTCCCATATTACTAATATATAGCAAAAATAATCTGCTAATTTTAGTAGCAGATTATTTTTAATTAATTTTTAGTAGTTTTAACTAAATTTTTTACGGACTTTTTTTCTATTAATGTAGGAAAAATTCAATTAAAATTATGAATCAAAATGAAATTGTGATTTTCTATTTGAAATTGAGAAAATTTTAATTGAAATTGTGATTTTTCGTGTGAAATTGGGAAAATTTTAAATTAAATTATGAAAAGTATTATTATTTGTAAACTAGTGTTGTTATTACAATAAATTATTTAGCCATCAAGAGTGTCTTAGTCAAGATTCTTAACGAAGGTTAATTATTTCTTAATATAAATTAGTTACAAAATCATTTATAATGATTATATACTATAAAGGACAAATAATATTGAAATTCTATGGAATTTTACTAAGGGTAGATAATAGCAACTATTAACAACAACAACAATGTAAGGAATATATGATAATTTAATTAACATTTTCGATTTCACCTTTAAAACTCAAAATAAAACTTAATGAGTTGGAATAATTTTAAAGCGTACTACACTGAAAAATAAATCACTTCCATAATTCAACAATTACTTTCATTGAACTTAACAGAAATGCTGTTTAAATTTTATAGTTTTACTAATTTTTGCTAAAATATTGTTACAACTCGTTTTTTTGAAGTCTATTTCTATTTTGAAGAATTTTTACTACATTCCATAATTTTAAAGTCCATGATTTTCTAAGTCTATTTATTATTAGTTTTGTTTATATTAACTCAATACTTTTCAGTCTATTTACATAATATTACATTCATCATCTTTTGTCATCAATTCACCATCCCTGTTCTAATGTAAATAATACAAACATTTTCAAACATTGTGAATGCAGTGTCAAAATATTTACTTACATCTAATGTCGTCAATCAAATGCATGTAAAGTAAAGAAAAAAATAAACAAAATGTAAAAAAAAAGAACAAGAACAAGCATTATTTGAACTGTAAACTCAAGTGTTCTTTTACACACGTACTTTAAGACTTAGTATTGACGTTTGTCTTTCATTTTGTATATTCCGCTTTGCAAAGTATAAAATTGTTTATCAGAAATTTAAAAAATAAAAAAAAAATTCAAGCTTTGGTAATGTAATTAGTTTAAAATAGTAAATACAGATCGATTTTTTGTTTGGAATAAACAAAAACAAAACATTTTCACATATGTCAGTAAATGTCGCAGTTGAAAAAATAAAATATTAGTTTTTAAAATTTTTAGACAATTTATCCATTAAAACTGTTATCAAACATTGTAATAACTTTGGTATTTTTCCACTAAGAGTCTCTCTTTTTTCGGTTATCATATCTCTCATCTACAATCTTATATTATCTGGACTACCCTATTCCTCTCTTCAAATTAAAATCATATTATTATCAGAATTGAGACAGATTCACAGTTCATTGGTATAGTTTCGACAACTATAAGATGGTCAATATATTTTTCTATGAGGGCAGCAGACGCACAGTGCTTCGATCCCATATAACGATTGGACAAAAATAGTAGGAGTGGAGACAGAGTTTTGAAATTTGATATACTGACATTGAACCCCTTAGTTAAGAAAAATTTTAATTTTTGGAAATATCGGGCCAAGGACACGCCCACCTCCCATAGGTCCTGAAATTTAAAAATTTTATATTAGCTACATAAAAGGACGTAAAATTACAGAAAAGTATCCATTGAGATGCACATAAAACTGGAAACGTTTGTGTCAATTTTTATCCAAATCGAACCAAGGACTCTTAGTCCTGCCATATATCCTTTATTTTAAAATTTTTATAAAACCTGCAGGGCCATATTTGTGCCAAATTTGGGTAAAATCGATTCATTAATAAAAAAAAAATGCCTTTTACAAAAAATGGGTTTTAAACATGGATGGTAACCGAAACGATGCGGTTATCGGTAAGGGTAACGCTATTTTAGATTATTTCCGTAACGGTATTTTAAGGGTAATGCCAAAGAGTATACATAATAAAGAGATTGGGGGACTCTCTAACACTGAGAAAGCATTTGTTCTATTATGTGCCTTGGAACAGGAACATACTCAAACCAATATCACCCAGCAAACATGGCAATACGAAGAAGATTCTCCGAACATATCGCCAGGAAGAAAACATTTATTGCCGGCAATATCAATTTCGTATTCCGGAAGTTTCCTCCGTCGGAAACAACTGTTACACTAAAACAACACTTTCAGGCAATATGAAAGCAATAACTCTTATGGAAGATAAAAGGGATATCGCTAAATAAACTCCCAGTACAATAAAAAAATTATTTAGCCGATTTTTCCCGCGCAATTAATCTTAACTTTTCACGAGTTTATTTTCTATATATCTTTTGATTGTTTTTGTACAAATTTAGTTTTAATTTTTTCCAAATTGATAAAACAATTCAAACAAATTTGCTTTATCTTCCAAATGATACAAAGATGATATTGCCGAAATATTGTCATAAAGAGTTTTGGCAAAAGATAAAATTTTTTAATTATTTTTTTCCAAACATCGCCGAATATCTTCCAAGTGATAAAAGTAAGACAATTTCAAAGTAAATACTATTTGATTATTTTCATTCAAATGACAAATAGAATATATCGCTTTAATATCTTCCTGGAAGGTATTTTTTAAATGTTTGCAGGGTCATTCTGTGCGCTCTTTGTATGACTCAAAACATCGATTGTAACCAGGGATGGAAAATAATAATTTAGTTATAAAAATCAAGAATGGAACTATACTATGGAATTATACTATTCCAACAGTATTATAGGCCTAGATTATGAATTTTAAAAAAACCATACCTAAAAAATTGCAAAATAATATCGGAATGCGAAAAAAAGCTTTGGGGTTCACAAAATTAATTAAAAGATTTACATTCTGCAAACGATGCCAACATTTTTTTTTTTTTTTTTTGCAACTAATCACCAAACTTTGTTTTATGAAATGGGCATTATACTCCGTAGATTATAAATTTAAAAAACCGCACTTAAAAAATTGCAAAATAATAGAGGAACGCGAAAAAAGACTGTGGTAGAAAAAAATAATTAAAAAACTCAATCAGCGATTAACAATCTGCAAATGTATACAATGACGCAAAAATTTTCCTTTTTGCAAATATTTTTTTCGCGATTTTTTTTTTTTTTTTTTGCAAACTAAGCACCAAACTTTTGTGTATAAAATTGGTACTATAGACCCTAGATTATGTGGTTTAAAAAAACCACACTTAAAAAATTGCAAAATAATCGCGGAAAGCGAAAAAAGGCTTTATGGTACAAAAAATTAATTAAAAAACTTAATCAGCGATTTACATTCTGCAAACAAATATGTTGATGAAAAAATTTATCCTTTTTGCAAATTTTATTTTTTGCGATTTTTTTTTTTGTTCAACTAGCCACCAAACTTTGTTGTATGAAATGTGTATTATAGTCCCTAGATTATAAATAAAAAAAAACGTACTTAAAAAATTGCAAAATAAAAGGGAACGCGAAAAAAGACTTTGTGGTACAAAAAATAAATTAGGAAACGTAATCAGCGATTTAGATTCTGCAAACAAATATATTGATGCAAAAATTTTCCTTTTTGCAAATTTTATTTTTCGCGATTTTTTTTTTTGCAACTAGCCACCAAACTTTGTTGTCTGAAATGTGTATTATAGTCCCTAGATTATAAATTAAAAAAAAAACGTACGTAAAGAATTGCAAAATAATAGCGGAATTTGAAAAAAGACTTTATGTACAAAAATTTAATCTTTTCGTTTATTTAACCTTCTTTTTTAATTTTTACCTCTACTATTTTCTTGAGCTTAAGGTTTGGTTTTTATTTATAAAAAGTTTTTTTTTATTTTTTATTTTTTATTTTTTTTTTTTATTTTCGATATTTCGCTACTCCAATGTGTAGCATCTTCAGGAAATATCGAAAATAAAAAAAAAAAAAAAAAAAAAAAAAAAACTTTTTATAAATAAAAACCAAACCTTAAGCTCAAGAAAATAGTAGAGTTAAAAACAAAAATTTAATCCCTAGGTTATATATTTAAAAAAACCGCACTTAAAAATTGCAAAATAACAGCGGAATTCGAAAAAGGCTTTATGGTACAGAAAATGAATTAAAAGAGGTAATCAGCGATCGACTTTCTGCAAGCGAATATATTGTTGCAAAAATTTCGCTTTTTGCAAATGTTTTTTTTTCGCAATTTGTGCTAATATTTGCTAATATCTAAATACTTAATTTTAATTTTTTTTAACGAGCCAAAGAGGAAGCTATTTTTTTTTAGTTACTTACATTTTTAAATATGTAAGAGCGATCTAACATATTTTGGTATAAGAGTCCGATTAAGTGAGCCTTTTCCATCCCTGATTAACCAGTCGGAGTTCGTTCCTGTTCCAAGCCGCCTAATATTTTTTCAAATAAAAAATATTGAGAGAGTTGCAAGGCCATTGGTAATGCTATTTCATATATTTCGGTATCGGTATTTTAAGGATAACGGTTTTTTAGTTATTTCGGTAGCGGTATTTTAAGCATAACGGTTTTTTTGATTATTTCGGTAACGGTATTTTAAGGATAACGGTAGTCAGTTATTTCGGTAACGGCATTTTAAGGATAACGGTAGTCGGTTATTTCGATGCATCCCGCATTTTTTTTTTACAAAAAGCAAATGAGTTTTAAAACAGAACAAATTTATTAACTTAATTTACGACAAATGCTCAATAAGCACGTGCAATTACCAAAAGCGGAAAATTAAAAATATCGATAACGGTATTTGAGGGATAACGGTATTTCATTTATTTCGGTAACGGTATTTTAAGGGTATTGATATTTGATTTATTTCGGTAGTGGTATTTTAAGGATAACGGTATTTCAGTTATTTCGGTAATGGTATTTTCAGGATAACGGTATTTCGGTTATTTCGGTAACGGTATTTTAGGGGTAACGATAGTCAGTTGAAAGCGTTTTGAATCGATAACGGTATTTTAGTGGTATTGCTTGCCAACCAAAAAAAAAATTAAATGGGATTAATATAGGAAACCACGTGAATCCTCCATTTTAGGCATACGGTATGTTCAGCGAAATTGTGTAAAACACTACGCAGAATATTTTTGTGGAACATTTTAACCTTCTATCTCCTCAATTAAAGGGACTTTTTTGGCCCCTTTTTAAAAAGGGACAAAAACGACCCGTAAGTTAAAGAGTTAGAGGGTTAAAATGTTCAACAAAAATATTTGTCATGAAATTCTACTGTAAGTCTTTGAAGACATCAGCATTGGAAATTTAACTTAAAGAACAGCAATAAGTAAAAACTTAAAATGTTTTTAAGGGTTAATTTCGTACTTATTCAGAATTGGCGCTCAAATGTCCCACAAACCTGGATTTTAGGGAGAAACCATGGGAATCTTCCATTTTAGGTATAGGATATGTTCAGCGAACTTATGTAAAACAATACGAGGAATATTTTTGTGGAACATTTCAACCCTCTAACTCTTCAACTTAGGGGTCTTTTTTGTCCCTTTTTAAAAAGGGCCCAAAAAATTCCCTTTCATTGATGAGTTAGAGGGTTGGAATGTTCCAAAAAAATGTTTCTCGTAGTGTTTTACAAAAGTCCGCTCAACACATGCTATACCTAAAATGGAAGGTTCACATGGTTCTAATACTAAACACTCTTAAATGCGTGAAATTTGTGTAAAAATCATGAATTTAGGCATTTCAAAAAATCCATTTTTTTCTAATTTGTGGTAAAAAATAGTAATTAATTTTTTAATGATCTATTAAATAACAGTATAAACTTACAAAAAAAAAAAAGAAAAAAATATATAATTTTATATAATTTTTTTTATACTCCATTAAACTTAAGTAATTTTTGGATTTTCAACAAAAAAAAAATGTGTTTTTCGGAGCAATAAAAAATAATTGTTTTGTAAACATATACTAAAATCCATATTTTAATTTAACTACAAATATATTGAAGTAATTAAAAAACAAATCTTCGAACAAGTTTTTAAAAAAATATATTTTTGAGAATTATTTTCGTGAAACAATTAAAACCCATTTTTCTTTTAAGTCATTTTTGCATAAAATTCTCTGATCACACCAAATATTTTTTTTCACATTTGTTTGTTACAATTTGAGAGAAAATTTTTTTTTTTTTATTTTTGTCCATGGGACGAAGCATAGTGAGACGTGCCGATTTTATATCATTTTGACGATTTTTTTTAGTGAAAAAATCAGCAGAAGTCGACTTTTTGCAAAAAAATTCAATTACAGATTTTTTTTTTTAAACAAATATAAGGCAAAACTCTAAGGCCCGATTACTGAATGTTCAACTAAATACTAACTGGGACTTTGTTGTTGTTTCGCATATAAAATTAAAATTTAACTGTCGGCTAAATTTTACAATAACTGGATATTCGGTAATCGAGCCTAAGAGAAGGAATTTTATAAATCGGAATTTGTTCATTTACAACAGACCTTTAAAAACTATCCTTAACTCTACTTTGAAATCTGATTCAATTTTGAACGATTCAATTCGTAGAACTAATTTCATTAATTGAATTATTTTCTTCCTAAATCAATCAATAACTTATTCAAAAAAATCAATTTGAATTATGTAGTTTTTTTAAAGAAAGTGTCAGAAGAGACGTAGATTGCCTTTGCTTAACTATACTCTTTGATAATTATAAAATGTAATGAACACCACCAAAAATAACAACAACGTTGACAACATTGGTAAAAGTATTAAAAAAACTGCCATTTAAGTAAAATTTTTCCTAATTTTTCGAACTTTTCACCCTTTAAAACACTAATAAACCGGGAGGAACTCAGTAAAAGTTGTCCCCAGGTTGTTTTGCCCAGGGTGAGCCCTATCTGATTCCTGAATAAAAAATCGTATAAAATTGATTTGGTTTCGTAATACCACTTAAACTCAGAAAGGACCTTTCTATGCCGGCTAGGTTAAAACTTGTACCGATTTTAAATATTTTCAATAGTGATCGTCCTTGGGCAAATACAAATATATTTACCCAATTTTCTCATATTTTTCTTTTAATTTCGACCTGTGATTTGTCTGAAAGGATACATGGACAAACGGACTCACGGATAACGCTTTAGGTAGTCAGAAACATCAGCTCAAACTTAATACCCCCTGTTCCATAAAGTGTTGCAAGGTATAAAAATTCATTTAGTCTGCTAAGATTAGCCACAATTGAAACAAAATATGGTTTTTAATAATAGAAAATAAATTGGATATTATTTATAAGCTAAACAAAGTCTCTAGGGTTAAAAAGACTTATTATTGTTTTACAAAGAGAAAATCTATAAATCATAATAAAATAAATACATATTGTACATTTTGTTAGTGCGATTTCTTTACCAGTATATAAATTGCTGTTTCAGTTGCATTCCACAGAATTTAAACAGCTTGTTAGCAAGAGGATGTGTATTTGAAACAGTAATGCTAAACTAGAACAAAAACACGCCTAATATGTTTAAGGGGAAAAAACGCTGAAATGAGATTTTAATATTTAATATCAGAATCTTTTAGCAAAGTGTTTGTAACCGTCATAAAATCGTAATTAATATTGTAATTTATTACTAAAGAATTTTCTAAAGTGCTCATTTACAGGAAGAAGAAGAATAAAATATTTTTATTGAAAAATTTAACGGACAGAGGAGGATCACAAGACTGCAGCAGTTTCGTCCCATCCGTGTCAATTGATCAAAGAATTTTTAAATGACAGTTAAAGTTTCCCCCCTTTGGCCTATTCGTGCAGCATGTCGGTATTTGAAACTATGTGGTCTTTACATCTGAAGTATAGGGTATATTCAGGAACTTTGTAGAAAATATTAAGGCAAATATTTTTGTGGAACATATTAACAATCTAACTCCCCCACATAACGGTAATTTTTGGCTCTATTCTAACAAATCATAAAAAGCACCCCTAAAAAGAGGGAGGGCGGGGATGAAAGGTTCTACAAAAATGTTGGCCATACAATTTTACTATATATGTCAGAAAACACGATAGCCCAAAACTTAACACAACCAGCAAAAACCAGACAGATACAAGATTGCCCATTAAGGGTTAATTTAGTTATTGTTCACATACATACATATGTAGGTCATCCCATCTCTGACGAGAAGGTTTGACACACAACTATCGAATACTTTTGTATCTACAAATGTCACTATTACTTCAGTTTTGTTGCTTATATTCTTCTTCATCCTTTTTGTCATTAACTTTTTGCCACTCAAAATTGCCATAAGGGAATTTAATATTTTTCTTGTCCCACAAGGGAATTTGTAAGAATGCCTAACTGTTTGGAAAAACTTGACTGCTTTTGATATATCTGCGGCAAGCATACCTATAGCTACGATAACAAAATCGCCAAAGGAACGGTTGGAAAAATTGTTTAATTGAACTAGAAGGGCGAACTAGTTCTGTACAATAAATTTAACTCAAAAGAGCGGTCACCAAAACTAGCTAGAATGTCCAAGTCTTAAGAGGATATCTTTTAAATGTAAACTACCACTCTTCTGTGAGTTATTTGACTAGAATTATAATTTATTTTCATAGAAGAGGCTTCAGTTTCAATTTCAGTGATCGTTATTAATGTGTTTAGTGTTCCAAACATTCTCAGATTAGTTCCATTGTGACAATCTAGCAACTCGGTTGCCCCAACCGAATTGAGTTGTCACAACCAAAGTCAGTTGCCAGTCGATTAGTGGAGTGTGTTGGTTGTCACAAATATTATAAAAAATTAACGGAATTCAAATGCTAAAAATGGATCCATGTTTTGACCTCGTCACCATAGAAAGGCTATATCTTAATGCATTGATCTTACACGCAGAGAAAAAAATGGTTGAAATTTACCGGGGATATTAAATTATCATAGTATGATTCTAATGATCATAAACATGATTCTAGCTCATCATATTATGATCAATGAGAACGATTTTATCATCACTTAGGACAATATGGTGATCAGGAAAATTACATTATGATCATTATACAATGCAATTATAATATGATGCTCTTTTCCAAGCATGTAAATGGTATTACCAAACCCAAACGATTTTCAGCGATTTTTGGCACTAGTCCTTATACTTTTAACCATTATTCAGATAGTGATCCATCCGTATAAAAAACTTTGGGTACAACTTTGGCTCATTTCTTTACACTCTTTTTTTATAGCATTTTTAAGGCCGAAAAGTTAGAAATTTGGGAAAATTTTGTAGCAAGTTTTTTTTATTTTTTGTTATGAAATTTTTGAACGAGTCGTACCTTTAGACCGCTGACTTGACTAGAAATCAAAAAGTTTGGCTTGAAAAGTTTCAACACAAAAATCAAATATCGAAAACACCCGATCAAGATTCACGATTGCCACTTTCAATTTATCTCAGAAACTGTCTAGCCGATATTTATGCAAGGTACACTCAAAAAAGCTTGACAGTTACTACATGATAGTTGTTTGTGCAGTAATTAGTAGTTGTTGTTTTTAACTGTAATTTAATTTGTTTTTCTAAGAAAAAATGCAAACCAACTGTTATTTGCGGCAGTTATTTAAGAAAACAACTGTTGTTTAAAGCACTTATTTTTAGTATCGTAATAAACAACTATGTAAACAGTATTTTTGAAGTAAACACATTTTTTTTTTGTTAGTTATTCAAAAAATAAAAATTTCATTAAATTTCGCTCAACACACTAGATCAGTGATCGGCACCCATAGCCACCAGTGGCCGATCATAATCGGCTTTTCACACGTACACAACACGAATGGGAACAAAACTCTCAACTAAGAGCGTAAAATTTATTCAGATTATTTAAAAAAATTAAATTACTATAAATTATTTTTTTTTTCTTTAATTCATTCATGCATTCATTCATTATTACATATCTTCATTAATTCATGTTCTTAATATACAACCCAGGAAAATTTTCTGTTCCAAAGAATCGGTTGTAGAATAGCTACTTTTCATTCACAACCCCATATACTGTCGATTCTAACACCGATTCTTTTTGTTTGAAATTGTCCCAAAAGCAACCCCTTCTATAGCTTCAAAGTAGAACCGGTTGCTCTAGAATCAGTTCTGGAACTAGTTCTGGAACTGATTCTACGTCAACCCAACCTTCCATATAGGATCCCAGGAACTGGTTCCGGAACCAGTTCCATGGAATCGGTTGCAGTGGAACCAGTTGTAGAATGGGTATGGTTGGCTACCGATGGTAAAAAATTTTCCTGGGAAATATAAATTTGAAAATGATAAACTAATTTCTCACAGTGCAGAAACTTAATACCACAAATTGTACCAGATATGAATCAGCTGATTTGGGCAATATGGCGGACAGAAAATGAGAAAAACAAAACGTAAAAATTTAAGAAAAACACAAAAGATAAAGCACAATAACCTAAAAAGAGACAGATATATGCAAAAAATGCGCAATACAAAATATATGGAGATTTTATATTGTTATCTCCATCTATACGGTTCGAGAATACTTTTTTTTTTTAACACCTGCCATTGGTTTCATATCTGGTATTAATCTGTGCACAATACATTCACATTCTCTTTTTGTGCCGACCACCGTACTAGATGCATTGAAAATATAATTTAATATGCCTAATTGTTTACTATCAACATGGATTTATGTTGTAGGTTAAAAATAATTAGAATATGCATTAAAAATTTAAAGTTAACGGTTCGTTGTCGTTCAATAAATCTGTGATTCAGATTTCAATAGAACCAGCTGCGTTACTTTAAGAATTAAAGTTCAAAGCAAAAATAGTAATAACAGAGGATAAAAATAGCATTGTTAAAATTTCGTTGATGTTAGTCTAATTGAGTTGTTAAATTCAATATAAATAGATCATCATCAAATATTAACCCATAAAGGCATAGCATACTGGGAATGGGTCTGTAGCGGTACCCGAATATACTTATTCTATCCTGCTGGCGTTATCGATTTTTTTAAATTTTTTCTTCTCAGTAGTTTACTTGTATGATCTCAAATCAATCAAAAAACATTCATATTTCGTTGAATTTTAAAAATTCTTGTTTAGTTAATTGGAAATTTATTAATTCAGTTCGAGCCCAATTTCCTTATTATGAATTAACATAATAAGTACTTTTTTCAATAACTGCTATTTTTCTTTATCAGGATACTCTCCTAACAAATACTTCACAGAGTTTTTGCTTTCAAAAACCTCTATACTTTCAGGAAGGAAAAGACGATCGTTTCGGGCATTTTCCAGGTCCCCTTCTTTAGTTTTCTTTAGAAAAAGGTGGCAATAGTGCAATGCAATTTGAAGCATCAAAATCTCATATTAAATGTTGTCTGCTACATTAACGAAATGAGAATGGAGCAAACAATAAAATATGTTTTTGAAGTCTTCTGCACAGACATAACCAACAATAGAAATATTATGAAAGTTTTTTGTTTTTGTATTTCATACCGTCGGTATAAGTAAAATACAAATTTTATTTTTACCTTACTTCTTTGTCAATATGTTTTTCTCTTGATTATATATTTAAGATGTCTCAGAACATTTTTGCTATAAAAATCAAAATTTTCAATCGAGCATTTTTTGCAAAATTCTGTTCTGAATTTGCAAAGATTCACATTTTTGACTTTTCTCGAAATTTTCTCACAATTCCTAAAGTACGATACTGAAATTTTAAATCTTGGTGGAATTATTGATAAAAAGTAATTTAAGCACATATACGAGTTTTTTTATCATTGATTTTCCAGATTTATTTTCAACTTCTTTGGCCAACATCGCATAAATTGTGCGATAAAATGAAATAATTAAAACTATTAATTATTTTTCGCGACGAAGAGTTACTTGAATCACATAGAAATTCCATTTTATATATTTTTTCCAGTCAGGAGATCAAATGCTTCTTCTTCTTCTTGTTCTTTTTAGAATGAAATGCCATTAAAATATCTTGTTGTTGCTGTTGTCTTATGTATTTTGTAAACATCAAAAGATAAGCAGTTTGCTGTCACTAATTCATTCGCATAATGAATGCAACCATCCCAGTGTAGAAACGGTAATGACATATCATTATTTTTTGGACTATCAGTAATGACACCCACTTACCTTCTGCATTATTTTAAAACATATAATAATGAGTTACTGATAATGACTTATTTTTATCATTATTTAAAATAGAAAATAATTTTATAGATTTTTTTGAACATTTTTTGAAATCTATTTTTAGACTCAATATTTTTTAAACACTGGTAAGGATATATGTAACCACATATTTTTTGATTTTTTGTATGTTGGCGAGTAAGCTTACTTGTGTGCAGCAGGTCAATTGTGTTTTTATCTATTAAATATTACATGTCGATATAGCTCAGATGGTAGAGCTGTTGACAGGCAATCTGTAGACCCAGTTTCGATTCCCGCACCAGAAAATTTTATTTAAAACAAAAAAAATCTATTTCTAGACTCATGATTTTTGTCAGTACTGGTAAGCACATAGGTAACGATATATTTTTTGATTTTTCGTATGCTGGTGTGTAAGCATAACTCATTATTTTTCGCGACATCGCAATATAAAGGTAATAAGAAATGTAATAACAAAAGTAACTAGTTCCCATTACCAAGTATGTAGTTGCATAACCACATATCTGGTAATGATTTTCTACACTGGGATGTTATCCTACTATGTCGTTTGAATATCGCTTCAAACAAAAATTATTGCACTGGAGAGTAGTGCTGGTAAATTCGTTTACTTTTCAATACTCGATACTACTCGATATTTTTAATTTGGATACTCGATACTACTCGATACTTTTAACGGTTTTTAATTTTGAAATTTTTATAAAAAATTTATAAACATATTTTGAAACTTTTTCACCAACTATTTATGGCGTTTTTCATAGTTTTTTAACATATACTCTTAAATACTTTACTTCTGGTTTTTTTCCTTTTAGCAGTTGTAGTTTTGTAATAAATATTTTAGCGTAGTCACATTTTTGTGGTAAATATTTTAGCGGAGTCACATTTTTACATATTTTGTCTGTCCACAATGCAACTCTGAAAATATCGAGTAGTAGGTTTGAGTATCGAGTACCCAAAAAAATGACAAATACTCGATACTCGATACCCACTACTCATATTTTTACCAGCACTATAGGAGAGTTAAAATCACAAGTCCTAAAACGAAAACTTTACATAGTTAAAAACAACTAAATTGTCATTTTGAAATTGTATGTAACTATAGTTAAAAAAAATAAAATGTTATCATTTTTCACATCTGCCTCTTAACGGCCACTTTGGTGATTTGTCTACTGGCTCTCTCTCTCTCTCTCTCTCCTCTTTCTAATACTCTCCTGGGTATTGTTTACTTAGCAAAAATTATAAAGAAAATAACACTTACATGAATAGATTTTCTACTCATGTTCAAAGTTGTTTTTTCATTGATATGTTCAAACTTAACAAAGTGTTAATAACCTTTTTTTCACAAAACATGCTGTAGAAATTGTAATACAATTAATTAAAAAAATAAATAGTAAAAAAATAGAAAATTAAGCACGTTTATAGTTACATTTATAACACAGTGCAACAAGAAATATATAATCTCAATAATTTCAACGCAAAATCAGTTACACAAAATCACCAAAAGATTTTACAAAGTTATATCGGATTTTTATTTTATGACCTTTTGAAGTGTTTCTGTGTATTAATGGCGCCCACAGGAAATGACAAATTTTTTGTCATTAATCTTCCCAGTAGTTGGGTGTTCAAAATTACCAACATCGGTGCAGCAGGTCAGAAGTTGTAGGTAAACATGAGGGATATCTCGAAATGTTCTATATAAAATAATACATTTTAGTGCTTTACTAAAATACAACATTTTGTGTGGAAGATTTCGAGGTGTCTTCACATTTTCAATCATAACTTCTTACGCTGGACCGATTTTGCATCATTACTAACTGTCCAGGAGAATGACAAACAACCTGGCTAAAAATAAACAAC
Organism: Leucophora obtusa; assembly: GCA_949987735.1. NCBI lineage: Eukaryota > Metazoa > Arthropoda > Insecta > Diptera > Anthomyiidae > Leucophora > Leucophora obtusa. The sequence goes on from OX465299.1 coordinate 50,811,153, forward strand.
CTTGTCTTGTGTAATTGTGTTGTGATCGCCATTAAAAAAAGAAAACTTTTCTGAAGGCCATAAATGACTTATATATTTATTTCGTGTGGGAACGACTGAGGCCTACTGCAATGATCCAATGATTTTGTTGCACAGTGTAACATGTGTAAGTGTAAGTGCATCATGCAAATGACCAGCGCACAAAGTCTATTTACTTTCAATGGATGGATGATACGTAGAAAACTTTAATCTGAAAATAAAGAAAATAATATTAAAAAAATAATGAAAATTCAGCAAAAATAACAAGCATGAAGAATTTAATTTGTAATCATAAGATTACAAACTAAGTAAATGTAAAATGAGATAATGTTTAGGAGGTTTGCAATAGATGCAATTAAAATTAAAGTTATTGAACTGTGCAAAAACAAACTGTTGAGTTCTAAGTGGATTTTAAATAAAAATTAAAAATATATTGATAAGAATTTTGCAGAGACTGTGGCAAACTTTTCAAAATGATGTCTGCAATACATATGATAAGAATCCTAAACGTGTGTCCGCTAATTAAATGTGGCTAGTGAGAATGACTGCATTAGAAAGAATAAATGATTCTTCTATAAAATGTGTCCTTTATTCGATGAGTCAGAATTGTAGTAGATTTAGTTAATTAAAAATGACAATTTACCCTGTTAGTTGTGCTAAGTACAGAATCTGAAGGTACCCTTTGGGAAACAGATCTTTCCCAGGACACGTCACGTGACTGTTCCATTGGGATAGGGACCGCTCCTCGGACCGGTTTTTTTCTATGAAAGAACCAATCATGGGCTTGTCATATGAGAGGGTAAATTCCGCTGTGTGACATGTCTGTCACAGGACTAAACAAAAGAACAGGTCACAGAACAAAACTGCTAAATTTAGCAGATTTTTTTTTACTAAAATGTTAAATTTACAGGATTTTAGTTATATTTGAGTTAACTTTTACTTTTTTAAAACGACAAATTATAGTGCAAAATCTGTCGAAAATTCTGCTAAATATTAGTAGTGTAAAAATTTAGTTTAATGCAAATATCCTGCTAAATTCAACAGAAATAGTTTCTAAAAAATTAGTAAACTGCTGATTTCAGAAGGCTAGATTTTTATTTGGATTATAAAAAAAAAAATCGAAAAAAAAACTTTAAAAAATTTTTAAATAATCTGCTAATTTAAGCAGTTTTTTTCTGCAAGGTCATTTATAAACACACTAATAGAAAAAAGTCTGTAAAAAATTTAGTTAAAACTACTAAAAGTTAGTTAAAAATTATGAGCAAAAATAAAACTGTTAAATATACAGAACTCTAACTTCAGCAAAAACATTTTCTAAATAATTACCCAGCACACAAAAAAAAAAAGAGATGCCGAAACAGTAGAAAAAGCACACTTAATAATAACACTGTGAGACAAATGGTAGGGGTCAGTGATCGGGAAGGGTTCAAACTACCGGGGAAAGTTATATCGGTAAAAAAGAAGTTATACGTGTCCCGGCGTTTCGCTGGGTCACCCCTAGGAATCGAGATATGTCGATTTGACCTTTGGTGGTCTTTTTTTTTTGACATAACTCGAGAACCACTAGTCCGATTTTGCTCAAACAATTTTAAAAAAATTCAAAATTACAATTCCTTTAATCTGTTCATATAACGTTTTTCTATATACTCAACAGCTTTGCTGGTAAAAATAAATGTATGAAGAAAAAAATATTTTTTGCCTAAAATATTAAAAAAAAAGTAATAAACAAAAGGTTATTGATTTTTATGGTAGCGGTAACAAACATTTATTTTTACCGGCAAAACTGTCGAGTATATAGAAAAACGTTATATGAACAGATTAAAGGAATTGTAATTTTTAATTTTTTTAAAATTGTTTGAGGAAAATCAGACTAGTGGTTCTCGAGTTATGTCAAAAAAAAAAGACCACCAAAGGTCAAATCGATATATCTCGATTCCTAGGGGTGACCCAGCGAAACGCCGGGACACGTATAACTTGTTTTTGACCGATATAACATTTCCCGTTGGTTTCATCCCATCCCGATTTTGACTGTCGCATAGTGTAATAATATAAACACTAATGATTTTAACATTGAGTTGTCATAGGAGAGGAGTACTCCTACTTTAACATTTTTTCAGTACTTTTTGAACGAGTGCAACAAAGGAAGTTTTTTTCACCAATTAAAAGTTAAAAAAAAATTTTTTACAAATAAAAATTATATTTTTTTTTATTTTACAAAAGTTTTATATTGCCGCAACCGAGGATTGAACTTGCGACCTCACGATTAGTGCTGGTAAAAAATTGAGTAGTGGATATCGAGTATTTGTCTTTTTTTTGGGTACTCAATACTTAAAACTACTACTCGATGTTTTCAGAGTTGCATTTTGGAGAGCCAAAAAAATATAAAAATGTGACTCCGCTAAAATATTTACCACAAAAAATGTGACTCTGCTAAAATATTTATCACAAAACTACAACTCTGCTAAAAGAAAAAAAACAGAAGAAAAATATTTAAAAGTATATCTTAAAAAACTAAGCAAAACGCAATAAATAGTTGGTGAGAAAGTTTAAAAATATGTTTATAAATTTAAATATTGAATCAGCGTACTCACGTCCAAAGAATTTTAATAAAAAATGTTCAAATATCGAGTATTGCAAAGTAATCGAATTTACCAGCACTACTCACGATTGCTTGTCTAGCGCTCTACCGCTGAGCTATTCTTTAATATGAAAATTGACTAGCATAAAAACACCACTTTGTTACTGCGAGATATTGTTCTTTATACTCTTCAATAAAAGTACTTATTCAACAAGTGTAAAAGGTGCACTCCAATTCAATATTGTTTTCAGTACTATTTTTACAGGTGTATAAAAAGCAATTTCTCACCATTTTTTTATATATACATATTTCTAAAAATTTTAAAATTAAAAAATATTAAATTTAAACAAATTAATTATAAATATTAAAAAAAAAAAATTAATAGAATAAAAAATTAAAAAAAATAAAAAAATATTGATCCCGCCGGGATCTCGAACCCGGGACCCTCTGTTTGTAAATGCCAAATGATACCAAAATCACCTCTTACGATCACTTTTAGAGCAATTACTCTTAAGAAGCAATACTTAAGTTAAGTTTTGGATGTCGTTCAGAAGTAATTCTAAAAGAAGTGATTTTTTTGAAGTTGTTCAGAATAACTTCTAAAAAAGCAGTGAAAATACACTAACGGATACTTGTAAAGAAGTAGTAGCCTGAAAAATTTCGAAAAATATTAAAACTCTCGTTTTAAAATTTTTTTTTCCATTTTTTTTGTAAATGCAAATAAAAATCGAGCCTTTCGAAGACAGCAGTTTAAATTTTTTTTACAAATATTTATGTTAATTTAACAGGAGGGTTACCGCGTAACTCGATTCGAAAAAAAATTTTCGAATTCGTAAATATTGTACCTTTCGTAAAAAGAAAAGTTTTAGCAAAAATCTTGCTTTTTGAATTTTTATGTGTAGTGCACAAGTTTTAGGATAAAAATAAATTAAAAAGTAAAATTTTTATAAAGAATTATATTTTTAACAATATTTACAAGATTTACGAATTCGAACATTTTTTTTCGAATCGAGATACGCGGTTACCCCTTAGGATACACTGCTATTTGCATTCAATTAAATTTAGCTTAAAAATAACAAAAATTTTGTAGATATAACAGTTTGTTTTTGCTAATTTTAGTCTACTAATATTTAGCAAAATTTTCTGCAGATTTTACAGTACAGCTTGCCATTTTCAATTAACTAAAATTTAACTTAAATAAAACTAAAATTCTGTAAATTTAACAGTTTTATTTTCGCTGTTCTTATTTTACTAGTATTTAGTAAAAAAACAAAAAAACGGTAATTTAACAGTTTTTTCTACAACGTCATTTTTAACTAATTTTTAGTTGCTGTTTCTGCTATTTTTACAGATTTATTTCTATGAGTGCAACTTTTAATGGTATTAGTGCACTAATATTCGAAAAATTGTTTTCTATGGTCACTTTAATACGCTAGTGAGGACCTAAAAGTACCCTCCAACAAACTTGGAATTATTTTTCCGGTATTCACCTATGCAGTACGCATCGTTTGAGTGCTATAACTTGAATGAATTTGAAAGGACTTGCGGAACATCCTTCAAAACATACGTTCCCATAGAAAACCACCACAAATTTAGGTATTTCTTTTATCGTTAATAATTAACAACTTAACTTAATAGTGCCAGGTTTCCTAGTCCTTTTTTAGCCTCAAATTATGAGACTGGTCTGATAAGAAAAAATACAGGTCCCTTAGTTTTGTCTCCTCAGTCACATATCCGCATTTCAATGCAATTGGTGTTTAGCTTGGGAGAGTTCCATAGTAAGTTAAATTATTTAAAAATTAATTACAGCAAATTGGGAGGAATTGTATAGTTTGCGCACACATTTTTACTGGTCACGGAATAAGACCCTTTTGGAACAGTCCTATTTTGAACAGTCACATGGTGGATCCTTTGAGACTGACTGCTTTTTCCCGCAGCGAAGCTATAAAATAAAGAAAATTTACTTTAACTTAAATGTCCAGGTTCAGTCCCATTTTTATCCGTCACGGTGCTATTTTCACCAATCACGGTACAGGTATTTTGAGACCATTCCTGTTTTCACTGGTCAAACAAAAATAGGGCTTAGCTAGAGAATTCAGTTTCAGTTAATATTTATTTGTATAAACAAACAAATTAATTGTATTTACATATCGTATTACACTGTGGAACAAATTCAGGTTAGCAAAAGTTAGGTCGATTCTGAGAGTGAGGGGTGAAAATAGAGGCTAAATTAGAAGACCCGTATCGCGGCGTTTGCTTATGTTAGTTCGAATTTTTTATATGGTTTTTTGGCTATAACTCGTCGACTAATTGATATTTTTTAAATCTGTAAAAGCCAAATTATTGCTAGAGACCTGTGCAACAATTAAAATTTTAAAAAAAATTGATTTGATTGAATTTTTTTTTTTATTTTTTTTTTTTAATTGTTCTTCTCTAGCTATAATTTGGCTTTTAGAGATTTCAAAAATATCAATTAGTCGACGAGTTATAGCCAAAAAACCATATAAAAAATTCGAACTAACATAAGCAAACGCCGCGATATGGGTCTTCTAATTTAGCCTCTATTTTCACACCTCACTCTCAGAATCGACCTAACTTTTGCTAACCTGAATTTGTTACACAGTGTTTAAAACAGATAAAAGAAAATTTTGTATGAACAAAATTGTAAAAAGAAGAGATTATAACTCTTCTTTTTACAATTTTGTTCATACAAAATTTTCTTTTATCTGTTTTAAACATTTATAAAGTTAAGCTTGCAACTTTCATAATAAATATTGACAAATGTATCAGCATATTTTGTAATTTTTGTAACAGTTAAAATTATTGTAATTATTTAGCTAAGATATAAATATTAATTGTTATAACACAATTTTTGTAAAACCCACTTACATGTAATTAAAAAATTGTCTATTATTATAAAAAACAAACATTATTGTTTATATAAAATTAAATAAAAAAAAATTAAATGAATTACAAAGTCATCCGCTAAAGTAGCGAAATAGATGAAACACAACTAAAGAAAAGTTTTGTAAATGTTAAGGAATTAGCTAAAGGCTTTAGAAATTATATATATACAAACTTGAATTACTTGTACTTATTTGAATATAAACCTTAGCCAAATGAGAATTATATATGACTAACAAATAAGGCACAACAATCAACTATTAATAACTTTAAATGCATGCAGTAAGTATGTTAACAATCTACACACAAACCCATATAAAACAAATAAGAAATACTCATGTTGTATTCACACTGCTTCAAGGAACATATTCTTTATACAGTGCATTCACACTGTATTGTAGTTAAAAGAACATAAGTTTTCCAATGAAATTCTAATTATGTAAGTAGCAAAATTAGAATCCCAGCAAACAAAGATGATCATTAATGACTCAGAAATGAGCTCCAAAAACATAAACATTTTTCCACTTTTTCCTATGAAAGTGGTCCGTCCAAAAGAGCCCCCTGTGTACTCAGAAATGACTCAGAAAAAAGAACGTATAAAATCGAAATTTTCTTCATAAATTTAAATAATTTTGGAATCTTCTTTGAGTCCGAAAAATGAACCCTCGTTTTGAGACAGCTTTTTAGATTGTAGAGACAACTTTTTGGATTGTTTTCTGAGGGTTCATATTTTCTACCAAAAAAAGAGTGTTTTCAAAAAAACAATAATCATTTCTATGAGACATTTTAAAATCTTTTTTATGAGCGCTCCTAAATTGCTGGCTGGGATGGTTATTTGTGAAGTTGCATATTTTTTTTTCCTTTTTACAAACTCCTTTAATTAAAAATTTAAAATTTATAAATATAGCCTAAAAAGATAACATTGTCAAAAGGCAGCCAGCATAGTGCATTAGAGGGTTAAAATTATGAGGAATTATTTCATTATAATTTTAATCAAAAATGGTATTCGGTATAAATTTTCGCAATTTTCCTCATAATCCTCATAACTTCTTTAGTAGCAACTTTAGAATTGAAAAATCTATTTATGTATATAATTAGATCTTGATGAAAGTAGTACAAGTTTTCTATCCGTCATGCTCGTTCGGTGTTTCCATAGCACTTTACTCCACCGAAATAAAATAACATAACAGGGATATAAACTAACAAGCTTCAACAAAGTTCGCCAACATTTAATCAAATGGCGCCCAACAAGTGTTTAAGATTTAGCATCTCGCGCAATTACAGTATTGCCATATTGGAAGCCGTTCATCTATCACCACATTTAATTTCTTCACTGTCCTCTTTGCAAAGAAAGCAACACGTGAATTAATTCAATTAATTAATAATTAATTAATTAAATTTTTTAAAATTAATTAATAAATTAATAAAATAATTTTCTTGGAACCGTGGTTTTCTAAACAAATTTTCAGTGGTTTTATAATGAAATTTTCAAAATGTCGCCGTTGTATAGATTTCGTACCAAACACATGGGTTGCATTTTATTGCAAACATAAATTCGAACATTCGACTACACGGGGCGTATGATTACTATTTATTAAAAAATATATGTATATTACTCATACGTAATAAAAACTTATTGATTGAAAAGTGTATGAAATATATCTACAAACACATGGCTTAAATATTATTTATTTGTGTAATTTTACGGTAATTTGTAATATTTTGTAATAATATTAAATATATATAAATCTAAATAACCAAACGTATCGTAATACGAGTACTTTAAAAATTTACTGCTATATGGGTATTCAACTTCAAATCTCCAAGTTCAAATAACGTTGCTACCAAAACTAGTTCGAAATTAATTTTAAACACTTCTCTGCATATTTTGCTTTGCACCCTTAATTTGTCAACCATGAAATGATAAAAACAAAACTTTAATATTCATTTCAACATCAACACATAATTTAAGTAAATTATAAAACAATTTTAGCATATTTTACTTGATAGGCTTTTTAGTTATTTCATTTTAAGCTGAAAGATAATAAAGACTTTTAAAGAAAAAGTAAAATAAAACTAAAAGCTACAATTACATTATAAGTCAATGTCAACCAATCAACCAGACCATTAAGCCAAACGGTTGTATATTTAGTACTACCAGGCTCTATGCAAGTCGCTCTTCTACTGTTAACCCTCTCTCTCTCTCTGTGGCTCTGTCTGACATTTCAAAAAATTAAATTGGAGTTAATGGGTTTTGGTTTTTTCAATATACTTGTTCATATTTTGTACATTTATTGAAACAATTTTTAATACTTATTAGAATTTTATCACTAAACCTAACCTATCAGCTGCTATTAAAAATTCTTGAAATGTCGGCTAGAGCCAGTTAACAGAGAATGAGATGATTGAGTACTCTTGAGATTCTCGTTGGTAGTACCTAGTATACTTATTAGGAAAGTATTCCAAGCTAAAGTCTCCGATTTTTACACAGGGAAAGTATTAAAAGAGTATAAAATTGTAAGTTTTTGAAAAAAAGAATAATTTTTTTACGATTTTCATAATTTACCCCATTTTAACCCTATAATGGTCTGGGCGAATTGGAATTACGTTAATATTTTGCAACCGATTTTGGATTTTTATGCCTTGTAATTCAGTCTAGATTATGATTCTATTGACATTCTCCAGAAATACAGATATTTAAGAGCCAGTATTTTAAAATAATAAATAATTTTTCCCCTTGTATTTCAAAGGGACATTTGAAGGGCTAGGGATAGCTCAAAAATTCTTTGTTTGAGCTGAAATTCTTTCTGGATTAGTTTTTCCAGTAACCTCAGAAAATAAGCCCCGGGGAGCGGGATTCGGAGCAACTTTTCCAATAAGGACTAGTCTATTACACACATGGAGCATATTTATCCAATTTATAGTAGGAGCACAGTTTTCTATTATAAATTGGGTAAATTTCAACAGAATTTAATTACACTGTATATATTAGGGATATAACTTTTTACAATTTTTGCAAATATCATTCTTTCCAAGGCAAAATTAAGTAGAGCATGGAAAAATATTACGAACTACGATTTTACTTTTTCGCAATCTTTAAAAAGGTTTCAGCACCAAACGCATTGAAGTTTTATATAAATGAATTTTTTTTGTAATAAAAAGAAAGTAATATCCCTACGGGAAATTTTAATAAACTGTCACCGAACTGGCCCCTTTATATGAAATAGACTGGTCACTTTTACATGGCGTTGTTATAGGAGGGGGAAATTGACCCATTGTGATATGTCACAAGACAAATCCTAGGACAGGTTACTGAACTCTCATAAAAAACAAAGTTCAGGGATTTCCCCCTCCTATGACAACGCCATGTAAAAGTGACCAGTCTATTTCATATAAAGGGGCCAGTTCGGTGACAGTTTGTTAAAATTTCCCGTAGGGATATTACTCCAATTTAGTCCAAATACATAAGTGAGGTTTTTCTAATTTTATAATACAAACATCAGTAAAAATATGTTTTTAGTACAGTGTTGTTTTCAAACACGCCATATAGACCAGCTGCAATAATTAATATACATTTATTTTTTATTAATTTTAATTTAGTAGATTTGAGGTTAAGAAGAAGAATAAACCTTTTTTTCTCTAAAAGTTATAAAAACATTAATTTGCAAATCAGACTTGATCTAGTTTCTGCCTTTTTCTATGGACAGGCTTCATCAGTGATTTTCCATTAAATTGTATTATTGTTTATATTTTATTGCCAGATTGTCTCTATATGATCATTTTTTCACAGGGTTGGCAGGTAATACCTCTAAAATACCGTTATCGATTCAAAACCCTTTCAACTGACTACCGTTATCCTTAAAATACCGTTACCGAAAAACCGTTATCCCTAAAATACCGTTACCGAAATAACTGAATTACCGTTATCCTTAAAATAACGATACCGAAATAAATGAAATATCGATACTAGGGTTTGGGGTTCGGGAATTCCCGGGCGGGAATTCCCGGGAAATCCCGGGAAAAGTTTGCCGGGAATTCCCGGGAAAATAATATATTTTTCCCGGGAAAACGGGAAATTTTAAAAATATTAAATTTTTTAAATTGTTTTTGTTTCGAATAGGATTTTTTAATTTTAGTCATAAAAAACATTTCAAATACCAAAACAAAAATTTCATTGTTAAAATCTTTTAAAAGGGAATACATTTATTTGACACACAAATAAAATCTTTGCCAAGTAATTAAGAGCATTTCAACTAATAAAGATTTTTCGCATAACTTATTCAAAATTTAAGTAGTAAAACCTAAAAACTTAGTAAAATGTTTAAAAGAAATATGAAAAAAGCTTTGTTTTTTACAAATAATCGCTCTTACTATCTAAATTTTTCAAATGTATAATTTAGGTAAAGTCGACTTTAGTTAAACTTTGATTAAAAACAAAGTCGACTTTAAATTTAAAATACTCCTTTATATTAAGGGTCAATAATTTTATAAGTAACGTTTTCATTAATAAATGTGAAAAGAAAAGACTAATGGTTGCCGGTAGTATCTAAATTTGGTTATCCGACATCTAAATTTGGTTCACAAAAAAAAAAAAAAAAATTGATGGTCATGCAACTTCTCTTGAAGAAAACAACAACAAGCTAAAATTAGCAAAGTACCCGAAGAAAAAAGTGTAAGCTGAATAGGCATTAAAGGTTTTATGGTAGGGCAAACATTTCCTAAAATGGTATCCAAATTAGCCGCAGTCAATCCGCACCATAACTAGATCTTCGTTTATTCGAGAAAGTTTTTATAATAAAAACCTGGCATTGCAAAAAAAGAAACCGATGTAAAGAACATTATATTAAATTACTACATTCATGTAAAAGATATCATGATAAAAGAAATATTGAGCAATATTTCTAACAATAGGAGATTTACTATAATATTAGATGAATGGACAAGAATATCACAAAAGAGATATTTGAACATAAGTATAAACGTAAATAATTCATTTTATAACCTGGGGTTGGTTTATATATCAGGAAGATGTAATGCTGATGAAATAAGAAGAATTGTAGAAATAAGACTAGAAGAGTTTTAATTGTCTTTGGAAAATAACATTGTGGCCACCATATCTAATGGGCCAAGTGTGATGAAACGGTTTGTTTCCGACAGTCCAGTAGTAGGTGCTTTCTGCTGGAATCATGCAATTCATTTGGCAGTGCTGCGATTAATTTATGTGAAATCAAGTGTTCAACATTCTGATATATTTTACTTTGAATTCTCACTACACAGACTGCATTTGTACTGAAATAGTGTTTTTTTTAACAAAAATTATTTATATAGGTGGTTTTCATTAACAATTTTGTGAAAAAACATTTCCCGGGATTCCCGGGAATCCCGGGAAATTAATTTTTTCATTCCCGTTTCCCGGGAAATAAAAAAGTCCGGGAAATCCCAAACCCTAATCGATACCCTTAAAATACCGTTACCGATATAAATGAAATATCGTTACCCCTAAAATACCGATACAGTTATTTTTAATTTTCTGTTTTTGGTAATTGCACGTGGTTATTTAGTATTTTTCGTACTGTTTTTAATCTCGTTTGTTTTTTGTAAAAATAATTGCGGGATACATCGAAATAACTTACTACCGTTATCCTTAAAATACCTTTAACGAAATAAGTGAAATACCGTTAACCTTAAAATATCGTTACCGAAATAATCAAAAAACCGTTATCCTTAAAATACCGTTACCGAAAAAACTAAAAAACCGTTATCCTTAAAATACCGTTACCGAAAAAAATGAAATAGCGTTACCCTTAAAATACCGTTACCGAAATAATCTAAAATAGCGTTACCCTTACCGATAACCGTATCGTTTCGGTTACCATCCCAGTTTTTTCAACAACCCGTCGGCTGTAGGAATCGAACCCATGCATTCCTACATTACAAACGTAACTATACCAAAGTTCGACAGCTTAGCCATCTAAACCAAGTAAGGCCTTGAATGTAGTGCAGCTAATTCATAGTTTTCTTTCCTATTCAGCTTTCTGTTATTGTTTTTTTTTTACTTTCAGCAGTGATCAAAAAGACACATACAAACATTCTACTTGGGATTTTTTGGATTCTAATCTCTTTATTTTGTCACCCTTTTGACAAGAACATTTTTTTTAACAGAAATAAAAAATTTTAAGCATTTTAGAAATCGCTTTCGGTGCGGGAAGATTTTTTAACAAATTCATTTAAAAAAGGGTGATCAAATTTTAAGGGCCGATGTTGATTTTGAATAAAATACAAATTATTTAAGAAATTATTGTCATTTCTTTTTATATGATAATATTGGTATGGTTCAATTATGTATGGAACAAAATATCGGCAAAATAAATGGCCGCCGCGACCTCGTCGGCACACCTCCATCCGATGGTCCAAATTTTAGATGACGCTGAGGCATAATTGAGGTTCTATGCCGTTAATGTGCCGAATTATCTCACCCTTTAGCTCTTGAATTGTTGCTGGCTTATCGACGTATACCTTTTCTTTCAAATAACCCCAAAGAAAGAAGTCCAACGGTGTCAAATCACATGATCTTGGCGTCCAACTGACATCGCCACCACGTGAGATAACACGGCCATTGAATTTCTCGCGCAAAACAGCCATCGTTGCGTTGGCTGTGTGGCAAGTGGCACCATCCTGTTGAAACCACATACCGTCCAGATCCACATTCTCAATTTCTGGCCACAAGAAGTCCGTTATAGCGAACACCATTCACGGTAGCTGCTTGGCCAACCTCATTTTCGAAGAAGTACGGCCCGATGACGCCGCCAGCCCATAAACCGCACACCAAACACAAAAAAACAGGTGTTTTCACATTTCCTACAGACCCGATTTGATGAAATTTGTGCACAATTCTCCCGATTGTGGACACATTTGGTCCGATTATGCTGACCAAAGAAATCACGAAGTGCACGAAATGCATTTTGATTTGAACGCCCACTTTCATAATAAGCCTTAACTAACTATAATAACTTTAACGCGTTGCTCGATTGTGTATCTTTCCATGGTTCAAATTGAGTTAGTCTGAAATTGAGAAATGTCAAATGAAATGCAGAAAAAAACTTTACGTTTAGGTGTGGTTCACATTCAACATCGGCCTTTAAAATTTAACCACCCTTTATTATCTATTAGGTTTTCCCTTGGTAGCTTGCACCCCTAAAAAAGTTGTACCCCTTGCAGGCAAATATATAAATTTGGCGCTTTTCTAAAATGAGTGTTATTTTCGTTGGGTTTTAAGATCAAACAAATTTCAAATAAAATTCACAATTTATTTTACAACAAATAGAAAAAAAAACTTATGAATAAAAACTTTGACAACTAATGCATTTTCAAGTACTACCAAGCACTATCGTCAGCTTGTCTTTGTGGGGTTCTCTCTAGGTTATAATGTAGATTTAAGTTTTTGTATTTATATAAACTCCCAAGCAAATATAGTAATGAGAAATAAATTCAAACATTTTTACTAGTTATTTATGTATTACAACAGAAACCACATTCTTTCTCTATGTTAAAGTTGTTTGCTTTAACCAAAGTTCCTTTAGTAGTAAAGCAAATGTTTGTATACATTCAAGCTTTTAATTCTATTTATAGTCATTAGAACGAAAGCAAAGAACTTTTACAATGATTACTTGATATTTTTGTATTACATTCTATCCCATCATGCCATATTAATGACTAATATGTTGAAATTAAGGAATATTACTTAATAATTTGTAATGTACCTCGTCTGTGAAGTATTTAACCTGAGATTTTTAGTTGATCTGAAGATGCTTAAGTTGCCTTTACATCTGTTTTCAAGTCCCGAGATTTCAATGGAAATCTCAACCCGAAATCTTGACCGTTTATGTTTGCACTTTATGACAGTAGCGAGATTTCGATTTGACAACTGCATTTTTTTTTGGGAACAAAGTACCATAAAAAAATAACCTCAAATTAAAAATATTTCTAAAAATCATTTTATTCAAGTACAAATTACATTATCTTATGTAGAGATCTAACGCTAAATATATTAGTAAATTTGTTTTTTTTTTTTGTAAGGACGACAAGCTAGAAGCCAGATTTTGCAATATTTTGGTGGAAGGAAGACATGCACTTCCCAATGCTTTCTTCATAGGTATGCTTCACGGGAAGCAAAAATTAGAAATTGGGTCTAAAGTTATACCCAGTCAGAAATCGCCAGTGGTACAAAAAATCAAGCACTGGCATACCACTGGGTAACCACGGTGTTAAAAATAAATGACTGGCAGAACACTCATTTTGGACGCTTTGCCAGCGTTTGCAAAAAGCGTTTTACCAGTAATTGTTTTACAAAAATTTCGGTGGTTTATAAAAAAACCACTGGCAAAGAATTGGCATAGAGTGATATGCCAAGGTTTGCAACCAGTGGTTATCTAGTGCTACCTAGCCAATGCTACCAGGCGTACAAAAATCAATTCACTGGTAGACCAATGATTTTATAAAAATGCTGACGCTTCGTTAAAAAATGTTTGTAGTCAGGAGGTTCCGAGTTCAAATCCGGTTGCAAGCAAAAAACTTTTTTTGGATTTTTTTTAATTTGAAATTTTGTTTGTTTTATAAAATCAATTTTTTTGTTTGTGGGAAAACTCCTTCAAGACCAACTTTTTTTTGCCCTCCCAACACTGGCATACTAGTTACAAAAAATTGTTTGCCAGTACTAGCATTTTGGCACAGCCAGTAGTTGTCCAGCTATTAGCACACATTTATGTGTTTAGCCATTAAATATTATATGTCGTGTTAGCTCAGTGGGTAGAGCAATCGTCTGCCAATTTGACGGCCTGGGTTCAAATCACGGCAGGACCAAAAAAAAATACATTTGAACTTTTTTTAAATTTTATTTTGGAAAATATATTTCCAGACCACCTATTTATTGGTTTTGCCAGCGTTTTGCCAATGTTTAAAAATTTTGTTCCTCCAGTGCTTTTCCGGCGCTTTTTGAACAGCCGGTCCTTTTGTCTAATGATGTTATCATTTTGGGAATGGGAAAGCACTTTTTTCCAGTAACGACCTGTTAAAGTGCTTTGCCACCGCTTTCCCGTTTGTATTTTTCTGACTGGGTATTTATTATATTTATAATAATTTTTTTTATTTAATTATTTTCTAGTTTATTTTTTAAGTCAGCTTTTGACCATCGTTGCCACTTTTTCATGCAAAACCTCTACAAATTAAGAGAAACGCAGTGTTGTATTCTGTAAAAGTCTCCACATTTGAGAGATTTTCATGAGATGTCTTAGAAATCTCGCAAATTTACGGGATTTCTTTTGTATGGGAAATCTCGGGATTTCACATGAGATTTTCACTGAAATCTCAATTTTAGTCAAAATCTCGGGATTTGGGTTCAGATGTAATTGCAACATTACAATGAGTGTTGCTTTCTTTCAGCGTGTAGAATTTAAAATATGTGAACTCGAAAGTCATTGAAATATTCTTCTCTACACAAAGTATGCAAAATCGTACACTCATAGAACTGCTACAGTCAGAATTTGTTAGTTGTTTAACTTATATTTCAGTTTTGTTGTTTCAAGATAATATAACATTCATTTGTCGAAGAAATGTAAATTTTAACAACATCCATTTAGTCATTAAAAAAAAAAAAACAACATAAGCTACTGAGAATTCCTAGCATTCATTTTATTCAGTCATTTGTGAAAAAAGCTAAATAATAAACCAAACAAAATGTATATTAGTAATTTTTGTTAGTTGTTTTGACTAATTTGTAGTTCATTTTATTAAGACAATAGACAACGTAAATTGAATTTAGTGAAATGTTAACGGTACTGTTTTCAAGTGAAATTTCATTAGTTTTTAAATATATTTGAGCGGCCTTTACATACAAAATATTTTAAATGTTTGTATATTTTACAAAATAAGTTTTGAAAGCTAAAAAGTAACGAGGAATAATCTTTGAAATACCTTTCCAACGATACCAAATTTGCATATGGTTCTTTTGAATGAAATTATAGTATTTGCATAAATTCGTAAAAATGGCTAATTTCAAACTCAATTTTGGCAGCGTAAAATTCGCCCAAAACACGACACAGCCCAATGATAGAATTTTTATTTCAATAACCTATCCAAATTTAATCCAAATCGGAATGTTTAGCTTGGAGTATCTTCCCTGTTAGTGTACATTTAGATTTTTTTTAAAACAATATCCTGTTACAAAACACTGTAAAAAATTGTATTGAAAATAAAAACAAAAAAAACTTGACCCTAGAACTTATCAATATTATTACGAATAAAGATTTTAGTTGCTGTTGTTGTTCTTGGCATTTTACGTAGAGAAAAAAAAATACCAACAACTTATTAGTGCGGTTAAGGCTATTTCAATAAAAATTGACTACAACTGCACACAGTTTACCTGTAAAACAACAACTGGTGTCTGACTGGCTGGTAGGTTGTGTCTATTTAGTGGCCATTTAAGCGGTTGTTGGCGTGGTTGTGGATAATGGTCATGATGGTGTTGTAATTGTTGTTGTTGTTGTTGGTGGCGGTAGTAGTAAAGCTTACTGACTGCCATAGTAAATTAACAATGTTAAAAGTAAAATATAAAAATTTATATAAAATACCTAGTACCTAGAAGAATTGTAATGACCTTCACCAATAAAATATACAACACACAAACACGCTTATAATTCTTACAAACATACACACGTCTCTAAACAACTAAAATATCAACAAAGTTCGATTGTAGAGTAGACTTAGCAATATGTTTTTTGCATTTTTATAAGAGCAACAACTGCCTAAAAGTGCATAAAGTTTACAAACGGGTACTATAAACAACAGCGACAACAACAACAACAACAGCAACAATAAAAACAACTGATGACGAAGGTCAGTTAGTAAGTCATTCAGTCATTCAGTTAGTAAGTCAAATTGAACAAACACATACATTTAATTTTTAACACAACACTAAAGTGAACTATACAAACAACAACAGCAACAGCAACAACAACACAATCCAATTCAATTTTCTATGTAATGCAATGGGTTGCACTTATATTTATATGCAACAAAACCAACAACAACAGCATAAAGTTCTCGTTTACATGTTTGGCGTACAACAACATACATTATCTATTATAAGTACACTCATAGAAATAAACCTGTCAAAACACCAGAAAGAACTGCTAAAAATTAGTTAAAAAGTACCTTGTAGAATAAACTGCTGAAATTAGCAGATGGGTTTGCTAAATATTAGTAAACTACTAAAAAAAGAACAGCAAAAATTAAACTGTTAAATTTACAGAATTTTAGTTATATTTGAGTTAATTGTTAGTTAATTTAAAAATGACAAATTACACTGTAAAAACTGCAAAAAAATTTTACTAACTACCCAGTGTAGAAACGGTAATGACATATCATTATTTTTTGGAGTACCAGTAATGACACCCACTTACCTTCTGCATTATTTTAAAACATATAATAATGAGTTACTGATAATGACTTATTTTTATCATTATTTCAAATAGAAAATAATATTTTAGATTTTTTTGAAAATTTTTTGAAATCTATTTTTAGACTCAATATTTTTTTTAAACACTGGTAAGGATATATGTAACCACATATTTTTTGATTTTTTGTATGTTGGCGAGTAAGCTTACTTGTGTGCAGCAGGTCAATTATGTTTTTATCTATTAAATATTACATGTCGATATAGCTCAAATGGTAGAGCTGTTGACTGGCAATCTGTAGACCCAGGTTCGATTCCCGCACCAGCAAATTTTATTTAAAAAAAAAATACAATAAAAAATATTTTTTTTTATATAATTTATTTTTTTGAAAATCTATTTTTAGACTCATTATTTTTGTCAGTACTGGTAAGCACATAGGTAACGATATATTTTTTGATTTTTCGTATGCTGGTGTGTAACGACAACTCATTATATTTCGCGACATCGCCATATAAAGGTAATAAGAAATGTAATAACAAAAGTAACTAGTTACCATTACCAAGTTTGTAGTTACATAACCACATATCTGGTAATGATTTTCTACACTGGGTATTAGTAGACTAAAAATAGCAAAAACAAACCTTTTATATCTACAAAGTTTTTGTCATTTTTAAGTTAAATTTAGTTGAATGCAAATAGCAGTCTATCCTGCTAAAATCAAGAGATATATCTGCTAAAAAAAAATAGTAAACTGCTGATTTCAGAAAGCTTAATTATTATTTCCATTAAAATGAAAATGCACAAAAAACTTTAAGTTTTTTTTTTATTTTTAACGCTACTTATTATTTAGCAAAATTTTTTTTCTGATTTGAACAGGTTAAGCCATGGGTGGCAAGACTTTTTTCGCTGCGTGCCAGAAACGGTAAATTTTTTTGGAAAAATTTCTTGCGTGCAACCTAAATTTTAGTTGTCTTTTGAAAGTCCTTTTTTAAAAATTTTTAAAATTTGGAAAATTTCTCTTAAATATATCATCGCAGATGTACATATTTATCAGCGCTACGGATAACCCCCATGAAATAACCACCAAAGGGAAAAATTAAACAACATCCAAGAAATAACGTAAAAATGATTGACGGTTATTTAATTTTTGGGGGTTATTTAATCTTTAAATATTGAGATTATGTGATTATGAAAAAATCCGCAAGGAAATAAAATTAAAACATTTTGAACATTATTGCCTTTTCATTTTTTTGGGTGGTTATTCCATTTTTGATAGTTATTTCATATCGTTAAAAAAAAAGTTAAATTATTGGGCGCCGTTTATTATTTAAGTACGTAAGAAACTATTTGAAAAATTTGCTTCGTCAAAAAGCGAATATGAATTTGAACAGAGAAATTTTTATTTCAGTTGAAATGGCTCTGCGAAACACGATCAAAACCCAATTTCAAATTCCAACAAAGGGGATTATTTCATTATGAAACTTATTTTCAGCCTTTATTTCATTGAGAGTTATTTCGTAATTTCCCTTTAAAAAAAAAGCTTTATTTTTTAGATTCAATTATGTTACAAGTTATTTTCGATTTTTGTGAAATTTTCTGGTACTTTTTATTTCTCAGATTATGAGGCATTTCCTCATCGAAACATTTAAACTTCTTCTTTTAATGTAAAATTTTAGAAATTCTGTACTAACCATATTTCTTTAAACAAAAAATGGTGGCAATACAGAGTTTTATTAATTTTAAAAGATGATTTACAAGCTCTATGAAAAATTTCACCATTATGGAGTTAAATTACACATTTTTATAACGAAGTTTAACATTTAACTGAATTTTTGCTGGTCTTCTAATAGTTTACATTTTTTGTAGATATCCAACAAAACGTCGCGTGCCACCTAAAATTTACTTGCGTGCCACTACTGACACGCATGTCATAGTTTTGCCAGCCCTGGGTTAAGCTGTTATTTTCTACTAACTAAAACTTAACTCAAATATAACTAAAATTCTATATTCTTAACAGTTTTATTTTTGCCGTTCTTATCTACCAATAATACTAATATTTAGCAAAAATAATCTGCTAATTTCAGCAGTTTTTTTGCTAGGTAATTTTTAACTAATTTTTAGTAGTTTTAACTAAATTTTTTACAAACATTTTTCTATTAGTATAGTTGTTGTAGTAGGTCCGTTTCAGAGAAGAGTATAAAATTCTTTTAACTATTAATAGTTACAGATGTTGCCAGATTATAGTTTTTTTTTCAAATTTAATTTTTTCGGGATAAACATCAAATGCATTAAGGGAATTAAATGTGATATTAGAGCTACATAAATGGACGTAAAATTATAAAATCTATCCATTGAGATGAGATGCACATAAAACTGGAAACGTTTGTGTAAATTTTTATCAAAATCGAAGCAAGGACTCTTAGTCCTGCCATAGATCCTCTATTTTAAAATCTTTATAAAACCTGCAAAAATTATCCGATTACGATGAAATTTAGCACGTGATATAAGGTCAAGCCATATTTGTGCCAAATTTGGTTAAAATCAATTCATTAATAAAAAAAAATGCCTTTCACAAAAAATGGGTTTTAAATAATTTTTCTAAAAAAAAAAAAAATTAAATAGGATTAATATAGGATAAACATGTGAATCCTCTATTTTAGGTATAGGGTATGTTCAGCGAACTTATGTAAAACACTACGAAGAATATTTTTGTGGAACATTTTAACCTTCTAACTCTTCAATTAAAGGGACTTTTTTGGCCACTTTTTTAAAAAGGGACAAAAGCGACGCGTAAGTTGAGGAGTGAGAGGGTTAAAATGTTCCGCAAAAATATTTGTCATGAAATTCTACTATAAGTCTCTGAAGACATCAGCATTGAAAATTTAACTTAAAGGCCAGTAATAAGTAAAAACTAAAAATGTGTTTAAGGGTTAATTTCGTACTTATTCAGAATTGGCGCTCAAATGTTCCACAAACCTGGATTTTAGGGAGAAACCATGCGAATCTTCCATTTCAGGTATAGGATGTGTTCAGCGAATTTATATTAAACACTACGAGGAACATTTTTGTGCAACATTTTAACCCTCTAATTAACGTTCTTTAATATAGTAAATAACAATTATTATCTCAGATCTGACAATTTATAAAATGAAAATGACTTTATTTTAACAAGTATATAAAAAAATATTATACAAAATTTGTAGTATTGCGTTGAAGGCAGTTTTTTATTTTTTTTAAATTTATTTAACAAAAAAATAAAAAAAACTTTAACTGAAACTAAACTTTGACTAGCAAAAAGTCTCATTTTCACAATGTCCCATAATCTACCAACTAGTACCTTAACTGACTCATTTGTTGTTGTTCACCAAATAAAATTTAATGTCTAAATTCATAAATGCTTTATATACACTCATACAAATAAGTCCGTAAAAATAGCAGAAAAAGTTACTAAAAATTAGTTAAAAATGGTGCTACAGAAAAAACTGCTAATATTAGCAGAATCAGTTTGCTAAATATTAATAAAATGAAAACAGCAAAAAAAAACTGTTAAATTTACAGAATTTTAGTAATACTGGAGCTAAATTGTTGTTAATTGCAAATAACAATTTAACCTGCTAAAATTAGCAAAATAAATTGCTGAATAGTAGTAGAATAAAAATAGCAAAAAAAAACCTGTTAAATTTACAGAATTTTAGTAGTATTTGAGCTAAATATTTGTTAATTGCAAATAACAATTTAACTTGCTGAAATCAGCAAAAAAATTGCTAACTAATAGTAGTATGATAATAGCAAAAAAAAACTGTTAAATCTACAAAATTTTTGCTAAAATTTTATGAAATTAACAAAACTTTTACAGATTACTAGTGGATTGGAAAAAGGTAAAAAAGGAGCGAATGAAATGAAAACGAATAAATAAAAAATAAATGTGCATTTAAAAATAAATTATTTATTTAATTCAATTATCAATATCAAGTTGAACATAATTATTATAAAAAATAATAAAATAAATGTTTGAACGAAAAGTTACATATAACATTTCAATATTTGAAATTTTTCTCCAGCACCAATTATGTTGGTTTTCCTTTTAAATTTTTAAATTATTGAAGGGGGGAAAAAATTTACTAAAATATCGAATGTTGATTAAATTTTAATAAATTCTGACATGAATTTTCTTTTTGTAAAAGTAAAATCGTATTTCAATAAAATAAACGTTTTAATAATTTTTTTTATTATTTGTTTTGATGTTTTATAAAGTTGTTTCCAAAGTTTTCATCAGTACTGGTTTTGTTCAAATATGTTGCCAAACTAAGTGCTGCTACAGACAGATCGTCCTTTGGGATTTCAGAGACTCTTCTTTTGATTTTCATTGTTTGCTCATCGGATATGTACTTCCGAATTTATTCGAGTTTCCATTTTCACCTCTAAAGATCCACCCACAGGAAAGAAGGTGTGGCCGATTAAAAATATTGTATTCTTTAAATAAGCTTAAAAAGTACAATATTGGTGGAAAAAAATTAGGGTGGTCCCAGTAAACTCGACTTGCTCCCCAGAGATACTTTTAATCACATTTTTCACATTAAAATGGTTCGTCCAAAATAAACCTTGATCTTTGAAAATTAATGTATGTATTACGTTAAATAGAAATTTTTCTCATGAATTTTAATAATTTAGATATTTTATGAGTAGGACAAATTTTCAACCATTTCAATTCAGCTTTATTTAAACACTTTTTGCAATATTTTTGGCGAGTTAAAAATATGCAGTAATTTTTATGAGTCATTTAACATTCTGTTTATAAGCGCTCCAAAATTGATGGTTTAGTTTACAAAAAATTTGTAAAATTAGCAAATCAGCAAAATACTGTAAAGTTAGCAAATTTATTGTTAAAAATTAGTAACTAAATTCAGCAAAAAAAATAGCAAAAAAATTTGTAAGTTAGTAATGTGGAGGTAGCAAAAAAATTAACTAAAAATTAAATTTTAACTAAAAATTAGTTAAAAATTTGTTAAGTTGAAGTACTAACAGTTTTACTAACTTTTCTACAAACTTTTTTCTATGAGTGTACCCTACGGGGAAAGGGACCGGTCTCAGATGACACGCAGGTTAGGTCCCAAGGGGGCGGAGACCGGTCGTTGATCGGTCTTTTTGTTTGAAAGAGACATATCACTTTAACATGGCATTGTCATTGGAAATGACCAATTGCCACAGTTTAGACACCTTGTGACAGTAAGGTGGTGTGTCTAAAAATAGCTTTTCAAATAAACTAATAAAAAATTAAGAATTAAAAATAATCTACTTGGCATCGAAGTAGGGCTCGATAACACAACCTCCTGCTTGTAAGGCAAACGCTCTACCGTCTGAGCTAATGTTGCTTATGCGTGATGGCTGGCTGATGGTAAAGTTATATATTTTTCCTTTCTGTTCAAATAAAAAAGAAAAAGAAAAAACACCCTACGGGGAAAGGGACCTGTCCCAGATGACACGCAGGATAGGTCCCAAGGGGGCGGAGACCGGTCGTTGATCGGTCTTTTTGTTTGAAAGAGACATATCACTTTAACATGGCGTTGTCATTGGAAATGACCACTTGCCACAGTTTAGACACATTGTGGCAGTAAGGTGGTGTGTCTAAAAATAGCTTTTCAAATAAACTAATAAAAAATTAAGAATTAAAAATAATCTTCTTGGCGTCGAAGTAGGGCTCGATAACACAACCTTCTGCTTGTAAGGCAAACGCTCTACCGTCTGAGCTAATGTTGCTTATGCGTGATGGCTGGCTGATGGTTAAGTTATATCCCTACGAGGAAAGGAACCGGTCTCAGATGACACGCAGGTTAGGTCCCAAGGGGGCGGAGACCGGTCGTTGATCGGTCTTTTTGTTTGAAAGAGACATCACTTTAACATGGCATTGTCATTGGAAATGACCAATTGCCACAGTTTAGACACCTTGTGACAGTAAGGTGGTGTGTCTAAAAATAGCTTTTCAAATAAACTAATAAAAAATTAAGAATTAAAAATAATCTACTTGGCATCGAAGTAGGGCTCGATAACACAACCTCCTGCTTGTAAGGCAAACGCTCTACCGTCTGAGCTAATGTTGCTTATGCGTGATGGCTGGCTGATGGTAAAGTTATATACATATTTTTCCTTTCTGTTCAAATAAAAAAGAAAAAGAAAAAACAAACACTACAAGCAAACAAAAAAAAAATGGAAGAGAAAAAATAGAAAAGAAAACAACACTAACACACACACAAATATAGTGGAAGTGCCTTCAGTATGCCCCCGATTGACCAGTCACGGGATAGGTCCTTTAATGCCAGTTGACTCGTGTTTTGCGTTGGCCATACTTAAATTAAAAAATCAATTAAAAATTCGAAAATTACCTCAAAAACTCTGATAGTATAAATAAAAATTTTAAAAATTGCCCTTAAGTTTTAGCAAAAAATTATAAAAATTTAAAATAAGAGCTAAAATAAGCAAATCGTAAAAATATAAAATTCAAAATAAATAAAAGAATAAAATAAATAAAAAAATATGCCGCGAATTTTATTTTTTATTTCGGTATTGGTCAAGTGTTTAAAAGCAACAGTGAAAGTAACGAATCAGAAAATACTTAGAAAATTAATTCATTCTCTTGGGTTCATATTTGTACTAATTTAGTAATATACCTTCGGTTGACCGGTCACGGGATAGGTACTTGGAGAGCAATTGACTCATCATTCTCCGTAGGGTAGTTATAGGAATCTTATGAAAGAAACTTTGTATGAAAAACTTGTTTTGTAAGTCTCCTATAACTTTATAAAGCATTTATGAATTTACATATAAATTTTTAAATTTAAACATCACACTCATAATAGGGCTTTTGAATTTGTTTCAACTCCTCACAACATTTATTGATCTGGCAACACTGTAAACATTGTTGTTTTCTTGTGCCTGTTTTGTATATGTTATTAATTTTATTATTGTTTATATCTCATTACCAGTCAGCCATATAGTCATATGTTATCAAAGTAGTGATTACGTGCAATAGTCTTTTAGTCGGAGAGTCAGTTAGTGAGTGGGAGAGTGAGTCGACTAGCTAGTGAATGCATTGTGCATACACGATTTGTTTTTATTGTTTATATTCTTTTAAATGGCCTTGATTAATTCTTGTTATTTGTTATTGTTGTTGTTGTCGTTATTTTTGTAGCAAACATTCTTAAAATAAACGTCATTTAATATGGTTTAAGTAAAAAAACATCTACTTTACTTACTTTCAATTTATGTTTCAGTTAATTTTTTTTGTATTTTTTATTGTTTATTATTTTTGTCTTCTCCTATTTGTAAATGTATTATTTTTTTTTTAAATCGTTTAAAGAATATTTTTACTCTTATTAAATTTTTAACTAATAAGACACTAAAAGAAAACAGTATGTAAAAGTTTTAGTTAAAACTAATAAAATTTAGTTAAAAATTACTTTAAAGAAAAAACTGCTGAAATTGCAGATTAGTAAGATAGGAACAGCAAAAATAAAACCGTTAAATATACAGAATTTTAGTTATATTTGAGTTAAATTTTAGTTAATAGAAAATAACAACTTAACCCAAAAATCATCAAAAATATTTGCTAAATAATTAGTAGACTAAAAAAGATCACAAAAAAATTTCTAATTTTCAAATTTTTTTTTAAATCAGCCTTTTTTTTTTGCAAATATTTCTGTTGATTTTAGCTGGATAGACTGCTATTTGCATTCAACTAAATTTAAATTTGTAGATTTAACTGTTCGTTTTTGCTATTTTTCGTTTATTAGTATTTAGTAAAACTTGGAGTATATTTAGCAAATTTTATAGTATTGTTTCATCTATCTAAAAGTTACCTCAAAAACAATTAAAATTCTGTAACTTTAACAGTTTAGTTTTTGCTGTTCTTATCTTAATAGTATTTAGCAAAAAAAAAAAAAACGCTAATTTCAGCAGTTTTTTCTGCAAGGTACTGTTTAACTAATTTTTAGTAGCTTTTTCCGTTATTTTTACAGGTTTATTTCAATGACTGGACTACACTCTAAAAAATTATTGTAAATTGACAATATAAAACAGTCACATCGGTTTGCACTGGTGTCTTATCGAAACCTATTTAGTCATATGACGAGTTTCGAATTAATTTTATTAGGCCGTACCTCAAAAAAAAAAGTTTGCTGTACACCCTCCAATATGAAGTATGTTTGCAAGGCAATTTCAAAAAAAAAATTTTTTTTTTTGCCGAACTTAGGGGCCGGGCCCCGCCTTTTCCAATTTTTCGTTATAGCTTTAGCATTTAAAATTGGATTTTAAAGTGTGATATATCGATTTTTTTGCCTCAAGGAGGCCAGTGTTTTGCTATAAAGGAAAAAATCCAATGAAAAAAAATTTAAAAAGGCGACCCCTACGTTCGGCAACCAATATATAAAAAAATTTCTATTGGGTTTATCAAAAAATTTCCTTAGCAAAAGTTTAATGAATTTTTGCGAGCTTTAACTTTCTGACATTAGGGGCGTACATTATGGTGGTAGCAACTGAGATCTGGTGGGTAACTACTAGAACGGGATACTTGAGGTCAATGGCCCTTTGAGCAAAACACTGGTCTCCTCGAGAGAGAAACATCGATGTATCATACACTCATAGAAAAAAGTTTGTAGAAAAGTTAGTAAAACTGTTAGTACTTCAACTTAACAAATTTTGAACTAATTTTTAGTTAAAATTTAATTTTTAGTTAATTTTTTTGCTACCTCCACATTACTAACTTACAAATTTTTTTGCTATTTTTTTTTGCTGAATTTAGTTACTAATTTTTAACAATAAATTTGCTAACTTTACAGTATTTTACTGAATTTTAGTTACTAATTTTTAACAGAAGATTTGCTAATTTTACAAATTTTTTTGTAAACTAAACCACCAATTTTGGAGCGCTTATAAACAGAATGTTAAATGACTCTAAAAATTACTGCATATTTTTAACTCGCCAAAAATAATGCAAAAAGTTTTTAAATAAAGCTAAATTGAAATGGTTGAAAATTATTAAAATTTATGAGAAAATTTTCTATTTATCGTAATACATTAATTTTGAAAGATCAAGGTTTATTTTGGACGAACCATTTTCATATGAAAATTGTGATTAAAAGTATCTCTGGGGAGCAAGTGGAGTTTACGGGGATGACCCTAAGTTTTTCCTCCCAATATTGTACTTTTTAAGCTTATTTAAATGATACGATATTTTTAATCGGCCACACCTTTCCTGTGGGTGAAGCTTTAGAGGTGAAAATGGAAACTCAAATAAATTCGGAAGTACATATCCGATCAGCAAACAATTAAAATCAAAAGAAGGGTCTCTGAAATACATTTTGTTATGGTTAACATATTATTGTCTATAAATATTACCACTTTTACAAAAAATCATTCTTGGAAAATTTTCATTGGCATTGAAATATAATTGGCATTACTTTATCTCAATGTCAATGCCACCAAATTTCATCACCATTCAATGCCAATGAAATTTTTTTCAATTTGCATTGATGAAAACAATGGTAATGAAATGTACACATAATTGAATATAAAAAAAATATGAGAAATACGTGAATTTTTAATTTTTTTTCTTAATTTATTCTTTTATTAAAACATTGAAACAGATACTTCTTTCATCAATTATAAATGGGCATTTAGGCATTGAACAATGCCAATTGAAAAAATTTCAATTAATTGACACATTCAATAAACTGGTCCCAAGTATGTTTTTAAATACACATTTATTTTTTATTTATTAATTTTATTTCATTTGCTCCTTTTTTACCTTTTTCCAGTCCACTAGTAATCTGCAAAAGTTTTGTTGATTTCAGAAAATTTTAGCAAAAATTTTGTAGATTTAACAGTTTTTTTTTTTTTTTGCTATTTTCATTCTACTATTATTTAGCAATTTTTTTTGCTGATTTCAGCAAGTTAAATTGTTATTTGCAATTAAAAAAATTTAGCTCAAATATTACTAAAATTCTGTAAATTTAACAGTTTTTTTTTTGCTATTTTTATTAAACTACTATTCAGCATTTTTTTTTTGCTAATTTTAGCAGGTTAAATTGTTATTTGAAATTAACAACAATTTAGCTCAAATATTACTAAAATTCTGTAAATTTAACAGTTTTTTTGCTGTTTTCATTTTATTAATATTTAGCAAACTGATTCTGTTAATATTAGCAGTTTTTTCTGCAGCATCATTTTTAACTAATTTTTAGTAACTTTTTCTGTGAGTGTACTTTAAGTCCAACAATTCAATAACATAAAATAGTTAATATTGATCGATTTTCCTATTGCATTATTCCTATTAAAAAACGCCACTGGTTCTCAAAACCAACAAAAAATCTTATGCTCGGAATCTGAGGAACAAAGGAACTTATGCTCAGAATCTGAGGTTTTTCTTTGTAGGCAAAAAGCTTAAAATCTAACGCTTTTGCAATAGGAAAAAGTGGCTAGAAACTGTGTATTTTCTGTGGATTTTAGAAAATTTTATTATCAGAAAATCCCGCGGATTATGTAGAACTTTTGATTATCAGAACTTTTTCTAAGGAAAGAGCCTAAGATTGTAATGACAGTTTTCTGTAAAAAAAAACTGATAATCCTGAGGAGTTCTTCCTATATAAAAATTCTCAGATTCTGAGAAAGGATACCTTCAGATTCTAAACACATTCTCACAGAAAACTGTCAGATTGTGAGAACTTTTCTCTTGACATTTTAACAACTTTTTCATATAGAGAAACTGTTAGGTTTTAAGGATTTTTTTCTTCTAAATAAAAGCCCTTAGAATCCAGCAACTTCTCATAAAGCAAAATTCTCAGATTCAGATAACGTTTTTTCTGTTAAAAAAAAACCATACGGCTGTAAGGAAGGGCATTTTCCAATAGAAAACCCACAGATTCCTGGGAAAATCACTTTGATATCGAGGAATTTCTCTTAAGAAAAACTCTTTCCTATAGAAATATCCTCCAATTCTGAGCACTTTTTTCAAAAGAAACCCCCTTTAGATTCTGAGGACTTTGTATAGAAAATTTTCCATTTTTCTAGAAAACTCTCAGATTCCAAGGATCACTTATAAAATCTATGGGCTTTTAACAACTTTTTCCTATAGAAAAAAGTTAGCTGAATCTGAGATATTTCAACAGTAAAAAGTCTTAAACATTTTTTTCTATAAGAAATTCTCTGAAACTGATATTTTTCCATAGAAAAAAGGACGCAGAATCTAAGGAATTTCCAGTAGAAAGGCGGGGTTTTCTATAATACAAGGTCCCTCCATAAGCTGATGTTCTCTTAGGAAGAGATCTAATCCACAATCACTATGCTGGAGTGTGGATTTTGTTCCTTTCTTTTTCGTACTTCCTATTTCGTATTTTTTGCATCATGTCGTCTCTATTTTAGTACACTCCATTGTGCAACGTGGCCGGCTTATACCTTATGTGGCCTTAGAACAATATTTCGACTTGTTATAAATGCATTGACAAACAGATATATTGGCTCTTACATATGTAGAGAGTATAAAAATTTTGCTAAAAATAACATAAAATCTGAATGCAGTCTGCTTTGGACTATAAGAGACTGTTAATTACACTATGCGACAGTCAAAATCGGGATGGGATGAAACCAACGGGAAATGTTATATCGGTCAAAAACAAGTTATACGTGTCCGGGCGTTTCGCTGGGTCATCCCTAGGAATCGAGATATATCTTTTTTTGACATAACTCGAGAACCACTAGTCCGATTTTGCTCAAACAATTTTAAAAAAATTAAAAATTACAATTCCTTTAATCTGTTCATATAACGTTTTCCTATATACTCAACAGTTTTGCCGGTAAAAATAAATGTTTGTTACCGCTACCAGAAAAATCAATAACCTTTTGTTTATTACTTTTTTTTAATATTTTAGGCAAAAAATATTTTTTTCTTCATACATTTATTTTTACCGGCAAAACTGTTGAGTATATAGAAAAACGTTATATGAACAGATTAAAGGAATTGTAATTTTTAATTTTTTTAAAATTGTTTGAGCAAAATCGGACTAGTGGTTCTCGAGTTATGTCAAAAAAAAGACCACCAAAGGTCAAATAGATATATCTCGATTCCTAGGGGTGACCCAGCGAAACGCCGGGACACGTATAACTTCTTTTTTACCGATATAACTTTCCCCGGTAGTTTGAACCCTTCCCGATCACTGACCCCTACCATTTGTCTCACAGTGTTATAACATTGTTACGTTATTACGTTCGACTACGTTATTTAACGATTACGTTAAACTATGACTAAATCATTTAGTGATTAAGTTATCTTATGACTACCTTATTTTATTACTACACTATACTCTGGATACAATGTTTAATGAATTCGTTTAATTATGAATAAGGCAGACATTAAATTATGACTACGTCTTTTAATACGAATACGTCTTTTATTGAAACTATGTTATATAATAACTATTTCATAATTTTCTTTAAAAAGGAATGAATTTCCATATTCTAAATTTTTAAGTATTCAAATCAAACTTGTTTAGTGTATAACTAACTCATTGACGTCAGAAATCTGCTAATCAAATTTCAATAATTTTACTATTTATTGACAACTTGATTGTCAGATTGATCCACCGCTTGTTTAAATCTTAAGTTATTTCGCATAAACTCTCTATATTAGTATGTAAAATTAAAATTTTCCATTAGTTAATAATAACATATATGTAGTTTGAATAACATTTATAAGCCTGTTTAAATTTTATAACCTTTTGCAAAATTCTTAATCTTTAAACTACAAGTAAATATTTTTTTTTTGCGAACCTGCGGTTTCTTTTATTCTTGTATTTCCTTACGTAAACAAAGACTTGTGGTAAATTATATATTTCGTTATTTTGTTTTTTTTTTTTTTAAGTTTAATGTCAGTTTTATACAATTTTTTTTTTTAATTTCGCAAAAAATATTCACCACATTTATAAAATTTGCATTTTTATAGAATTTGTTTATTTCGGGTTTGCGATAAAACAATAAAAAAACAAGTTTTTTTATAGTTTTTACGTACATTGTTAAATTTATCAACAATTTTATTAAATTCTATTTTAACAGAAACTATTTATACAGAACTATTAAGCAAAATTACAGGGATGAAAATCGGTTGGTCAAAAAGTTACAAAACACTTAAATACTAATCTAATTCCTGACCAAAACTTTAAGATTCTAAGCATGTTTATATATTAAACTCTCATAAAGGGTTTTTTCTACATAAGTACCTTAGATTATGAGATTTTTTCTTAACGGAAAACCTAATTATTTAGTTCTATTGATTCTGTTTTTCGGTTTTAGTTTTTTATGATTCTAAGAAATTTTATTCAAATCATCAGGTTAAATAAGCATCTACATTTTACTGGGAAGCATAAGTTTGAAAAATTAATAGTTATATTTTTTCCAAATTCAACATAATATTTAATAGTAAGAGGCTTTATTTTTTAATCTTGTAGGTTGATAAAGTGCATCGGGTTTCTCTAACACTTAATATATGGGGGATATCAAAAAATGTGATAAAAACCGTGTAACCACCGAATTTCTAATGCATGGATTACATTTGAGTTACATATTTCGATATACATATATCAGCGCATTGTCACCTGTTTTACAAAATTTATAACAATCTGACCAATTTTTGGTTAATACATAAAATTTGTGACCAATTTTATGGGCCAAATGTAAACTCCGTAACAAGTAACTCATAAGGTTTTTTAACTTTAATAGCTTATATTTTAATTACCAATAAAGCTAAACACTAACTGTAAAAATTTTTATGAAGAGGAAAAGTGCCGTTTTTAATAAAAATTAATAAATTTTACAAACTTTTTCGTATATCTTAGCTATCACGACTTCAACTCTGTAACGATTTTTCGTCATAATTTTTGATAAAAATGCATATACCAGAATTTTGGAGTTATCTATTATTTATATTGCGAAAAGTATAATGTTATTTATACTCAAATGATCGCTGGACTGTAAGTAATCATCCAGTATAACAGACTTGAAGCTTTTCTGCAGCATGTAACATTCTCGAGATGAAAAAAGATGTCTTTCATAAGATTTGAAAAAATGTTGTAAACTCCGTTCCTAATTTTTACACCAAACTATTTAACGAGTAAGAAAAACAATGTCATATTTGGATTCACCTTGTAGGCATCATGCGATTTTGTTTCGGAAAAAAAATTCTGACAAAGCGTTTCTGAAAGAAAACGAAAAAAGTAACCAAATGTAAACTCCGTAACTGTAAACTCCGTAACCACAATTGTTTGCATCAGATTTCATTCAAATAAATGTAGATAAATGTTTAAAATATTTTAAAATAACCATAAACAGAGGTGATTCAACTAATATTTATGCGTCAAAAGACGATTCAACTAATAATTTTGCGTCAAATCAAAAAAAAATTATCAGTTTTTTACCCTAAGCTGCTGGAGCGAAAAACGATTGATTTTGCATTTCATTGGTTTTGAATCAATATTTCGAGTCATTACTGACATTAGTTTGACAAATTAAATTTGTTTCACACATTTAAAGAATTTTTTGATCGTGAAATGTTATGTTTTTAATATATTATTTTGTAACTGCGCAACCGCTGTTTGGATTTTAAAAATTTTTATATTTTTGAAAAGCATTTAAAAGGATCAAAAATACAAAATTAAAAAAAACTAAAAAAATTTTTCGCGGAATGAATTGTATTTTTATTCGCGAAACCGCCAATTTGATAAACACAAATTATATATAATTGGAGAGCAAATTGAAAACCCAAATACGAAAAACTAATAAATTGAAGAAAATTCGTACGCAATTTTTTTTTGTTATATCTTTTGCTTGCAGAAATGTAAACTCCGTTACAACAAAAAAAATTAAAATTGTGCAAAAAAAAGTAATTGCGACAACTTGTAGAAGAGATTTTTTGCAATTAGGTTTATAATGACTAAACTTACTGATTCCATTAAGAAAAAACCGAAATGAAAAAGTCTGCCTTTTCAGTTTTATCACTTCAATTTATATTTTTACACAATTGAAAAATTCCATTGCAATATTTAGTATTCACTAATTGGATTTAATTAAATTACTTACTGTAGAGTGAAAAATTGCCATTTCTATTTCAGGTATTTCTCCATGTCCAAGATTAAAAATATGTGTTTGGTGATGTGTAGTTTGTTTTTCTAAACATATTTCATAAAAAAAATTTAATAAAAACCTTCTATTTGCTAGTTTTTCAATTTTTTGTTTCTCTTTTAAATTGAATGAATTCAGTGGTGAATTAATTCAGTAACCGTTCGATTTATAATATTGAACGCGGTCACCAGTGAATTAATTCATTTGATTTAATAAAAAGAACTATAGCAATTGAATTAATTCATAACAAAATAAATCGAACGAAAACAAATACCCAGTGTAGAAACGGTAATGACATATCATTATTTTTTGGACTACCAGTAATGACACCCACTTACCTTCTGTATTATTTTAAAACATATAATAATGAGTTACTGATAATGACTTATTTTTATCATTATTTCAAATAGAAAATAATTTTCTAGATTTTTTTGAAAATTTTTTGAAATCTATTTTTAGACTCAATATTTTTTAAACACTGGTAAGGATATATGTAACCACATATTTTTTGATTTTTTGTATGTTGGCGAGTAAGCTTACTTGTGTGCAGCAGGTCAATTGTGTTTTTATCTATTAAATATTACATGTCGATATAGCTCAGATGGTAGAGTTGTTGACTGGCAATCTGTAGACCCAGGTTCGATTCCCGTACCAGCAAATTTTATTTAAAAAAAAAAATACAATAAAAAATATTTTTTTTATATAATTTATTTTTTAGAAAATCTATTTTTAGACTCATTATTTTTGTCAGTACTGGTAAGCACATAGGTAACGATATATTTTTTGATTTTTCGTATGCTGGTGTGTAACGACAACTCATTATTTTTCGCGACATCGCCATATAAAGGTAATAAGAAATGTAATAACAAAAGTAACTAGTTACCATTACTAAGTATGTAGTTACATAACCACATATCTGGTAATGATTTTCTGCACTGGGTATGAATTAATTCCATTTAATATATGGTGCTTTGGGAATTAATTTATTGAATTTTTAATTCAGAATTGAAAAATTGAATTAAGAAATTAATTCTTCAAAACTCTGCATTTATGTACTATATCATCGAATGTATTGGATATCCCTTTGATATACTGGGGGTTTTAATCCGAGAGGATAAATTTTTGATCGTCGAGAACTCTAACTGGTTCAACGGTAGCTTCTGATTGGCAGTAATCCATTTGACTCGTTGCATCACAGTAGCCACCTGCCGCTCCGACCTCACCTAACGCCATTAACTTTATGCTACAAACACTATCATTCCCACTAGAAATGTTACTCCTTAATCATTTAGTACCTGCTCAATTATTAAAATTTTTAAATTAACTTCTGTTAGTCAATCATAATATTTTTTATCAGTTGTTTTTTCACTTTTTACTGCAAAAACTTCATAATAAATAAATTATAATTTTTAGTACTAACAATCTGTTGCTTTTCACAACTATTTTTGCAATATAAATGCCAATGTTTTACCAAATAGATTTTTTAAGTACCAAACCCTGTTTTTTTTTTTACTACAAGATATTTGAAATTTTTTAATTATTACCTACATTTTCAATTTATATTTTAAAAAATTTTGTCGTTTTCTTCAATAACTTTTTAATTGTTTTTCATAACGTATATATTTAAAAATGTAGTACTAAAATCTGCTATTTTTTTAGTACTAAACTTTGCTATTTTTTAGCCTTAGTTTCGTTCTTTATACTTCTAGTACCAACATCGTAGGTTTAATCGTAATATTTTTAGTACTAAAACTTTATTTTGAATTGTAAAACTAATAAGCAGTTTTAGTTATAAACTTTTATTAAAAAGTATTCAAAATTTCTGTCAAACACTCTTTTTAGTGATAATCTAAATTTATTTTAGCTGCAAGTTATTAAATTAAAAAAAAAAATTTTATTGTCTTTTTTATATTTTTTTTATTTAATTTTTATTTTAATTTATTTTTTTTAATTTTTTTTTGTTTTTTTTTTTATTTTTTTTATTTTATTTATTTTTTTTTTTTTACTCAGTAATGAATTTTACTCCGTAATGATTTTTTGTATCAATTTTTCCCTTATCAAAAACTATTTTAGTACTAAAATGTTTTAGACATTAAATTAGTACTAAATTTTTTTCGTAATTTTTTGTATAATATTCAGTATAAATTTTTTTTTCTAATATGTATATTGTATTTTTTTAGTACTAAACCGCTATTTTTAAATATCGTTGTTTTTGTTACTAAATTTTGTCAATTTTAAAGTTATTTTGCTTCAGTATTTTTTAATTATTTTTCGAATTGTGGCTTTGTATTTAAAAAAAAGGTTATACTTTTAGTAGTAAAACTTGATTGACTTCAATTTGCAGAAACTATTTATATATAATAGTTTTTAGCACTAAATTCCATTCAACTGAATGTTTAAAATTTTTAGGAAATACTTTTTAACCAAGCTCGGTTAGCTTTTAACCAAGTTCTATGATTCTTTAGTAGTTAAAGCTTGAAATTTAATATTTAAATTTGTTGCAATAATTTGTGTGCCAGTCTACAGCCGTTTAGTACTAAACTTAGTTATGGAATTTTTTTTTTATTAATTATGGCATTTTTCTGTCAGTTTTTAACAATAATTGTTTGTCTATATGGAACTACATCTGTAGAAATATTTTGTTTTTAAAAAATTTTTCTTCTGATTCTTGTGAAAAAGGAGACCAAAATAGAATGACTTGAAATTTCTTAAGAGGTGAAATTTGTTTAATAGTAAATTATTCGTTCGTCTTGTGTTAGCAACTATCATCAGATTGTAACGTTTGGCACTAAAATTTGCCTTCATAATCGAGGTTTTTTAAGAAAAGTAATTTTTTTTCTATATGTTTTAATCATAATTTTTAGTTTAGTATTTAGTTTTTACACAGTTAATTTTTTTCCTTTGTACTAAAATTTGTATATTTGCCAGCCAGTATATAATTCTTTAAAAATAATATTTATTAGCGCATTTTGTTTTGTCAGTCGAGCCTGTTGAGTTTTTATTGTAATTTAAACTCTTTTTTTTTTAGACAAATTTGGCAATCTTTGCCTTTTAGTACACAGCATTAATTTTGACAATCTTGGTTTTTAGTACTCAACATTTTATTTTTGCAGTGTGTGACACTTTAAATAGTAAAATCATTTTCTAATACAAAAAAAAATTTTTTAATTTAAATTTTTTAATAAATAAAAAATGCTTAGGTCTGGTTTCATTATTAAAAACAATTTATTGTCCAATATTTCGACATTCTTTGAATGTCATCTTCCGAGAAATATTTGATGTTTACATAAAAACAAAAAAACTTAAAAATATCGTTATTTAAATATCGTTATCTATTATTAAATTTTTAGTATTCATTTGTATTGTCATCGGCATGATGTTTTTAGTACCAAACTTTTAAGTAACAATTACCGTTTTTGAAAAGATTTTTTTTTTTTAATTCAATTGTCTTTTAATGAAAATTTACAAAATAAGACCTTGCAGATAGACATTTGTCTTAAAACCAAAAATTTTGTTTGCTAAATTTTCATTCGAGGTGCCTCTTCCTGATAAGTGTGCACAAAAATTTTATTCACAAATGACTACGTAGGTATTGTATATAAACGACAATAACCGATTACCCCAATACGCATGAAAGCAAAGAATGTTCACATACAATTTTAATATTATTTGTTTAAAATACTTGAAATAAATTAAAGAAAATTAAAACGAAATCAAAACGAATTAATTTTAAACATTAGTACAAATGAAAAGAATGACAATTTGTTTTTTTTTTTTTTTTTTTTTTCGTTGTGAATAAAGTTCAATGAAACCTTGGACTGATTTAGTAGTATACATAACATCTAATGGTGTTGCCAGATGTAAGGAAAAGCAAGTGTTTTAAGAAAATAGTTTAGCCATGCCTGACTTGCTATTAGTTAGTTTAATAATTAACATATATTTATTTTAAAGTTTGTATTTATTCGACCTTTGAATATTCGATTCGATATTTCGGCATTCTTCGAATGTCATCTTCCGGGAAATATTAGGTGCTTACATAAAATCAAAAAAAGCCTTAAAATCAGCTGTTTCTATATAGCCATCTATTATTGCAATAACAGATGACGATCATAATATAACCAGTAAGAATCATATTTATTATCACTGGAATAATACTATAATAATTTCGTTTTCTTAATCATACTGAACTATATTTTTTCTCTGCTTGTATTGAAATCTAAAAATAATGTAAAACCGAATCATCTTGTGTATTAAAAAATATCTTTTCAATAACTTTTTAGAAAACTTCCCCCCCCCCCCCCCCCTTTTTTTTTAGTACATCAGTTTATAAAAAACAAAAAAAAAATGTACATTATTCACATAAAAATCTGTTATTTATTGTTTTATTATCGGTTCAATAAATTTCATTTAAAAATACATTAACACTATTTAACACAAAACTATAAAGCCTTTCATTATTATTAACAATAAATGCAGAAATTTTATTATTGTTTATAATTTCAATAAACAACTCATAAAGTGCATTTTACGAATTATTGAAAGTTTTTATATTAAAAAATTTACTTGAATTTTCTTTTATTTTTTTTTAATACTTTTATTGTTGAAAAATTTTCTTTTCTTTTTTTCTCATTTTTCGCGTTTTTTTTTATATATTTTGTTAATGTGTTTTTTTTTTAATTTAATTTATTTTTGTTATTGTTATTTGTTTATTTCAATTTAATTAATGTTTTTGTTTTATGTCTATTCATCTCTTTGCAGGTAAGCATCGGCATTAGACAGACCCACATGTGAATGTGAATGTACTAAAAATAAAAATCTATATAATTATAATAACACATTTAACACGTAACAAACGTAAGTTGTAAACAACCAAGGTGGGTAAACTTTTAATATATGGGGGGCTTTCGATTGAGATAATTTAGCTCAGCTAAAGTTGAGAAATTTAATACTCGAAACAACGCCACTGTTATCTGTAATCTATTTTATTTTTATTTCTTTTGTCATGACTGTCACATTTTAGTCAGTATGCATTTTTGATAAGCCACAACAAGTCTTCGATGACTTATGCTTGATAAGAAATGACGCCCAATGTACGAGAAATTTGTATGACTTTTTTAATTTTTATGAAAAATACATTAACATTTTTGATTGATTTAGTAAATAGAGATCCCCAATAAATGAGTCTATGTTTAGATTATTATTATTTTTTTAGAAAGTGTTATTCTCCGATAACAAATTTCAGCCTCTTAAAATAAAATCACAGCAAACTAAACAAACTGTAAACAAGGTTTTTAATATCAGCGGATATCTGATTTGGATATATGTGATAATAAGGTGTACTTAACACAACTGAAATTCGTAAGGGAATTTCTGTTTGTCTCAATAAATCAACGTGGATTTAGTTCTCATATAGATTTTTCCATATACTTAAGTTGTGAGGTAAATAAGAGACCGTTACACTTACGAATACTAAAGAGTAGAATATTGACAAATGTTGGAAAAATGTTCATGATCTTGAACCGAAGGAAGAAGATCTCACTAAAAAGGAGTTAAATAATGGCGCCGAATATACGAGAAATTTATATGATTTATTTTATAGCCTACACCACTAACTTTTTATGTTTCAGTGAGTTTTTACTAATACCTGAAACAGCCAAAAATATCGGACATTGATAGCTTGTAACACAGCTATCACATTGGAATTACTTTTTGAGTCGATTTAGCAAAAATCACCAGAAAAATATTGACAAATGTTGGGAAAATGTTCATGATCTTGAAGGAAGGAGATCTCACTAAACATGGTTTAATTAATGGCGCCCAATATACGACAAATTGATGTGATTTTTTATAGCCTACACCACGAACTTTTGCTAATACCTGAAACAGCCAAAAATATCGGACAATGACCCAACTTTTAATACAACTATCATCTTGGAATCACTTTTTGCGTTGATTTAGTGATGTCCGTCCGTCTGTCCATGTATGTTGGTTCCCACTCTACAGGTCGCAAGTACAAATGCGATTTTGTTAAATTAAATATTCGGACTTATATTAGCTCAAGAGAGAACCCTATTGATTTTGCTTAAAATCTAGCGACACAGTGCTCCTATAAGCGTCCTCACGATATAGGCTTTTTTCGTACGCTACGGTTCGCCTATACAAAGATATATATTTTAGTGATATTTGCTACACTGACTGATTTTTATCCAGTAAAACTCCTTTTTATTAAAGTTTACCATTTTACCATTCTATGGAACATTGAGTTTGTGCCGATGTTTGGAATCACCAAAAATAAGGGGCGTGGATCATTATAGTATACCGATCGACTCAGAATCATTTCCTGGGCCGATTCAACGATGTCGTCATCCGTCCATGTGTCGTTATAATCAAACCACAGGTAGCAATTCTCAGAGAATTAGTCGAAAATTGCTACATTTATTTCCCCAGTAACGAACCGTATTGAAAATTGTTAAAATCAGTCCATATTTTGACCCAGTCGTCATAACAAAACCCTATTTATTGTAGCTTGAATGTATTGAGCTTAAATTTCATTACCAGATTAAATAAAAAAAAAAATCCGTGTCCAACTTTGTCTGAATTCTTTCCGTTTTTTAAAGCTTCGTGAATATCGAAAAGTTACGAAAGTTTTATTGTTCCTTCGTGGTTTTTTTCATTCCAATTCCGAAAGTAGAACCCACTTCTGTCACCGATAAATTTGTCACGAAAAGCTTTATAAACCGATAAAATAAAATATTTAGCGGAAAAACACATTAAAAGTTGGCGCTAAATCACAAAAACATCCAATTAACGACTTTAACGTACACTCATAGAAAAAAGTTTGTAGAAAAGTTAGTAAAACTGTTAGTACTTCAACTTAACAAATTTTTAACTGATTTTTAGTTAAAATTAAATTTTTAGTTAATTTTTTTGCTACCTCCACATTACTAACTTACAAATTTTTTTGCTACTTTTTTTGTTGAATTTAGTTACTAATTTTTAGCAATAAATTTGCTAACTTTACAGTATTTTGCTGAATTTTAGTTACTAATTTTTAACAGAAGATTTGCTATTTTTACAAATTTTTTGTAAACTAAACCACCAATTTTGGAGCTCTTATAAATAGAATGTTAAATGACTCATAAAAATTACTGCATATTTTTAACTCGCCAAAAATAATGCAAAAAGTTTTTAAATAAAGCTAAATTGAATTGGTTGATAATTTGTCCTACTCATAAAAGATCTAAATTATTAAAATTTATGAGAAAAGTTTCTATTTATCGTAATACATTAATTTTCAAAGATCAAGGTTTATTTTGGACGAACCATTTTAATATGAAAATTGTGATTAAAAGTATCTCTGCGGAGCAAGTGGAGTTTACGGCGATGACCCCAATTTTTTCCTCCCAATATTGTACTCTTTAAGCTTATTTAAAGAATACAGTATTTTCAATCTTTCCTATGGGTGGAGCTTTAGTGGTGAAAATGGAAACTCAAATAAATTCGGAAGTACATATCCGATCAGCAAACAATGAAAATCAAAAGAAGGGTCTCTGAAATACATTTTCCCAATCAAAAAATACAAACGGGAAAGTGGTGATAAAGCACTTTAACAGGTGGTACAAGTACTGGCAAAAAGTGCTTTCCCATTCCCAAAATGATAAGATCATTAGGCAAAAGGACCGGCTGTTCAAAAAGCGCCGGAAAAGCACTGGAGGAACAAAATTTTTGAACGTTGGCACAACACTGGCAAAACTAATAAATAGGTGGTCTGGAACTATATTTTCCAAAATAAAATTTAAAAAAAGTTCATATGTATTTTTTTGGTCCTGCCGTGATTTTAACCCAGGGCGTCAGATTGGCAGACGATTGCTCTACCCACTGAGCTAACGAGACATATCCCAGTCAGAAAAATACAAACGGGAAAGCGGTGGCAAAGCACTTTAGCAGGTGGTACAAGTACTGGCAAAAAGTGCTTTCCCATTCCCAAAATGATAACATCATTAGACAAAAGGACCGGCTGTTCATAAAGCGCCGGAAAAGCACTGGAGAAACAAAATTTTTAAACGTTGGCAAAACGCTGGCAAAACCAATAAATAGGTGGTCTGGAAATATATTTTCCAAAATAAAATTTAAAAAAAGTTCATATGTATTTTTTTGGTCCTGCCGTGATTTTAACCCAGGGCGTCAGATTGGCAGACGATTGCTCTACCCACTGAGCTAACGAGACATATCCCAGTCAGAAAAATACAAACGGGAAAGCGGTGGCAAAGCACTTTAGCAGGTGGTACAAGTACTGGCAAAAAGTGCTTTCCCATTCCCAAAATGATAACATCATTAGACAAAAGGACCGGCTGTTCAAAAAGCGCCGGAAAAGCACTGGAGAAACAAAATTTTTAAACCTTGGCAAAACGCTGGCAAAACCAATAAATAGGTGGTCTGGAAATATATTTTCCAAAATAAAATTTAAAAAAAGTTCATATGTATTTTTTTTGCTCCTGCCGTGATTTGAACCCAGGCCATCAGATTGGCAGACGATTGCTCTACCCACTGAGCTAACGAGACATATAATATTTGATGGCTAAACACATAAATGAGTGATAATAGCTGGACAACTACTGGCTGTTCCAAAATGCTAGTACTGGCAAAGAATTTTTTGTAACTAGTATGCCAATGTTGGGAGGGTAAAAAAAGTTGGTCTTGAAGGAACTTTCCCACAAACAAAAAAATTGATTTTATGAAACAAAAAAAATTTTAAATTAAAAAAAATCCAAAAAAAATTTTTGCATGCAACCGGATTTGAACTCGGAACCTTCCGACTACAAACATTTTTTAACGAAGCGTCAGCATTTTTATAAAATCATTGGTTTTCCGGTGAATTGATTTTTGCACGCCTGGTAGCATTGGCTAGGTAGCACTGGATAACCACTGGTT
The DNA here is from genome assembly GCA_949987735.1 of Leucophora obtusa. Lineage (NCBI taxonomy): Eukaryota > Metazoa > Arthropoda > Insecta > Diptera > Anthomyiidae > Leucophora > Leucophora obtusa. The sequence continues at coordinate 50,852,193 of OX465299.1, forward strand.
GCAAACCTTGGCATATCACTCTAAGCCAATTCTTTGCCAGTGGTTTTTTTTATAAACCACCGAAATTTTTGTAAAACAAATACTGGTAAAACGCTTTTTTCAAACGCTGTCAAAGCGTCCCAAATGAGTGTTCTGCCAGTCATTTATTTTTAACACCGTGGTTACCCAGTGGTATGCCAGTGCTTGATTTTTTGTACCACTGGCGATTTCTCATTGGGATAATATTTGATGGCTAAACACATAAATGAGTGATAATAGCTGGACAAATACTGGCTGTGCCAAAAGGCTAGTACTGGCAAACAATTTTTTGTAACTAATATGCCAGCGTTGGGAGGGCAAAAGAAAAGTTGGTCTTGGAGGAGCTTTCCCACAAACAAAAAATTGATTTTATAAAACAAAAAAAATTTTAAATTAAAAAAAATAAAAAAAAAATTTTTCCTTGCAACCGGATTTGACTACAAACCTTTTTTAACAAAGCGTCAGCATTTGTATAAAATCATTGGTCTACCAGTGAATTGATTTTTATACCACTGGTAGCATTGGTTAGGTAGCACTGGATAACCACTGGTTGCAAACCCTGGCATATCACTCTAAATGGGCATTTAGGCATTGAACAATGCCAATGGAAAAAATTTCAATTAATTGACACATTCAATAAACTGGTCCCAAGTATGTTTTTAAATACACATTTATTTTTTATTTATTAATTTTCATTTCATTTGCTCCTTTTTTTTACCTATTTCCAGTCCACTAGTAATCTGCCATAGTTTTGTTGATTTCAGAAAATTTTAGCAAAAATTTTGTAGGTTTAACAGTTTTTTTTGCTATTTTCATTCTACTATTATTTAGCAATTTTTTTGCTGATTTCAGCAAGTTAAATTGTTATTTGCAATTGACAACAATTTAGCTCAAATATTACTAAAATTCTGTAAATTTAACAGTTTTTTTTTGGTGTTTTCATTTTATTAATATTTAGCAAACTGATTCTGCTAATATTAGCAGTTTTTTCTGCGGCATCATTTTTAACTAATTTTTAGTAACTTTTTCTGCTATTTTTACGGACTTATTTGTATGAGTGTATATTTTCGAGCCCATTTTTTTAGTAAAAAAATAACTTTTTCTATCTTAAAATATATTCTGTTTCGTAATTAGAAACAACAGAATATAAAAAAATTTAAATTTTAAATTATTTGACACAATTTGTATCAATTAAAAATTTAATTACATTTTTTACTTGTATTCGATTCTAAAATTTTTCTATACCAATTTTAAATAGAAACTTTTTTTTTGGGGCTCCAAGGAAAATTGTAGCGAATTAGATAATTCATCTGTGCACGCAGCCAATCAGTTCCAATTGCTAACCTCACCCACAGAATCAGCGTAATTTAATCAAAATCTTGTAAATTCTTTCTGTGTATATTCTTAAACGTAACTGCTTTAAACAACTACAACGAAATACATGTGATATAACTGCGATAATAGTTGTTTGGTATTTTTCATATAAAAGCAACTGTGATTACAGTTAAAAACAACTACTGATTCTTACACAAACACCATTCAAGTACACTCAAAAAAGTTTGTAGAATCTACTAAAAAAGTAACTAAAAATGTAGTTATTTTTAACTTTTGAAAAAATAAGTAATAAGTTATTTAAACATTAAAAATAGCTAACAATGTCGTGAAATCAACTGACAAATTTTTGCTATAAAAATTTTAAAACAACTGAAATTGGTAAAATCTTCTGTGTTTTACAGCTAATTTCTATGACATTATAAAAGTTTATTTTAATAAAAAAAAACATATTTTTTTTCATTCTATTACAAAAAAAAAATGTGTACTTGAAATTTGAAGTAAAAACTCCATGCACTTAAAAATCGAAAATATGCGCCTAAAAAATAAAAATATGCATTAAAAACATAAATAATATGCACTAAAAATAATTATTTTTGCTAAAATGACGAACTTTAAAATATATGTAAGTTAGTTATTTTTCAAAAAGACACAGAACTCGAAGTTTTTGCATAGGTCAATTAGGTTTTAAGAATGTTAATTTTTAAAAATAAATATTTTGTTTGAATCAAAATATAAAAACCTATCAATTTTTTTCAAATTAAAAAATGCTACTAAAAATAAAAATATGCACAAATATGCATTAAAAAGCACAAAATATGCATTTAAAAGGCACCAAATATGCATTTAAGTCAAAAATTCAAAAATATGCAACAACAATTCGATGTCATTTTGTTCTAAGTTTGATGGTTCAGATAAATATTTAGTCCTTATTAGTTTTGGACTACCGGGAAAAAACATGCATTTGAATGGAATTCCTTGCCCTAGTTATTACATTTTAATGCATTCGAGCTACGATATAATTTTATGGGTTTTATGTGAAAACTAAAAATATATTAATAATAACTAGAGTTTCCTGCAAATGCATGTTTTTTCTCGATAATCCAAAACTAATATGGACTAAATATTTATCCGAATCATCAAATTTAGAACAAAATGGCATCGATTTGTAGTTGCATATTTTTGCATATTTTGTCATAAATGCATGTTCTTGCATATTTTGACTTTAAATGCATATTTGGTGCGTTTTTAATGCATATTTTGTGCTTTTTAATGCATATTTGTGCATATTTTTCATTTTTAGGAGCATTTTTTATTTTGTAAAAAAATATAAAAAATTTATACGTTTTCATATTTTGATTCAATCAAAATAAACATTCTTAAAACCTTATTGACCTCTGGGAAATCTTCGAGTTCTGTGTCTGTTTGCAAAATAACTAACTTAAATGCATTTTTAAGTTTTAGAGTGCATTATTTTTGCAAAAATAATATTTTTTAGTGCATATTTCTTATATTTTTAATGCATATTTTTCTTTTTTAACCGCATATTTTAGGCGCATATTTTCCATTTTTAAGTGCATGAAATTCCTTGCCCTAATAATAACAAATATAAACTAAAGAAGAATTCTAAAAATTAACGAAATTTTTAATTTTTTAAATAACTAACGAACTGTTTTCTGAAAAAATACTTGGTAGTTGTTTTTTGTTTAAGAATAACTGCTTTAAACAACTGTTACGAAATTACAGTACTTGTCGTTAGTTGTTTTTTAAATAACTGTCATTGTAGTTATTTTCTATTTTTTATAAAAAAAAAAACTGTAATTACCGTTAAAAATAACAACTACTCATTACTACACCAACAACTGTTAAGTAGCAACTGTTTAGTAACTATAATAATAGAAAAAAGTTCGTGAAAAATTTAATTAAAACTGCTAAAAATTAGTTAAAAATGATGCTGCAGAAAAAAACTACTAAATTAGCAGATCATTTTTGCTATATATTAGCAATATAGGAACATCAAAAATAAAACTATTAAATATACAGAATTTTAGTTATATTTGAGCTAAATTTTTGTAAATGGAGAATAGCAAATTAACCTACTAAAATGAGCAAAAAAATTTTCCCTAAAAAATTACCAAAAAATTTAAAATTTTCAAAGTTTTTTTTTACATTTTTTTGTAAATGCAAATAAAAATCGAGCCTTTCGAAAACAGCAGGTTACAATTTTTTAGCAAATATTTCTGCTGATTTTAGCAGAATATATTGCTATTTGCATTCAACTAAATTTAGCTTAAAAATAGCCAAAATTTTGTAGATATAACAGTTTATTTTTTGCTATTTTTAGTCTACAGATATTTAGAAAAATTTTCTTTTATTTTAAAGTAAAATTTGCCATTTTCAATTAACTAAAAGTTAGCCTAAATATAACTGAAATTCTGTAAATTTAACAGTTTTAATTTTGCTGTTCTCATTTTACTAGTATTTAGTAGCAGTATCATTTTGAACTAATTTTTAGTAACTTTTTCTGCTATTTTTACACATTTATTTCTATGAGTGTACCAAAAAACATTTTATTTTTACATTATTTAACCCCTGCGCCACATTCCGCACATCTCTGCCATTTACAGTTAAATGAAAATTAGAAAATTGTGTGATTTTTTGCGGGTGAAATACAGTCAGATTGCATGTTTATTTATTATGGCCAAATAGATAAAATCAAATTAAAAAAAAAAAATACATTTATATTTTTTTTGATTTTTTCGATTAAAACGCAACACTTAGATGATGTTGTTGATGAAATAAATAAATTATATTTTATTTTATTTATTACAGGATGTTGACTAACTAGTTATTTCTAAGCATAGAAAATTGAAAATAAATAAATTTACGAAAAAAAAACAACTAACTAATGAAAATTATACAATCAACTTGAATAAATCTGCATAAAATAAATCTGACAACAATGTAATAAACCCGAAAAAAATGAACGCATCTTATAACAAGCTGTCTATCTCTAGTTTATCTAATGAAAACTGTTGGTCTAGTCCCCCCGTTCAGTAAGCCTGAAAATTAGTATGTGTTAGTTATTTTTGTCTGCGTTTTCAAATTTAATTGCCAAATAAATCACTGAAAATCGCACAAAAAAGAAAAACAGTTAAGATTCACATACACAACAGACTTAATGAAAATTCACTTTCACAACTAAAAACTAAATAAATATATAAACAAAAAACTTGTTAGATCTGCTACAAATGTCTACTTTAAATACCGTCATTTATTTGACTGTCTGTCGGTTAGTTTATCTGTCTCTTAATATTACATTCAGTTAAAAATAAAAAGCTCAGACTGTAAAAGACAATATCAATGTGGTTAGGCTAACGCAGCTACAAAAATATTTAACCTCTTCAGTATAAAATTTTCAATTTTAGCAACATAAGGAACGAAATTTTTTTTTTTTATAATAAATACGATATGAATCTAATATGGAGATATTAGCATGGATCGAATTCAGTATTTGAAGAAATTTCGCTTACGACAGAATAGATGTACAAAAATATTTTTGGAAGTTTTAGCAAAATTATAATAGAATTTCCACTTGGGTTTTACAATTCTGAAAATCTGAACTTTTGGAACAAAGTGAAATTTTTTTCCAAATCGATAAATTTCCATCAAAAATGTTTCCTAATTCTGATCGGACAAAATTTTCGGTCTTCACAGCGAATTGCTAAAAGTACGGCTGTTGACACTTGATATGAACATATTTTGACAAAACAAGTCCCACTGAATACTAAATGTGTTACAACTACACTCATAGAAATAAATCCGTAAAAACAGCAGAAAAAGTTACTAAAAATTAGTTAAAAATGATGCTGCAGAAAAAACTGCTAAAATTAGCAGATTTTTTTACTAAATACTAGTAAAATGAGAACAGCAAAATTAAAACTGCTAAATTTACAGAATTTTAGTTATATTTAGGCTAACTTTTAGTTAATTGAAAATAGCAAATTGTACTGTAAAATCTGCAGAAAATTTTGCTAAATATTTGTAGACTAAAAATAGCAAAAATAAACTGTTAAATCTACAAAATTTTTGCTATTTTTAAGCTAAATTTAGTTGAATGCAAATAGCAGTCTATTCTGCTAAAATCAGCAGAAATATTTGCTAAAAAATTGTAAACTGCTGTTTTCAAAAGGCTCGATTTTTATTTGCATTAAAAAAAAAAAATCGAAAAAAACTTCGAAAATTTTAAATTTTTTGGTGATTTTTTAGGCTACTAATTATTTAGCAAAATTTTTTGCTGATTTTAGCAGGTTAATTTGCTAATCTCCATTTAAAAAAATTTAGCTCATATATAACTAAAATTTTAAATACACAACATAAAATTGATTTTGAGGGGGTGCGAATACTGGATAAAGTAAGGGGGGATAAGAAGAGATTTACAATTGAAAGTCTAAGGATACAAGAAAACATAAAGAAAACGATGAATGTCAAAGAAGACACTAACAATATTAGCGCAAATTATAGGGTTGCAATTACTAAATCGTTACAGTAATACTTGTTTTGATATGTGTTTAACTTTAAATTTATGTTTTGTGTTTAATGTTACATTTAAAGGGAGAAATTTAATTTAATGTGAAAAGCTCATATTGTAAGTTTAACTTTTTTAATGTAATTTAATTGTAATTATGTTAATTTATATATTTTTTGAAATTTTGAATAGACGATCCCTTGAAAAAGTCGACAAAAAATCGACGAAACGTCGGGAAAACTGTAATAAAAAATTGCTTTTTATTTACATTAATTAACCTTAGGCCCTATTAGCTTAAATAAAGAACAAATCAATTAAATAACAAATTGGCCAAATATCAAAAATAAAAAAAAAAATAAAATTCTGTATATTTAACAGTTTTAGTTTTGTTGTTCCTATATTACTAATATATAGCAAAAATAATCTGCTAATTTAGCAGTTTTTTTCTGCAGCATCATTTTTAACTAATTTTTAGTAGTTTTTACTAAATTTTTTACGGGCTTTTTTCTATTAGTGTAAGAGTAGAGGTACAACCTTGCGGCTTCGGATTCGCTCTAAATTAAAACTTAATTAAATTTCTCTGCGTTTTCTCTCCAGGTTGGCCAGATTTGGAGTTTTTTGTTGGTCTTGGGGAAAAAAATTTGCATTTGGGGAGAGGTGATTTTTTGGGGATTTAAAATTAATTATAAGATTATATTAATATGGTATAGTTTTCAGAAAACTTGAGTCAAGTTTTTTCAGAATATTTAAAGAAAAGTACAAACTTACAGTTTTATACATTTTCCGTAACAATTCAAAGCCTATACACCTGAAATTTTTATAGAATTAATGTCTAATGGTCTAATTCATATACTTTTACAGCAGTCTTATTGCAGGATTTTAAGCTAATTTGTGAAAAACAGTATTCATATTTGCTTAATAACGAAAAAAAATAATATAGGTTTATAGTTGATACTCATTAACTTTAAACCTCTTATAAAGTTTGGAGTGAGGAAGCCACCATTTAATTGTTATTTTTTACATTTTCAGTCATGAAATGATTTATTAAAGCCATCCCATCCCTAGAATGTGTGGCTTCCAACAACTTGCATCCATCAAACTGAAAAAAGCTACAACAATTGCGTAGCCAATGAGGTTTTTCGAAAAAATTTAAAAAAAAATGTGAAATTAAAATTAAAAAGAAAAACAAAACAATAGTGATGTACATACTGTCAAAACATTATTCGAAATTCGATTACTTTTGTATGCTTCGAATAATATTTTCTAAAAAATTACTTTTTTACACCCATTTCCATTGATTTGCTTTATAAATAAAAAACCAGAGCCCAACTAACACAACTTCTTCCCCGGAGAACTTGGTCACAATTACTTGAAACAACGACCTTCAAGTAATAATAACTCAAGAGTGCTTATGATCAACGGATTGTAAGATGTCTAATTTCAGAGCCCATAACACAACTTCTTCCCCGGAGAACTTGGTCACAATTACTTGACCGACGACATCAAGTCATGGTCGAATGTTTGAACATAAATTATTGATTTTTGTAATATATATATTGCTGCATTATGAAAATAAAGAATACTACTACATATATATAAATAAAAAAAAATATTTTTAATGGCTTTTAAGTTTATCTTAGCACATCGTTAGTTCTCTAATTTAAGAGAATACATTTTCACTTCCGATTACCGACTCAATCGTTTACTAAATTTGTACATCACTTACGACTTATTTGGGAGAAGAGAGAAAATAAACAATAGTGTTGCCAGTATCAAATTGAAAAATTAATTTATAGTTAAAATACGATTATGAATCAAGATTTCTAATAACTTTTTATTAAGCGAAATATGTACTTTAACTATAGTAAGCTTCAAATACCAAATAATTTTTTTTTTATGAATTAGCGCATAAGTATTTAAAATATTGAGGAAGATAATTCTTTTCGATAAGCTGGCATTAAAATTGATTCATTTTATGAATTAGTGAATAAATGATCAATGATTTAAAATTGAATAAAGTGAGGATGAGTTTTATCCAAATTTCAATTGAATAAATTTTGATTCGATTTAATTATTTGTTTTATGGTATGATTCGCGAAGTATAAATCAAGGCAATTATTTTTTGTTAAATTGATTTGTTAAAATCGAATCAACAATTCATTTGATTCTATGAAGTAGGAAATAATTCAATCAATAAAATAAGTTTTGCGAATAAATTTGTTCAAAATTTAACCAAATTTAAAACCCTAATTAAAGAAATATATTTTTACCCCTCTATTCATGAACGCTTTGTAAAGTTGTAGGAGGTTTACAAAACGAAATTTGCATTCAAAATTTGTTCAATAAACCTACTACAATTTTACAAAGCCTTTATGAAAGCGTATTGAATAGACAAACTTAAAAATATTCAAATTTAAAATTTTTTTAAAAAAATATGTCGGTATCTTGAAAATTGAAAAAAAAAATTTGAAGGCGGATACGGTTGATTTGAGCAAATTAAATAAACTCTGTTACCTTTTTCAATATTTTTTATAGTGGGAGATTTTTTGGGGATATTTTTAGATTTGTTTGAGGATAACGAAAAATGAATATCAGGAAAGCCTGTCTCATACTTGCGTATTTTCATTCTCAATGTTGCCATATTTTAGTGATGTTCAGAGATGGAAAAGTTGAAAGTCTCTATTTTTTATGTTTATTATTAGTTTCGGACTCATTAATCATATCAATTTAATTTAAAGATCTTTACTGAAGTTAAAATAGAAAAATTCCACACAGACATTACCTGTACACTAGACCGTACCACAAAAAAAAGTTCGCCGTACACCTACGAATTTAAATTAGTTTTGCAAGGAGGTTTCGATTTTTTTTTTGTCGAACGTTGCCTTTTAAAATTTTTCGTTATATCTTTGGCATTTACAGTCGGATCTTAAAGTGTTATACATCGATGTTTTTGTCTCGAGGGGACCAATGTTTTGCTCTAAGGATCATAGGCCTCAAGTATCCCGTTATAGTATTTACCCCCCGGATCTCAGTTACTACACTCACAATATACATATTTTCCATAACCGATTGAGTTTTATTTGAAAAGTAATAGGTAAAGCTGGTTTTCAATTGAAGAATCCATAAAAATACATTAGGTCCATTCGATTACTTTTCTCAGTCAAGTCCAGTAAAAATTACTCAGTACAAACTTACAGAGAGTAAGACTAATTTTACTCTCAAAATAAAATTTTCCCAAACATGTACGCGAACAGAAAATTTGCAACAATTTGCAAGTTTGTAGACACAGCTGATTACAACACCAAATATACAAATAAATTTTAGCTGGTCGCTATGGAAGACGATATTTTTTGATGTTAAATCTTAAGCAGGAACTTTTTAGAAGGTTTTCTTATATTTCCCATAATTTATTTTGAAAGTTTCATTGCTTTGAATTTCCATAAAATAACATAATTGTAAAATATTTTTTTTTTGTTTTCAATAAACGAACATGTGTTTTCGAATCATATGTTTTTTTCTGCTTGCAAATTCTTACTGGCAAAAATTTATCCAGTAAAAATTTGCAAGAAAAAGAAGAAGACTTAGAAACTCTCATCATAGAAATGTCAGTTTATTCTCTCTTTTTTCTTTCTGTTTACTGAGTATTTGTGTTAACGAACGACATCCAGTAAAAATTTGTACAAATTTGTACAAATTATCCAGTAATCGAATGGACCTATTGAAACATATTGTTTAACTTTTTGTATAAGTCAATGAAAAAACAAACTACAAAAAAATACATATCATCTGTAGGAGTTTATATTTTTAGTCAAATGTTCTATTTTTAGTTTTCTATTTTTAGAAAAAAATAATTTAAATAATTTCGTTGTTTTCTGTTTTAAAACAATAATATTCAAATGTTTTCGATTTTATTTTTTTGTTAAAAATGTTTGTTTATATACCAAATTATTTCAATTCAAATTACAAGAAATTCTTTACTCTTATACACAAACATAGCCAATAAAAAAATGAACGTGTGTGTAGTGTTTTGAAAATTCAAACAAAAAAAAAACTTTCAAATATGAAAAAACAAACCACAAAATCGTTTTTTTTTCTAACGTTTTGTCAATTAAAAATTGAAGATTGTTTTAACAGACTTTTCATTGATTTTTATTTCTTTTATGGATTGTTTAAACAATGTTTGAAAATAGATATCAAAATGGTTTGAATATAAATCAGTAGTCCTTTTTTTAATTGTGTTTTACCAATTAATTTAATATGTATTTTAGGTTATTTTTAACGATAAAATATAGTGAGTGTACAACCCTAATGTACTCAGATTGTAATGTCAGATTGTATCAATAAGTCGATGTCGGTCGCCACATCTCGCCCCATATGCGGCAATTTTGTTTTAACAAACCGGTTAAGGAAAAAATTAGCCTTATCGCTGAACACGAGTTTTCGTCTATAATTTGCGCGATTTCATGACTGATTATACCCTACACCACTACGTGGAAAGGGCATAATAAGTTTGTGCTGATGTTTGTAACACCAAAAAATATTGGACCTAGACCCACCTTTTAGTATACCCATGGACTCAGAATCACTTTTTGTTTCGATTTAACGATATCCATCTGTCTGTCCATGCAGTCTTGTGCGCACTCTACTGGTCGCAAATATTAAGACATTTTGATGGACGAATCCTATTGATTTTGGTTAAAATTGGTCCGTGTTTTGACCTAGTGCCCATATAAAGGTCCCCGCAAAATTGGCTCGCTGACTCACATGATCCCAAGGACAAAGCATATTGAATCTAGATATGATCGGTCCATATTTGGACCTATCGCCCATATGGGCTACATTTCCGATTTTCTCTTATTTTATCATTTTATAGAAATTTTTGACACAAGTCCCATACCAATTTTGGATCCAAACATTAGTTGGCTTAAACAGACTGGTATAGGGTATTATATAGTCGGCATGCCCGACTTTAGCTTTTCTACTCGTTTTCAAAGTAAATCTAGATAATTTGGCAGCGTTGTTCAAGTGTCAATCTATTCATGATGATTTGCCAGAGTATACTGATCATTAGAGCAACAAAAAAAAAAAAGCTCTTAAAAAAAGCTCCAAAGAACAGTAAAATAAGCAGTTAAAAGGCAAAAATAAGCCCTTAAACTTCATTATTTCTTCATTAAAATCCTCATAAAATTAAAATGTTTTTAATACAATGCTACATTCCTTGGAACTTCAAGAATCAGACAAAGTTGTAACAAATATAGCTTAAAATTCTTGATATTTTTAAGATCAGAACTTGTGTTTAATCTAAATTCTTCTATCTTTTCAAATAAAAAACATGATCTGGCTTCTTTTTGGTTGGCCTACTGATCAAAAATGTCAAAAAGTGAGCGCAGTATGACAGTTCGTTTGACAGTTAACCCCTTCGTAAGTTCTATCGGGCTTAAAAAACACCATTTATTTCCTTAAGCTAATAAGTAGTATTTATGTAGCTTCTTATTTTTAAGAATCAAGTAAGCGATCGGATAACTACTTATAATCCAACTTTTCGTAAGCATGAGTGTAACCACTTATTATTCAAAATCTTATAAATACTTAGTGTTCATTTTTTCGTAAGCGAGCGGCTAAGCTTGACTACTTATAAAAACGATCACGCCAAACAAAAATAATGAGTTTAGATGCCAAATAAAAAGATGTTGTACGGAGCTATGAATTTCTATTATATAACCACTTATTAGGTAATGAAAGATTTTGCTGGATAGTACATACTGGTTCTGAAGTAGTATTTTTTGCTACTGGGTAGTTATTACAAATTTTGTCAACTGTTTTAAAGATTTTTGTAGTGAAAATTTGTCATTAATTTAATACGACATTGTTTCTTATTTTTACTGAGTTTTTAGGTTATTTTTCAACAGTTCAAAATAGCTACATTTTTAGTTACCTTTTAACTGCATAAACCATTCTTTGAACTGCCATTTTCAGTATATTCTACCCACATACTTTTTTGAGTGTGTCTAAACTGAATATTTCATCTTTGAAATCTGGCTGGTTGCGGTTATAACAGTGCATTATTCCTTGTTTTAAACTTGTCTTAATCTAAACTTCCATCTTTTTTTATTATAAATTATCGTCGCTGCACTGTGGGCCAGCATCCCCATTTTTTGGCCAAAAGTACAATTAAGGTAAAGGGGAAATATGTTTATATATTCAAAATCTAGGATTGTTGAATATTTTGTGAGTGAAATATTGCATCATTGTGGTTACTCGTTGTTAGTTGGCGAGAGTTCAAAGTCAAAGTTTTTTAATTTTGTGACATTTTTTATTTTATAATGATACAATAAAAAAATCATAAATAAATAATAATTTGTTACAAAAAACAATCTCAAATTTTAAATTGAAACTAGTTTTCAAAAAAATAGAAACCTGTTAAGTATTTACGAAAAAAGTAACAAAATTATTAATTTTACCTCAAAAATATAGGGTTTTTTGAAAATCCTAAATTTTCAAAAAAAAAGCTACAAAATTTTCCAAGATATATTTAAAAAACTTGAATGCCAATGTGTTCCCTAAGATGTCTTCTACCTAGGTTTTTGCGACCGTTCATAAACTTTCGAGATTTTGCCCTTTAACTGAAAAAGTACCTTCAGATCTCGCTGATTTCCAGCATTCCAGAGTTTTAGTAAAAACTAAAAAAAAAAACACTAAAAATTACCTTAAATGTAGGTTCTGGTTTTCTGACACAGACTAACCCCCTACAGTCCAGGTTTGTGGGACATTTGAGTGCCAATTCTGAATAAGTACGAAATTAACCCTTAAACACATTTTAAGTTTTGACTTATTTCTTGCATTGAAGTTAAATTTTCAACTTTGATGTCTTCAGAGACTTATAGTAGAATTTCATGATAAATATTTTTGCGGAACATTTTAACCCTCTTCAACTTATGGGTCTTTTTTGACACTTTTAAAAAAGGGCCAAAAAAGAGCCTTTAATTGCAGAGTTAGAGGGTTAAAATGTTCCACAAAAATGTCCCTCGTAGTGTTTTACATAAGTTCGCTGAACATAT